>OY744483.1:327580061-328780061 GCA_963556165.1 Tipula helvola | reverse complement strand
CGGCCGCATAATATTTAAATCGGCCCAACAGTGTGTAAATTAAAATATTCAAAAACAAAGTCTTACAAAGTCTTTCAGATAGAAGTTCGAAATACCTACCGATTCATTAATTGATCTTAATAAATTTTAAATAAAACCGTTTAGGTAATTTTTTAATATTTTGGTGAATCAAATTCCTCCCGTCTTATACTTACAAACATAAAATAAGGAGCGCACCGGGATATTATGACTCCAGCATTTAGCAACCCCATGACAAAAATTTTAACCCTTTCGAAATACATACATTTTTCTTTTTAATGATTTATTTATTATTTTGTAAATATTAACTCCTTTCTTGGTATACCTACCAATTTTTCAATCTCACAGAACTATAAAAATATTCAAATTCCCAAATTAACAATAAACCATATCACTCTGCGGAACCCTTTAAACAGTATATAAAAGAAACGTAGCAATGTTTTTGTAATAATTAAATTCTATTGTTAAGCGCAAAATATTGTTACAGTTTCTTTATGATGTGTGTATACAAAGCCCACATAAGATGAAGGAAAAAAAATTCTCATGCGCCTATAGAGTATGGTAGTTGATAAATTATGATTGGAGGTAATTAAGTCATCGTAAAATTTAAATAATTCCCAATTAACGTATGCGATGAAAAAAATAAAAAATTAACATATTTCTATATACACCCTGTTAAAACTAAATCTCGTTTTGATTTTATTACACTTTTCGGTTGCGTCTTCTTAACCAAATATTTTGGTAACATTTTTGGTACAACACAATCATATATATACATTACATACTTCGATCGGAAAAATTGAAAAGAATCCATTTTCTCTACGAATCCACAAATATATAAGAAGACAATCGTATCATGTAGATCTCGCAGAAAATACTTGGGTTTGGGTGCGGCACATTATTTTTCCACCAAAATAGATACGCGCGCGGTATAATACAATAGAATTCGGTTATGGCGGTGGTATATGGCACAAAAAAAAAATTAATTCAATAAAATTACAACAATATATACATATATGTATATGTGTATAAGAAATCTCTCTAAAGACATTATACTGATGATGTTTAAGACGATATTGTTATTCGCGCATATATACTCTCGATTCGATTTAGTTTTGGGAATTGAAAATGATAAAGTTACTTTTTTCGTTTATTTTTATTTTTGGCGGATGTTGTTTTTGGGATTGATATCATTGAATTAATCAATTGAGTGGAAAAATGGAAATGTTTCCTTGTATTTTTCTTAATATTTTATTTTTGTTATTTTTTTTCTGGGGGGAAGTAATAAAATTATTGGATTTGACGTAAAAAAAACTTTGTATGCGGTGAATTATGGCTGCAGAATGAAAATGTATGTCAAGTGTATATCGAAATAAGCTTATTGGAATGGAATCATAAAACCCTTGTTGTGTGCCAGTACGTCGATTGTGCAGTATTAAAGCTGCGGCGTTTGAATCGGAAAGCACTTGGAAAAAAGTAAAAATTTTGTACGAGAAGTAAAATAAAAACCGTTCACTGGGTTAAATTTCTCAATACCTCTAGTTCTTGTCTGTTAGTCAATTTTAATTTTTTACGTTACGTAATTTAAATTGTGATGTTGTTGTTACTTTTTAATTTGTGCATGTAAATTTTAACGTATTTATGTATTTATATGTAATGCTCTGCGAAAAAGTAAAATAATTCGAGTAATTCAGTAAAAACATGTCATTCTGGGGTACCATCAGCCAGCCGGTCTGGACTGATAAGATCAAAATTATGATATTCCCATCAGATAATTGGATTTTTTTGAGTGGTTTAGATTTAGACCACGTAGATCCTACCTAAAACTAAACAACATCAAAATGTGCATAGTTGTGTTAGTGTAAAAGCCCAAAGCCCTTTTATAACGAATTAAGAAATATAAAGCTATCTAACAATAGCAGTTTTAGACAAAGTAGGGAACTAAATTGGTCAGGACAAAAATGTTTGATGGTATATCTCATATAATATATTGAATTTAAGTATAACAGATTTCCGAATTTTCTTCAGAAAATCCTAGGGAGCGAGCATCAAAATGACCTATATACAAAAATGTCACTGGCCTTAAGCTATCCGAAAAATAGTCCAGTTTTCCAAAAAATAGGGGATCAGGGTCTTCAGGACGGAATAGGTTCGAAAGGCCGAACGTCGAAAGGCCGAACGTCGAAAGGCCTAATGTCGAAAGGCTGAAAGAGTCGGAAGGCCGAATATCGAATGACCGAAAGATTTGAAAGGTCGAATATCGAAAGGCTGAATGTCGAAAGGCCGATTATCTCGAAAGGCCGAATAGGTCAAAAGACCGAATGTGTCGAAAGGCCGAATGTGCCAAAGAGAATTTGAATTCTTCAAATTAATTGTTGAACTAATTTTTATTTTTTTTTTGTCAATAGGTACTACTTACAAACGATTTTATACGGGTAATTCAAGCAAAAAAAATCATAACTACAATAAATAAATTTCGTCCAATTAATGCGCGAATTAGCCAATTATGGCGTAGTTAATTATTGGCGTAGAAAGTTAATTATTTGCTTTGAAAATAAATCTCAAAATTCCCAATAAAGTTTTATTATTTATACTTTTAGGTTTTTGCTAAAATGTTTTATGAATAGGCAAAAAATCAATAACTTTTAATTTTATAAGCTTTCAATTATCAAAGGATCAAAGGTTTTTTAACCAAACCATTTTACACAGAAGTATTATTTTAGTAGCAGAAGTTTGGCTAAAATTTAGAATATTTGATCTTAAAGTTAATCAACAATCATCAAAAGCTTTTAGTTTTGAAAGGTTTTCAAACCAAACCATTTGTATTCAGTGAGTTTTAAACTTGTTAATTAATTTATAACTTTTGGGTTTGAACTTAATATTTTGGAGAATTTTCATAATTTAAGGTTTTCCTTAAACTATTTTATGATCAAATATTATGTTTTGTAAAAAATGTCAAGCACTATTAGTATTAAAAGCTTTTAATTAGAAACACTTTTTAAACCGAACCATTTTATTTAGAAATTCGATTTTACATAGGGTACCGGAATTTGGGGATAATTTAGTATATTTGTTCTGAATGTAAATTTTCAAGAGCTTTTAATCAAACCAAATCATTTCACTAGGGAACTTGGTATTATAATCTTTCATTTGTCGAAGCTATTTGAATCAAATCATTTTAGTCCGAAATTTGGTATTAAAAAGAATTACGGAATTTTTGGATAAATTTAGAATATTTGTTACAATGAGCTTTGGGCTTGGTAGGTATAAATTAATACTATGTATTTGGGTTTCAATAATTTCAGGTTTTTGCTATACTGTTTTATGTGCAAAAAATATGTGTTTGCAAAAAGTTTCAAGAGATTTTAGTTGTAGGACCTTTCACGTATCGAAGCTTTTTAACTCAAATCATTTACTTTTTATTCTGAAATTCGGTAGTTTGAAAGAAGGTGGGATTTTGGAATAAATTTAAAATCTTTGTTTTCAATAAGCTTTTAGCTTGACAATTAAATCATACTTTTTGTGTTTGAACTTAACATTTTTGAGCTTTTTGAGAGCTTTAGTGTTAAGAGCTTTCACTTATTGAATCTTTTTAAACAAACCATTTTACTTCGAAATTTCATAACACAAGGAATGGCGGAATTTTGGGTAGGATTTAGTATATTTGTGCTCAATGTAAATTATTGAGAGTTTTTAGTTTGAAGAGCTTTTCAAACCAAACCGTTTGACTTTTAAATTTGATATTATAAAAGAAGGTTGTATTTTGGGACTAATTTAGAGTTTTTGTGTTCAATGAGCTTTAAGCTTGATCATTTATTTATACTTTCTCGGTAAATTTGTACCTATCCATAAATTTTGTCTTTCGTTAAAATATTTTAGGAGCTTTTACTAGTATTTAAAAAAAATCAGAATATTTGTTCTCAATGTAAATATCCTTCATCCAAAATGTGTCTCCATTTTTGAGCGTTCCATGTGTAAGAAAACCAATTGGTTTACTCAGATTTCTTTTTGTAGGCAAATACGGGCCATTGTTCAAAAATAGATGAAATATAACATTATTCATTTGAATGGCCTCAAATAAAACGAAACATCTTGCATCTCTATGCTATGACGAGTTCTAAATTAAGCTGGTCTTAAGAAAATATTTAATTGCAACAAGAACAATTTCTTCTTTTTCTAAAAATTAGGACACCGCCTTTTCCTAAAAATTTAGAGACTGAGAGAAATGGTAGAATTGCCTAATGTCAAAGTGAGATGCTGAAAAGAATGACGTCACTTGAAGTCAACTATACTCAAGTAATATGAGATAAATTCTTATAGATTAGAAGATTGGATTGGGCTTGTAAGGGGATTGAAAAGACGGTTTTTGTTAAAACATTCTGATTTTATGATATTGGCAAGATCTCAGGAACCGAACGAAACCAGTTCCATCGTTTTGATATGCATATCAAAATTAACCAGACAGCATCGATTTCTGGAGGGCTTTTGGAATCTGGCCAGCATCGATTTCTGGACAACTTTTGGAATGCAGCGATTTTGTGAAAATGAACTAGACAGGCAACCAGCATCATATGAATGAGATGAACTAAAAGCTTCATTTGTTGTGGCCCGTCCCAATCCACTTGGCCACATGATAGTGATTGAGCACAGAATCAATACGGTGGATGCAAGGGCAATTAAAATGAGGAGTACTACCTGCAGTTTGAGGAAATTAAATGAGGTCACGGTGAACGGCACATATCTGGTTGCCATATATTAATCGAATTTTGGGTCAGCTAAACGGTACATTGTTTTTGTCCAGTCTAGATCTCAGCGATGCATTCTATAACAAAACGATTTAAATACAGCAAGTCGACTTAAAACGGCATTGAACGTTCCTGGACGTCAATAGAAAACCATTTGCGCCGCATAATGCTAGCTAAACACCTTGCTGCAGATATCAAATGTATCAATTCAAAATAGTAATGAACAGCGCTTTACTAGATTCTGGTTGAGCAACTTGGAGGATCCGGCTTTTTGGCCTGATTCTTGCCATAGGCTTACTTTTACTTTGGTCAATGATTTTTGATAAAATTCTAATTCTAAGCTTAATAATTCAGTTCGAGCTGAGCTACGTTTCGAACTACATACTTGGTTGGAATGATTCTGGTCTGGCCATTGGCTTAACTTAAACATTTATCAATGAATTTTGATTTAATTGAATTTGTAGTTTTAATAATTCGTTATACGATATAGATTCCTTACTGAATTGTTTGTTTGGCCTGATTTTGGCCATTGGCCTACTTTAACAGTTAGATTTTAAAAATTGCTTTACTTTAACATCGAATTGCTTGGTTGGTCTGATTTTAGTAATTGGTTTGCTTTTTCGTTCAATTAAGAAGTACTTTAATTTATTTTGGAAAATATTGCGTGAAAAAGGTTCAATATAACCTGGGTAAGCTGTAATTCGTTACAATAGCCGAGTGGCCTGATTCTGGCCATTGGCTAACCTTAAACTTTTATTAACAAATTTTGATTAAATTTAATTTTTAATTTTAATCACCCTTGTGGGGTATGGTTCGATAAATATTTACTGTCGAGTTCCTTGCAGGGCCTGATTATGGCCATCTCCATGACATTTACATATATTAATGAATTTTGATTATCTTCTTTTCATTTGAATTATAAAAATATCAAGAGATATGCGACGAAAATTTTATCTCTGATTTGACGAGTTTTGAGTTAGAAATCCTACTATAGTTCATAGTTAAGGCCATTTCGAATTAACATTTACAGAAGCCATAACCGTTCTAGTAAAATTATAGAATACAGGCGCACAAAATCACCCTCCAAAATAAAATTCGATTTTTTGCAATTTTTACGCTCTACACCCAACAAAACTATTGTATGTTACTTGCACACAACCCACACTCTACACAAAAAAATAGTTTTATACATATAGGTACAGTTTTTTATTTTTCTAAAAACTACTGTAAAATCGTTTCGCTAAACAATTTTTTTGTGTTCATGCATTTTGATGGGTTAGCGGTTGGTTGGTATTAATAATCATGATAGTTGTTAGCGGTGCTGGTGGTATGGTGGCGGAAAAGGTATTTTAATTTATATTTTTATTGTTCTATTCGTATACGTATAAAGTATAGTTTTTGTGTAGTTTAATTTTTTTTTTGAGGTGAACAAAAAAGGATAAATTGTTCTAGTTGATTGAGTTTCCAATATAAATTTACATAGAAATTCAGAGAGTTTGTATATTTACAAATATATTTCGCGCTCGCGATTCGCGGTTTTGATTTTTATATTAGATAGTGATTGTTATAATCAAAAACTACTATATGCATATCTAGTAAATAGACAGAATAATTTTAAATACATAGTTGAACCTAGTCGAGTGGCAGCTCCAGTTAAATGAAATAAATTACATTTTTGACACAATCACGATTTATGATGCTCTAGATTCCATTTATAGTTTATACTTGGAAATGTAAGCATCAGGTAGCACACATTTTAAAAATCATAAATTTTTTACATAAAAAATTTGCCTTAAAACAAAAAAGGACTCAATTTTATGATTTGTCGGCTAACTATTACTTCTCGAAGAGAAAGTCCTGTTTGAAAAAATGTTTTATGATATGCCCCGTTAAAAAATACCAAACTAACAATTTCGACGTGCTTTTTAACCTATGAGTTAGTAGCTCGTCACAAAAAACCACCAATTTTCATTTGGTGCCTCAATTTTTATAGATTTTTTATGATTTAAGGTTTGGTTTTGTTTTTTTTATAGTTTTTGGTTTTACAAAAACTATAAAAATATTTTTTTTTGTGTATTTTTTATCGCGCGAGGTTAATGTGGTTTTCTAAACAATTTGACCGCATTTTTTGGTACAATTAAATGAAATTGCGGCCGAAATATGACCTAATATGACCGAACATTGTGTGCAAGGTAAATATTCAGGTAAATATTATAGAACACAATAAATTACCCAACTTTCGAGAATGGCTAAATTATGCTAGCCCCAATTTGGGCGCCAACTATTATTTAAAATATTTTTCACGCATCCACAAACACCCCAAAAAATTCTTTAAATATTTCATATTTTCATAAATTTCATCTACTGCATATATGTAAATTATGATTTCAACATAATTATATTGTACAAGTAAATGTTGTTTTTGATTGAAAATAATATATGGTTATGTATGTACATATGTAACGAGATATTTGTGTTGGGTGTGATCTGTAACAAATTTTCGAAATTAATAGGCACACGTGGCTGAACACTAATGAAGACATGAATTTGTTCAAATTTTGTAGATGAGGGTATGAAAAGAAATTTCGTGCATCTAGGAACTATAGGCAAAACGTTATTGTCTAATCTTTCGCTGCTACACAATGAAGCCTTTTACGAGCACCCCAATCCACATTTTTATTTTATTACCAAACCAAAAAAGACACACTGTACTATAAATAAAATAATATGAGTAGTCGTAGAAAAAGTTTTTTTTTTTCTTCAAAGACATTTGATTCACAAGAAGCCGTTTTTTATCATTGAATATGCGTTTAACCCTTTTTTTAAATTTTTGGTTTATATTAAGGATCGAAAAAAAGGAAAATCATCAGTATAACTTAAAAGGCAACAACACACAAAAAGGTATCATCAAATTCGTGAATAAATTATCAACTCTAAATGGGGTTGTTTTGCATTAAAGGATTACAATCGGTATATGTATATAGTGATTAGGTACAATTTTCGTTGCTGCCTATATAATAATTAGCTGATGTACAAAAATAATTTTGAGGATCTGCATCCGCAGAAGCGCAAATAAATTTTATTAAACGATAATCGTCCCAATATATGTACATATTATTGTATATCCAAATTGATTTTCAGATTAGTTTGGATGAATAAGTTTAGTGTGAATAAAAATAAAAAAAAAAATGTTTCCATATGCTGGGAAATTTTATTGTCCCATGGATTTGATACCGCGCGCGTGTAATCCCGTTTTTAAAATTAAATCTCATCCCCAATATTAAATTAATTTCATCATAAACAATGTTGTGAATTGCATGAAGTTGTTACACATTTTCATTTATATTAATGAAATGATAAAGATGAGATGATTACGATAAGATAACAAATTTTTTATTTTTTATTAAATATAATTCCCTTCTTAAATTGCTGTTGTTATGAGTATATATGGGGATGTCGAAAAAGGGTTGGCAGTTTGATGATAAACATAAGCTGTTTATTGTTAGGAATGATATAATAAAAATACTAATTATGATTTTCTTTATGACAGAGATGGTACTAAGATTTGAAAATTAATTAAATTGTGTTCAACGGATTATATAAATCAGAACGAAAGTTCGTCTAAAGTGGTCTAAAAGCTTTGTCCTTCACTTGGTCTTCTTAATGTTTAAAGCTACTAGGTGTTGCTTACTGACTTTTATCCTCCTCCACTTCACTTTGAAACTGCCTTTTTGTTTTAACCTAAAGTCATATAGCGTAGGTCCCCAGTTCCTTCTTTTAGTGAGAGTCTAGAGTTGATATTCTGATAATTTCTTTGAATTAATTAAAATTTAAACACTCAGATGAAAATAACGATAAACCGGCCCTATTTGACAATTTTTGGTTGAAATGGAAAACTTTACAAATTTAATTCTACTTAATGATTACTACATTCTTTTTCGTAATATCGTTTACAGTTTAAACAGAAGCGGGTATTGAGTTAATATCATACTATTCAAACTTGAATCAAATATTTTATACTGATCAAATTTTAGCAAGCCAAATTAGTGTCAAGTGTAATTTTTCATATTTATCAAAATTTATAACATTACAATTCATTTTTCCATTCAAACTTCTAATCAAGCTGCTCGAATTCTTTTAATTTTTTTTTCAAACTTTAAACTAAATTATTATTAACAAAACTGAAATGGTGATACGATAATTTTGAGAAATCGTTTTCAAATCCTTTTCAAGTTTCAGAAAAAAAATTATATTGACGAAATTGAGGGAACTGTCAAAATCTATTATTAGCAATCGTTAACCCAAATACCGATTCAGGTAGTTCTCAAGAATAATGTTAGGAAGCATCCTGAAAACCCAAGTTAAGCGTTTTTCTTCATGTTTAGCGACAGTTGCTGCGGGCATCAGCTTGGTATATTGTGGCAAGGAAGTGGCTTCCCCAACCAGCATAGTTAGATAACTGATTTGATCTCTGTAATTTGAATTTTCTTTTCATGAGCCATTGTGGGGGAAAGGAATATCATATCCACATGACTGCTGAAAAACCAGCTGCAGTACTTCTTACCGAAACCAAAATTATGGATTCTGGCGACACCTTAGCCATAGCTTTTAAAGGTTATTCCTTGATTTATTGGTTTATTCGCCACAGAGGGTTGGTCATTTATAACCACGCGAGCATCTCACAATCCGTTCCGGCTTATTTAGACCCCAAGAACGAATAATGATTTCAATTATCTTTGGGTTGAAATCCAACTCTCAAATCATACCCCCTTCGTCTGCGGTTATCAACAACGATGCTCAAATACGATTTCGAATCGCTTTCTGTTTTCATTGTACAAATTCTTCAAAAATCACCAAACGCTGGGAACATTGTGACGGATTATTTTATTGTCCATATAGTAACCTCTTTCGGTCGAAATATTTGTAACATTCCGTCCGTCCACAGAATGTTTTGGAATTACCACCTGCAGCTTTTTCCGGCCTAAGCTCAGTCTTTGGTGTGGGTAAATGGTGGTGTCCATCCAATACCATCTGTGGACGGACGATCGACCGCATGGTCGATCGAATGTTACAGTGGCTTGGATTGAATCAGTTATGCGCAATGATACAGGCTGAAACCGATAGCTCTTAAGAAAAATAAACTAAAATGGCTACAAATGCTGCTAAAAGACCAGTTCTCGAACTATCTACATACATGCCGTGCCAAATTATCAGAGCTCAAGGACGAGATATTACAGTTATAAAATATTAACCCGGACAATTTAAGGGACGCCATCCGTAAACTATATTCCCGGTAACTAAATGTTCAAGGTCGGCTTCAGCGAACAACTTCTTCTAACACATATGGACCACAAGCATTTAAATCATTGGAGACATGTGTTTTATTAATAGCAGAACTAGAGAAATATCGCTCTCAAAACGCATCCTTAGCAAATTCAACAGAAGCGCTAAAGCAAATCAACGTGGAAAATTCAAAGTTATTTCCCGGAATTCACATGTCATTAGGGGAAAATTTGGAGTCATTCAAGCAGTCTACATCAGATATAAGCGGCTCTTCAGTAAATCAACAGCTCTTAGTAAATCAATCAACCATTGAGGAATCAAGTTATATATTGAATCCAAATGCTATCTTCCCAGCCAAGAATCATGCAGTCCCACAGGATCAAACGACGCTTTTAACCAATTTGATGACTCAAGTTGAACAACTAAAACAGCAGCTTGAAGATATGAGGCAACAAAAGGCAGTGGTTGTATCGAATCCAACCACATACGCAACGAATTTTGAATTAGGATTAACTAACCCAATTTTAGCAACAATTCAGGTTGGAGAAACAACGAATCCTCCTGGTAACCAGAATGCAGAATCCATAATCAAACCAGTCACGGTTACAACCGATTTTAATTCACAAATACCAACAATGATGCAATTGGCAAATCCTCAAACTCAAGCAAATGCGCCACATTTGTCTACCTTTAATCCATATATACCAAAAATCTACAACCATACTTTAGAGGAATACCCCCAATTCGAATACCGAACAATAACCAGTCAAGAACCTTGCCATTCCAGCAAAACTAATGTCGCAGTTCCAACTCAAATTATTAATAAAGTCATACCAAACAGCACATCATCCAGGAAAATTCGTCAAATACCAATCTGTTCCGAATTTACGCAAACCATCCCCACAAAAAAGATTTGGAAGCAAACGAACGTATAATTATAAACAACAAACTCGTATGAAACGGTATTGGCAAAATAAGCGAGCAGAAAAAAATAATATCATTTCATCCATCATCACCATGTCAGGAGCAGATCCTATACCCTATGCGTTGGTTTCCGTTAATGGAGAACACACGATAGTCCATTAGTATATTGGGTGCCGGTTCCGAGCGATACATTGATCATCCTAATGTATAATTCTAAGCGTCTGCATTACATGTTAATAGCTCCAGTGGAGACAAACAACGGATGTTTGGGTTCATTATTGCCCATATTGTGTTTAATAATCATACACGACAAATGGAGTTATACATCGTCTCGAGTTTGGAACAAAAGTTATACCTTGGTATTGACTTCTGGAACCTATTTCAAATTTCTCCGATTTTTTTTAATGTAGAAGTGAACAGTCTAGAATTCAACCGAAGTGAAGCAAATCAGCATTCATTAACAGCGGAAGAAACCAAGGTTCTGGAATCCATAATTAAGAATTTTCCTACTTCTTCGAAATTAGGATTAGGGAAAACATCCTTAGTAACACACAAAATCAAAATTCTTGATGGTGTAGAACCAATAAAACAGAGACTTTATGTCAAAAGCTAAACGCAGCCCATTAAAATTATTCAATGACGGAGTTGGAGTGTTTAGCAGCAGTCCTTAGTGTTAAAAGATTCCGGTGTTACATCGAAGGATATCCACTCACGGTATACACGGATCACGATTCATTAAAATGGCTCATGTCTCAAAAGGTTGTTTTATCACAGCTAACATCCATACCGCTGTTTCGACTATTTTACGATGCAAACTAACTTGCATCCAATTAAATTTTGATAAATTTTCCCTATAATATATAAAGGAAACAAATTGTTAAACCGTCGAGAACGGACAAATGTTGAAAGAGTCGAAAAGGGACCGCGCCACAGTTACGTTTTCACAAATAACTTGGTTATTTTGCCGTTTCATATTTTTTCCTAAAATGCAAAATAACCGAGATCGAAAAATGCAGAATAACCGAAAAAAAAATTTTTGACGGAGTGAAAAGCATCTTCTTTCAAAGATTTCATACCGATTTTTGTCTTACTCGCTGAACTATTATCGCTGTAGTATTCTTCGAATTTTCATATGTTTATTTAAATGATAACCATTGTCCAGTGAGATGAAACTTTCGAGTGAAAAATGATTCTGCTCAATACCCAATATTTTGGAGCAAAAGCAAGTCGTCAGTTGGGCATAATCCAACAAATCGTGTTATGAATTTGCCGCTTAAAAATAATGAATTTGTTATTTCATTTTAACTTTGGTTAAAATTTGAGGAAATTCATTTGATAATTTAAAAAGCTTCAGAAGCTTTTGGCTGAAATGATCAACAATTAAGATCTTTTTCTTGTTTCTTCGAGAATCAATTTGGATTATTTTAATGTTTTCAAATTCCGACTTGAGGAAACCCAAAAAGCTCAGACTCTCTCTCACCTAACATTAGAATTTGTCGTCAACATTTTATCGAGAATCGCAGCAGACTATGCCGAGAATTTTACGCAGATATCAAAATCTTCAAGTCATCACATATATCACGCAAAATAAAACTAAACATCTACAAATCCTAATAAGACCAATTATCACATCACAAAACTTACTTGTACTGAGCGTAATATTATTAGAATAATGCGAATGAATCACAAGTTCAGAAACAACCTCGATAAAATTCATAACATCCGATTCGTAAAATCATCACACACGTAAAAGCTTAAGCGGACTACGGCCTGTTTGCCCTGAATCAGCAGAAACGAAGAGATTTAAAATTTTCAACATGCTTGGTCATGCATCCAGGCCGACAACTGGTTTATTTAGGATATAAATCTTTACTACAAGCGACAATTTATTCAGAGAGGCAGAATAGGGTTTATGGCTCTTTATCGGCTCCCGGAATACATTCCCGGAATTTCACTGAAGATAACTCGGTCAAAATAGTTTTAGACTGAAATGCCTTTTTAGAAGGAAGTTCAATCAAAAAACTAAAATGGCATTCAAGTCAAAAATTTTTTGGCTGGAATTTCTTTTGCATTTGTGAGTGACTGAAATTCCTTTTAAAAGGAGATTCTGTCCAACAATTAAAAAGGAATCCCAGCCAAAACATTTGCCCTGCCTCGAATTCTCGAGATTTTATAATAATTTTTGGTTCTCGTTTCTTGAGAAATTTTATTTTACTAATTTCGGGAATTCTTCCTGTTTTCAGGTTACTCAATCGTTTATTATGCCAGGGTTCGTTTTTAGTTCGCGAAACGATATATTTAGGAACAAACTTCTCAATACTAGGTAAGTTTTTATTATTATTATTACTTGAGGGCCATGTGGGGGCTCAAGCCACCCCGCACTGCGACCTAAAAGATCTTTTGTGCATAAGCCCTACTTAATTATCCGTCCAGTCAATATTCAGGCTCTTAATGAACCTGATAATACTGCCTAACGGTACGTGATACATACTATCTGGGCTCATTGCTCTCCCTCCTAGATGTTTTAATTATCCGTCCAGCCAATATTCAGGCTCTTAATGAACCTGATAATACTGCCGACCGGTACGTGATACATACTATCTGGGCTCATTGCTCTCCCTCCTAGATGTAATAACATTTACTTCTGCTAGAAGAGCGGTAGCATTGGGACTGAAGGACTTCGAGAGGGCAGACCCACTCCCGTATATTCCTATCCGTGCCTCGTCTACCGTTTTGATTTTACTCTTGCGAGTTGCTGGGACATACTATCTGGGCTCATTGCTCTCCCTCCTAGATGTTTACTGTTGGAAGTACTTCTATACGTGATACATACTATCTGGGCTCATTGCTCTCCCTCCTAGATGTCTACTGTAGGAAATACTTCTACACGCGTTACATACTATCTGGGCTCATTGCTCTCCCTCCTAGATGTAATAACATTTACTTCTGCTAGAAAAGCGGTAGCATTGGGACTCAAGGACTTTGAGAGGGCAGACCCACTCCCGTGTATTCCTTCCCGTGCCTCGTCTACCGTTTTGATTTGACTCTTGCGAGTTGCTGGGAATAAAAAGTCGCCTGTAGGTCACCCAGGTTTACTACAGGAAGGCTAAATAAAACTGGAGGGTGCCTGGTATCCAGAGTCCGCATATATAGACTAATTAACCTATCAGCCATTCATCCATCGGCATATGCTGTTCCACCTTAGATTAGGGATTTTTTGTCAAGGTTTTCTCCTTTAGCGCCGTACTTTAGCCTGTCACAAAAGTCTTTATTCAGCCTAATGGTTACAGTTACCGGTGGTTGCCACGAGGAGGCAGTACGTACACTTGCGCCTACTGGAAGGATACGGAGCCCCTTCCAATAGACGCCAAACCACCTCAATACTAGGTAAGTTTAAGATTATTATTAAGATAATTTGGCAAATTTTAATAAATGCTTTGAAACGTTTAATACAAAGACTTTAAAGGCAGTGTTTAGAAAATTTCTAGAATTCCCCAGTTAGTCGAATTTGGGAAAATTAAGCAATTTTTAAATTGAACCAATTAGCGTATTATGAAAAATTAGCACTTTAATTTGTAGATTTTAATAAATTTGAAAATTTAAAATAATTCGATTTTAACACGATAATATCGAAAATTTAAAATTTGATCCTAATGAGAATTTGATTCTAATGAGTGGAACGGAACGAATATCATTGTGTTTGAAACTTAAGATTTGACATTTCATTATGGATAGTTCATAAGTTGTTCACTTGGAAATTTATCATCAGAGCCCAACCCTAAATTATGGGATACCACGAACATATTTGGAAAATTTAATGTGTCCTCTTTACATTCTATTGTATCTGGTGTCTACCGCAGTCAATCTCTCAGATGCGTATTATTTAGAATAGTATCTCGTTCCGCATGTATTAATTTTTTCTTGAATTACAATGAATGTACACTCGAATAAAATGTGGTAAAAATGCGCTAAAAACTTTACACCGGTCCGTTAACAACCTCAATAAACTTCTAGATTTACACAAATTTATTGTACTTATAGATCTTGGGCCTTGCATTTTTTTTTCAATGTACCTTCGTAGGTCCGCCAGGCAGCAATAACAAAGAAAAGCTTCGTGTCTTGCATCCGCCAAACTCTTTTGTGGTCGGCCCTGATATAGTATAGAGATGCTTGTCTAATTTACAAAATGTAAAAGTTTTCGAGAATTGCGAGAAATTCGTGAAAAAAATTGAAAACTCCTAAATTCTCGAGATATGAATTTGCTCGGGAAAAAACTTTCTCGGTTTCTCGAGAAATACATTTTTTCGAAAAATCACAATCTCTACCCGTGTAGCATGTCTTTGTAAATATCTTGTAAAATGCAACCATTTAATGGTTTAGTTATCATTTATCGAATTGCTGGTGACAGATATAATGACATGTTTGGTCCTTAAAATATAAGCAAATAAGATTTTGAGCCGAATGTTAAATGATCGCCGGGTTCAGGAATTCGTTATTGTATTTTGCCCGATACTCTGTAAATGGATAAAGGGAACTTTCAGATACCTAAAGGAGACGATTGATTAGGCCAATAATGGTCGATAAATAGTGTTTAAAAGTTCTTAAGAATTTTAATACGATAAAGATGTGCCTAAGAAGAAATAATAAAAACCGTGGTAATAATAAAATCCGATCTGTTTCAAATAGTTTCCCAATGTAGAATTTAATATATTTGGAAATGTAGAAATAATTGAGAAATCAAAACTGTTGTAACTGACTATTTAGATTAGCCTGTCTATAGTTCTAACATATAAACATTTCCCAACTTAATGATGTTGTCGAGGTCACCATTATGAGGATTATGTAAAAAAACGTTTACATTGTTACAACCAAATGTTTACATAAATCGTCTAAACACTATATGGTGACTGACCCCGACACATTTCTTTAACAACCTCAAATATTTACAAATCTTTAAATAAAGTTAAAGCATTTTATTAACGCAAATCATTTCTGTTTGTAAACGGTGGTGCAAAAAAAAAAAAAAAATTACAAACTCAATGGGAATCCAACCGGAAAATCAATGAATTTGTTGTAGCAGTAAAGTTTTTCACGCGCAATTGACTTTAATTGTGATATGATCTTTGACATTTTTTTTTTTGCAGCTCCTCAGTTATTATTTCAAGACGACGAAATGGAGGAGACTAAAGGAAATTGGATAAGAAAAAAAAAAAAAATTATTTTTCATCCCCTCGTTTATTATTTTTGTACATCTTGTTGCATGCTCCCTTTATTATTATATGTACCAAAACTTACACCCTTTTATGAGTATTTTGACTTAAAAATGTTATTGAATTTTATCTAATTACCATATGTCATCTATATCCTAATGCATTCAATAAAATAAAATCGATATACGAAATATAAAATTTATGCAAATTGTAATTTGCATACGAATTTATGTAAATTGTTAATTTGAGGATATAGGAAGAAATTTACCCGATAATTGGGTTAACATATATTATTCGACTACTTGTTCCATTTTGCATAGCCCGTCATTATATTAGAGTTCTTGGGAAACATAGTTTTACTGAAATCATAACTAAAGATTTCTTATACATTTTTGGCTTCGTCGTCTACATTTAAATAAACCATGAATTGTTTACATTTTATCATTAAAGCGCGCAAGATGGAAAACTAAAAAAAAAAAAAAATTTGTGTACATAAAATAGGAAAATTAATTTACATTTAAAAAAAAAATCCAATTTGATTCTTTTTTTATGATAAACAACACAAGAAACTGTGAAGGCGCCACAAAAAAAAAATTTAAGATTTTTTTTTTTTTTTTTTATGATTTTTTTCTGGTGCTTGCCTTGGTTGTTGTTTTTGGATCGTTTGTTCCGTGTGTGCATGCGGACGGGTATTTTGTGTGCTGTGCTGCTGCTACGCATCTTCATTGTGAAATCGAAATTAATTTCTTTTTTTTTTTTTAATTTAATTTAATTTCGGGAGCCAAAGAAGTTGTTAAAATTTTGTTGTATGTAAAACCTATAATTGATTGTTGAAGAAAAATTCTGCTTGGCGTTGTTGTTGGATTTTTCCTTTGGTTATTTTTTCATTATTGGTTTGGTTGAAATTATAAACAAATTTTTTATTTTTAATTTTTTTTTTTCAAGAAACGGGTAGAATTTATAACAAACTTGCGCGCACACACACAAAATATTTCGTTATATGGGAACGTATGACGTGTGAATTATTTTATGCTGTTTTGGCGGAGAGCCATCGCACAGCGGAGGAAAATTTATAGAAATTTGGGGCTGACGGTTAACGTGTGTTGTTATTTTTTTTTTCTTTTGTTTTATGGATGCGGTATTTTTTTTGTCAGATGGTTTTTCATTTTAGATGCTGTGAAATGTATATCACAAAACAATTGTGTATATTTAGTGGCGAAGGAAAGAATTTCACACAATTTTGTTTTATGGTTGCACCATACAGTGCCAAATCGTATGATAAACACAATATGTTTGGTTTTATAAAAATAAAAATTTTCTAATTTTGAGAATTTGCTTTAGGTATTTGCTATAAGCTAGCGGATGGTATTTATGAATCTTACTAGTATCGATCTAAGTCGAACTGTTTAATCGATGGCTTTGAACAATCTACTTGTTCTTTGAACAATTTCAACGCAAGCTTTACATCGAGGCGTATGCGATTTTACTTAACATCTTATTCTGATGTAAATGCATGCGCAATTAATATTCATCGAGGCGTTTTCGACTCAATTTTAGTCCTATTTTGATGTAAGGTAGGTAATCAAAATAAATTTGATTCAAATTACTATGATATTTGTTGCAAAGCTTGTAACGAAAATAAACGCGCTTGCGTAACAATATAATGTTGACAAGTCATAGCTACGTTTCAATATTAGTTTAAATATCAGATTTTAATAACGGAGTTTACATGTGTGGTAAGAACGTTGTGAGTACAAAGTAAATTAGTTATTAGTTATAGTCTACATCAAAGATTGGAAAAATAATGGAAACCTTAAGAGGAGTCAGCGCTCAAACCATAGTATTGGCCGAAATATGTGATTACTTTGTATCTGGTGCGAATGGTTTAAATCATTTGCCGCATACAGTACAGCGGAGCCATGCAAAATTTCTTCATGAATATTAGCAAAAACATATGTTTTTAAACGTGTATTTATGCAATTACAACACTCTTATAAAACCTCACATAACCTCTATAAGATTTGTTATATAATGTAATAACATTTATAGTGGTCAAAATTTATCACTATAAACATTGCTACAAAATATCGAAAACAACAAAATAAATTCGAAATTCGTTGCTATAATAGCAATAGTTATAATTATAACTATAAATTCGAAACTAAGTTTGTTCTTGTGTTAAGAGAATTCTTTATCAATTTGAAACATTTTAAAAATCTACAGAATTTAAAAAATTGAAAGGAATTAAAAAAATTAAAGAATTTACATAATAAATTTAAAAATTCTAAACAATACAAAATAATTAAGATCTTTAACAATTTGAGAATTTAGAATACTTAATTCATTGACCTAACAACCTTGAATGAAATTCTAAAGGACTCCGACATTTAATATATCAACGAATTTGAGAAAGTTTGAAAGAATCTCAATTATTTTTATAATATAAAGAATTTAAAAATATTAAACAATTTAAAATATTTAAGAATTTCAAGAATTGTTAAATTAAAAGGAATAAAATTAAAGGGGTTTAAAGAACTACAAAAATTTCGAAAATTTTAAAATTTAAAGAATTTAATGATTTTATAGTTTTAGTTAAATTAAACATTTATTGAATTAAAGAAACTTTGTATAACATTTTAAGAATTTGAAATATGAATTCTTTAAAATGTTTGCGAATATACGAGAAATCAAAAGAATTTTAAAGCAACAAATTAGAAAATTAAAGAATTTAAATAAATGAAACAATTTTGTGAATTTTTTGAATTCTTCAAATTATTTAAATTAAATTAATTCTTTTCTCTTTAATGTTATAAAAGTTTACAGAGCATAAAACAATTATTAAAATAAACAATTTAAAGAAACTAACGATGCTACAAAGGTAAAAGAATTTAAGTAAATTAAATTGATTTAAGCAGATTAAAAACTAAGAAATCGGAAGAATTTAATGAGATGAAACAATTTAAAAATTTAATAAATTTAAAAAATGGAAAACATTTATGCAATATAATGAGTTTAAAAGATCGTATAAAATTTAGAGAATTTAAAGCAAACAAACAATCTAAAATATTTAAAGCGTTTAAGAATCTTAAAACAGTTAAGAATTTAAAGGATTTAAACAATTTAAAGGACTTGAAATAGTAAAAAACTGAATTTAAGAATACAAAAAGATAAATTCTTCTCTTTAAATTCGTTAATTTTTTAAAGTTTCTTTACATTTTAAATTTTGCAATTATTGAATTTAAAGATATTTCTTACTTTAGAAATTTTTTCTTAAATTTTTCTTTCTAGAAAAAATTTTATAAAGTACCTATAACATCGTATAAAATTTAAAGAATTTAAAGAAACTTAAGAATTTAAAAGTTTAGAAAATTAAAGAATTTAAAGACAAAGAACTCAACAAATTTAATGGAATTAAAGATTGTTTAAAATTTAGAGAATTTAAAAAAAATTAAATTTGAAACGATTTAGAAAATTTCGAGAATTGATCAATTTAATATTTACTTATAAATTTCAAAGAATTTTAAGATTAAAGAATTAAGAAAAGTTAGAGGTGAGTTTTACAATTTAAAGAATTTAACAAATTTGGAGATGGAAAAATAAATTTTGATGATTTTAAAAATTCAAAGAATTTAAAGATTTCAAAAATTAACGAATTAATAGTTATTTAATTAAGTTAAAAATTTAAATAATTAAAGAATTTAATTTTTTTTAAAAATTATAAATAATTTATAGAGAAAAATAATAAGAGTTTAAAGAATTAAAGGTTTTAAAAGTATTAAAGATTTTAAAGAATTTTGAAAATTTAAAGAGTTTAAAATCGGATAATTCAAAAAACTTAAAGATTATTTAAATTTTGTAAATTAAACGAATTTTGAAAATTTGAAAATTGTTTGAATGCTGTAAATTATTTAAATTCATTAAATTCTTCTCTTTAAATGTTTTTAATTTCTTTATGATATTTAAATGCCTTACTAAATGGGAGAAGAATTTTAAGAATTTAAAAGATTTTAGAATTCAACGAGAAGAATTTAAAGATATTCTGGCATTTGAACTTTTTCCTTTTTGATTATAAAAAGCAAAATATTATTTGTATATGTATTTGTTATATGAAACAACTACATATACAAATATACATTTGGTAATGTTTAATACTATTTAATTAATTTTCCAACATTTTCCATTTATTAATTACTTACTGGTGTACCCAATTTTCCTTAGGGAGAAAGATAATTTTTGATTATTTAAAAAAACCGTTGAAACTATTTTACGACTATTTTTAGGATGTATAGTAAAAGTGTGAGGGAGCTAGTGCCGATTAGAGCCGGTAAATGGCTAACAGAGATATTTACCTTGGTCGCAAATATTTGGATTTGCATAATGATCTGCTAGGAATGATTGGTTTTCTGATACTATACTTAAAGAATAATTCCTACTTAAACAGATATTCAAAAAAGCGAGAATATCTGCCTAGGATTGAAATGTAGTGAAAAGATAAAGACCTGGCGCTAAATGGCTTTTTTACCGGCATATTGTTGAATGCAACCAACTTGTGTCAAGTTTTACTAGTCTTCTTTCTTTTTTGTATTTATGCAGGTTAAGTCGAGTAATTTTGTTACAAATGCAATACAAATTTAAATTACTCTAAAGTTCCCATGGGGCTAATTCCGGATTTCCAGTCAATCTCATCAGGAGGATCTCATCAATAATTTCAATTTTTGATTATATGTATATCTGGTTATGTACCAGAAGAACCTTAATTTCAAATAGAAGTCGTATTTACGCGTTAAATAAAATAAAATTGAAATTATTAATAATTTAATATATAATGCATATAATTCGCTAATATTTAGCTACATGGTTGATTTCTACATGTATATAGAAAGTAATCAAAAGTATAATTAGAAATTCAGTCGCTAAAGCCTGATGAGATTCACTAACAAATAATTAAATTTTTCGTATATCTCACTCAGATCGAAACAGAACTTGCAAAATTCTAGATAATTTCGCTCTTCGTATATTTTGATTTTCAACTAAAGTATTTACGATACACAAAGTAACTTAGTTTGATGTAGCTGTACCTTAACTAAAAACGGTGCTGCGATTGCCTTTGTATTCGATACTAATAGTGTCACTCCATTTAATTTGATGCAAAACATGCGTCGAAGTCGCTTTTCTGATCTAATTAGCAATTAAATTGTATTCAAAACAATGGCTGCATCAAAATTCCGTTTCTGATGCAAATAATATTTAAACTGATTTCTTCTTTGGCTGAAAAGCAGGCGAATCTTCTAAATTACCAAATGTGATTCTCTTTGAATTAAAGCAGCTAAAAAACTATCCACACAGTAATGATTCTAAGCTGATTAATTTTGTAACGTTTTTATGCCGAATCTTATTCTGAATAATCATAATGTTTGCGGACGCTTTGCTAAAGCAACTTCCCTGGAAAGGAAACGTATCAATATCTAATTTCAGTTCGTTTACTAAAATTAATGTGATAATTTGCATGGCCAGAAGCAACATATATCCGATTTATACCGACCATAATAATACTTTCCGGTGACTTGGTTTCATGAAAATGTAATCTCCCAGCTGCAACTGTGTTGTGAATCTTTTCTTTATCCTTTGAACCATGAGAGAGACAGCTCATGAGAGGAAATAATTCTCAAACATTCATCCAAGTCAATATTTAATTTTGTCATTCAAAAATATTTTTTACCACCTATTGTGACTGAGTGCATTTTTATAATTTTGTAGCTATAGTGAAATCGCTGAGGAGCGAGTAATCGCTTACATGCATTTGCAATGGGAATAAAAAAAATACAAATTTAAATCATTTCGGAAGGTCTCCGAAGAAACAATATTTTTAGTTGTTTTGTATTGGGGGAAGTTAACGGACTTCTCCACGATCTGGGCGCCATATTAAAAACCAATTTGAATTTTTCACTTTAAACTATGTATGTAGGTATGGTACCTATATAGGCATTCTTTCCAAATAATTTTTATCAATAAATTGGACTTTCATGATGTGTTTCACATTTTCGAAATTTTAAGGACGATGAATCTTACCGATGAAGCTTTTTACGATTATTTTATTCATTTCATGTATAATGTTGCGGTTATTTTTCTTGAAGTTGTAAAGTTACGTATCGTAAAAAAATTCCAAGGGTTTTTCAAAAGTCGGTTGGCCAACAATTTTCCACACCCACACAAAATATTCATGTTAATATTTTTTACTTTTTAATTCACTTCAAATGATTTATTTATACAGGCAAAGCTAAACAGTGCTTTTGAGGTGCCTAAAACAACTATTCAGAAACAATTTTGTAATAAAGTAATTTATTGCGATAAACATCTCGATTCAGTTCAACAACAAATGTCAAATAATATATTTGTTTGAAAACCGAAAAAAGCACGAGAAATTTGGAAGAGATTAGTGCGGTCATTTTTATCGCTGATTGCCATATTCATTGTTTAAGTGTTCGGAAATTGTTGTGCAAAAATAAATTCCATCTGGAAGTTCCTTCAAACTATGCTGAAAGGACAAATAGTTTTTAATATTTTAAGAGACAAGAAGTTATACTAAATCACATATTGATGGTCAAGGAACCAAACACTTATCTGACTACACTCAATTTCTACCGCAGGTTTATGTCAAGCGCTATCGAAATACACGCCATGTTACTCGAGATGATTCCGGACAACAAGAAGAACGATAGAACGCTGCTCACATGGACGATTTGATTTTTTCTAAAAAAAAAAATCGACAAAGCGAAACTTTCCTATAGCAAGTATGATCGCAATCGCAAACTCACAACAATATATTTAGGCATCAAACTTGAAATATTGTTCATCAAATGTTTGCCTTCGCACAAAACCTCGAAAAAGCCATTAATTATCAAGTAAGCTAACTTGATTCCATCGGACAAATAATCACTAAACGCGTCGAAAGCATCCATTCAACCACCGAGGTCGATTACGAAAAATATTCATCCGTTTGTCACAAACAAATTCCGAGACCAAATCTTCACGGCATCTCGCATCCTGCGAAGTTCAACCACGAATAAATTGCTGACTAAACGATTCGTTTGGCCTGGCATTCAGACCGTATCGCATAACAAACTCGAAGCTGCCTGAAATATCAGTGTGAAAAATTGGACGTCATACACTTTCGCCGTAACAGAAATTCGACACACCACCTGAACGATTCCCTCACATAAACATTTATCTCATCCAACCTTTTCCACAATCCGAAGGAAATCCGATTTTCAATATGTTAGCGCGAACCAGGGCTGTAATCTACACCACTTCCAACATCAGGTGCAACAAAAAATTTCAAAGAACTCAGCATCACCTCATCTGAGGCGAATCAGGAACAACCAACTACCCAAGGCGCCAAAGGTTTAATCAAACCTTGAATTCACCCAATTCCCCAAAATTCAAACAATAGTTGAAACAACAAGATATCCGAATGAGAGGTTTAGATCAAGAAATCCGACTAGCTGAATTCACACTGGCAATAGTAACAACAGATCCAGACCAGCTTTAAAACTTAAATTCTTAACAGCATTGTTAGAAGCAGAAAAAGTAGGCAAATCAAAACAATTGAAATTCTAATTCACCCGAAATTCGTCTACCACCTGTAGAAATACCATATTTCCAGGGGGCTACATCAAGTGGGTAGGTTTCTCAGACACCTTCAAATGGTTAGTTCATGACAACAGTCAGCTTACCACAACGAATAAAACGAACTTCCGCTAAGCCACTGGAGGCAAGTACGATGCCGTTTAAAAAACCAATACTCAACACTTTATTGGATCAAAATACTAGCAACACAAAATTCGCTGTTGCAATCAAATGCTTGCTTGATACAATTTTTGAAATTTCTAGAAAATCGTTTCCAATCTTTGGAAGCAATCGGTAGAAGCAAATCAATACCAACCCAACAAGTAAAATTTGAATCACAACCATTAAAACGCGCTTTTGTAGCTGCCACACAACCAATTAATATTTGCGTATGCAGTCAGAAAAATCACAAAGAAATCACATGGTCTTGCTGCACAATTTGTGCAGAAATTATCTCAAGCAACATAGTTTGCTACAGGTGAAAAACCAAGAATACAGTATTGCCAAGCTAAACATATCAACATTCGACAAATATATAAACAGCCCTAGTAAAAGTACAGAATATTTACTGTGGTGTGAAAAAATTCAATAATCGATCGATTCTCGTCATTACAACGGCTTGTCCACAGCATTGCATACTCTTTACGATTTATATCTAATGCAAAATCAAAAACTAAAACCATCTCCCATTTTAAACCAGAAGAACTGAACACATCGCTAGGGGCAATAATTAAAGTCGCACAGTAGGAAGCTTTTGAACCAGAATTAAAGAATTTAAAGGCAAATAAAAACTAACCACGAAGCAGTAAAATTTATAACGCCAATTCGATGAGATGCCATTTTAGTCGTATACCGACGGTTCTTATCAATAAAAGAAATTTGTCTGAAAATATATAGTGATTGCGGCACAAATTTCGTTGTAGCAGACAAACAACTACAGCACAGATGGGAACTGAGTGGCATTTGGTCTCGCCGGGAGTCCTTACGTTAGAGGAGTATACAAAGTGGAAGTCTAGTCAACAAAACAAAGTAATTGGAACTCATACATTAACCTTTCAAGAGTTCCTCTCAAATAGAGACATGCTTGAATTCTAGGCCACTAGTCCCTCTCTCAAGCAGCTCAGATGACGATGGGCTTTTTAATTTCGGCACATTTCCTGATAGGAAGGGCCATTATACCAACGCCAACAACTGATGTTGAGTCTGTCCACACCGTCACAAGATGAAATTTGCTGACCAAACTCAGTCAGGGATTCTAAAAAAATGGCATACGGACTACAACGAAGGCCACAACGGTTGCAAGAGAGCTGCTCCACTGCCTTGTTACTGCTGCTTTGGTATAGGAACATTTTTTGACGATATTCGAAAGATCAAATTTGCCTTAAACGTTAATATTTTCTGTAAATCTATTAAATACTCGGATTTATAGAAATTTTTCGTCGACCAAATATTCACTGCAACAGATTCGAATAAATTAATTTACCACCACTGACAACAAGCCGCTTTTAATAATTCATGAACGATTTTGGTAACCATGGACCATGGCTGGGGCAACAAATTTATAATATTTTTTTACATTTGGTAGTTCGCCATTAGTGTCACTATTTTGGTAATAAATCATCGGTCCTACAAAATTCGTCTTCCTGAGCAAGTAATTAAATTTTATTTTTTATTTTTTTTTTTAAATTTTGTTCTGGAAATACGAAAAGCATACCGGAAACAACTGAAGCAATACGGGAAACGACTGAATTTGTAACAATTTTATAGTTTAGGAAGTTACTAGATATATTTACCATTTCAAAAATATCAGTTAAATTAAAACATCTAGACAAACAACTAGTTGGGTTCAGAAATTCAATGACACGCGACATCTTGGCCGGTCAACATGAAATTTATTTCGCTTAGGTAAATAATTACAAATTGCTGGTTGAACTTCTATCACACAATCAAATCGTCCTGATTTCGATAATTTTGATTTGGTAAACAATTCGCTGCTTACACAATGATACGTTTTGGTAGAGTGTAACCTGGTTTTATATAGCCTTCAATACCACGCCTTCTAAAGCAGTATTCTCAGTGATAGGGTTTAGGTTGTAATCAAAGATGATTGTTAAATCCATTTGAAACGGCAGTAAACTTTAATATTCGAAATACCTGGTTTTATGACTTCGGGCTTTCTCAATGATAGACTTATTTGTCAGAAGGCTGGAATTATTATCATCCTTTCTGCTATGACGTCAACCATCATTTAAATCCTCTTATCGATATGTATACTAGCGGCTGATTATTTTCAGTTAGACCAACTGACGACAAAACTATTTACCTACCTAAACAAACCTCTTAAGACCCAATGCATCCAAAACCCTCAAAACCTCAGTTGATAAAACAACCGATTCATCACAATAAATAATTTAAAATTCTAAGATTTAATTCAACAAAAGGCAAAATGCATTCGATCGCTGTGACTGTAACACGTAATAAATCAAATCTCCTTATTATTGCAATTTGGTGCTAAATAGAATATTGTCTTCGATAAATGTTCAAACCCTCAGATATTCGTTTTTTATCAAAAGACTATTGTAAACAATATACAAGAAATATATAAGGAATAAAGTCATCAAATGTTGTATCTTTCACACCTTCCTTTTATATACAGAAATATTGTTAGTATTTATATTTATATATAGACAGGAATTAAAAGGACACATTTTTGTTGTTATCATAATAGGCTTGTAATAAATGGTAGCGTGAACACGTGAAGATTTCTTAATTTATCATCTTCCAGTAATAATAATTTTCATTTCACAGAAGCGCTTTTCACACAAAAAAAAATATTTTTACCTCAGCTCGACGCACTTTTTATGGATAACGATAAAAAAAAATAAAAATAAAAATGGTGACTTTTAAAAGTCATATACACATATTATGAAAGGACCATATTAACAATGGATTTTGTTGCCATAACATAATCAGCGGGATACCATATAAGGAATCGGATTTTTGTTTAATAATAGCGATAATATAAATTATATACGTATAAAAGGACCTCTTCCAAATATCTCACATATGACGAAATATTATATACCGAAGGGGGAATTAAAATTCATCCACTTTAATCATAAAAATAAATACCACATCAGAGAGGTTTGGTCGTGTAAAATATTACTTTGCAATCGAAATGCAAAAAAAAAACTCTCGCTCGAAATTCGCCTTATTCTTACTCATTGATCCGCATAAATCGCAAAGTTAAAATGCCAGCGTGGCATATAGTATGTACACAGATTTTTTAATTCATGAATAAACTTCCCACAGCATGTGGTCCCCATCGGTATAGATGTGAATCCAACAGATTTATATTTATATTTGTTTTGTTCGAAATGTAATAATAATTTTTAACGAAAATGTTTGAGCTCTTTGAATGTTGGTGTTACATGTACTACTACTACTACCCATAGTGTTCGCATTGTATATCGAGACGAGAAGAATTAATGAAATTATTGCATTTTTTCGTGTTAATTTAATTTAATATGGAGTAAGAAGTCAACACAATATGATGTTTTTGTATATCGGAATTTTCAAACGATTTTTTTGTTTGTTTGTGTTTGCAAAGGTTGAGTAGTAAGGAGTAAGGAAATTTTTATCTTATATGGATGGAATTCTTGGAATTATAGAGGACAATGTGTGTGATATATTGGAGGTGTAATTGAGCGGTCGGTTGATGTGCGAAACCATATAGTGGTTTTGTATATGTTATACATTGTTTAAGGTGGTTTCAGCCTTGATTTAGAAGCAAACGTAAGTTACCCTTAGATTTTGTGTCTTGTTAATTTTAGTACTGTTCCAGCATCAAATTTGTCGAAATTTTAAAAATCTACTGTTTTCATTTAGTTGAAAATAACAATTGGAAAATTTCAAAATCAAATTAAAATTTTAATATTTTACAAAATTTAAAGTGATCTTATTTTTTTGTAACTTATAACATAAATATTTCATTTTTAATTTTGTACTTGAAAATGATTTAATTTAACATCCATTAAGATTTTTAATTTAAATTTATTTTTTACCACTAAAAGTTCAATTTCGAAAATTGAATTTTATGGTTCTTCAATATATTTTAGAGGTCTAAGAATATTACTAAACATTTTATAGAAAATGTATTTTTTATTGAAAATCACTATTTGGTGCTGTCCACAAATTCTGGGCCAAAAATATAAAATCTGCTAATATGTTTTGATTGCTGCGGTTGATACCTCGAAAAATAAATTTTGGCATTTAAAAATGTTGGGGTAAATTGCATTTGAATCGCCTAATTATTACTAAACTAGAAAATTAAATTTTTATTGACAAGAAGGTAAACTCGATATAACGAATTGATAAAAATAACCTCGCATCTTCTGATTGATAAGAAAAATACGAAAAGCTGCATTAATGGCTTGTTAAAACGGCATTGTTATTGTTACTATTACTAAAGCCGGGAAATTGTACTCACTGACATTTATAATTATAAATGCAAGTCGAATTGCAAATTGTGGTTTCAGAATTTTTACAAACAATCAACTTCCCTTGTATAATTTAGGTGGATATAAATGTTCAGAAAAAGAATATGAGGAGGCATTCCAATTACATCGAAGATTTTTTTTTAATGGGTAAGAAATTGTTTAGGATACCGCCTGATCGGCATTGGTGACGGATAGCAAACTTTGAATTTCACTAATTAATTGATTGACTCAAGGATGGATCTTCCGCAGAGCCCATTTAACTTTAAATCATCAATTGACTTTACCATTATACAGAAATTTGTTGAGAAACTTACGCTACCGTTTGCGTAATCAGATTGCCATTTTCCGTCACCAAGGCGTAAAAGCTGATTTGAGAAAGTGTTCGCGAATGCATCTCTAAGCAAATGAGCTCTCATTTTAGCCGTTATTACTATTTTACTTCCTACTTTGATTATTTTAAATTTTTTTATGTAAGAAGTGAATGTGCTGCTCCACGGAAGTTGCCAACTTCCGGGTTAAGAAGAAAATCGGGTACTAAAGAACTGTATCACGGATATAACAAAACAACAGTCAGAATAAAGTAGAGTATGAGCTAGATGTATTACGTCAAGAAAAATTCAACAATAATTTGATTTTGGCTGGAATTCCAAATGAAATTAAAATTCCACCATCTGAGATAGTACGTAAAGTTTTTTCTGTTCTGGAATTACAAATTCCGGATGAGCAAATCGAATCAGTGGCACTAATGCGGAATAAAATAAATCCAAGCAAACCGAGAAAACAATTAATATTAATACGTCTGAAAGATTGTATCACCAAGTCCGAAATCTTACAAGCACAGGAAACTAAGAAGATTACCGTTAATCAGCTGGGCTTTACAAACATTAGCAAAGACCGCTTCGTTTATTTCCGAGATCATTTGACTGGTTACAAATTAAATTTATATCGACGGTGTTAGGAGTTTAAAAAAGAGTTCGCGTTCACACATCTTTGGATTAAAAACTCTCAAATTCAAATCAGAAAGCAAAATAAATCCAAAATATTTTATATCCACACACCAGCTGATCAAATTTTGATGAAGTAATTAGAAATTGGTCCCTTTTAGTCAGAAGTAACACGAAAACTATTTTGATAAATAGAAAGAGAAAAAGGAAAGACTGGGTGAATAAGGAGCTTCTGAAAGATACCGGCGGATGATGAAAAAAATCTCCAAATAACTATTATTTCGATGAACAATATAATAAATATAAAAAGCTGGCCGCTAATAAAAATATTAAGCTTAAGAAAATATACAATTGTAGAGAATTTGGGAATTGCGCTGATTCCAGAATTCTTTGGAAAAATGTGAAACGAGTTCTTTATAACAGAGATGTCAATTATGCGGTGAAGCCTAGTCTGATTATTGGGACTGATGTTGTATTGGATGAGTTGAAAGAACCTAAACCTAAGTGCTTCTACAGGAATCGATGGAGTCTCGGCGAAATTTATTACAAAGTTTTCTAGAAATCTTGCAAGTGTTTACGCAAAATGTATTAATAATTCCAAATTCCTTGAAATTTGGCAAGGTTATTCCGATACCAAAATCTGGAAATTATTTACTGCTAAACAATAATAGGCCAATATCAATATTAAATACGTCGTCTAAAATGTTAGAAAGTGTAGAACTGGACAGATTAAATATTTTCTTATCGGTAAATAGGGTTATCTCAGATTCACAGTTGGGATTTAGGAAAAATTCAAGTACTACCGGGACTTTTGAATACTGTGAATGGAGCTTTTATTAGAAAATGTTACGCTGGACGAATTTTCATTGATATTAAAAAGGCATTCGATACAGTAGACCACGAGCTACTGTTAATGAAATTGGAAAAGTTAGCTCTTTCTCAAGATCAATTAGACTTTTTCGCAGATTATTCAACAAATAGGTAATATGCTACGAAAATGAAAGTCTCGGCAGTATGCACTCTGAAATGGAAATGATCTTGTCAAAATTAAAAAATGGTTTGACCTTAACATGTTAATATTAAATGCCGGAAAAACTAAACTTTTACTTTTTGGAAACAAAAATATTAAATCTAAGGAGAAGGCACGTTTCACATTGTCTTACGATAATCAACCAATTGAGCATGTAACTGAATATACTTATCTTGGTGTGATCATCGATAATTTGCTAAGCTGGAAAAATGATAAAGTAAAGTCATCTACATATATCTTCTTATATATTTGTTATTAAAAGTATACGTCCTACCAATTTGGAGTAACTATGTGTTAAATATAAACTTCATGACTTATTTATTTTACAGAAACGAGCATTAAAGTACATGTGTCATTTACCTTATAAATATCCTAGTTTGTTATTATTTCAAAATTTTAAAAGTTTGAATTTGCAATGTACGATTTGGATTTTCAACAAATACGAAGTCGTCATAACCATGGGACTAGACGTATTTCACATTACTTGATAGCACCAAATACAGCTAAAAATATAAATATCTTAAGTAGTAGTTTGTCGCAGTTTAACTCACTGCCATAAGAGAGATTAAATATTCAAATAATGTCATAAGCTTTAAAAAAATCTTCTGGAGTTTTTAAAGAACCAAAAACCGTACAAAGCATGAGATAGTTTCGAATTTTTTATTTTTTTTAATAAAGACCCGTTATCTGTGTAAGAAACTTCATGATCTACAGCTTGCAATAATATAATTCAATAAATTACGGTGCAAAATAATTCAAATACACTGAGAGAAATGATTCGTTGGCATGAGGTCGCAAGAAAATACTTTCCATTGCGATGAACGAATTGTAGTTGCTAAAACATAATTTCGGTAGCACCAATTGACATGAGATTGGTACAAACAAACTACGGTAGCCACTAATGCACAGATAGTTGCAACAACTTCGTTTCCAAATCTTCAACTCCGTTGATGCTAATTTCCTAGATATTCGTTATCAGAACCGAATGAGCCTAATAGTTTTTAAAGTATCAACCTCGTTTCAGTTGCCACAAACGTAATTTTGTTACACCAATTAAACGAGGCTTTTGTGACAACTGCGAACAAATCTAACTGACTAATGCTGTTGCGAGAACAATATTGTAGTTCAATGTAATCATATCATTCTGTTGTTGCTTGTTATTGCTGGAATTATTTATTTTGGAATTCCGTTGCTACAACTAAATATTATAATCGTATCAGTTTCATTAACTCTTAATCGGCTGTTGTGATTGCAAACTTACTGCCTAAAATGTTTAATATGTTGTTGGAATATTCCTAATACAAAATGAAGAGGGTGTTATATGAGGAGAGGGTAGATTCACTATTTGAAAAAATTACAAAATGATTTGTGGTTATTTTGCAAACATGAACACCACATGAATAATATAAATTGTTTTATAATGTACGCGAAATACTGACACCTGAAAGTAAAAATAATCATGATGATTATAGAATCCGCGAGAGCTAATCAATGGCGGATCGAAAACTGCATATAACAAAAATAGGAAACAATTTGTGTAAATCAAAGTATCCTGGAAAACTTTTATTGAAATTTACAAGCAATTTAGATTTTTTGATTCCTCGAACAAACGCAAACGCAATACATAGTTTTCTTGCGTTTCAAAAACAATTTTTTTATGACGAATTGTAAAAAAATCTAATGGAATTTCAATGAAACTATGATATACAATTTATTATTGTTTCTCATTTTTTTATATGTAGTTTTCGATTTATATGAAATTTTATCTTAATCTAGTTGCGATGACCGAATTGGTGTCGGGACAACTACCTTATCGATTAGTCCAAACGAATTGCGGTTGTGGCAAACTCGACCGCAATCATGATAAACGAATTTTTTAGCTTTTTAATCATTCATGTTGGCATAAATACACACGCGAATATAATTCGCTAAGTCAGTACGTTCTGCTTGCCGCTTAAGGTATTAAGCGAGAATTGTATTTTTGTAGTTTGGTCGTAGCTACTTGATGAGTAGGTTGTACTTTTGAGTACGAAACCGAACTACCAATATAATTGAACTCAAGTAAAGGAGGGTTCTCATTTTTGAGAGTCGATACATTTATATTGACTCTGTGGTAAAATAAAGGGTGGCGGGATGATATTTCTACTTTTTTCTTAACAAAACTAATTTGGTTAAATGAACTGGCAACAATCTTATTCGGTTGGAGAAAACAAAAGAATGCGGTTGTATTAACTACTTCTGCTTATGTAGTAACCGAAATAGGATTGCACTAACCGTGTAAAGAAAGTTGCTTTAATAACCAAGTTTGTTATTATAATCGATCAGTGGTCACGACAACTATAATTTGTCATATTCCTAAACCAATATTCGATTAATTCAACCGAATGATCGATAAGCTCAACCAATGGTCGGTTGTAATACAGTATATTTCGTTCTTCATACAAGCTAATTCCTTTAGGCTAACTAAAAATGGTCAGTTACAACTTCTTTTTCAGTTCTGATAAACAATAAAAAGAGGTTGTCGTAAAGTTTAATTAAAATGTATACAGGACCGAATAATTCGGTAGGGCAATTGATTCGGTTGTTGCAAACGCTTAGTTCTCTGGGTGTAGAATTAACATTTTAATCACAATTACTGGCTTCAAGCTAAATTCAAACTCTATTCAAATTCATCTTTTTTGTTTTTAAAAAATAAGCTCTCTAATGTCATATTCGACATCATATTGTAAATATTGTGCATACGTCATGAATTAGCCCCTTTACTGAATGATTTCAAACTAGAGCCAATTTCAATAAATGAACATACTTTTTTCAAACTGCGAACAAATTTCAGAATTTAAAGTAAATTCTAACGTTTCTCTATATGAAAATTTAAATTAAATTCTATTTTTCAAATATTATACAAACTTGCGCTAATCCCAACTTAAGTATTCATTTCAAATTTTAAATTTAAACGTTTGTTAATATTATTGAAATCAAGCTCATTTCAAGTTTTATAAAATGCGTATCGATTTTTAATAAAATTACCATCAAGCTTATAAATCTTGGGTTCAAACTAAGTTCAACTCATTCAAATTATGTTCAATTTTAGTGGAAAGTACTTTTGGTTTTGTAAATTACTCCAAGTATGTCAGAAAAAAGTTCGAAATTGTATTCAATTTGTCAAAATAATCTAATTTAAATCCGAATTGTATTAGGAATTCAGATTCAGACTCAGTTCAAACTTGTTGTTTTCTCTCTGGAATTTGTTGAAATTTGAAGATAAATGAGAATTAAACCTTAAACTCGTTGAAAAAATTATTTTTGTTTAAAATTTCATATAAAATTATTCAATTATTGTTTTCAAATTTTAATTTGAATATATATTAGATTATTTAGGTTATTAGTATTATCAAACTCATTAAAATTCGTACAAAAATAATCCAAACGTTAAATTTAAACGTTTGTTAATATTATTAAAACCAAACTTATTTCAAGTTTTCTAAAGCTTCAAATTAGAACATAATTACTTTCAAGCTTGATGTAAATTTTAAAAATTAATTCAACCGAAGTTTACAATTGATAAATATTAATTTCATGCTAAGCGAAAACTCATTCAAACAAGTTTTATTTCAAAAGCACTCTAACCCTCGTTTCACCAAAACGCAAATTATGGAAAACAAACTTACTTTTAACTCTTATTTCAATTTGTATTAAGAATTTCAGATTCAGACTCGGTACAAACTTAAAGTTTTCCCGATGAAATTTGTTGAACTTTGAAGTTAAATGAAAATTAAACCTTAAACACTTTGAAAACATTATTTTTGCTTAAAATTTCATATAAAATTATTCAATTATTGTTTTCAAATTTTCATCGGTTCCAACTTGTGGCATAAACTTATTAAAATGAAAGTTAAATTTGATCAGAGATAACTGTCAACTATTTTAATTCTTTATTCTGGATTTCAAACTCAATGAAGCTTATTTTAAAATTTGTTGAAAGTTACGTTTTAATTTAAATTGTTAACGAATTTCAAAATTTAATTTAAGCAAAATTTATATTTAAGCATCATTCAAACAAATACAGATTTAGCTAATCCAATTAACTGACTTCACACTAAATTTAAACTCTATTATAAATCCACCAGTTTATCTTTCCAAAATCGGCTTTCAAAAATACTTTAATTTCCTTGAAAATTTAATAAAATTTTACGAATATGATATCAAATTTCAGTGAAATTTCCAAAATTTCAAATTTTTCTGAATGATTTCAAACTAGCACCAATTTTAATATATGTATATATGACCCCTTTCCTTGGAATTTCGAGCACATTTCAGAATTTAAAAAAATTCTAAGCTTTTTCTAATTAATAATTTTAAATGAACTCTCTTCTTCATACATTATTCAAGTTTACGCCAATCGACACGTATTGCTTATTTCAAACTTCGTCAAAATCTGATTAATTTGCGACAAAAACTTTACAATTGAAATTTCATTCAAATTACTTCAAATTTAGATTTTTAACTTAGATAATTACTGCGGTATTTATTATCAAACTCATTATAATTCGTGCAAAAATAAACCACCTTCAAATTTGATGGATCGTTGGTATTTTGTTAAAATGAAACTCATTTCAATTTTTGAAAATTTGCGTTGAATTTGAACAAATTACTTTGAGGGTTAAAAATTTTAATTTCTAACTAAATTCAAACTCATTCTAATTACGTTGGATTTAAGTGAAAAATACTTGTAAATTTAAATTTCATTTTAACACAATGCTAACCCGAGAAATTTGTGTAATTGGCAAGGCGAAAAAAATTAAGTTTTATATTAGTTATAAAAAGACGAAACTGTGAATGTCCCCAAGATTGCTGAGGAATATCGAATGCTAAATATTCTAAGCTGTCCTCGCAACGGGAACCGCAAATATCAGCTGTCTAACAAAAACTAAATTAAACAAGTAGTTCTCAATGTAGTGTTTTATGATGTTTTATCCCAATTCGAAGGACTTTTTGACAGAAAACGGCACTGAGTTTGTATACGTCTTACCAAATGCAATTATATTTTGTCTGAATTAAACCATTTAGAGCGCCGATTCTCTGAACATATGATATCTTTATTTTACCATTTACGTGGCGTATTTTTAATAAAAATCGTATTAAGCAATTTACTGGTTTATATTGATAATATGTAGAAAAGCTACGAGGTAATTACAACTATTAGTTGCTTATTTTGAGCATATTTGAGTTTAGTGACCAATCGATTCCGGCTTTGTTTATCAAATTTGTTATGTAATTTAATTTATTTACTAAAAGCACAGTGATTGTGTCGAGCCTAAAATAGGTTGGGAAGATTAAATAAATCACGTAAAGGACTTAATTTATGTTCAATTATTTTTAAAAAAAATTAAGAATTTTAATAGCTCAAAATATTACCTTAGAAGGAACTAGTATATCGCCGAAATGCAGTAAATGGTGGGATATATTATATTTACGAACCAATTTTAATCTGTGAAATTTAAAGATATTCCTTGAAACTAACATTTTATAAACAAACAAAGCCATCCAAAATAATTTAACTGTCACCCGGAAAATTAACAATTTTACGCATTAGATAATTAGACACCAAACAGATGCAACTAAAATCTTTAAAAAAAAAAATTCATTGTCATCTTTAGATCCATTAAATATGTGACAAACATCTAAACCGAAAACCATTTCAAAATATCAAAGATAAAAATTAATTCGCCACGGTTTCAATATTTCAATATAATATTCGCTGTCGGCAAAGTCGCAATTGCGTTTGTTAGCTAACAAAAAACAAAAAAAATTGGTTACGAAATTATTACGTAAGAATTGTATGATTGAATAATAACATATTTTATTGTACCTAAGTACCCATATTAGTTAGACACTGTAATAACATCTATCCTGATTATCTACCATCAATCAAATTACGGGAATGAGATCTACTGTTGTGTGTGCAAAAAACCATAAAATCTTTTTTGCCATTTTTCTTTTCTCCCTTATATATTATAGTACAAGACAACTTATTAATTTATTACAAAATCTTATCTATTATTATATAGGTACATACTTGTGTAATGGAATCGTAATTTTAATCCTTAAATTATTCACGGACCTTGCCTGAAAAAGAAAAAAAAAAAATTAAATTTTTTACTTTCAATTTTTTGCTTCACAAAATTCGGTCGACCGCACCAGGAGAATACAAAAAAAAACAATTTTCATGCACAAAAGACGTAAAACATTATTATTATTGTTGTTTATTGTCCTCGGTTCAAAAAAAAAAAAACTAAAAAGGATAAAATGAGATAAAAATAAAATCCTTAATTATAATTATTATTAAACGAAGGATCAAAATTAATAAAAAAACAAAGTATGGGAATTGTATTGATTGGTTTGAGTTACGCCGCCACTGTGTAATTTAATTCTTCGTCATTATGTCATAAATATATGTCAACATACGTATCGTATGACAACCAAACCTCTTCAAAATCAATAAAATTGCAATTCAGTCATTCAAACATACAGCGCAGAGATCGTTTATTTATCACATAAACAATGCAACACAAGGGGTTAAATTGAATATTTCTGCTTTGTTTTGTTCATATAGGGCATCATAAACAGTCATTTATCATATAAGTATCTGGAATGCCTTCTAAATATATTTTACAAATGTAATATATTTTTGTTACCCTTACCTAATATTTTTTCAAACCCCTTTTGATTTTCAAGAATCTATGTGGAGAGCCTCGCGGTGTTACGCCAAGAATATACTATAGTTTTCATTTCCACTCAGCTATTTGTAAATTTTGTATCCTTATGCGATAAATAAAATAAAATTATTGTTTATTGAAATAAAAATTTTATAAAAATCATCCCTTATACGAGTTTCCATCTCGTCTCACTCAAATTAAAGGGAAATCTATCACATCAAGTTTGAATAAGTATAGTTTTGCGATTACAACTCTAGTTATTCGTAATGTTTGTACTATGGTCGTATGAAAAGTTTGGTGTGTATATCATAAATACAACTAACCAAACCACCCTTTTACCAAAATCATTAAAAAAAAGAAATTTGAAAAATTAAAGGGATGTTTTGAATATGTATGTATGTAGGCTGCTGTTAATAAATATTTCCAATTTTTCACCAAAACTTTTTTTTTTTTTGTAAATCACAAAAATGTTTTGTGTACATATAAATGTACTCTCTCATATGAATGTGTGTATAATTTAGGGGTGAACCAAAATACACAACCCTCAAGCCCACAAAAGATTGGGTTTGGATGCGGAAATTTTTTCTCTGTTTTTTAAGATGGTAAAATAATTGTTGGTCTTGTTAAATTTTTGGTTGTTTCAATGTATATGTGTGTTTGGAGGGAGGGATAAGGAAAATTTAGGAAAAACTATGTTTGCAGCGATTATTTACGTTTAGTATGTGTATTGCTTGAGACTGTAATTTGGTTGTAGTCAGTGGTGGAAAATATATGAAAATGCACACTTACATAAAATTATGCCAAAATGATCATAAATTTGGATGAGCAATACAATAAAAATTTAAATTAAAATTAAAAATTTTAAATTGATTCAGAATTTTGTTTTAAGAAAATTTTCAAAACTTTTAATTTTCAAATTCGAGCTACAAAAATATAAAGGGCTAGAACCTCACGGAGTGATCAGAACTTCGGTTTAGGATTTTACGTGAACTCATCTCAAATTAACTCAATGCAACTCAAAGCCCTTATCAACCACTGGGTGAACCCATTAATGCCTTAGGTACTCAAAACTCAACTAAAACTTATTCCCGTACTCAACCTTTAATTTAATCACCAACTCAACCAAATCAACCCTCGAATTAGCCCTTAAGCTAACTCCAACTTAACCAGAAATCAACCCTATCTCCACTCGAAACTCAACATCGACCCAATCCTAACTCAACCTTTAACAAAACCCCAACTAAGAATTCAACTTAACCTCCAAAATATACTATCCAACTCAACCATCGACTCAACTACCAACCAAAAACTCAACACCCAACTCAAGTTTAAGTCTTCACGGTTCGATAAACTACATGCGTACATGAACTCAACTCAGAGCAATAAAAACTAACTTATAATTCAAATGTAAACTCAACCCCCAACTCCAAACTGAACGCCTAAATCAACCTTCAAATCAACTCGGTAAAAAAAAGCTACAAAATTCTGATTCAATTTACATGAACTCAACTCAAGTTAATTCGAGCTCAACCCACAACACAATTTACTCAACCCAATTCAACACAAACTCAACCTCAACTTAACTCTAATCCTACCTCAACTTAACCCAAACTCAAACCCCAACTCAGCCGTTAACTGAACTAACTCAAAACCCAACTGAACCTCCAAATCATCATGGTCTGAAAAACTATTTGCGTACATGAACGCAACTCAAATTAACTGAAGTCAACTGTACCCCAACCCTCAATTCAATCTCCAAATAAATACCCAATTGAACTGCTAACTCAACTCTAACCTAACTCCAACTCAATCCTCAAACCAGAATATACAAAAAAAAAAATGATCAACGTGGATCAGAAACGACGTGGCAATACCACGTTTTAATAACAACGTGGTTTTCGGCAACTGATAGCAGGTACCCGATTCTCTTGACGTACAGGTTCCAGAAGCTTTTCAGCATTCAGAGAGATGAACGGACATTTTTTCTTTGCTTTTTCGGGCTAAAATTTGGTCATTTTTAGCAGGACTGAAATTAATTTGGGAAACTATAACCCGGTAATTCTTGATGTAGAGATTCCAGAATTTTGACAAATAAATGATATTATTTGAATTTTTAAATTTTTTGGAAAATTTCAGTAAATTTAGTTGATTAATATTCGGCATATGGTTCGAGGAGTCAGCAGCCTGAACAATATGGCAGAATGAGTTCTATAGGGTAAATTCGTAAGCCTTTCAAGATTTATTCAACGTCACGGTAATGAAGTTTATTGATTTACATTTCGACACTCGCAAATTTCATAAATTGGATCGCATAGAAATCTTATAGGAAGCAAAGAGGACACATCACGCTTCCCGAATTTTAGTAATTTACATTTATTTCAAAATTTAGCATCAGAACCCAACCCTAAATTATGCAATAACATCTACAGATTTGAAAAGCCAGGTATGTTCTAAATTGTGCCCGTCCGGTAAGGCTAAGAATATCAAGCAAGAGAAATTAATGAGGAAGCCCCGGCTATGCCTGATCTACTCGTAAGGTAAAATCTTAAATAACGCGAAATTTATTAAACGACATTTTAAAAATATTCCCTGCGTAAACTACTTCGATGAAATAAGCAGTTTAGCATGAAGGTTACCTATAACTGTAAACGAAATTGCCGAACTAATAATTTTGCGGATTTTGCGAGCAAAGTGAGTAGTGATCCCCGAACAATTAAGGAGAACTGTTCTTCAAAGGTAACTTGGGGATTACACTTTGGGAGTATCATGATCCTTCAAATGTTTTTTTTATATCTCCGGCTTGTGCAGATTTATTTGCAGCAGTCACAATTTGTTAATTTAAAATTTCAACAATTTTTATACGGCGGTTTTATCCATCCAGCAACATCTAAATAGTGAAAAAAAAAACAAAGTTCAGTAAACTCGGTTGGGCCAGCCAATTTACCTATTGGCGTTGTGGTCGTCAGCGATATTTCCAATTGGCCGGGAATGATTTATTTTTTTTATTTTTTAATTGGGTGCAGAGCGAACGGTCCTAGCTCCTTGTAACTGTCAGAGCTTCTGCACCCAAATATCTGCACCCATTGTCGGCCATGTAACCCGCAGTCAGCCCGATGTGTAATCTGAATTCTTTTTGATTTTTTATTTGCATATATTTGGTAAGTAATTACAGTAAATATGTATTATGTTTGGTTGAGGTGGATTTTAATTTCAAGATGTTATCGGTTCGAAGCGGTATTCTTTAAAGAAACACACTATTTCTGTTAAACATCTTGATAATATCTTAAAATAAACACCAACTCAACCAAACATATTACATACATCCATTAGACAACGTTACGTGTTTTTACACAAAACATACGAACACACTTCTTTGAAGTGTCTGCCAAATAAATCCATTTGAAATTATCTCAACAGTATAAAAACATAATATCTCGATCCAATCACAATACTATAATAAAAATAGAAACAAACCGATTAAAATTGACTGTACTGGGATCCTAATCATAAACATTTGTCTTTATGTTGCAAAAAATATACACACACATAATATTTTATGTCATCAAAACCATACACAACATACACAATGGGATCAATAACAATGCGAATCTTTTGTGTAAACGATCTTCATATGATCAATATCATATCGATATTCCCAAGTTACAGTTCAACTGTGAAATTATATAGAGCTGGATGCGAGGACATATTTTGTGAATACGCACAACAGACTTAAGAAAATGTCCTTAGAGAAATGTGAATCATTTTTATGCCCCTAATCCGATTAAATTCTTCTGTTATTATATACTCGAACATTACGAAAGGATTATATGATTTATTGTAGGAGACGATTTTTTTTTTGTGTTTTTTTCTAAAGGACTAAATTCGGGATATGTGAAAACTACAATTTTATGGATTTTTGATTATTATAAAATCGAAAATAATAGAGTTGTGTGATCGAAGGATTAATTTCGCCGTCGTCGTTCAAACTCTTTAATCGCCTTTTCTATGGTTTTGTTTGTTTACATAAAGTGAAAGGGTTTCTATTGTATTCTGATCGTTCCCATAAATCAAAAAAAAAATAAGCATTGCATTGTTCCATGATGTTGTTTATACGTACACATACATACATATTTATGTAACGTAGATTTATTCTAAAACCAACGGAAAATAATTAACGAAAGCCATAATACAATTTATGCTGATTTTTTTGTTGGTATAATTTAATTTGTACGTCTGTTGTGAAAGTTTCGTACGAGATTTCCAAGAAAAAAGATTTTCCACACTCTCATCGTTATGCCAGTGAAAAAAAAACACTCAGTTTCCTCGAAAAATTATGCAATGGAAATTATATTTTGGGTTTCGCTTTTTGTATTCATTCAAAAAATATTCATGAGGTGGAGTTTTTCTTATAATCTGTTGACTGCCAGTGTTGATAATATAAAAGAATGATGCAGTAAGATTCTTTCGGTTTTTGTAGACAAAATATCTTAACAATAAAGGCAATCACAATATTTTTTGATTAACACATCGCAATGCGATAATAGAAGAAAAGTGCATAATATAATTTATTGAAAAATCAATTATTATATCAATGAATCTCTTCTCTTACAAGTTCGGGTTCATTGGGTTTACTTACTGAATTTGTAAATTTTATACATAAAATTTATAGAACTTGTAAAATTTACTTATATAAGTTATAGAATTTATTAAGTTTATAGAATTTACAGAAATTTTTGTATTTGTAAAACAAGTAAAATTAGAGTGTCTAGAATTTATGAAACAGACACAATTGAAACAATTTATAGAACTCAAAGAACCTACAAAATTTAGAGAATTTATATTATTCATTAAATTTATATAATTTAACATTTTTTCAAAATTTATGGAATTGATATACATATGTACAGTGAAATCCTGATATAACAAACGCCCTAGGGAAAACAAAAGTTTTTTATAAACGGACGTATATATAAATAAGACACCGTTTACAACAAAGGCCCATTTTCAAAAAGTTTATAATAACCGGATATTTTTTATAAACGGGGTCTGTTATATAGCCGGATTTCACTGTAATTTATAAAATTCAGAAAATTAAACAATTTATAGAGTTTTAGAGGTATTAAAACTTATAAAATTTATAGAATTTATAAAATTTAGAGAATTTATAGGATTGATAGAATTTACAGAATTGAAAGCCTTTAAGAAACTTATTGGATTTTTAGACTTTATAGAATTTGTAGAATTTACTGAATTTAAAGGATTGATAGGATTTATAGCGGTAAATAATTTGTAAATTTAAAGAATTTATATAATTACTACAAATTCCATAAACTTTATAAACTTTATAAACTCTATAAATTTTTTTAATTCGAAAAATTGTGTATGCTATATATGTATCCTAATCGTAACTTCGACCATTCAAATTCGAAAATTCCGGAGTTGTTTTTTGCCCAAAAATTGGATGCCCTAGTAGAGATACATTTTCTCATTTGTCCAATTTTTTCTAACGTTTTTTAATGCCGTCTTATTTTTGTTATGTTTGGGATCCGTGTATTTGTTTGGCTGTTAGATACATTAATCAAATAGAAAATCGTAGTCACCGGTCAAATATTCCAAATCAATAACAATTTAAAAAACTGATAAAAGTTGAATAAATCTCAAGCTTTGAAATCATTAAACGTTAAAATTTAGCATAGAATAAATCTACCTTGCATGTAACTTTGCAATTCATAGTAGCCATCTATTATACAGTCCGCAAAACTATTCGCGTCGATCATCGACTAACGAAGTCAAGAGTAAATTTTTTCATCTGATTTGTATCTAGCTAAATTTAACATTAAATTCGTTTATTATCCACAATTTATCTTAGTAGGGGCTGCGTACCGAACTTAATTATAATCCTCATTTTTGCTGGATTTGTTTGAAACCAAAAATGTTAACATTTACAGTATAATTCAGTGTAGTGTGTAGACTTTGTAGAGCCATCTATTATACAATATGAATTTAATATTTTTTCTCAGTGTAGCCATCAGCGAATTTATGTACCAAATGTTTCATTTTGATTGTATAGCCAAATTTTACGTCAAATTTATATGTGGAATTTTAGCGTTGTTCAAGCCGCATGCGGAGCTTTATCCTAGTATCCTAGCTAAATGGACTTAAAATTTCGAGTGAAAAAATATTTTTCAACACTTACGTAAAATTTTTGCGCAGCCGTATCTTCTTTAATATTCTATTTTTATTTTCTAATTTTTCCGCAGGGGCTTGCTTGAACGCGAAGAAGTTTTCGAAGGGCCATTTACACTCGAGAATTACAAATCGATTTCGCTTCTGAAATAAAGTTGTGACATTTTAATTTTTATGTAAGAAAATTGTCATATCACAGCAAAAGCGTGGCCTTAAAAAGCTCGAGCTAAATACATTTTGAACTGAGTAACCAACAAGCTTAACTTTTACCAAATTGTCAGAATTTATCGATTTTTAAAGTAAAATGCTCCTATAAAGGCGAAAAAAAAATTTAGGAATCATTAACAAATCAGGAACCCTGCTATGGTCTTCGACGATAATTTTCATCTATCGTTCGAAAAGTATTCCTTTCCTTTTTCTTTCTTTACCTATGATACCAGTAAAAAAAAAACCGGGGTTAGCCCAGATTAATTTGTGATTGAAAAAAAAAAAAATATCGTACAATTAAAGAACCTAATTGTTCCTATCTATCGCAGATAGTTAGATTTTTAAAGTTCCAATATTTCATTGTCCCATCGACATTATAGAAAAATTAGAAATCTACTGAGGTTCATTAAAGTAATTTCGGCAATGTACTGATGTTTTAGAAATAATTCGATCAATTCATGATTTTTTTGGAATTTTTCGTAATTTCCAAGGGAGTTCTAGATTTCTATGAAATTATTTATTGAATTTACTTTTTCTAGAGAAACCTAGATTCAAGTTTTTTCTTAATTTTCAAGGTTTATCGACACTTTCGAGATCATTCGGAGTTTTCGAATTTATTCTTTACAAGCAAAAATCTGTATCATAATTTTGGTCGATTTTGAAGATTTTTCGAGATTAATTGGAATATTTCAAGTTTCTTCGATTTTTTCTAGGTTATTCGAAATTTTCCGAAAATATTTATATTATTCAAGTTTTACGTGGCGGTAATTAGCTTAGAAATAATTCCATATAATTTAGAGTTTTCTAGAATTTTCGTGATATTCCGAAATTTATTTTAAGAATATATCGAAATTATTCAGATGTTTAGAAATTTTTGTAGCAAGTACTTGCTCGAATTTAATTCGAGGTTTTTGAGCCTCTAAGCGAGCCACAGAAATGATGCTGACGGCGCATTTTTATTGTTGTATTTAACCGTATGCCTGAAATATTAGACAGTGACACCAAAAAGTGTTAAGGTCCAGCTTAGTGATCTGGCTTAACGAAATATCGAAATTGAAAGTGAGTCACACTTTGTTTAATGTTTTTTTAAATTCGTCCTCATTTTATGATTTTTTATATAAAATTCTAAGTATGGTCTGATAGGGTTGGTTACCTGTCCTATGCGTCATATTGTTATGCAGCATAAAATTGGTGTTTTCCTTTAGTCAAAACGAATTTAAACAAAATTTTGAATAATCTTTAAATACTGGTAAAATTAATTGGTTCTATAGGTAAACGGAAAATCTTAAAATATACCGGTTAACAACAAGGGATTAGGGTTATGTATCTGTAGAATAATTTTTAATCTGTATGAATTTTCGCTCATCCCAACAATTGCCATTGAAACTCAAAAATTAACCAATCTCTTTATTTGGTAAAAGGAGTCCTCACTCTAACAATCCCTTGTTGCTCCTAGAATATAAAGCTCAGAAATCGTTGAAAACATTGCATCTAGAAAAGTTTTAAAGTTTATTTTTTCAAACTATCCGCAAACATTTAAATACTACAGATAAAGAAAGTATTTGCCAGTTGCCTCTTATATTTTGAATATTTTTCTGATATTAGTCAAACTGTCAAAAACCTTTTCGTTGATGTCAATTCATTTTCACGTATCTAAAAATATTGAAAAAAAAAAATTTACTGATCTAACAACGTTTATATTGGTCATATATGACCAATGTCGATGAAAGTGACCAATAATAATAACTTATTACGCACAATATGGTTTTACTATTGGCCACTTTCATCGACATTGGTCATGTATGACGAATTTTAAACGTTTTTAGATGAGTACATTTTTTTCAATGTTTTTAGATACGTGAAAATGAATTGACATCAAGGTTTTGCAATAATCATCATGAATTAGTCTTTCCCAATTTTCGGATATATTTTGAAGCATTAAGCAACAATTTAAAAAAAAAATCTTTGAATATTAAGCTTTCTAAAAGTTCCACCAGTACTCCTTAATTGTTGACTGGTCTCAAACATGATATGAAATACTAAACCACACTACGAAAGTGTTAATTCGAGCAGCATAAACACACAAGGAGCAAGTAGTATAAAAACACTAAAGAAAATCATCTTATCACGGTATTTGTTAATTGCTTAATTATGTTAAAGAGGCGCATTATTTAATTTTTCCCGCTTTTCATTTATTTTATACGCTTTTTTTGTTTGGTGCCATTTTACCCGCTCTTTTCTCTTTTCAAGTTACAATAACGTTTTATGGAAAAATTTTCACTTCATAAAAAAAAATGTTTTTATTTTGTTGCTGTTGTTTTAAACAAAATTTTGTTGCTGTTGTTGTTTAATTTTTTTTGATAAAAGGGATGCAAATGACTTTTGAAAGAAAGTTGATTAAAGAAGTTTAATTGAAAAGAATTATTGCCCTATTGGGAATTTATTTTGGGAGTATTTAAAGATGCGCGATGCTATTTTTGTAAGAAAAAGTTTTTTAATTGTTTCAAGTGTTTTAATTATTATAATTGTGATTATGATTATTATTCGCAGTTGCAATATGGTTTAATGGCGAGGGATGGGGGCGAGAAGAGTATTTATTTGAACCAAATGACCTAACCTAATCATATAAATCGATCTGTCTATGTATACATATATGCGCTTTTCATCAAACGAACCATATTCTATAATAAACACATTACTTAATCTCAAACAACACACAACGAGATTATGTCGGAAGTTTGTTTATTTAAATATTAAATTATCAATTTTAAAGAAACAAATTTCTTTTTTTGTTTTTTTAATATTTTTCTAAACAAAATTTTGTGTGCTGCGCGTTGTTGTTGGGATTATGAATATGAATTACATCGTTTCTTCTTAAGATCAAAACTTTTTTTTTTCTTTAAGATCATAAAATATTTTTTTTAAAGCATCTGCTTGTTTATTTGTTTTCTTAACATCACCATCATCAAAAAAAAAAAGAAAAAAAAAATTATAGCAGAATTATAATTGTATTCATAACAACATTTTGACTTTTTAATACATTTTCTATACATATAGTGAAACTCGCGATCGCGTAAATTTACGCGTGTGTGTATGTATATTTGTTTGTGATTATTATCAAACGATTAAAAAGATCAAAGCGCATATCTGTGCGTATAGAGCATCGACAGAAGATAAAAACAACGAAATTAATTTTATGAGAGATGAAAAAAAAAATATTTATGAAATTTTCGTCGACCTTTTTAGAAAAATCTGTTGAGGCGACAAAAGCGGGCGATTTTTTTTATTTTTTTGTGTTTTATTAATTTTTGGGAAACCAAATTGTTAACATATTTTCGTAAAAGCCGCAAACATAAGTGTGTGAAGCAACATTATTTTATAATGTATGCTATTTGTTGTGTTATTTATTTTTGGTGTGACAGCCACGTGCTGCGGTAGTTTGATTTAAAGATCGTATACACTGTATAGATCCCGCAATTCAAGAGCCCTAACCAACACATTTGAAATATAACAATTTTTTTTTTGTTCGCTTTTATTTAGTTCCATAGTTAGCGATTTATGAAGTTTCAACTTAAACGGAAGCAAGCAAAAAACTTTTTCAAAAATTTAATCTTGAAAAAGTTCAAGGACGATAACTTCGTTTAGTATTCATGAACTTCTTATTTCGTATAGTGTCGGTTTTGTATAGGACTTTCTACATTTTAAAATACCAAATATCAGCAGAAAACAGTAGTTGGGCCAGAATACGTAAAACTGAGTGGCCTAACAGGGTGATTTAGCTTTAGGTGCGTTCAAGAACGATAACTTCGTTAAGTATTCCTAAACTTCTCATTTCTTATAGAGTGTATCGGTTTTATATAGGGCTTTTAAATTTTTTAAATATCAAATATCTAGAATAGAGAGCTGTACATTGACCAGAATACGTAAAACTAAATGGCCTAACAGATAATTTAGTTATAGGTGCGTTCAATAGCGAACACTTCGTTTAGTAATAATAAGTATAACCAAATGGCCTAACAGAAAAATTTAATACCAAGTGCGTTCTCATTTAGTATTTCGAACATTTTACATTTTTTAATACCTTAAATCCAGGATAGGAAGCTGTAAATCAGGCCACGACTCCAAAGTTTCAGCAGGCACATTACATAAAAAAAAAGTTCTGAGATGTAATAAAAAACTTTAAAAAATTGAAATTTTACTAAATCGAATTTTATCAAATTTTCGAAATTAAGGAATGGTCTAGAATATATTAAAAAAAAATTAGGTAACATTAATTTTAAAGTTTAGATCGGTCTGCACTCTTCCTCTCCCCCCCTTCCTAAAAACGGCTTTCAAAGAATTTAGAGGATTTACATAATTTATTAAATTTAGATGATAGTTATTTCAAAATATATACAAAGAAGAGTAAATGTATGGGATTTATAGGATTAAGAAAATTGGTAATGAATTTATAAAATTTGTAGAATTTATTTAATTAATAGAATTTAAATCTTTTATTGAAATTCTATTTCCAGAATTTAAAGATAAAAAATCGACAAATTTTTCGGTCAGAATTTTTAAAATTTGACGGATTTATCGAATTTAATTTTTCTAAGGAAAAATTTCTTAGCATTGGAATTTGCTCCAAATAGAATATAAAGATTTTATAAATTTTAAAGAATTAATAGAATTTATTAAATATTCGAATTTACGCAGCATTTATCGAAACTATAGATTTTTCTATATACAGGATTTATAGAATTTATTAATTATGAGTTTAGAATTTATAATTATTATGAATCTTCTATTTACTTTAAAATTAACAGAATTGATGGAATTTTCAGTATTTTTAGTATTTATTAACCTAGTAATATTTATAAAATTTGTAGTATTTATAGAATTCCCAAAATTAAAATTCTACCAAATTTACAATTTATAGATTTAAGTGAATTTTTGATATTTATAAAATTTACTCGTTCTAAAGAAGCAATTGGTAGAGTTGGAATTAATTTATAGATAAAGAAAATTTCAGTATGAAATTTTAATGGTTAAAGAATTTAAAAAATGTACTGAATTTATAAAGTTATGAGCTTTGTAGTTTTTCAAGATTTACAAAATAATAAAATGTACAGAATTTCTAGTATTCTTAGAACTTGAAGTTAAACAATTTATAGAGTTTCTGTCGTAATAATTATTGGAATTTACAAAATTTATAGAATTGGGTAGTTGTAATGAAAAAAATTGGTAGTAGAACAAAACTTATAAAATTTAAAAAGGAAGGAATGAAAGTTTTTATAAATTATTTGTTTCTTCAGAATTAATAAAATTGTTAGATTTTAAAGAATTAAAAAGGTTTTATAGAATTTCTAGAATTTAGATATTTTGAAACTATGAATTTTTCAGAATTAAGAAAATTGGTAGCATTCACTGAATCTACAGAATTTATGAATTATGAGTTTAAAATTTATAATCATTATGAAACATATTATAATTTGTTAAATTGATAGAATTGATGGAATTTTCAGGATTTTTAGTGTTATTAACCTAGTATAATTCATAAAATTTATAGAATTCCACGAATTTACAGGTTTACGAAATTTATAGAGTTTTTTGATTTTTTATACCTAACAAAATTTAAAGAAACTGCAGGAGGAAATTACAGTAATATATTTCGAAAATTTACAGTATTATTAGAATATTAATTTTTTTTAGAATTTAGAGGATAGATTATATTCTTAAATTTTAGAAGAATGTTAGATTTTATGGAATTGGAAGAGTTTTATAGAACATACTTAAAGTACAAAATTTAAATATCTTAAAAATTTACCGGAATTTTCAGAAATATTGAATTTATAGGATTAAGAAAATTGGTAGCATTTAGTGAATTTATAAAATGTATGAAATTTGTTAGTATTTACAGAATTGATGAAGGCTGTAGAATTTGTAGAGGTTATATGTATATTATGTATGTAAAATTCTCAGGATTGGAATTTATTCCAATTAAAAGGATTTCCCAAAATTAATTTTATAAAAATATGGAAGATGTGAATATTTAGAAATTAGAAAATTTATAGGCTCTTTAGAATTTAGAGGATAGGAAGGATTTTCAAAATTTTTAGATTTAAGAAGAGTTTTTCAGAACTTATTAATTTCTAAAATTTAAATATTTTAAGAATATGCAGGGCTTACTGAAACTAAAAATTTTTGAAAAAAAGAAAAATTACAAAAATTGTGGAACCTAAAATTGGATGGGGAGTTTTCAGAAGCTACATATAATTTTATAAAATTTACAAAAATGTACAGAATTCCACGAATTTAAAGCTTTACGAAATGTACAGAATTTATAGAATTATTGCACCTGACAAAGGTTTATAAATCTGAGGGAGTTATCAGAATTTATAAATTTTAGTGTTTTTAAGGAAACAATTGTTAAGATTAGAATTTATACTGTTTATAAAAATTTTAGAATAAACAATATGAAATTCGAATTAAAAAAATTTACAAAATTATTAGAATTCAGATTTGCAGAATTTAGAATATTTACAGAATTTATCAAATTTAAAGTTTTAAAATTTAAAATTATAAATTTATGTATTTTAAAAATTTTGCGAAATTTTTCAGAAATAAGAAATTTATATAATTGAGAAATTGGTTGCATTTAGTGAATATACAATTTTTGCGACTTGAAGCATTTACAGAAGTTATAAAATTTAAAGAACATTTACAATTTATAAAATTTATATGTAGCTGTAATAGAATTTAAATATTTTATAAAATTAACGGAGTTTGTAAAATTTACAGAATTTAAATTAAGTGGTAGATTCAATTATTTTGTTGAACTTTTAAAATTTACAGGTTTTATAAAATTTAGTAGTTCTAAGGAAAACTTTGTTAGGACTGGAATTTAGAGAATAGGACAGAATTTAAATAATTATGAAATTATAAAAATTTAGAGAGCTTTACGAAAAGAGAGTTTTAAGAATTTATCGAAAAAGCATCCAATGTATTTATAGAATAAAACAAGATTTAAAAAAAATATAAAAATTGTTGAAGTTATAGAATTTATGGAATTAAATCATATTTATCAACCTAGAAGAATTTATAGAATTCATTTAATGTTTGCTTCACGAAATATACCGAATTTTGCAAATAATATTGAATTTAAAGAAATTACAGGATTTATGGATCTCAGAGAATTTTAGAATTCATAAAATTTAATGATTCCAATGAAACAATTGTCAGCGTTGGAAAATTTAGAGGATTCAAAAAATTTATTTTAAGGAATTAACCGAATTTATAGAATTTATTGGTTTTAATGAAAAATCCAGAAAATTTGAAGAATTTACAGAATTTATCAAATTTATATTTCTAAAATTTACAATTAGGTACTTTAATAATTTGTAAGATTTTTAAGAAATATGCAAATTATCGAATTAAGGTAATTGGTAGCATTTAGTGAATTTATAATATTTTTGAGACTTGTTGTATTTACAGAACTCAAAAAATTTGAAGAACTTCAAGAATTTATAAAATTTATAGATGTAATAGAATGTAAAGATTTTGTAGAATCCAAATAACTTGTAAAATTCTCAGGATTTAAATTAAAGGGTAGATTTAATTTTTTGTTGCAATTTTTAAATTTACAGGATTCATAAAATTTAGTGGTTCTAATTAAAAAATTGTTAGAACTGAAATTTAGAGGATTGGTATGAATTACAGAATTTATATAATTATTAAATTTTAAAGATTTAGAGAGTTTTACGATTCTTTAAGATATATATTTGAAGAATTTACCGAAAAAACATTTACTGAATTTATAGAATTTATGCAATTTGAAAAAATGCCAAAATTGTAGAAGAATTTATAGAGAATTCACAGCAAACATTTATTTCATGAAATTTACCGAATTTATAAAAAATGTTACAGGATTTATAGATGTGAGGGAATTTTAGAATTCATAAAATTTGGTGATTCCAATAAAATAATTGTCAGCATTGGATTTTAATCAGTTAAAGCAATTTTCCCAAGATGAAACTTATAAAATACCATTCAAGCTTAGGGAATTTACAAAATTTACAGAATTATTAGAATCCAGTAAATTTGAAAAATGTAGGGGATTCACAAAATTTATTTTACGGAATTAACAAGATTTATACAATTTATTGGTTTTAAGGGAAAAATGATAGATATCAGAGTTTATAGAATTTTTAGAATTTAAAGATTCAGAAGAGTTTCTTGAAGAGGCTATCTATATTGAAACTATAAAATATGAAAAACTAAAAAAAATTTCAAAAATTTAGAATTTAAAAACTTTCATTAAAATTTATTAAGTTTTCAGAATTTATAATTTTTATCTATTTAAAAGAATTTATAAAATTAGTAGAATTTAATGTTTCACGAAATTACAGAATTTATAGACTTTTTGAACCTGACAAAAATTAAAGAAATTACAGGATTTATAAATCTAATTAAATTTGTCCAAGGAAATATCTTTAATGTTGGAGTTTATTCAATTACAGATAATTTAAGAATGAAACTTATAATATTTGAATCGTTAGGGAATTTAAAAAATTTACAAAATGATTGGAATCTAGGAAATTTGGAGAATTTAAATGCGTTACAAAATTTATGAAATTTAGAGAATTTGAAGATTTTATAGAATTTAGTGGAAAGAAATGTTAGGTTTGAAATTTGTTCAAGTGCACAATGTACAATGAATTTTTACAATTCAACTCATAAATTTTAAAAACATTGGTACCAGTTCCATATAACATGTATTTAGATTTAAAGAACTTATAATGTTTTTAGAATTTCGAGAATAGACAGGAGCTCCAGAGTTTATAGAATTGTTAAAACATATTGACCCAAAAGAGTTTACAGAACTTTAAGCTATTCTCAAATTTTAATAGTTTATGAATCTACGCAGGATTTATCGAAAATGCAGACTTTTCAGAATTAAGAAAATCGTAACTTTCACAATTTGTATTTCAATTGAACGAGTTTATGGGAACTAAAATTTGCAAAATTTACAAAATCTTTAGAATTCACAGAATAATTGTTCCACGAAATTGACAGAATTTATTGAATTTCTTGAGCCTAAAAATATCAAAAAAAATTACAGGATTTACCGATTTTAAATATTAAGAATTTTCAAAATTTAATTGTAAGAGTTGGAGTTTATGCAGATAAAAGAATCTTCAGTAAAAAACTTATAAAATTTGAATGGTTGGAGCATTTAAAAATTGTACAGAATTATTAAAATCTAGAAAATTTGAAAAATTTAGAGTACTTACAGAATTTATAAAATTTAGAGCATTCAAAGGATGGTAATTGTAAAATTTAGATTTTTTAGAATTTTAAAGGCCTTTGAGAATATATCGAATTTTTTAGTATTTTTAAAATTTACTGGTTTTTCAGAAAAATGGAAATTATAGAAATAAGAAAATTGGTAGCATTCAGAGGATTGATAAATTTACGAATTTGTTTTAGTATTCACAGAATTTATTTTATAGAATTAACAGAATTTATAAAATTTATAGAATAATTAATTTGGACAATAACATCAACGAGAAGTACTGTTGATAGGAATATATTGTGTTGAGTAATCAATTTGTTTGCTACTTTGATCATAAGAATATTTTCAATATAAAAATTTAATTTGTGTATAAAACTGTATCAAAATCTAGATAAAAATTGAAATCAAATTATAAGAAAAAATCCCCTGCAAATAATTTTAAATTTTGGAGTTCTCATTGCAAGATTCATTTAAGAAAAAACATCTTAAAGTTGATAATATTAAGTGGAGACTACGATAATTGTGAAAATTAACCAATTTTGGCAGCAGAAGTTGATTTGACCTATGTCAATCTTCCGACTGGTTCAAGATTGTGTGTTTACTTAATAATCTAACGAAACAATTTTTTTTTTTGATTCATCCTCTACCTTACAATTATATGCTACCCAAAAAAAAATGTAGGATAGTCAAACCTCATCATGTACTATAATAAAATGATCAGACCCTTTTAAAAAAATGTTTACTTGCACATAAACTAATCATGTACAGATCAATCAAACTTCACAACCGCCTAACTTTTTTATTTTTTTTATTGTTTATACAAAGCGAAAAATCCAATTATTATAATAAATAATTGTAAGTAGGTACAAACAGTTTTGTAGTGGCATAGTGTAAATAAACTATGAATAAATTGTATACCTGTATAACACAAACCATTTAAAATTCTTTTGATATAAAATTTAACAACAGATAATTTCCAACCACACACCTACAATTTCCGTTGGTTAAAATAAAAATTTTAATTTTGATGGTTTGGAAATTTGTGCAGTACCTCTACATATATCTCTATAGTTATTTCTGCAATTCGCGATTTTTAGTTTTATTATGTTAGTTTTTATAAAATTAGAAAATAAATTAAAAACTGTACATACGAGATATCACATTTATATACGATTTTGAGTGATACGACGAGGTATGAGTATTGTATAAGGTACAAATGGGATACGCGGAAGGGGGACAAATGAAAAATTATCTGAATCCGCTAAAAATTACATTCACATAATTGTTGTTGCTGGAAATTGCAAATACATATATGTATGTAAATGTAAAGTAATAAAATGTGAATAATTGGTTTTTTCCACGTATTGTTTTGTGGCGTATAGCAATGTATAAATAAATAAATAACGAGAATTATATTCATTGTTACAATATAAAATAAAAAACACACAAAATGTGTGCTTGATGAGTTACACCAAATTACACAAAAAGTACACACACATAATTTTTAATTCAATGATCATTTGATTGATACATGTCGGTTTGGTTATGGTTGAATTTTTATTTTTATTTTTTAATTTCCCCCGCGCATATTATTCCGGTGTGAAATTTCCTTTGCCAAATAAAATTTAACGATCAATCTATTTAACATATATATATTGTGCCGCCACCATATAAACCCGCGTCTCTCATACCACACACAATGTATTTCTTTTTGTAATTCAACCGAATCTCTCGAAATTAAACGATTTTCAAAATAACTAATTATTTCTATTAACTTCATATTAATTAAGTCGCGACAGATGATCGAATCGTAAAAACCAAAAAAAAAAAAAAATTAGAGTTAATAAAAACCATAATGAAGATGTGGATCAAGAATAATATTTTCAAAAAGGGTTGAAAAATTTGTAATGAACCAGAAAATTTTACAAGATCTTCTTCGGACGTTGTAATATATACTATATGTGGCAATAAACCGTCAAAATTATTATTATTTATGACCACGATAAAAACCTAATTCGGCCACAAATAAAAGGAACCAAACCAATTTTGTATTTTAATTGAATTTTTTTTTTTATATGATCGACATGGAAGAACGATCAAGAAATGATATAACCCTTAAACGATCGTTATTTAAAAAAAAAATTGATGAAGTTATTTATTATTTATTACATGTATGCGCCTCATATATACCCTTTATTTATACACATAAGATTATATGATGTATGAGTGATCGTATATACGTACCTCACGATCAAAAGGTATAAATGAAGGTAAAATAAAATTTAAACGGTTAAATGTGATAATTATTGGGAATCGAAAAATAAATTGAAAATTTTCAAGTCGATCATTCAACCGATTAGTCGACCTTTTTTACGACGATTGTTTGGTCTATTTAGCGACTGACACAATTTTTCTTTTTGAGTTTTTGTATGTGCTTGATAAATGATTGATTGATTTTTTCTAGATGAGTTATGTAAACAAATAATATTTTTTGTTAGGTATGATCACTCTGTTGTAATCCTATTTGTTATGGTTTACCTGCCTGCGAGTATTTTTTTTTTTTCATAATTTGTCAGGATGAATTGATAACTATAGGTTATCTGTTCGATTGAGACATTTGTGTTTGATTGATCGCTTATTTAAAATGCTTAAATAATTTTATAGAGACATACGAGTATAAAGTATAGTTTAAATTTCAAAAAGACAGAAGGTTAGAAGTTCATTTTTAAACTTTTCAGTTTAGCAATTTTAATTATTAGCGAAGACTTTTTCATCAAATTCGGGATTATCATGGATCTTAAACAAAAGCGTTTGCTGGATAGCAATACAAAATTGTTTGTCATGAGTTGCGACACTTGGTACAGTTGGGAATATGTCGATCATAGTCGCCCTCTATTTCCTCACACTTCTTCTGATACCGAAAGAGGATCAGAATGACTGGAGACCGCTCGGGGTTTACGACGCCTGAATTCTGTGACTGTGCCTGATCGATACCCAATTTCACATATTCATGACTTCTCATAATCTGTTCAATATTTTCGATAATTCCCATGACATCCGGTTTACGAAATGCATTTCAACGATTTATGGGTCAAATAAGCAATGCATTGGATTTCGCCTTCGGTTATGTTGATGATGTCTTAATGGCTAACAAGTCGAATGCAGAACACAAAGAAGATTAACTTAAATTGTTTCGAATAATTTTAGATTACGGCATAAGTATTAAATTATCGAAATGTTTATTCGATTTTATAAGCTTCGTTAGATTTAGGAAGCTTTAAATTCTTTCCCCAGACCCTGGGGATTTTGTAGCCCACTTCGTATTAGGTGTGGTTAGCGCTAGAGATTGCGAGGCTCCGGGAATACCAGTCAAAAGTATTTCAGTCAAAAAATGACAGAGTTTCAGTCATAAAATTTCTCATCCAAATATTATGACTAAAACTCCATTCAAAAAGGAATTTCAGTCCAAAAAAAAGGTGTTTCGGCCAGAAAACAGTTTGACTGAAATGTCCTTTGTGTATTTGGACTAAACAACCTTCTTAAAAGGCATTTCAGTCCAAAGTTAAGGACTGAACCACCTTTAGTTTGGTTGGTTTTTTTTAACTGAGACGCTTTTGTAGACCATTAAGTTGGCCCCGATGCCCCAGCCAAAAGCAATTCAGCCAAATACAGAAAGTAGTTACAGTCACAATTAAAAGGCAACTCAATCAAAATAGTTTTAGACTGAAATACGCTTTCAGCAGGGTGATTCAAAAAAACTAAACAGGAATTTAAGTAAAACCGGTTTTGGCTGGAATTCCTTTTGGATTTGTGACTGAAATAAAAGGGAATTCCAGGCATGATTGGTCGACACGTATACAGCCAAAAACAATTCAGTCAAAAAACGAAAGGAATTTCAGTTTTGACTTGAATGCCTTTTCAGTAGAATTAAATTCAAGTGAATTGTTCACAATGAAATCAGACAATTTTTTGATGCACGTCACTTCGGTACTCCAGAAATAATGTGGCGACTTCTTGAGAATCCGATGAACGATCGCTCACACCATTTCGACAGCATGGTTCAAATTAAATAAGACTAATGAAAATGTAAGGCGATAATTGTACTCAGAAATCCCTGAATACATGTCGAACATATTATCAATATTGCTCAACAAGCATAGAGAGCAAAAATCGTCTAATTGCTATACTCAATGCTGCACAACAAGAAATATTTAATGAGATATCAGCTTCGTTTGATGATTTAAATGATGAGTTATGCTTCTTTTTTATTGTTGGCCCCAGAGGCGCAGGCAAAACTTACCTTTACAACGCACTGATGTGCTATGTAAGACGAAAATGACAAAATTTCAAGCATTCGCCACGACAGGAATTATAGCGGATTTGTTGGCAGGTGGTCGGACAGCACGTAGTGCGGATTCAAAATTCCAATTTCGGCAACTGAAACATCTGCTTCAAACATGAAAATTTCATCAATTGAATCTAATAAATTAAAAAAAGCATCTCTGCTGATAATCGACGAAGCAGCTATAATTTCCACTAATTCGCTTCGAGTAATAGACGTGTTACTTGAACGACGTTCAACCATTTCGAGTAAGGTATTTTTAAACCACATTAAAACGCCAATTTTAAGTATAGATTTAAGTTGGAGTTAGATACGACTATAGTCGTGGGTATCGGTGACTAAGTAGCAATTGAATAAATAAATCGTAGTGTTGGTAGTGCGGCCCATTTACCCATAAGATAAAAATATAAAGGGCTGAAACTTTAAGAGGTGATCAGAACTTTGGTCCTGAAAATTAACGCAACTCCCAAACAATCCCTGAACCTCTTAACCCCATCTTCAGTTCAATCTCCAATTCAATTTACAATTCATCCTCCACAACTCAATCACCAATTCAACCCCAAACGACGCGCTTACTCAGTCAACGAATCAACCCTCAAATAATTCCCCAACCGAACCCTCGACTCAATCTCCAAATAAGTTCCCAAGACTGTCGATTTTACTAATTTCTGTCGATTTCCAAACATTTTATTCCAAATCTGACTGTTGCATTATAAAAATATAAAAACACATAAAATAATGCCGCGTCACATTAAGATCATTCATTATGTACTTTATAGTATACACGACCAGCACATAAATAACCATTATACGGTTATTTTATGAGACCCCATTTGATAAACCAAAAATGTTTCGATCCCATCGACAATTTTATTAATAAGCGCAGACACATACAACTCATTTTAATTATTCCAATCGTTGTTAAATAAATATCACTCGAAACTAACTAATGCAAACCAGGAAAAGACGAGAAATTATGTTTTCCATATGAATGATTTTGAAACGATTATGTTGTATCTATAGTATGTTGGCACAACATATTTTATTATGTCCCAAAATCGCGCCTTATACAAACAAGAAATTGAATTGTTTCTCATCAACATCATATCGTTATAAATAGGATAGATAAGGGTGCGATCTATTATACCCAAGTACACACACACATAATATTCAATTTGTTTATGGGATGTTTTTTAAAAATGGTCTATTGTTCAAAACTATATTCAAACAAAAAACATAGTTTCGAATAATGGATGTAATGTTTGGTAAGTAATTCAATGACAAAAGTAGTTTTCCTTATAGAGACATAAGGATCAATATCATCATTGATCGGATCATAAATTATTTACTTTCAAGATACGATAATAGTACACATCTTCATCGACGTACCTAGTAAATATATCTCGACTTCGGCATCTTCGAATTTTCTTATTTATCTTTATTGTCGGACGACATTGTACAATAATATATTGTGCAATATATGTTGGTACTGACGGAATTCATTGTTTGCTCGAAATTATTTCTCGTTACAAAATGTGTGCACGACAAAAAGCCGCATTTGGTGTAAACAAAAAGGCAGCAACATTTTTTTTTTCATTTTATTTTAAAAGTGACAATATTCTTTTTTACCAATTTAAACAGACTATGAAACAACAACAATTTTTGCACCCCTTATCCAACAACAAAAATATTGATGTCCTAACGATTCTAACTTCTATGTGTTTGAAACTTTTATATATACAGATAGAACAATTTATTGGTTCGCATTGTTTAAATTTAGGATTTAATAAAATTGGCGTTGTTGTGAATTTCTAGGATTTGAATGGCAACCAGATAATGAATGTGTGAATGAATATTGATTCTTAGGTTCACCGCCATATGTTGTGTACAATTTTTTTTTTTATTGTTTTAAGCTTATCGGTCTGTATATACACTGCCCTGCGATGAACATATTTGTTTAAATTTATTGATTGGTTTTGATTTTATCGTTTACAACGATGGTTTAAAAGTTAGTGTCGCATGTTTTATACAAAATATAACTGAAGATGAGATAACCGAGTGGCTTTCTAATTGGTCATATTCCAAAACATCTCCTGCTTCGAGACAGTAGTAAAGTAAGAGGTAACCTGAACAAAAACGAATTTATTGTTTGGCTTCAAAGCTTGTTGCAGCAAAACCTGATGCAGAATACGCTCGGAGAAAATTTTGCAGGCGTTATATACCAAAGAAAATACAAAGTTACTCCTATTGCATCTAAGGCTCTAAGGAATTAACATAAATAATGAAACTTTTGTTTTAAATTCGCTTCAGTCATCAAAAGTCTATATTTTAAATGTAAATTGGCTTCAATACCGTCATATTTATTGAACGAAATTTAGGATTTAATAAAATTGGCGTTGTTGTGAATTTCTAGGATTTGAATGGCAACCAGATAATGAATGTGTGAATGAATATTGATTCTTAGGTTCACCGCCATATGTTGTGTACAATTTTTTTTTATATTGTTTTAAGCTTATCGGTCTGTATATACACTGCCCTGCGATGAACATATTTGTTTAAATTTATTGATTGGTTTTGATTTTATCGTTTACAACGATGGTTTAAAAGTTAGTGTCGCATGTTTTATACAAAATATAACTGAAGATGAGATAACCGAGTGGCTTTCTAATTGGTCATATTCCAAAACATCTCCTGCTTCGAGACAGTAGTAAAGTAAGAGGTAACCTGAACAAAAACGAATTTATTGTTTGGCTTCAAAGCTTGTTGCAGCAAAACCTGATGCAGAATACGCTCGGAGAAAATTTTGCAGGCGTTATATACCAAAGAAAATACAAAGTTACTCCTATTGCATCTAAGGCTCTAAGGAATTAACATAAATAATGAAACTTTTGTTTTAAATTCGCTTCAGTCATCAAAAGTCTATATTTTAAATGTAAATTGGCTTCAATACCGTCATATTTATTGAACGATAATCTCAATTGAAGAGCAAAAATGAAACATCATATCCTTATTTAAAAATGTAAAAATCACCAGGGATATGTTATAGATGGAGGTCATTAGCTATTATATTTTGAAGCATTATGGTAGAAAGACTAAAATGTTAGTATTTGATGGTTACCCGAACTAAGCGGAGAAGAGCAAAAGAGAGGAACAATAGCCAAAATTTCATCAATCATCGATCTAGAAAATAATATGACGTGCATGTATTTCGCAGTTTGTGCTGTGTACCGTCCAGGAAATGTTCGCAAACCTCTTCTATACACATACAAATATTTTTTCCAACAGGATTTGCTCAACACTTGAGGTGGGATATTTTCTAAAATTCTAATATCAACCAATTCTCTGGAATTATATTTTGTACTACTGCACAAAGTTCTTCAGTCTGACACATCAGATAAGCTTGGTAAATTAGCAATAAAAAAAAATGGTAACATTAAATTCCCCTCCGCAAATGGAAAACCAAAAAATGTCAAATCACAACTAGGCTGAAATCAAATTTTCCAAGAAAATGTTTATAGAAAACCAACAACAAACGTATTTCATGAAAACAACAACAACAACACTACTATACCAATGACCACCAGCATAACAATCCAACATATTATTTACATTTCAACTGCTAGTCACGCGTTAAATATCATATTCTAAAATATTTTATAGTTTTCAATGCAATTTCCAATGAAAAACACAAACCATTTGTTGCTCATGCTAAATAAAATGTGATGCCACATAAAAAAAAAAATGCGCACACACTTTCCGGAGATGATTGATTTGGGACAGCAGCAGCGATGACAAAAACAAAAAAAACAATTTATTATGAAATGGTCAGTTAAAATATATTTTTTTTTTTGTTAATCAACCATCTGGTAAAAATCGGATGAAAATTAGTTTTTATATACTCAAATTTAATTGTATGCAAGAAAAATCGATTTTCCATTTATTTTAGACACAAACCTTATATTTATTTGTGTATTATGTTGTGCCATCTCTCGAAAATACAGTGAACTCGAAAATTGTATGGAAACTTTAGTTGCTTTTTGTGTAGACTTTTTCGTTCGATGGAGAGAGTATATAAAAAAAAATGAGATACCAAATTTTTTTTTTTTCGTTATCTATTTTTATCTTAAACAAAAAATCTAAAAAGAAGGTTCCAAGGTGTCTGCAGTTGTCTAGGCAACGGACCAAAAAAAAATATAGACAACAACAAATTTGTGTTTATGCAGAGTATAAATAAATTAAATCGAATGGGAGTGGCACGAGCTATATACAATATATGTACGTATAAATATACATAAGTCTTGTGTCTTAAAGGTTACAGGCAATCCTTGTCTCGTATTTAATTCTCTGTAATACGATGTTTTTGTATAATCTTTTGTTTTATAGGGATAAGTGTCTTTAAGAGAAGTATCGGAAATAATTTTGATCCTTATAGTGTTAGACAAATAGTCGTCATAATTTTTATTGTGTACACGATTTGGGGTGTCCCATCCAAATGGATGAATGAAAATTGATCGTTTAGTGAAAAGACCTCACATTATGATTATCGGATTACTTGTAATTTGGTAACACCGTGGGTGGTTTGGTTTATATATGTGGATTTCGTTTTTGTGTAAAAATGGGATTATAGCCAACGATACATGAAATTTGCGATCAGCGGGATAATATTTTAGGAAAGTATTTTCACATTTCACATTTCTCTATATTTTATTCTTATATGGGCACGCAGCATGTCTCTTTTGTTTGTCGAGGTCACTTTTGGAATTTGTTGTCAAAACAAACTGGAGCTTGATAAATGAGGCACCCCTTCATTAAACTATATGTATAGCCAATCTTAAAAATAAAACTCATAAATAAATTGCCCGGGAACAAAAACAATTTTTTAATAAAAATTTCAAAATTCCAAACTCATTAATTATAAATTTATAGTAGTAAATTTTTTAATTTTTTTTTTTTTGCCTAAAACTATATACACAAAAACATATACACTAGTCGGAGAAAATAGATAAATTTAAGATATTTGTGCTGTTTGTGTTTTCATCTTAAAACAAATATAGAATTTTTCCGTTTAACCCTTTTTTTCAGGTCAATTGCGTTCCTTTTATTATTTTTATGGCTACATAAGTAGGATGTTTAAAATTTTACAATAGTGGACTACAAATAAATCTAAGGAAGAGGGGATATGAAACGTGTATACAGTTTAAAATTAAAGGATTTATGTAGAATTTATGTATTTATAGGGTGATACTGAATAAAACAAATTTATTTTATTAAAATTTAGTAAACAAATTGACCAATTCGAACAATGTAAGTTAGTCGGATTCGATTGCAGTTTTAACCATTAATCCTGCACTATCCGAATCTGTTTTAAAAAGTACATTGCTGAAATACGGCGGTATAAAGTTTACGCGAGAAACGATAAATGTCATCTTATTACTAAAATTCTATTTCGCATAGGATCTGGCAAAAAATAAAAAAGTTTTGAGTTTATTTATTGCAAATTTAAATGTTCAATCTAATTAAATTCTATATTAGCTCATTGGGTGAAGTAAATAATAAAAAAAACGAAATGACTTTACTCAAATGTTTCAAGCTTTTGCTTTATTAGCAACGTCTGGATAGCTCTGCAATAAATTAACAAATTCAAAGAAAATTTAAAATTTAAAAATGCGTAATAAATAACACAACTTATATTTCGCTGAAAGAAATCGTAAATCTTTCTAATTTTATACATCAGTCTGATCAGTGTTAACAGTATTATGTAGCAACCAAAGCCTCGGTAATGTTAAGAATGTCAATTTCAAGAAATGTAGGCAATTAAGGAAATTTTCAAATTAATTAATTTTACGGCTCTAGGAATTTTAAAAATATTAAATCAATTTCTCATGTTCAAGGTTCAAAAAATTTTAGGATTTCAATAGATTTAAAAATTTCATGAATGTAGTCAATTTTAATTAATTTAGTATTCAATTACAAGGCCTCAAAAGATTACAAGAGCTTCAGATCATTCCCAAATTTAAAAAAAATAAAAAAAAAACAATTTAATTAAAATTAGGAAAATTTATAGACAATTAAAGATTTAGCTAATTTTAAGAACTGGTTTTTTAATATCAAAAATTTCACGAGTTTAAATATTTTAAGAACTGTCCAAATTCAAGAATTTTAAGCAGTAAAATAAGCAGCTATTTCAAAAAATTTGTCAAATTATATATAAAAGCTTCAAAAAATTCTAAGAATATAAAAATTCAGTATTGAATTAATTCTTATATTCTCATAATTTTAAGAGCACTTAGAATTTTAGAATTTTATCGATTTTATAAATTTTGGGTTTCAAATCATTATTTTGCAGATCAATAATTTGAAAAAGCAGTTTCTATAAACTTTAATTTGTAAATTTTAAAAAGTTTAGAATTCTTACAATAATTAAAAACTATAACTGAATTTCATTAAATTTAAGGAATTTAATAAATAAGTTAGGAAAATCAAATTATTTAAAAATTTTAGAATTTCAATACGCCAAGAAGTACAAAAAATAAAAATTTAGAAAATTAAACAATTTCGGTAAATTTTAAGAACTTCAAGAAATTTCCTGAATTTTTCAACATTATGAAATCCCCATGTCAGATTTAATTAACTATAAGGATCCCAAAATTTAAAAAAAACTACGATTTTACCCGAATAATCAAAATTTTAAAAATTTACATAAATTTTTTATACAATTAGAATTTAATTTTAAATATTTTCACGAGGTTCAAGAAGGTTCGAGAAAACCATGCAATTTAAAGTTTACCATAATGATAATTTTAAACATTTTAGGAAAAGTTCATTTTTTTTTGTAATTATGAATTTAAAATATTTATTTAATTTTATTGCAAGTGATTTACAGTTTTAACGAATTTTAAAAGTTTGGATTAAAAATTTTGAGGATTTAATTTTAAAAAAATAATTCAAATTTCTAAGGAATTTAAGAATTTCAAAAATTTTGTTTTAAAAATTTCAAAACATCATAAGTAGTTACTTACGGGTTAAATTTTTCAAAAAATTGTTCAAATTTAACAAGTTTTAAAAATGTTTAATTAAATTTAAAGTCTGAATAATCAAAATTTCAAGAGTTAACATGAATTCCAAGAAGTTTGAGTATTTTATGGGATTTTAGGATTTAATTTTTAAATATTTTTACGAGGCAAAAATTTCCTTTCATGAGGTTCGAGATGTTCGTGCAATTTAAAGTTTACAAATTTTTTAAGAATTTAAAACTAAATGAATTTTAATTATAAAATTTTCAAGAATTTTCATATTTTATGATGTAATAAAGATAGGAGATGAAAATGAGAATTTAAATAAATTCACGAAATTTTTTTTTACTAAAGAAATTAAAATATTTATTTAAATAATTAGTGGATTTTAAATAACAGCAGTTCAAATTTTTGAAAAATTTAGAAATACCAAAAAAGCTAAGACTGTTGAAGCAACTAAAATAATTTGGTGAAATATAAAGAATTTAAGGGTAAAACGAAATTTCTTAAATTGATAAAAATAGCCAGACCATAATTTCAATAGTTTTACGAATATAAAAATTGAGAAAGTTAACTTTGGAATTCTAACAATTTAAAAAAAATCTTAGATTTGAAATTTTAAAAAATTTTCGAATATTTACATCATACCTAATTTAATGGCTAATTTCTTCAATAATTTGATCAAATCCAAGTAGGTTTAGAAAATTGTAAATTCGAGCGATTCATTCAATTTTAAATTCATACATTTCCCAATAATTTAAAAGTAAATGAATTTTAATTATAAAAGATTAAAAATGAAGAAAATGAAAATTTGAAAAAACGTTCAAAAATTTTATTATTTTTAAAATTAGAATTTAAAAATAATAAACATTTATAAACAATTAAGTGAATTGAAGGCAATGTATAGTTTCAACAAATTTTAAAAGTTCAGAATAAGAATTTTCAGAATTTAATTTTAAACAAACAGTTCAAATTTTTTAGAAATTTAAAAATTTTAAAAATTTCACGAGATATTAAATATTTTAAGTAGTTTACAGATTAAAACTGTTTTAACCCTTGTATCAACACGAGTATAAAACAACTTCTCATCAACACATTCAATACCGGAAATTAAAATTGATGCACAAATTTTATAAAGAGAGAATTTTTAAAAATTGCCACATCAAAATTTCCATTATGAATATAAATTTTAAGAACTTTAACTTTGAGATTTTAACAAATTTAAATATTCTCAAGAAAAAGGAATTTTAAAAAATTTACAGGCTTTGAATTTATTTTAAAAATTTCAAAGCACCATAAGTAAGTTGTGGGTTAAATTTTTCAAGAATTTGTTCAAATTCAAGAAATTTTAGAAATTTTTAATTAAATTTGAAGCCTGAATAATCAAAATTTAGCAAGTTACAGAAATTTGAAGCAATTTGAGAAATTTAACGGATTTTAGGGCTTACCTACTCTTCAAATATTTAAACAGGCAATAATCTCTTTTCAACAAATTTATGCAATTTAAAATTTATAATTTTTTAAGAATTTAAAAGTAAATGAATTTTAATTTTAACAGTTTAAAGAATTATTCTTAATTGAAATGTTACAATAGAGACGCAAATGGGAATTTAAAATTATTTAAAAAAACTTCATTGTTTTTTAATTAAACATTTAAAATATTTATTTAAATAATTAAGTAAATTTGAAGTTTTAACGAATTTAAAAAGTTCAGATTAAGATTTTTCAGGATTTTATTTATTTTTAACAAACAGTTCAAATTTCTTAGAAATTTAATACTTTCAAAAAAGTTCACGAGATATTAAATATTTTAAGTATTTTAGAGTTTAAACCCGTTGAAGTAACTAAATATTACGAAATTTGAAGAATTTAAGAGTACATATAAGAAATTTCCTGAATTTTTAAAAAATAGTACATAAAAATTTCAATAATCGTTACATTTTAGAAAAATAACTTTGAGATTCTAACAATTTTAAAAATTCTAAGACTTCAGAAATTTCAAGACATTTACAAACTTAGAAAACTGCAAAGCATCAAAAGTAGGTTCTGGGTTAAATTCTTCAAGAATTTGTTCAAATTCAAGAAATTTTAGAAATTTTTAAATTAATTTAAATCCTGAATAATCAAAATTTTAAGGATTTACATACATTTCAAAAGATTCGAAAACATCAATGAATTTTAGGATTTAATTTTTAAATATTTTCACGAGTTTCTCAAGAGGTTCGAGAAATTCATGCAATTTAAAATTTATAAATGTTTTACGAATTTAAAACTTAATGAATTTGAATTATAACATTTTCAAGAATTTCTTCTTTTCAAATAATTGGTGAATTTCAATTAATAAACAGTTCAAATTTTTGAGAATTTTAAGAATTTCAAAAATTTTAAGAGGAATGTTTTAAGAATTTTAGAGTTTAAATCAGTTCAATCAACAAAATAAATTTGACGAAATTTAAATAATTTACCTTTATAAGAAATTGCCTAAATTTTTAAAACTATCTATATCAAAATTTCAATAATTTTACGAATATGAATTTTAAAAAATTTAACCTTGAGATTGTAACGGTTTAAAAAAATTCTTAGACCTGAAATTTAGAAAATTTGCAAACTTTGATTTTATTTAAAAAATTCAATGCATCATAATTAAGTTAGTGGCTAACCGGTGCCTTTCCCGTGCAAATGTTTTTTTTTAATTCTCCCAAACTAAAGCACTTACAACCTACAACCAAGTTTACTTGAAGAAAATTGCATTCATTTCATTTTACGTTCATGCTACTGGATATTTTCCAATAATTAAATTTAAAAATAAAAAATTAGACATAAATTAATTTTTTTGTGTGGAGTACGGCTTTAATGCTAAAAAAGATCTTTCACTAAACCCTTATCTGTTTGGTTCCACCTATTTTTAGATTTTGCTATTTTTCCTCGTGTCTGGAAAATAGCCAATGTTCATCCAGTGGCCAAGAAGGGCAGTACAACTAATCTTTCGAATTACCGGCTAATAGCTAATAGCTCAGTTCTCTCACGGTTTTAGAAACACTAGGCAATTATATGATGAACTATCTAGAAATCAACTTTCCACCAACATTACGAATTTCGAAGCGGCCGATCGATTGGTGAATCAACCAACTATGTCCCCAAAAAAATGAATCGGATGCGTTCACCAATTCGGCAAATCTCAAATCGTTACGCTCGGCATCTCGAAGGAGTTTGATCGTGGGTGGCATCCACAAAACGGCCAGATTCGAAAATTCAGGTGACTATCCTCTCATTTGTCGGCTATGAATTTGGATTAATGTCTGGTTATAGAAACAAAACACCAGATTAAAAATCATAGTTTATGTGATTTCATGGTGAAATTAATTAAAAACTTCATCTATTTCTAATACCTGTGAAACGGCCGTATTCAAAAAATTCAGGTGGACGAAACCTATCATTTCTCGTGTTAGTGGGCTATGAACTTGAATTATGACCTTATTAAAGAAACAACACACAAGATGTCAGGTCATATTTTATGTGGGATCAGTGTTAAAATTATTAATTATTTCATTCAACTCCTCTAATTGTGAAACAGCAAAGTTTAAAAATAGGAGGGGTATCTAAGGAGGGAGATGAATCAATTAATTTGATGTGACCTGAAATCTTGTGTGTTGTTTCTCGAATAAGGCCTTATTCATAACCCACTATCACGACAAATGAAAGGCTACGGTCACCTGAATTTTTGAATATGGCCGTCCGACAAGTTTAGGGGAGGGATGAGGCAATTAATTGATTTTACCCTGATCCCACATAAAATAAGGCAATTAAAGGTTGAATTTATACAAGTTTACAAATTTTATTTGGGCCTTTCATTCAAACAAATTTTTCCGATCTACCCTTATGAAATTGAGCTGATAATTTTCTAGCGATAACAAGTGGCATTTTACTCTAACTGAACCACTTTCCAGATATGACACTTAAAAGGTTAAATGTATGCCAATTTTCCAATTTTATATGGGCTTTTCATTAAAATAAATTCTCCCGAGCTCCTTTGGAAGATACACTAGTGGAATATTACTGAAGTTTTCTTTCAGTTGAGGTAGCAAAGACGCTATCTGTATTACTGACATTTTTGAACTTTGCCCGGAAACTTTTGTCTGACTTTAACAGGGTCATTTGAGGGCAGGTTTCATGGAGATTGGAACTCATGATAAGACCGGAAGCTACATAAACTCTAAAATTTCTCTGAAACTTCAAGGTCTACTATTGTAGGCGATCAACAAAATAGCAGACTTTTACTTCAAGAGAAGAATTTGAGTTTTTACTCCAATGAGACTTTCGATAATGTACAGAAGGTATTAGGTATAAGAAAAACTCATTACTAATTATGTATAATGCATAAATAAAAGCTTGTACAGGTGTTTTGTTTCAAGTGCGTACTCTCTAGTTATCTGTGTTGTTTAGCCCCTCACTCTTATCAACCTCAGTATATTTGATGTAAATAATTTGTTTAAAATTAAAATTCATAGGTTATTCGAATTCATTGACTAATTGTGCAAAAAGTAGATAAGAATAAATGCTTTAACGGTTTAAATAGCATCAAAGTTGGTTATTCAGTCAATAATAGATTGGCGATTTTTTAATGAAACAAATACATACCAAATTCATGTTTTCAATTTTTATTTTTCAAAGATAAGATAACCAATTTGAAATTTTAAAATAAAAATATTTTTGTTCACCTTATCTATATTGAAACTACAACATTTAAAACTGATTTAAGTTGGGTTGTGTAAGAAAAAAAAAAACGGATTATAAAATCAATGAAGAGCCCTACAAAATGGATCAAATTCTGACAAAATGTGAAACTAATTTCGTCACTAGAATTGTTTGCGTCGGACTCGAGCAAGACATCATATACTGCTTGCTTCGTTAAAGATTTTTGTGCCAGTTAAAATATTTGCGTGAAATTTCAAGCGATTGTTTTAATGCTTCAAAAATATTCTGCAATATTCTCAAGGACCATCAACGGTTTTGAAAAACAAAATAAAGCTATTTAGCCATTTGCTATTCGACAGAAATTCTACCTAAAAATCAATTATTTGCTAAATATTAAAGTTTGAAGTCCCATGAAGAAATCTAAACGGTTTTGGAAATAACGATCGAAGAGACCTTCGAGATTTTGTATTTTTATTTCTATATGTGCTAGGTAAAATATCGGGCCTGCACTGGAAGATCTCCCCAATACAGGAAATCAGTTTGACAAATATGAAAAATGTTACGTAACCGTATCCGTCCGTAAAACTGTTGTTAGAATCTCTTTCTGTGCTGACAATTTAAGTCTAGGATCTGATCTTGGGAAATTCATCTGACTTCACATTAGCCAACATCGCCAAACAAGATGTCAAACGAATAATTTGGGGCTCCTAATTTGCCATCAAATACCATCAATTTGCCTTTTCAACCACTAAACATACCCAATCTGCTGCTATTTCTATAAATAACACCTTAGTCGTACACAATGGTATTTAATTCCAATTCACTGACTAAAGCGTGCACACATTTTTTGTCTTTTCATTCAAATATATATATATATTTTTTTAATTATCTAAGACAAAAAAAAAATGTTTTTTTATTATTTATTAAATAAACAAAAACGAATTTAATTTTTAAGTAAATTAATTTCTTTATATACACATCGCATGAACAAGAATAATGTTCTGAATTTTAAAATAAATAAATTTGTAATTAAAGAGTAAAAAATATGTTTAAGAATATTGTTAGTGCGGTTTCATGCTAAAATTAAATTAATTACGAAATAAATGGAATATATTAGTTTTAATTCCAGAGCTCATAATAAAAATAAAAATTAAATTATGTCCTCTACATGAGATGCGACGTAATGTAAACGGAGCCCGCCGCCACCCTAGTAGTTTTTCCGAATGCTGAACACCACCAAACCATATTTCCACATGATGAAAGATTTCCAAATATCAAAAAGATAAACTGTAAATCTACTAAAAAAAAATTAAGCCACCCACGAAGTAAACAAAACGATCTTTAGAATTTAATTATTTTGTCTTATGGTTCAAAAAAAAAATATAAAAAAAACGCATAAAACATTTGTTGTTGTTTGTGTATTCTTACTTACTTGTGTACTCATTAAATAATGAGATGAGTACGCCGACGGATTATTCGCTTTATTGGTTTGTTCTAATTTGGAGTAGATAAATTCATTCTTAATAGATATTTAGTATTTACAGCATAATGTAAGACCTTGAAATTACTATAAAGAAGCAGGTGATTGGTGTTATTAAAAAGTTGCTCAAAATAGTCGAGTTAATTTCGATTATATTAAAACAATGTTTCAGAAAGCAAAATTTTCCGTAGCTGAAAATTTTTTCGGAGTTGCTCAATATTTATAATTTTTTGATTAAAATTCTAACATTTCGTAAGAACATATTTTAGCTCAAAATAGTTATTGTAACCATTAGTAGCTCAAAAACTTGATATCCAGGTTTGGCTCAAATTAATTTTTATTTGTTAAATCATGAATTAATGATTTAGTTTAACGTGTATGTTCCGGATTCATAAAATAAAAGCGAGAAAAGCCTAAATCGAATCCAACTGATTACAGAGCATTTAAAACACATTTGTTTTTTGCAAGAGGATGTAGCAGTTGTTACACACCAGTTATTAATATTTAAAAACATTTACTAATATTTCAAAGCTTATTTATTTAAAATATGCAATGGTGCTCCGATTTTGGGTTCAAAAACTAGTTTGTTCTAGTGATTGTTTTCTCCTACAAAGACGAAGGGAACGGAAAGAGCTGGAATGTTTCTAGTCGATCCAAATTATGCTTTGAAGTTTTGAAATGAAATCTTTAATTGTGCTTTGATTCTTATCGAATATAAATGCTAATCGAAATATGGTCTTAATCTTCAGCAATTGGGACTTGAATCGCCTCAGAGCACAGAAGAAAATAACATCGACTCTGAAATATTGCAAGAAACGATATATTGATATTGAATTGAATCGATTCGTCGAAATCAACAGAGCTTTCCTGATGACTGAACAAGAACTTGTGTACAACGCTATGCTGAATATAGGGAATTTGATACTAATAGTGGTCTATTTTTTAGTAGATGCTCCTGGTGGAACAGGTAATATTTTCTTATCAAATTGCTTTTGCTCTAAATCTTGTACAAACTGAGTCGCCTATTTACAACATAACGAAAAACACTGATCGGGGCCGACTATAACAAAATGCAAGATTATCATTTGGGATGAATGCATTATAACTCACAAAAATGCATTGGAGCCATTTAATCGAAAAGTAGGGGTCATCAAATTTATTGTAGATATTATGGGTGGAATAACTGCCATTTTAGCTGGAATCTTTTGTCAGGTATTACCGGTGATTTAAAGGCGAAAGCCAGGTGATGAAATGAACGCTTGTTTAAAGCAATAACATTTGTGGCGACATATCAATAAACAAGAACGGTGCATCAAAAATTGATCTAGCAATGTATTTTTATTAATCGTCATTTAATCGTTGTTCAATATGTTTTCAAAGTATTAGGATGGCTTATATTTTAACACTTTTAAACAAAATTATTTTAATTTTGTAATTTCTGATCAGTATCGTTATCAAATTTTATTTAAAATAAATAATTATTTTTTTAATTTTCAAGGAAGTTGCTCAATATTATTTTGTTACTTTTTTTTAATTTTTAAAGAGTATAAGCTCTATTAATAGTAACCAAAGCAACCTTGATTATACAAGCCATAATCTAAAAAACGAAGCTTTTATAAGGGAATTAGAAACGACGAAAAAATCAAAATTTCCATAGTAAAACACATAAAACATATGGGAAATCACTTTATTTCCTAAGACAAATTTGTAAATGAAAATGTTGCAAATTCTTAATTATGATTTCTGGAATATTTTCATAAATGTTTGAATTTCAACATATATAAATCTCGTTTAAGTAAATCGTTTTCATTTTCTTGTAATAATTGATTTATTTAAACCAAAATATAAAAAAAAGTTCATAACAACAGCTTTCTGCTCAAATTAAAAAGAAAAGCTTACTACAAATCGTGTGCATTAATTCAATATACATAGATGGCAGTGGGTAGTAAACATTTTGAAAAATCGTACAAAAAATTGCGACCTGGGGAAATTTGAGTTCAAAAATTGTAGGAAAAGCCAAACAAATTCAGAAAATATTAAGAACGTGTCATAATTGTGTGATTAAATAATTTTTTTTCGTATTTCTCTGCCAACAATTATAGACATCTAACGTACACTAGTAAAACTAAAGTATAAATTTAGCAAGTATTATTTTAATTTGTCACAGCCAACTTTGATGTATTTTTCAAAATGAAAGTTTGAAAAATATATTTTAGAAATAATTTGATTTTAATATTTCTGCAATTAATATTTACTTAATACCAATATACCCTTGTTGTATATTGCTGCTAAAGATATGTAGATCACTTTGGTATAAACATTTTGTAACATTTTTCCTGTTTTCATTGAAAAAGTTGAAGCTAAAAAACGCCGTTTTTACTATGGATTCCTATGAAAATCAGTGAAAAGTTATACCACTAAAAAAGCTTCTAAAAAATACGTCATAATGATTATGGCTCTATACTCTAGAAGGCTCTGTAGTAACACGTAGTTTCCCAATAAAAATAATAATAATGTAATTGTTCAAAACAGTAGCTCAATAGTAGGGAACTTTATTAATTGTGGGTAACTAGCTCATATATAAATTTACAATGATTAATTCATTTTTAAACGTGTCTGGTTATCTCAACTTTTTTTCATCATATTAAAAGTTTGCTAAAATTGTCTTAATTTTCCCCCATCTTCAGTTTATGGTTTTGAAGGACTTTGCTCATTATAATTTGGTTATTTATTTGAAATTCTTTATGAGTAAGCTAAATAAATAAAAGCAAATCTGTATATATAGATAAATATAAATATTTATCTAAGTCAAAGTATAATTTTGTCCAATAAATGGTAGCTCAACTTGTCTATTTTGTTTCTTGCAACAAAAATGTGTTTGGTTATCTCAAATTTCTTTCAAATATGATTATTAAGAGTTTGTTAAAATGTTCTTAATTTATGGTTTTCCAAGGAAGTTAACTCATTATAATTTGGCTATTTATTTTCAAATCTTTATGAGTAAGCTTAATAAATAGAAACAAATCAGTATTCTTCAAACAGCATAATAATAATGTAATTGTTCAAAACGGTAGCTCAATATCTTTTTTATTATTCAAGTGAACTAGAGCTAAATATTATTTTAATTTGATTAATTAATTTTTAAGCTGAAGTCAAATCAAAATAATTCTGGGATAATTTAAGTATCATAAAGTGGGCAATTGTTGAGATTAGTAGTTCAGTTTATTTCCACTTTAAATTGCAGCTCAACTTTTTTATTTTGTTTTTGTGCAACAAAATTCTGGCAATTGTCTGGTAATTTAATTGTTTGATCACATTAAAGTTTGATACAATTAATTTAATTTGCTTAGCAATTTCTAATCAGCTATTAACATCTTCAAATTGTTAGCCAAGATAGTTGCTCATTATTATTAGGTTATTGTAGCGTAATTGTTTCTGAACAAGCTTGAACAATTTGTAGTTTAAAAGTAATATTTATGTGATGGTTTCGCATGTAGTATCTCTCAATTCGATCAATTTACAATTAAGAACAAAAGCTTTCTGTTGTTGCTTAATATTGAAACGATTGATTGTTCACAAAATAAATAAATTTATAGACTATAAAATACGTATTAATAAATTTTAAAAGTTGCTTAAAATTTCGGCATAAAAGTAGCTCAACTTATTTGAGCTAAATTCAAGGAAGTTGCTCAATATTATAAAAAATTGCTAGTAGTTAAAAATAGTAGCTCAATAATTTAAATTAGTTGAATATCGATATATTTGACTCCTTTTTGTTCAAAATTCTACCTACACTTAAAATTAATTTTGTTAGTTGTTGACCGGATTTTATTACTCAAGCCTTTTTACATCTATCATCACTCCACTTTCATTACAAACTCAATACACAACACAAGGGTATTTTCTCTTTTACCCAATAAAGCAAAGAATTTGCTACTTTTTTTTCAACCCTTTCATATTTTTTTCGGGTTGAATATATTACCAAAAAAACAAAAGGATATTAAAAAAAAAAAAACAAAAAGTTAAATTGGTTAGAGATGAAGAAAGGATATTGGTCTAGTTTTTAATTTATTATCATAATATGTATTGTAGTCAGATACATACGGACATACATTGACTCCTTTTTTTCCTTTTTGTGTGTGTTTTTTTTTGTATTGAGAGAAGTTATATTATCCGGTCATATACATACAACGACGCACTTATATGAGGAAAGTTTTGTGGATAAAACAAAACACAAACAAAAAATTTGTTACTCCTTTTATTTATTTTTAATCCTGTTGATTAAAATTCCTTTGAGAACCCAGTAAAAAAAAAAGCTTTAATTTCAATTAATCAAAAAGAAATTGTTGAAATTCTTAACGAATTTTATATTTTTGTGATGGACTGGGCCATGGAATTTTTTTGTTACAATCCTTCATCGTTTATCATCGTCCAAGAGTATCATCAACAACGTTGGAATTTTATATTATGGCTAACAGAAGGATTTTAATTTATTGTCAAGTATCTTGTTAGCTGGATAATTTGTGTTTATGTGTGTGGTCATTTATAATGTGTATGGTTTTTAATTAGGAAATAATTAGGATAGGTATTTGTGTAAAATGTGCATCCTTAAAATATATTTTGTATCCAGTTATAAAACTCCAGATTGACATTCTTTAATATAAATCCTTATAATACATAATGTAAGGATGAGACTTAAATAAACGAAAATAAAAAGGACATAAAATCCTAATGAATAGAATCCTAGGAAAATAAAATAAAATACTGTCGTCTAACCTCGAGGAGGTACGGTGGAAAGTGGGGGACACATTTTTGTTTTCTAATTCACACAATAGAAAATTAAAGTTCCATCCATATATAAATAATTTATCTATACTCGTATATAATGTATCCTTGTTTTTAGTAGTACATAGTTTTAATTTTTTTATTTTATTTTATTTTCTATTGTCTAGAATTGGAACCGAAGGAAAATCGTAAGAATTATTTTTAAAACAAAGAAAATTATTTTTATTTTATTACAATATACACTGTACAGTGTACAGTGTACGGCAAGATTGATCGTTAATTTTTATAAGGAATATGGAGAACAGGAACAAAATTACATCTAGCACTATGTATGTATTATGCATAGTCGTATAGCAAAAAAAAGGGTTAACTGGATTTTTTGTTTTTGAAAAATGGAAAAATGACATGTAGTTGATAGATAAATGGGTGACCAAAAAAAAAATAAATAAAAATAAATTAATTGTGGATGGACTTGGAAATTATAGTTTTTGTTTTCCTTCTTGATAAAACTCGCATATCAGTAAACTTATACTAACTGATATGGTCGATTTAATATGAATACACGTAAGTTTTGGTTCGTATGTATGTACAATATGCAAAGTAATTTTCTATTATTTAAATTAAGGGTTGCTACATCATTGAATGGGGGGTGAAATGAATAAATAAATTTTATGAATAATTGAAAGAATTCAAATGAGATATTTTTTTCGTTATGTGTACGTACATCAAACAGTTTCCGGAAACAATAAGTGAAGTAATGTGTCTAATGTGCATATGGATTATGTACATACCCATTCTCAATTATTATAGTGTCCAGTTCTATTCATTATTTTCTACTTTATCAGTTTACCTCAAATTCATGGAATTTTATACTCTCCACCGTCAAGTGGGACCTGCTTCAAGATACTTCCTTCAGCCATCACGAGTAATAATCTAACAGTCACAAAGGCCAATTATACCAAAATTACTTTAAAACTTCTGGGATTGTACTCAACGGCACCTAATTCCAATAAATTTCGACTGATACTATCTAAGATGAACGCCTTACCATATTTTACGAAAATATCTGTTCTATTGGGATATTGAAACTGTCAATCTAGCAAGCTTGTCGAATCTGACCAAACGGTTATCGCTGTCATTTCAATTTTGAAGAAGTTAATTTTAGAATCAATTTTTTTAGATTCAACGCTTATTGTGTGGACATATTTCATTGGCCATATTGAACTAAGGCAAAAAACAAACCAACTAACCAAAAAATATTGAATATGTCAATTTGCCGCCATTTTGTTTTACTTTTTAATTCAAACCTAACCTCTAAAATTTCAGCCATTTTGAGTTTTGACAATTTCCTCATATCTAAACGATTTCTTGTTAGGCACTCAATTTTAGGTCGACTGAATTATTCAACTTAACTTTCAAAACATTTTGTTAATGACTTAAGAAGCTCAGTTAAACTTAAGTAGATATTTTTCTGATATCGAATAATATTTTTAGGGGCCCAATTAAGATCGGCTTAAGCCATATATTTGAATTGGCTGCCATATTTCCATCGAGCGATCGTAAGTTAACAGTTATACAAAGCCTTAATAAACAAATATTTGAGCAAAATATTATAATGTGCTCATCCATTTTGAATTTAATCATAGTTGAAACCTAATCTAACAAATATTTCAATCTATTATGATTTTTGTATATGGGATACTTTAGGAGGTTCAGTCAAACTAAGTAATGTAAACATTCATAGTTTATTTGAACTTTAAGTTTAATTTCAAAAATTTTGAATTCCTACATTTCTCAGAGAAATAAATTTATGCTTTGTAGCTGATCTTAAGTCAAGGAATGAATAACAATAAAATGTTGAATAGAATTTTTTAATCTAAGCTACGCCATTTTCACTTTGCTCATAATAAAAACCTAACCTAACATCCTAGTTTATTTCTAATACCATCGCTACCTTGAACTTATTCATTTAATTTAAACTTATAACCTAATTTATCTTTCAGACATTTTGAATTGTGTACATTTTCTCCATTTCTGGAAATTTATTCATGCTAATGATTATATATTAAATTAATTAAAACAGTAAGCCAAATCATCGGAATTATGTTAAGTAGTTTAATTCAACACAATTTCTATCTAACTCAAATTAAATTTTTGTTTCAAATTATGCATCAATATTACAATAAATTAATTCTCTTTGATTTAAGCATAAATCTCAAAGCTTAAAATTATAATTAATAAATTGAGCAACATTTTCTAATTTTTCAAGTTTAAAGCTAAACTAAATTAATTAGCGGTACACCAGCAATTTAACTAAATTTTACTCAAATCGATTAATTTCGGTACACTAAATGAATGTTTAAAACGTTAAGTGGCTTAAGATCTGAGCGAAATTTACCATATGATTTTTTCAATTTATTTAATATGTGAGTCAATTTCACGACATACTTATATCAATTCAAATAACTTGCGCTATTTTAAAACTGAGCAACTTCCAATTTCTTAAGCTAAACCATTATTAATATTCTGACAGACTCACCTCAAGTTGAGGTATTTAGAATTCTTAAACTCGTTATTCAACCAAATAATTTTATTAATTTATTTACGTGAAGTAGCTTAAATCTGAGCTAAATTTTTCATGCGATTTCGAAATATTTGAAATTGTAGACGTCGATTTAAGCCAAAACAACAATGTGTTTAATCCATAAAGCAATTTTACGACTTATGTGGCATAATTACTACTATTAAAATAATTGCTCAATTTTAAAACTGAGCAACTTCGAAATTCGAATTAATTTTCCTACATTATAAAACACTAAAAGTCACGTCAAATCAATTGAATTGATTGAACTAGAAAAATTTACCAAGAAGTAGTCGCTGCCTAACTTAGCTGTAGTGATAGGCATCGGGTTTCTAATTCATTATCCAATCTGAAGAAAATTGGCCAATTCAATAACGAGTAGCTTTAGCGTTGCGTTTTTCTAAAGAAGTTTTCAATAGGAAAAAGGGACACTATTTGTTGAGGATGTTTGTGCTTCAGATGTTGGAATATGAGATCTTTTGGATGATGAAACGTTAGAGAAAACCCACTGTCTTATATAAGCTGTCACTGGGTGTAGGAGAATAGCGGATTTTTCCATCTTAAGGTCATTTGCAGTTTAACTAAAACATCATGCATTGTAAAGGAGGAAATCCTTTCTTCGATATCTTCCGTGTTTTATCTTTTATCTTTAATTTTCTATTTCTCTATCTTGCACCGTAATGCAAAGGTTGAAATTGTGGAAAGATACAAATATTTGGGTGTCTATATTGATAATAATCTCAATTTCATGTATCATGTGGATTTTATAAGAGATAAAATTTCAAAGATAGCGGGTATTTTTAAAAAACTGCAGAAAGTATTGCCAAAACATATAAAACTCAAGTTATTCCATGCTTTTTTTAGTAGTAATATACAATACTGTCTTAATATATATGGATTAACGTATAAGTATAAAATGGATCAACTACAAAAACTACAGAATAGAGCCATAAAAAATTTGTTTGGTTACAATTGGTTAGAACATACTCATAATATTCATAGAGAAAACACAATTCTACCAATATCTTTTAGCCATATCCAGCAAATATTTATTTTAGTACATAATGTTAAAAATCACTATATACATACAAACACAATACTAAGAGAAAATAATTTATTGCATAGCTATGAAACTAGGAATAGAAATGAAATTAGAAATGAAACCTTAAACTATTCGGGCTATGGAACTAAGCCGCTCCTCTTCAACTATATAAAAATATACAACTCAGTGCCAAGCTATTTAAAAACTAGTAATAAATCAGACTTTAAAAGTAAGATAAAAGCACTGGTAAAAAATAAATATTTCAAAGAGAATTTAAATAATATTGAGAATATTTTTTGTGAATAAGCGCAGTTACTAAAACCTCGACATTTTTTTTTTTTTTTTATATTTCTGATATATGTATAATTAGTTTTTTTTTTAAATTTCTTATTGTCATTCTTCTTACTTGTATTAACTTCTTTAACTCCATATCTGAAACTCAAATTTAAATTTTTAACTTTTACAATGTTAATATTATTAATATACAATTTTTTTTTTATTAATTTTTTAATTTTAATTTAATTGTACCATTAAAAATTATGTTAATTTAAATATTTATGTATAGCTCTTTAACACATATTTATATGTATTGAGCATAATAAAGAAATTCAATTTAAAAAAAAAAAAAAAAAAAATTAAGTTTCAAATCTTTATAATTAAAAGGCAAAACGTCCCGATCTTGAAATTGAGGTAAACCACACTTAAATTCAAGAGTTAAACCACGGCATCACTTTACTCGAATTTGTAGAGTTTGAGGTACACTTAGAATCTAATCGTAAAATAGAATCTGGTGTTATACTTATTGCAGCTAGACTTTAGCGAGCCACTGGAACTGAAAAATTTGTAGTAATCTCTAATAACCCGTTGATAGACTAACCGACTCATTAGAGATTGCAAAATTAGAAAACTTTGATATTTCGAAGCGGTGCAGATTCGACATGTACCCCATTAAGTTTCTAAACTATAACTAGGCAATGTACCAGCAAGTAGCTCGAGATTAAGTTATCGAATTTACCTTATAATTAATTTAAACATACGAATCTGCAGCTCGTTTTACCACCAACTGATTATCCGTCATAATCACAAATGATTTCCAAACGTTCCCCAGATATTACTCGTAATAACCAATATTTTGTTAACTTCAATGGGGTACACATTTACAAAATCCATGATTTCCACCAGAAAACAGCCAAATCTCAGATCCCACAAATGCTCCGTTTACGACAACGACCTGAATCGATACCCTAGAAACTTCCATGTTTTTTGAAAATGACAAAGAAATTGAATCACTCTGTTAAACTGGACGTTCCATCAATCACGACCAATCGACATGTACTTCACAGTCTCATGATTGAAATATTACGATAAGCAACTTCCGTTGGATGATTTTTCGAATTTGTATACCAACAAATTTTGAGTCTTGACGGGTCCAGTTACAAGCAGTTCATATTCCGATATATATTTCAGGATGGTTAACCAAATATAGCTTGAACCTTGAAGCCTTCCATTTTTTAACAGTGCACCGAAAGTAAAAGCGTGCTTTCTGCGCACAATCAGTTTTAGTTTCCAGGAGCTATTGCGGTTGGTTAGATAATCTGCTCAAAACATCGGACGATATTTCATAATATCCGTTGAGAAAAGTATTCAATCATAATATCGTCGGTGTCTCAGGATTGGTGGTGTCAAAGACTATTTGTATAATTCACTAAAAAACTGTTGTTGGCAAGAAGATTTTTTAGTTTATCGAATAGCAGTCGACGGACAGAATTCCAAATCCACTAAGGCCCATACTCCAAAAAACGATATAACGACTCAGCTTAGTAAGAGCTTAAAATTACTATGGTCCCGAAACCTTGAGGTATCAAGAACCGCAAATGGAGAACAATTGCAGATTTTGAATTTTTTTTGGCTTGGGTGCTTTAAAAAAAATCGAATTTTCTATGAAATGGGATGGAAACAATCAAGCAATCTAAATGCGCCTTGGCACAGCAATTAATGATCCAGAAACCTACATTAAGAGGTATTAAGCACCGCAAACGGAAAACAATTGCTGATTTTGATTTTTTTGGCTTATTATTTGCTGTAGGTGCCGGAATATTGGTAACAGCTGTTGTTTTCGAAAAAAACTAGACAGTTACTGAATTAGGGTCTTAGGTAGTAATACTAAGCGTACAAGTATAACTTCACAATACACATGAACCATGCCTGCTTTCGTTGACATAAAAGGTACCATTCGTTAGGGCGGTTAGCCAGATGAAGTTTGAAGCTTAAAGCTTTCGATTTCCAAATATAGTACAGGAAAGGGCAATGTAAAATCGAAACAACGGAATCTATTCATATACATTTTGATTCCTCTGAAATTGGAGGTCCACGAACGGAGTAAAAAGTTACTCGACACGCATACATACAACAGTCACATCTAGGATCGGCTGTATGTGAAAACAAAGCGAGAATTACAGAAATTTAGCAAAGCAAATCTACATACGTATGTGTTTAAATAAGTTTACAGAAATCTCAATAGCGTTGAGAAAATTTATAAGCATAGTTTTAGAATCGTTTTAATATTGAGCAACAATTTAGTGCAATTCTGATTAAATAGCTTCTGCCTATTTGTAACCGTAATACCAAAACTAGAGTAATTCTTACTAATTTGGCGTTTAGGTAAAATTTTTTGCAGCATTGAAAAATTGAGCAAAAATACCGTTTTGGCAAATCGCTTTCATTTATCTAAATCAATAAATTTTGAGCAACTAATTATATTTTGAGCAATTCATATTTTAGGCTTGTTTAAAGCGAGTGACAAATTGAGTTGAGCTAAAGCCTACATTGAGAGTATTTATATGGTGTCTAATATAAGAAGATTTTGAAGCCTACATTGAGCTACTAAAAATTAATAAAATAAAATTTCAGATCATACTACTACTACTTAGTAATATTTATTTATTTACAAGCACGTACTGTTATATTTACGTACATTTACTGTATAATTGAGATATTTAGCCTTAATTAACCATACAATTGTGCTACGATTGTGGTGGTTGATACCTAAACTAAATCAAGAAAATAATTGATTCTCGATGTTTAAATCCGAGAATTCTTTAGCAAAGAAGAAATACATTTCGCTAAAAATTTCAACACCGTTGAAACACCGACAACATAAAAGCTTCGTTGGTGATATCAAACGCAAACCACTGCAGGCAAATACTTCATATATAGCTAACCAAATTAATATCGATATTTCATAAATCAATGCAATACAAAAAGCTCCCGCAATCAATACTTTGGTCGTACTCTAAATTATTCTGTTTCCAATATACAAATAATTAGTTCCAAAAAAAAAAAAATTAAAATTTTCAAACAAAAACTGAAAATGACCTGAAACAGAAGGAGACACCATTTTCAGTTTTTTTTTTTGGAAATTTAATTTCCATAATTTTTCATTTTCATAAACATTTTTTTTTTTACATACAAAAGCTAGTATAGTATACTAGAAAAATAATGAAAATGGGTGGAACATTAACATTTATTTTCAAAAAAAAACTCTTTGATAACAAAAAAGCTTGATAAAAAATATTTCTATATACAAGTTTGATAAAAACACGTGTTTTCCACTTTGTACACAAAAACAAAACGATAAAGATGAATATATCGGTAGGTAAGGCTATCTCTATGTACACTAAACGGAAAATGATTTTTCCACAAAATGGGGGCGGAGTTAAAAACATGATGATTTTTTTTATGGTCGTTGAAAGTTCACATGTTTGTTTTTGTATTTTTTTTTATTTTGGTATATAACCATTTACATAAAATTTTTCAACTCTACTGTGTACGAGTAAGTAAGTAGAGAGAGCGGAAAATTATTCAAGAGAAAATTTTTATGTATATGTATAGTGTATACGTAATTACAAAACAAAAATAAAGTTGAATGAAAATTTTCATAAATGAAAAATTAAGAAAATTTTTGCAAAATACGGTCAATTTTATTAATATTTTTTGAATGGCGTAAAGAAAACCAGAAAATTGAGGTATCCTCTTATGGTCTCAATTAGTGTGGCTCATAACTGCAACCTCTCTGGTTTCGACGATTCTTAATTATTTCTTGGTTTATTTTTGGCTAAGTGGTTTTGATTGGGATTTTAAATTTCCTTATTCAAAAAATTGAGGGGAAAACTAAACTTTTTTAATCTAAAGACGACAACAACATTGGAAAATGGAAATGAAACAAAATTTAATTTACAATAATAAACAATACAAAATCGGAAAAACTTTAAAAAGGTGACAAAAACTTTTTCTTCTCTTTATATACGTATTATAAATTTACGTACGGTACAAGCTAGAAAGTTCCACCTTTTATTTATATATTATGTTCAGACGAAGCTTTTTAAAATTAAATTGAAAAAAGTAAAACTAAAAAAAAAGATTTTAAAGATACCAATTAGACAATTTTCTAAATACAACAACAAAATAGAAAATCGTTTTATTGTTCTCTATACATACAGATAAGGGCATGAAAAACTCTTTGTTTCGTGTACGATATAATTTATATAATCAGAATGGGATCCAAGACGAATAAAATATCTTCGGTATAAGTGTACATCGAGTAGAGTGATATAGACTAAAGGATAAAACTACAAAAAAAAAAAATAGTTTTCAGATAAATTTTAATTAATGGTACTCAGTCTAATTTAGAATACCGCATTCTTGAACATTTAGAAGATTTATTGAAAAGATTTAAATGTAATTCCGAGAAGACTTTAGATTTATACGTTGGTATGGAGACAAGCTCATTAAACATTTTTGGATTTTTTTTTAGTTTTTCTAATACATTTACAAAGACTGTTTCTCAAATTTTGTCTGTAATTTTCAGTTCTTCAAAATAATTCTCACCAGACACCTTTTTAATGAAATCACTTGAATATGAAAGATGCGACTGTTATAATTATTGGTGGTACAGAAATGAAATAGCTGGACAGAAATGAATAGCTCCAATCATCAATCTCCATTTTGGTAGAGGTTACTTTACCATTACCAAAACGAATCAAATTAAATTAGGCGAAATGTTATTAATTTCCAGTCATTTGAGGTTCTAAACTTTAAGAAGAAATGGGAGCTGTATCAATTTCACATATTACTGTTTTACTATGGTAACTTGCAAATTTTGAGCTAAAGAGGTAAATTTTATTAAAATTTGAATAATTATATAAGGAGATAAAAAAAATGAAGCAAATTATTTTTTGAGCTACAATAAAATTAATTTTGAGCTACTTAACCCAAAATTATTTTTATAGCTCAGATTTATTAAATCATTAAGAAGTATTTCTTTGAAAATATTAAAATTGAGCTATTTTAATGTTAAAAAATTTTGTATTTAATGGTTTCGGCGAGAAATTTTACTCTTGAACATGGTTTCATGAAGCGCACCGATAATTAAAACATCTAGGCCTACTCTTTTAACGATTATTCTTTAATAAATAATTAACCAAAGTTATTTCAAGTTTTGAGCTTTAAATTTGAATACCAGGAGAATATTTATTTTTTTAACTATAAAAATATTTAATTATTGAGCTACTCTTTATTTTCAGTCAGTTCAGGTTAAATTTAGTTAATTTTTTAAATCAGCATAGATAGTTAATCAAGTTAACAAAAAAAAAATATTGAGCAACATTTTAATTAAAATTGAAAGTACATACTCCAAAATACACACAATAATGTTAAAAAGTTTATTGATCAAAACGCTTTTTGAACGGATTAGACAAAAATTTAAAACAAATTATCAACACTTTAGACTCTACTCTTAAGATTTATCGACTATTTTGAAATTTAAACGCTAACACGTTTTATTTCTACACATTATAGAATGATAAAGTTTTCGGATTTTAATGTTTAAATATTGAGCTACTTAAACGAAACTACTTGTGTTGCTTTTCAAATTTTAACCTAACAAGGAAGGATCGATTTTCAGAAATAGATTTCAAAAACCATTTTGAGCCAATTTTTTGAGTTGGATTAAATTTATATTTCAGATTTGAGCTAATTTGAGCTAAACCTTTACATTTTGTTAAACATATTGTTTACTTGGATTTCGCATAAATTCTAATGTGGCCTACTTTTTAGTTATTGTTAGATTTTTTTTTAAAAATAATTCAAAACTCTAGAGGGAACTTACCACCCAAACTTCATTTCTTCGTCGCATTTATGTTAAATATTTGGTAGATTAGCAATTTATCCACCATTTCTTATAATGAACTACTTAAAATGTGCTTTACATTTTTAAAATTTTGAGCTACTAGATTTTAAATATTAAAATATTTATTAAATATTTATTCATGCCTTTTTTCCTAAGGCCGAATTCCCAGTTGTCCATTATAACGTTCCATATAACTCGGGCTCAGATGCATCAGAAACAAAGACATATTAAGTTGGTGAATCCCGCAAGATTTTTAAAATACTTTGATTAAATTATATTTGTTTACGCCTTTATTGAACAAAAGTAAGCCTCAGCGCTGAAATGTCCGGCAAAAGTGATATTAACTTGCAAACGGCCTTAGCAACAGCAGAATCAGTACTTAGAATTTCATAGCAAGCCAAATGTTGTTGAATCACTTTAAATTTCTCCACAATTGGAAATTTTTTCTCAGAGTTTCGCTTCGATTATTTACGTGAAAAGATCACAACGCGCTCGAAAACATGCTCCAAAAAATTGACGTTGTATAACAAATTTGAAGTACTTTCTTCAGATTGGTAAACAACGTTAAAACCTTGGGAATTTTGATTAACTATCAATAGGCAAACAATTTGGGGCCCCTTAGTACTGAGGGCCGGTAAATTACCCCTATTGCCACCTTCCCTTAATAAAGCTTGCGCACAAACATTAATCTATGAATTCTGTAAGGGAAACCTAGAGTTGTTTTACGAAGGTATTTAGAAAAGGTTAAAGCCTCAACATGTGAAAAATACTTTTGAAAGTTACGGCTAATTTTTAAACTTAACCCAAAAGGTTAGGGTTTACGATCTGCTTAAACTTTAACGGGCATCATGTTACAAATTTACGAGTTGCAATTTAAATTGATTGTCCTTCTAAACTCAAAGTTTGGTTCGGTTTTATCGAACGTCGGGGTCATGGCATCCATATATACCTACTTTGCAGAGCAACAAGCCGACTACCATTTGGATGGGTTAGAACGGTTAGACCACTGCTGTGAGAATTGTAAATCAGTCTAATTTTTTGTAGATTATTTTTGAGCCGCAAGCCAGGTTTGCTGCTCCACGAGAGTATCAATACGATTTTAATGAAATTCGAAATTCAACCAAATTTGTTAGTTTTCATAATGAAAAGATTTTTAAAATGTTCAGCTCTACAAAGAGAATAAACCGAAAATTAAAAATATCTGCAGTTACTAAAGATAGCGTGTCACTAAACTTCTAAATAGATATAAAGGTAAAAATTAGGCCTATCTTACTTCTCGAACGGTTCACTACAATTTTCCCTCCTTAAATGATATCATGAGTTTTCTTAAATTTTGAGGCCTCTTCTTTAAATTTCACGATTGGTCGCGACGATAAAAGATCCCTAACCCCAAGCCGCCAAATAACGGGTAAGGCTCACAAATAATTGTACTATACAGTTAACATTCGCAATATTCACATTTAATTCAACACCTCATTCTTCCACAGCATATATGCCATTCGAAGTTTTATATGGATTGAAACCACCTCTTCATAATGTGCCTTAAAAATTGAGCCTGAACCTTATTACAACCATATGATGACTACTGCACTGAACTAAAATTTAGATTACCAAATTGCTGGCAGCTAGCTAGGGATAAATTAGGTCGACATAAGGAAATGTCTAAATTAATTTACGACAAAAACTTCAAATTTTATTCAATTCACTGTTAACAAAGTGTTAGTAAAAAACGAATTAGAAGATAAAAATAAGTTTGATCCACTTTGGTCGGGTCCTTACACTTTAATTGATTTTTAACGGATGAATTATAGTAGACCAAAATCTAAAACTTTTTATATATGCAATTATGCATGCATATCTCAAGTTTTATTTATTCTCCGAAATTGTCGATGTTTACAAACCATTTGTATAATAATTGTCATTAATTAACAACAACAATAAAATACCATAGCTTAACATTCTCCCAGTAACGATTGGGAAAAATTTATAAGAAATGTAGATATTATGACTTTATGAAGTTTAATAATTTTATGCGAATAAAACAAATTCGATTCATAACGATTTTCTTATCAAATATAATACAATATATATCAGGTAACCGTTACTTGTAATAGAAAGTAAATCAAAAAACACAAATCAGTATTCATTTAAAAGATAAGAATATTTCCGTCTAAGCAGAAACATAAAAATTTCAGTTTGTCTAATATCTTCAAACAAAGTGTTCAAGTGCTTATTAACTCGTGTTAGTGTAGATAGTGAAATATAATAAAATGGAATATACAATAAATGAAACGCCCCTTCTAATGAGAGATATTACTGCCAAAATCTTTAACTCTGAACATTTGTCGGATATAACGTTTCTCGTCCAAGGGAACAAGATTTATGCGCACTCACTGATTTTAATGGTGCGTAGCAACGTATTTCAAAAACAGTTAGAAATAACGTATGGCGAAAAAAAAATCATAGCGATAACTGATTATGGATATGAAGTGTTTTATCAGTTTATTAAATTTATATACACCGACCAAATTGAGGACACTTTTACCAATGCGCATCATTTGTTGAAATTGGCGATACAATACAATGTGATAAGATTAATCAATCACATGATGAATAGAAATATTAGCAGTTTGCAAAAGTTGGATTGGTATAGAACGGAAAATTGCAAAATTGAATTAAATAGAAGGATTATTAAGAATGAAGTAGCTGCTGATTTAAAATTCTATTTGGATTCAGATGCATTTACATCGATACACTCAGAAACCTTAGAAGAAGTTTTACAATTTGATAAAATTGAAAAGGGCATAACGGAATCATATATCCTGGATGCATTGGTCCGTTGGATGAATAATTATTCCAAGGAAAACCAAATAACATTTATCGAGTGCCGCAACAAGTTTATTAATCTGATTCACTTGATACGATTTCCAATGATGTCCAGCGAAGAACTACGGAATATTAAAACGAAATATCCCGATTTATTAACAGAAAGTGATTTATCGAAATTTGCCAAGCCGAAAATTTTTGGAGATAAATATGATGAGGAAAAAAGGAATTCGTCACCAAGGACGGAGTATTTAGAGCGATTTGAATGGAAGACCTATCCTGATATATCTTCATTTAACACAAAGTTTTCCGTTTCTTCTGACATGGCGCTGCACGGATTTGCGGTTGGGATGAACTGGGTGCGGATGAACATCATAATTTCCTGTCAACATCTTGATTTGAGTAAAGTATCAGAAATTAATATAAATGATGTCGAATTAGAAAGCGATTGTGGTGTTATAAGTTTGGGCGCATCAATCCGTGTGCATCCTAATTACATTTATACAATCGAATGCAAATACGAACATATGGATAACGCAACAGAGTACGTCTCTCGTCAACCACAAATTGGGTTTATCTTATATGCTGAACCAAATTCAGTTACAATGTTACAAGTCCATCCCACCATGATGGAAGTGACGGTTTATTAACCATAAGTTGACAAAATTGTATTATTTTGTGTATTCAAATAAACTTGAGTTGAATAAAATTTGATTGTAACTATTTCACTTGGTTTTAAATTTAATTAAAAATTTTAGATCAGAAATTTGGCCACAAATTAACATATAACCATGGGGAAGGAAGCGCAAAGTCATGTGTTTGTTTATGATATGTATAAGAGCAAATGGAAGCTCTTTAATGCGCAAAGAGTCATTTGTCATCAAAACAATTTTAATCAAATTTAAAAAATTCGAAAGAATCGGTAAGTTTCATAAAGATAAGAAGGTAAGCGCTGCTCGATATTAAGAAAATTTCACCAGTGTAAATCTTTTATTCAGGTAATGCGATATTTTAAAATACAAATTTCTTTGTTTTAATTTTTTTCCAGAATAATTGAGAATTATTTTCAATATTTTCGTGATTATTTGAAATTATTTGAGATTTTTGGATCATAGATGATACCAGCAGTGACAATTGGTTGCAGAATTCTATGTTGCTTACAGGATTCTTGTTGGCTGTATACGAATAGGTACACAAATTATTCGAGGGTTACGAAAAAATATTTTGGCGCCCACAGAATATACAATTTACAAGATATTTTGAGATTTTCCAAATTATTCGAGATTTTATATATTATGTAGAACAACACCAAATACGCCTTCTTTTAATTATTTGATGGTATTTTACCAAACAAGATTGGTGTTTAATTTGTTTTCACTTCGTGGCGGTTTTCAAACGTAGACTATAACAAATTTATTTATAAATATAATTCATAATCCGTATTAACACACTGTGCTAAATAAAAAAAATTGATAAAATTATTTTCGGTCTATATGTATAATTTACTATCAGAGACATAAAATTCTTATCACTGCGATAATAATAATTAGGTGAAGTTAAGTAATTTGAATTAAACAATTTATAAATGAGACTTATTCCCTCTTCTTTAAATTACACGTTCATAAGTCAAAATATTAGAATCTAAACAGCTTTTTATGATCTTCTTCTACTTGGTATAGGCTTTATGAAACTGATCAAAGTATTTCGTTCTAAATTTTTTGCACAACACTAAAGCTTCTTATCTAAATTTAATAATAGATAAATTGAAGTTGATAAAATTCTAAAATTTCATTTTAAATAAAACTAATAATCGTTCGTCTACGTTATGTAATAACCCATCAAACTTAAAACTTTTAATTTCTCTCAAAATATCTTTTGTGGCGCAAACTGCCACTAAGATACAGAAAATTTATTTTGGTGTCTGTAAGATAAAGTTTTGTGGCAAATTAATATGTATCTCATTGTTGGATGCAAGTTTAATAGACCCATTCGTGCTATTACTTACAAAACTGAATTTTTTTATGAAAACGCCTAGCATCTGTTGGATCAAGTAGGTTCCAATGTCTATTATTTGAGGTATAAAGTATACCAAAATCGAAACACAAATTTAGATTTCAGGTTTTAATCGGGCGTTTTGTGGGCTATATGTCATATTAGGGCATCCCGAATGAAGATGTGTGATTAGTGTACATTTGGTGTATTTTGAGTCAATCGGTAATTTATTTTTAAATTTTGCTCTATTGTTTTCAAATTATTCCCAAATAGCAATGCAGGATTTTTAAAATTAAATCAAGTACCTCAAGTGTTACTCAATTTATATGTCATTCTTTCAAACTCATTATTTAAGTCGTTCCGCCAGTGGGCAAATGACAGCCAGACTTATTTAATCCTGGCTTATTTTAAGTCTATAATGTTTTTAAATTATTTAACTACTTTCATTCCAGTAGCCCATTTTTAAAAATTTCAAATTGAATAACATCATTTAAATAGGTCAATTGGTAGCTTATTACTAAAATATACAAGTAGCTCAAAATTCATTCTTCAAACTAATATCAGCTGTTGCTCAATTTCGGCTTTATTTTCATTGTGATCAATTAATTTGCTCGGAATGTAGGCGAGTGGTAGATAAACCGGTCTTACCTAGGTGTAAGATGAGTCACTCATATATTGAACTTTAATTTTTGCTCATTTTTTCAATTACTTTCTAAAAATCCGGGATTTTTAAAATTAATTCCCAAACATAATTTCAAAAGCCCAAATTGCTAACCAAATAATTCAATAAGTGGCTCTATAGTTCATTTCTAAAATAATTAAGTTATTCAAACTTCATTCTTCAAACTATAGTATTAATTGTTGCTTAATATACGGTATTATTTCAAATTTAGCAATTAAGTCCCGTGAATAGCTAACAGCCAGATTTGTTCAATCGTGATGGCCCAAATCCATTAGTTTAATGTCAACAGTTCTTCAATTTTTTTTTTAATTATCTTCTACGTAAAACCTAGTACGCTGTTCAATTGAAATGAAATTTTCACTGGTTTATAAAAATAGCAAGATAAATCTGACGTTAAAATTTAGTTTGACGAGTTGCCTAAATATTTTAGTGCGTATAACTTTATGCTGTCTCTGACAACATATTTTATACAATAAAATTCACTTCGATAGTTGATTATCCTCAAAACGCAACAGCATTTATCATCCAGTAAGATACAAATGAAGTGGAAAATGTGTAGGGATAAAATAGAGACATTCTGTATTCTATAATACGAAAACTCTCATTTCGCTAAACTGCGTACCATAATGCAAAGTTCAGCGGTGGAATTTTTCGTTTTCGCTTGTGTCATTTTATATGTGAAGTTTCATTTAACTTCAGCAGCTTACCGAGCTTACAAATAAAAATCTCAGAAAATGAAAAATAATGTGCCCCGTTAAAAAGGAAGGCCAAGGATACTACACAATTTCTTATCATCCTTGAGCAGAAAGGACCACTTCTGAGCGGCTTTGGCGAGTTTAATGATACCAAATCAAGAAATAAACTTGTTCCAAAATAAACAAATGGGGAAAATCTAAAAATCCCAAAAAATCAAGTTTTTTAAATATGTATAACAAATATTTGAAATATTATTTTAACTCGTTTAATGCTTTAAAGGAAGGGGGGCTACCGCCCAAACCCCCGCTGTGACAAAACTTTGAAATTCTAACATTCATAGAGATTGGAGCTTTCTAAAAAAACCAAAGTATTGAAACCCTGTCAATAATGAGCAAACATTTTGGTTGGTGCAAAACCACTTTTCTCGACGTTTTGATAGTCCCCGAGTCAAAAAAGCAACAACAAAAATATTTTCATCCGTCTGGATGTCTGTACCCATATGTTTTCTCGTGAACGGCTGGTCTGATAATCTGATTTCAATTTTTTTTTTGCGTATAGAAACGCGAATAAAAAAAACGCGGTCAAGGCAAAGATTTGAAAAGCTTTCGAAACCTCTACAACAAGAAAGTCGGGCCATACGAATTGGTCCAAAACACCTGGTTATATAAATATTTACGATTTTTTTATATTATGCTGGCTTGAATATTGAGTTGGGCATTGAATTTGTGGTTGAATTGAAGGTTAAGTTAAGGGTCTATTTGCGGGTTAAGTTGAAGTTGAGTTGGAGTTGTGTTGGGGTTGGCGTAGAGTTTATGGTTGAATTGAGGATCGAGTTGGGTTCCGTTGGGGGGTTGAGCAATCGATATACTTATGTATAAAAGTGAGTGTTTGTATGTATGTATAGTTATTTACCAAGAGCCAATTAGGATCTATTTCTTAACAGATTTTAGTGGAATTTGACATGTGCTTTGGAAATGGGATTCTAAAATGATTTTTGGATAAAGTTCTGGAATATGGCTAAGTTTGATGGAATTTGGCTATTCTTTAACCGATTATGATGAAATTGGATATGGGCATTGAAAATGGCATCCTGAAATGATTTTAAGATTAAATCCTGTAATTTGGACAATTAGCATATACCTAAGCTATTTTTAACCGATTATGATGAATTTTGACATTTCCAACGAACACAAGGAAATGTGACCCAAAAATTATTTTTGGATGAGGTTGTGAGAAATATGGCAATATGGCTTTTATAATGTTGTCTGATGAGGTTTCTGTAATTCATGCAGCTCTTGAGATTTCTTTGAGGCAATGTAAACGTCTATTTCAATTGCTAAACGTTCAACTCCAACAAACCTATCGAATTTCATAATAATCAGTTGAGAAATTGGCAAGTTTCATTATACCAGAACTTCATCTAGAAATCATTTTAGGATCTCATTTCCAACACACGCAAATTTATTTTAGAATCCTATTTCTAATGCGGATGCCAAATTTCACAAAAATTCGTTAAAAAATAGGATAAGTTCCGTTCTAATTGGCCATACATATAATTTGCTAAGGTCCAACATGAGGTGTAAAACCTGTATATGTGCAAGATATTTAAACAAATCAACAAGCCTTGACCGATTTTAACCAAACTTTACACACATTTTGTTTAAGACTTTCGAAAGTTAATATCTGAAACCTGAATTCTAATACTGAACCTTGCGGAATACCATCGTTTAAGATTTTAGGCTGACTCATAATATCTTTAATCTTAATAATCTGTTATTTGTCGGCCAAGTATGAAAAAAACCAAAGCAAAGGACCCCACGAGACCCACCTTAAAAACCTTTTTCAATAGAATTTTGTGGTTAACCATTATCGAATGCCTTCGTAAGATCAATAAAAATAGAGGCAACCGCATTTCTCTGGTCAAGTCCTTCATATAGAAGTTAGTAAATTCTAATAGAGCATTCGGATCTGGATTTTCTGAAGCCAAACTGGCTGTCATGTAAAAAAATTGACAAGTTTCTCAATAATTTTACCAAACACAGAAAGCAATGAGATTGTGGTCTAGCAATGAGTTTGAATTATCTTTTATATTGCCTTTTTAAAAAATTGGAATAACAACAGCTTCTTTAAATCTAGAAGGGTAAACACCGGTAGAAAAACTTAAATTGGCTAGGTGTGAAAAAACATCAACAATATAAACGGAGATTTAGTTGCCGAGAAAGTTGCTAAATAGATCATTTCCAGACGGATGCGATAGTTTAAGCTCCGATATTTCATTTAGAAGTTCAAGCAGGAAAGTTTCAAAGAACATACGCGAATTTAATTGCGAATTACTGTTTATAAGATTGGCGCAGGATTAATCATCACAGTTAATGGGTTGTTTCAAATTTACGACAGCATTTACGAAGTGATTTTTAAACAAATCAGTCAATTCGCATAGATCAGTTACTGAAGCATTTTTATCAACAGATATTTCTTCGACTTGAGAGTATGACCTTTCTTTGTTTAAAATCTCATCGACTAATTTCCAACTTTGTTTAATGTTACCATTGACAGTTTGAAACTTATTTTTAAAATAAGGTCAAAACTATCTCCCATTTAACAGCTTTAATTAGTGCCTTAACTCGGTTTGTAAAGTCCGAATCATTTAAATTATTAATAAGCTTTTTCGAAAGTTTATTTTTATACCTAATTTTCCTAACAAGGGCAGCTTTATCCAAGGCTTAATAATTCTTTCTTTCGCTTTAACTTCAACCAACGAAGTATTTCCATCAACATAAAATTTTAAAAGATTTATGAAATAGATATAAGCGCTCGTCACATCAGTTTGAGAGTAGACCCAAAACAAACTTTCTTCGTTTAAAACTATAAATAAATTCGAATAATTAATAATTTTGGTATTCCGTTTCGATTCGAATGAGTAAGAATTAGACCCATAAATAGGTACAAATTCAATACTGGTCATACAATGGTCAGTGATATTTAAATTTCGAATGTCAGCTTCGTAGCTAAACTCGGTGAATGTTTAAAAAACAAGTGATTAATGCAGATGTCATACTGGTTGGCTTATTTATCAGCGACTTAAGGCCGTGAGAGGCCATCATAAGCATGTAATCAACTGAGGATGGTGCAAATTCAAAAATATTTAAGTTTGTATTAACCAAAAACCATTAAATTTTTGAATTTGATCTCTAGAAAAATATTAGTACATGTATAAGGTCAGTACTATTAGCATTAATACGAACCACATTTTTTTGATAAATATATTTCCTCAGATTAACAACAACAACACTTTCGGTGGAAGTCAAACTTGATATTTTCTACTAGAGAAGCTATGGTGGATTAGTTCCTTAAAGTATGTAAGGCGGTCATTTTTATGTTGTGATTTTCAAATTGGTAAATTTGCTATTTAATCCATTACCAGAAATCCTTAAATAAAGGAACAACTTCGAGAATAATCAACTGATTTCGACATATTCTTAAAATTTAACATTTTCCGCTATAGGGAGGGCCGTTGGATATTCGTCTCATTTCACTTTCATTGAATCCAGAGCTGAGCATTCACAAACAGAATTTTAGAAGATCTGTGAAAATTGTGAAAATTCCAATTTAAACAAATTTTGCTGACCACCGCACCGTTTAATCGAAATTCTAGTTTGAATTGTATATACATTTCCAGATTTTAGTAATTTGTCAAAATTTTAGTCAGAATTTTAGAATCTACATTAACAAAATTGTTGAATAATTTCGCTTTTGGATTTTTCTTTGATTTTCTGTAATTGAGACATTTTCTAAATTGAAAATTTCCCGTAAGGTATGAAATTTAAAACTTTTTTCAAAAACATTTTGAAGACTAGAAATTTTTAACATCCATAATTTTTTTCGGAGGCATCTCCGAAACCATGAAGTTCGATAAATTTTGCTAATAATACATCTTGGAATGGTAATTTTGCCAATGGAAATAAGTTGTCGCTTAATCTCATTCCAGTATTATCGAAGAGAAGCGAAAAGGGGATCATCCCATTGATAATTTGAAGAGTTTAGAAGGTTTAGCGACGAATACTATAGGTTCGCAAAATCCTAATGGATCATATAACTGCGCAATTTTTGATAAAATTGACCTTTTTGTACTAGACTCGGTAATAGAATATTGTTGAAACGAAAATTCCAAGGACACGAATTGATTTTATCTGTGAAGAATCTTGTGTGGATGAAATGTGAGCGTTCTTGAAACATCGGCGGTATAACATATTTACCAGCTCATTTTTTAGGCTATTTGCCTCTTTCTTAGAATCGGACTCAGTAAGAAGATCATCGACGTAGAAGCCTTCTCTGATGGTTTTTGCTACTTTGGGATACTCTGTTTCCACGTTTATGGCTAGTTCAAAAAGCGTTCATATTGCGAGGAATGGAGCGGTAACAGTGCCATTATGTCACTGTTCAAAGTCTATAGCATTTTATTGGTTCTTCTACAGAATCACTCTACCAGATTCCTTTTAAGTATTGCTAATCGAAATTTATCAGGACTCCTCGGTACATTTTGGCGATATCGCCAGTTATCGCAATATGACGTTTCCGAAACTTCGTTATGATAGAATATAAGACGTTCTAGATTGTTGGACATACCATCAAACAATCATTGAGTGAAAGACCTGACGAGGTCTTCGATGAAGTGTTGAAAATAACTGGTAACCTCGTAGATGAGCTAGACTCTCTCAAAACTGAATGCTGGCGCTGGGGCATGTAAAAATATTTATTGACTGAAGGTTGGCTTATTTCGGGATTGACTACCTCCACAAGAAAGCAGTATATTGCTGACACAGTTCATTTCCGCGACTCAGCTGGGTTTCCTATATTTAATTTATCGTAAGGCGCTATGCGAAAGTTAACCTAGTTGGATATTATTGTTGTTGTTAGTGTGATTTGTATTATGTTTGACTCGGAATAAATATTTTCACAACATTTTTCTTCGATGGAGAATTTATGGGAATTTTCAACAATTTCTGCAAAATATTTCGCAACAATTAAGAGATCGACGTAGCAAGGTTTAAAAACATATAGATCGGCGAATTCAATCCCACTTAGTATTTTAGCGTTATTGATCTGTAAGGGGTGTGATGGTAACAGTTCAGAAATTTTAGATTTTACGTAACAATTAAGATGAATTTGAAAATTAGATGTTCCAGCTTCAAGAAAAAGATTTACTCTTTTCGTTAAAGTAGAAACTGTGCCGTTTATTCCGGAAATATTTACATGAGTTGATTCTGTGTTTTATTTGAGAAACTGGACTAATTTTTGTGTAATGAAATTTGCTTGTAATCCACATTCAAGCATTGCCTGACCTAATCCAAACTATTGCAGTCCCCCGCTATAAATTATAAACTTTTGAGTTTTATCCAGGATCATTCTATTTGATCGATTGACCCCTTCCATTTGATTTTTGTTTTCCGCAGAAACAGAGTTTGATAAACTTTGTGGTTTTATTGCTGAACTGTACATAAGCCATGCGCCAAGTGCCTCATAATGTTTAACTACAGTCAGGGCCGTATTAACACATTTTCGGGCACTAGGCATAAACATTAAATTCGGGCCTCTACATGTGTATCGATGTGTAATGATACGATCACAACCAGAAACCAATATCAATAAAATTTTCACGAATCTACTATAAAATCAAAAACAATAAATAAAACAAACTACATATAATTATGTTTAATCATATCACATTTTATAAGCAATTTCTTATTTGAGCTTCCATTTTTTCTAAATGTGCATAAATTCCACTTTATCACCAGCCGAAATTAAATTTTCCGATTGTGCAATGAAATTAAAATGTTCAAACTCCCATGGCCATGGCCGACACGACTAATAATAAATTTTGTCATTTGCAAATATTGTCCCACTTTGCGCTTAAATCGCCTGGTTGTGATTACAGATTCCATAGAAAAATTTAATTTTTATTGAAAAACACTAAAAAAAATTCTGCCCCAAACATGTATACTCTGCTACCAGGTTTCGATAGCCATAGCCGACACGACTAATAATAAATGTTGACATTTGCAAATATTGTCCCACTTTGCGTTTAAATCGCCTGGTTGTGATTACAGATTCCATAGAAAAATTTAATTTTTATTGAAAAACACTAAAAAAAATTCTGGGCCAAAAATGTATATTCTGCTACCAGGTTTCGATGGCCATGGCCGACACGACTCATAATAAATGTTGACATTTGCAAATATTGTCCCACTTTGCGTTTAAATCGTCTGTGTGTGATTACAGGTTCCATAGAAAAATTTAATTTTTATTGAAAAACACTAAAAAAAATTCTGGGCCAAAAATGTATACTCTGCTACCAAGTTTCGATGGCCATGGCCGACACGACCAATAATAAATTTTGACATTTGCAAATAATGTCCCGCTTAGTGTTTAAATCGTCTAGCTATTACTACAGATTTCATAGAAAAATTTAATTTTTATTGAAAAACACTAAAAAAAATTCTGGGCCAAAAATGTATACTCTGCTACCAGGTTTCGATGGCCATGGCCGACACGACTAATAATAAATGTTGACATTTGCAAATATTGTCCCACTTTGCGTTTAAATCGCCTGGTTGTGATTACAGATTAAATAGAAAAATTTAATTTTTATTGAAAAACACTAAAAAAAATTCTGGGCCAAAAATGTATACTCTGCTACCAGATTTCGATGGCCATGGCGGACACGACTAATAATAAATTTTGACATTTGCAAATATTGTCCCACTTTGCGTATAAATCGCCTGGTTGTGATTACAGATTCCATAGAAAAATTTAATTTTTATTGAAAAACACTAAAAAAAATTCTGGGCCAAAAATGTATACTCTGCTACCAGGTTTCGATGGCCATGGCCGACACGACTAATAATAAATTTTGACATTTGCAAATAATGTCCCACTTAGTGTTTAAATCGTCTAGTTATTACTACAGATTTCATAGAAAAATTTAATTTTTATTGAAAAACACTAAAAAAAATTCTGGGCCAAAAATGTATACTCTGCTACCAGGTTTCGATGGCCATGGCCGACACGACCACTAATAAATTTTGACATTTGCAAATAATGTCCCATTTAGTGTTTTAATCGTCTAGCTATTACTACAGATTTCATAGAAAAATTTAATTTTTATTGAAAAACACTAAAAAAAATTCTGGGCCAAAAATGTATACTCTGCTACCAGGTTTCGATGGCCATGGCCGACACGACTAATAATAAATTTTGACATTTGCAAATATTGTTCTACTTTGCGTTTAAATCGCCTGGTTGTGATTACAGATTCCATAGAAAAATTTAATTTTTATTGAAAAACACTAAAAAAAAATTCTGGGCTAGAAATCTATACTCTGCTACCAGGTCTCGATTGCCATGGCCGACATGACTAATAATAAATTTTGACATTTGCAAATAATGTCCCACTTAGTGTTTAAATCGTCTAGCTATTACTACAGATTTCATAGAAAAATTTAATTTTTATTGAAAAACACTAAAAAAAATTCTGGGCCAAAAATGTATACTCTGCTACCAGGTCTCGATGGCCATGGCCGACACGATCAATAATAAATTTTGACATTTGCAAATAATGTCCCACTTAGTGTTTAAATCGTCTAGCTATTACTACAGATTTCATAGAAAAATTTAATTTTTATTGAAAAACACTAAAAAAAATTCTGGGCCAAAAATGTATACTCTGCTACCAGGTCTCAATGGCCATGGCCGACACGACTAATAATAAATGTTGACATTTGCAAATATTGTCCCACTTTGCGTTTAACTCGCCTGGTTGTAATTACAGATTCCATAGAAAAATTTAATTTTTATTGAAAAACACTAAAAAAAATTCTGGGCCAAAAATGTATACTCTGCTACCAGGTTTCGATGGCCATGGCCGACACGACTAATAATAAATTTTGACATTTGCAAATATTGTCCCACTTTGCGTTTAACTCGCATGGTTGTAATTACAGATTCCATAGAAAAATTTAATTTTTATTGAAAAACACTAAAAAAAATTCTGGGCCAAAAATGTATACTCTGCTACCAGGTTTCGATGGCCATGGCCGACACGACTAATAATAAATTTTGACATTTGCAAATATTGTCCCACTTTGCGTTTAAATCGCCTGGTTATGACTACAGATTCCATAGAAAAATTTAATTTTTATTGAAAACACTAAAAAAAATTCTGGGCCAAAAATGTATACTCTGCTACCAGGTCTCGATGGCCATGGCCGACACGACTAATAATAAATGTTGACATTTGCAAATATTGTCCCACTTTGCGTTTAAATCGCCTGGTTGTCATTACAGATTCCGTAGAAAAATTTAATTTTTTTTGAAAAACACTAAAAAAAATTCTGGGCCAAAAATGTATACTCTGCTACCAGGTTTCGATGGCCATGGCCGACACGATCAATAATAAATTTTGACATTTGCAAATAATGTCCCACTTAGTGTTTAAATCGTCTAGCTATTACTACAGATTTCATAGAAAAATTTAATTTTTATTGAAAAACACTAAAAAAAATTCTGGGCCAAAAATGTATACTCTGCTACCAGGTTTCGATGGCCATGGCGGACACGACTAATAATAAATGTTGACATTTGCAAATATTGTCCCACTTTGCGTTTAAATCGCCTGGTTGTGATTACAGATTCCATAGAAAAATTTAATTTTTATTGAAAAACACTAAAAAAAATTCTGGGCCAAAAATGTATACTCTGCTACCAGGTCTCGATGGCCATGGCCGACACGACTAATAATAAATGTTGACATTTGCAAATATTGTCCCACTTTGCGTTTAAATCGCCTGGTTGTCATTACAGATTCCGTAGAAAAATTTAATTTTTTTTGAAAAACACTAAAAAAAATTCTGGGCCAAAAATGTATACTCTGCTACCAGGTTTCGATGGCCATGGCCGACACGATTACTAATAAATTTTGACATTTGCAAATAATGTCCCACTTAGTGTTTAAATCGTCTAGCTATTACTACAGATTTCATAGAAAAATTTAATTTTTATTGAAAAACACTAAAAAAAATTCTGGGCCAAAAATGTATACTCTGCTACCAGGTTTCGATGGCCATGGCCGACACGACTAATAATAAATTTTGACATTTGCAAATATTGTCCCACTTTGCGTTTAAATCGCCTGGTTATGACTACAGATTCCATAGAAAAATTTAATTTTTATTGAAAAACACTAAAAAAAATTCTGGGCCAAAAATGTATACTCTGCTACCAGGTTTCGATGGCCATGGCCGACACGACCAATAATTAATTTTGACATTTGCAAATAATGTCCCACTTAGTGTTTAAATCGTCTAGCTATTACTACAGATTTCATAGAAAAATTTAATTTTTATTGAAAAACACTAAAAAAAATTCTGGGCCAAAAATGTATACTCTGTTACCAGGTTTCGATGGCCATGGCGGACACGACTAATAATAAATGTTGACATTTGCAAATATTGTCCCACTTTGCGTTTAAATCGCCTGTTTGTAATTACAGATTCCATAGAAAAATTTAATTTTTATTGAAAAACACTAAAAAAAATTCTGGGCCAAAAATGTATACTCTGTTACCAGGTTTCGATGGCCATGGCGGACACGACTAATAATAAATGTTGACATTTGCAAATATTGTCCCACTTTGCGTTTAAATCGCCTGTTTGTGATTACAGATTCCATAGAAAAATTTAATTTTTATTGAAAAACACTAAAAAAAATTCTGGGCCAAAAATGTATACTCTGCTACCAGGTCTCGATGGCCATGGCCGACACGATCAATAATAAATTTTGACATTTGCAAATAATGTCCCACTTAGTGTTTAAATCGTCTAGCTATTACTACAGATTTCATAGAAAAATTTAATTTTTATTGAAAAACACTAAAAAAAATTCTGGGCCAAAAATGTATACTCTGCTACCAGGTCTCAATGGCCATGGCCGACACGACTAATAATAAATGTTGACATTTGCAAATATTGTCCCACTTTGCGTTTAACTCGCCTGGTTGTAATTACAGATTCCATAGAAAAATTTAATTTTTATTGAAAAACACTAAAAAAAATTCTGGGCCAAAAATGTATACTCTGCTACCAGGTTTCGATGGCCATGGCCGACACGACTAATAATAAATTTTGACATTTGCAAATATTGTCCCACTTTGCGTTTAACTCGCATGGTTGTAATTACAGATTCCATAGAAAAATTTAATTTTTATTGAAAAACACTAAAAAAAATTCTGGGCCAAAAATGTATACTCTGCTACCAGGTTTCGATGGCCATGGCCGACACGACTAATAATAAATTTTGACATTTGCAAATATTGTCCCACTTTGCGTTTAAATCGCCTGGTTATGACTACAGATTCCATAGAAAAATTTAATTTTTATTGAAAACACTAAAAAAAATTCTGGGCCAAAAATGTATACTCTGCTACCAGGTCTCGATGGCCATGGCCGACACGACTAATAATAAATGTTGACATTTGCAAATATTGTCCCACTTTGCGTTTAAATCGCCTGGTTGTCATTACAGATTCCGTAGAAAAATTTAATTTTTTTTGAAAAACACTAAAAAAAATTCTGGGCCAAAAATGTATACTCTGCTACCAGGTTTCGATGGCCATGGCCGACACGACCAATAATAAATTTTGACATTTGCAAATAATGTCCCACTTAGTGTTTAAATCGTCTAGCTATTACTACAGATTTCATAGAAAAATTTAATTTTTATTGAAAAACACTAAAAAAAATTCTGGGCCAAAAATGTATACTCTGTTACCAGGTTTCGATGGCCATGGCCGACACGACTAATAATAAATTTTGACATTTGCAAATATTGTCCCACTTTGCGTTTAACTCGCCTGGTTGTAATTACAGATTCCATAGAAAAATTTAATTTTTATTGAAAAACACTAAAAAAAATTCTGGGCCGAAAATGTATACTCTGCTACCAGGTTTCGATGGCCATGGCCGACACGGCCAATAATAAATTTTGACATTTGCAAATAATGTCCCACTTAGTGTTTAAATCGTCTAGCTATTACTACAGATTTCATAGAAAAATTTAATTTTTATTGAAAAACACTAAAAAAATTCTGGGCCAAAAATGTATACTCTGCTACCAGGTTTCGATGACCATGGCCGACATGACTAATAATAAATTTTGACATTTGCAAATATTGTCCCACTTTGCGTTTAACTCGCCTGGTTGTAATTACAGATTCCATAGAAAAATTTAATTTTTATTGAAAAACACTAAAAAAAATTCTGGGCCAAAAATGTATACTCTGCTACCAGGTTTCGATGGCCATGGCCGACACGACTAATAATAAATTTTGACATTTGCAAATATTGTCCCACTTTGCGTTTAAATCGCCCGTTTATTACTACAGATTTCATAGAAAAATTTGTTTTAATTGAAAAATACTAAAAAAAATTCTGGGCCAAAAATGTATACTCTGCTACCAGGTCTCGATGGCCATGACCGACACGACTAATAATAAATGTTGACATTTGCAAATATTGTCCCACTTTGCGTTTAAATCGCCTGTTTGTGATTACAGATTCCATAGAAAAATTTAACTTTTATTGAAAAATACTAAAAAAAATTCTGGGCCAAAAATGTATACTCTGCTACCAGGTCTCGATGGCCATGGCCGACACGACTAATAATAAATTTTGACATTTGCAAATATTGTCCCACTTTGCGTTTAACTCGCCTGGTTGTAATTACAGATTCCATAGAAAAATTTAATTTTTATTGAAAAACACTAAAAAAAATTCTGGGCCAAAAATGTATACTCTGCTACCAGGTTTCGATGGCCAAGGCCGACACGACTAATAATAAATTTTGACATTTGCAAATATTGTCCCACTTTGCGTTTAAATCGCCCGTTTATTACTACAGATTTCATAGAAAAATTTGTTTTTATTGAAAAACACTAAAAAAAATTCTGGGCCAAAAATGTATACTCTGCTACCAGATCTCGATGGCCATGGCCGACACGACTAATAATAAATTTTGACATTTGCAAATATTGTCCCACTTTGCGTTTAACTCGCCTGGTTGTAATTACAGATTCCATAGAAAAATTTAATTTTTATTGAAAAACACTAAAAAAAATTCTGGGCCAAAAATGTATACTCTGCTACCAGGTTTCGATGGCCAAGGCCGACACGATCAATAATAAATTTTGACATTTGCAAATAATGTCCCACTTAGTGTTTAAATCGTCTAGCTATTACTACAGATTTCATAGAAAAATTTAATTTTTATTGAAAAACACTAAAAAAAATTCTGGGCCAAAAATGTATACTCTGTTACCAGGTTTCGATGGCCAAGGCCGACACGACTAATAATAAATTTTGACATTTGCAAATATTGTCCCACTTTGCGTTTAAATCGCCCGTTTATTACTACAGATTTCATAGAAAAATTTGTTTTTATTGAAAAACACTAAAAAAAATTCTGGGCCAAAAATGTATACTCTGCTACCAGATCTCGATGGCCATGGCCGACACGACTAATAATAAATTTTGACATTTGCAAATATTGTCCCACTTTGCGTTTAACTCGCCTGGTTGTAATTACAGATTCCATAGAAAAATTTAATTTTTATTGAAAAACACTAAAAAAAATTCTGGGCCAAAAATGTATACTCTGCTACCAGGTTTCGATGGCCAAGGCCGACACGACTAATAATAAATTTTGACATTTGCAAATATTGTCCCACTTTGCGTTTAAATCGCCCGTTTATTACTACAGATTTCATAGAAAAATTTGTTTTTATTGAAAAATACTAAAAAAAATTCTGGGCCAAAAATGTATACTCTGCTACCAGGTCTCGATGGCCATGACCGACACGACTCATAATAAATGTTGACATTTGCAAATATTGTCCCACTTTGCGTTTAAATCGCCTGTTTGTGATTACAGATTCCATAGAAAAATTTAATTTTTATTGAAAAACACTAAAAAAAATTCTGGGCCAAAAATGTATACTCTGTTACCAGGTTTCGATGGCCATGGCCGACACGACTAATAATAAATTTTGACATTTGCAAATATTGTAACACTTTGCGTTTAAATCGCCTGTTTATTACTACAGATTTCATAGAAAAATTTGTTTTTATTGAAAAATACTAAAAAAAATTCTGGGCCAAAAATGTATACTCTGCTACCAGGTCTCGATGGCCATGGCCGACACGACTAATAATAAATTTTGACATTTGCAAATATTGTCCCACTTTGCGTTTAAATCGCCTGGTTGTGATTACAGATTAAATAGAAAAATTTAATTTTTATTGAAAAACACTAAAAAAATTCTGGGCCAAAAATGTATACTTTGCTACCAGGTGTCGATGGCCATGGCGGAGACGACTAATAATAAATGTTGACATTTGCAAATATTGTCCCACTTTTCGTTTAAATCGCCTGGTTGTCATTACAGATTCCATAGAAAAATTTAATTTTTTTTGAAAAACTCTAAAAAAAATTCTGGGCCAAAAATGTATACTCTGCTACCAGGTTTCGATGGCCATGGCCGACACGACTAATAATAAATTTTGACATTTGCAAATATTGTCCCACTTTGCGTTTAAATCGCCTGGTTGTGATTACAGATTAAATAGAAAAATTTAATTTTTATTGAAAAACACTAAAAAAAATTCTGGGCCAAAAATGTATACTCTGCTACCAGGTTTCGATGGCCATGGCGGAGACGACTAATAATAAATGTTGACATTTGCAAATATTGTCCCACTTTTCGTTTAAATCGCCTGGTTGTCATTACAGATTCCATAGAAAAATTTAATTTTTTTTGAAAAACTCTAAAAAAAATTCTGGGCCAAAAATGTATACTCTGCTACCAGGTTTCGATGGCCATGGCCGACACGACTAATAATAAATTTTGACATTTGCAATTATTGTCCCACTTTGCGTTTAAATCGCCTGGTTGTGATTACAGATTTAGTAGAAAAATTTAATTTTTATTGAAAAACACTAAAAAAATTCTGGGCCAAAAATGTATACTCTGTTACCAGGTTTCGATGGCCATGGCCGACACGACTAATAATAAATTTTGACATTTGCAAATATTGGGGTCGATTCAATGCAAACATTCTATTTTTCTTTTCTTCTATTCTTCTAGTATTTGAAGGAAAACTAGATATAATTTTCAAAAAATCCACAAACAATTTTAGATTGTTTGAAAATCGTATCTAGTTCTCGTAGAAATACTAGAAGAATAGAAGAAAAGAAAAATAGAAGATTTGCATTGAATCGACCCTATTGTCCCACTTTGCGTTTAAATCGCCTGGTTGTGATTACAGATTAAATAGAAAAATTTAATTTTTATTGAAAAACACTAAAAAAAATTCTGGGCCAAAAATGTATACTCTGCTACCAGGTTTCGATGGCCATGGCGGAGACGACTAATAATAAATGTTGACATTTGCAAATATTGTCCCACTTTTCGTTTAAATCGCCTGGTTGTCATTACAGATTCCATAGAAAAATTTAATTTTTTTTGAAAAACTCTAAAAAAAATTCTGGGCCAAAAATGTATACTCTGCTACCAGGTTTCGATGGCCATGGCCGACACGACTAATAATAAATTTTGACATTTGCAATTATTGTCCCACTTTGCGTTTAAATCGCCTGGTTGTGATTACAGATTTAGTAGAAAAATTTAATTTTTATTGAAAAACACTAAAAAAATTCTGGGCCAAAAATGTATACTCTGTTACCAGGTTTCGATGGCCATGGCCGACACGACTAATAATAAATTTTGACATTTGCAAATATTGGGGTCGATTCAATGCAAACATTCTATTTTTCTTTTCTTCTATTCTTCTAGTATTTGAAGGAAAACTAGATATAATTTTCAAAAAATCCACAAACAATTTTAGATTGTTTGAAAATCGTATCTAGTTCTCGTAGAAATACTAGAAGAATAGAAGAAAAGAAAAATAGAAGATTTGCATTGAATCGACCCTATTGTCCCACTTTGCGTTTAAATCGCCTGTTTATTACTACAGATTTCATTGAAAAATTAGTTTTTATTGAAAAACACTAAAAAAAATTCTGGGCCAAAAATGTATACCCTTCAAATTCCTGCCCATTTTAAACTTCCCTGTACGTATCATAAAGATATTTTATAATTTCAACTTTAAAATTATCTACACTTGAATTTATTGTTCAAGTGTTTGTATATTTGATCTCTGCGTTCAATATCAAACATCAATTTATCGGGATCTCGACAAAATGTTGAATCATAAAATTTCGAAAACATAAAACCCCGACAAGAAAACGTATTAAAATCCCGAATACACAAAATTTCGAGTCCACAAAATATCGACTGCACAAAATTCCGATTAAACAAAATCCGGACTGTAGAAAATCTCAAGCTAATCAAATAGCTTATAAAAACGAGTTTCCAAAATATTTATATAGAATTTTCTTCCGCTTTTCCAGAATATGACCCGGCTCTTTTCCAGAATATTTCTGGCGCGAGATTTAATTTTTAAAAGTCGGGATTTTTTCGAAATTTTCGAGATTGTGCCGTCAGGATTTGGTTGCGTTAGGATTTTATTGAGTCAGGATTTTACTTAGACGAGTACTTATTGGATCGAGAGATCATTCAATCGGGATTTTGTGGAGTGAGATTTTATTACTTCGGATTTTCTGAATCGTGATTAGCTACCATACCCCAATTTATCATATAGTACATAAAACGTGTTTACTTTAAAATATTCTCTCCCTTCAAGTATGTTATTATTTAAATCTTTACCAAAGAAGACTTTTTTTTCATTTTGGTTCGCTTTTGGCACTATGTGTTCACACTTGGCTTCATATTCGTCAAAGTTACTTCACTGAGAACCAGAAATAGACTACTATAATAACTGACTTACTGCATTAATACGATGTAAAATGATACTCTTTATACACATTAACAAAACAAATTCAAATTCGCCCATTTTATTAACAAGTCATCCAGCCATTTAAAAGTTATACTATTGGTTTTCATTTAATGCCTTACACCCATCTGGTATTTGAAAGTGATTTTATTGGCAAATGTTTATTTTGAAAGTACTTTTATAAGACGTTTCCAAGGGTTTTTAATTTTAAATTATAAATATTTTATTTCAAATGATGCCAACATAAATCGAGAATAAGCAAGAAAATTTGAGTAATACCAACCGCTAATTTATTCATACAATGCTTTTTATCTGACATTTAGAAGAACTAGATTTAATAATAGCCCACGTAACCAAAAACTGTGATCACAAAATTTATCACAACTTATCCAAAAAAAATATACAAATCACGAGATAAACAGTAAAATTTAATTTTAAAATCCGGGCCCCTAAAATTTACGGGTTCTAGGCACGTGCCTAGTGTGTCTTTCCATAAACGCGGCCCTGACTGCAGTGTCGATGACGAACTGGAGTGACGATGATGAATTCTCTACACTTTTTGTCATCTCATACATTCGTTTAACATGTATTTTTTGAATTACAATTTCATTATTATAATAATCGGATAACTTCTTCCAAGCAACGGGACTACATGCTTTGCCGTACCAAACGCATGAATTTGGTTAGTGGAATTTAGCCACGTTGCTAAGATTTAAGTTAGAATGGATCAAAAATCGACCAAAATACTACGAAAATCAGCCCAATTTAATTCTGACCCATCAAATTTAGGAATCCAATTTCTGACAATTTGAGGAACACTGAAGTGTGAAGATTATTTGCCGAGATGTTTTCAATATTTGTAACTTTTGTTTTATTCTGTGAATCGTGAATTTTGTGATGATCTAGTGCTTCTAATTAAAAATTAAAATTTGGGTTGCGTCATATTTAAATTATGTAATGCGGGTTTAGAGCTGATTATTATTTTCAAATTTATTTTGGAAATAAGTCTCTCGAGATATGTGCCCTGATCTAACGTTTTCAACCCTTAATGAACGAGAGCCTTTTTGGTAATACTCGCCTTTATATCAATCGAAAATTAGAAGAAAGACTAAGTTAGATGAAGTTTTGGAATATCGTCAATTATAATGGAACTTGGTTATTCCTTAACCAACCTTTGTGCTATTCGACTTATTCGATGGAAATGGGATTCTAAAATGATTTTTGGATAAAGTTCTGGAATATGGCCAACTAGGATGGAACTTGGCTATTCCCAAACCGATTTTAGCAAAATTTGGCTTGTGCGATGGAAATGAAATTCTAGAATATGGCCAATACTTATGGAACTTGGCTATTTCTTAACCGAAATTTGGCATGCGTGATGGAAATGGGATTCTAAAATGATGTTTCAATGAATTTCTGGAATATGGCGAATTAGGATGGAACTTGGATATTCCCCCAACCGATTTTACTGAAATTGGCATGCGAGATGAAAATGGGAAAATAATATCTGTATTGAAGTAAGTTTTTTGAATAACTACAGAAATATTTTTTATGTACAAACTATCGCATTCTCTGAAGTTGGTGATTTCACGAATACTAATATTTCTCGGGAAATACCGGGTACCTTTGCTAACTAGCGATATAAAAATGAAATGTAAAGAGCTTTTAACTTATTAGCAAGCAATTTGGCCCATTTTCAATATAAGTTTTAATAGCTTTTTTCTGAAACTTTTGTGGCCTCTAAGTTCCTAAAGTTAACAGAAAACTTCTGCTAAGCTATTTCTGGAGAATTTGTCTAAATTTAATAAAATTAAAGAAATGTGCATTCAAATATTTATGTCGATTTTTTTATCCCTTAGGGCTGGTGACGTTGTAGACTTAAAAAAGTCTTGGTTATCTTTAATTCAGCTTTTATATCACATAACAAAAATGATTTTCGATTGGAATAACTTTGAAAGACTTAGCCAGACTGCTGGACAATTTGTCTAAAGTAACTGCTATAGCTTAAGCCCAAATTAAATTTGATCAGCAATATCAGGAAACCGAGGCAAAATGTGTTAATTAAACGAGCCGGCAGGACTAAATTTTGAAGTCCAAAACTACATGCAAAAGACGACTACATGAGGGGAAATTTCATCATATTCATCACTATATGTACCATGATACATATAATTTTTTGGATTGGTATAGCCATATGTATTATTTAGGGTATCAAATATATTAAACAAAGGCGATCAATGCGCACATCCCCTGAACCACTTCAACGTTTGGAAGCATGAAACCAACAACAGCAGCCCCGGAATATATTGAGATCAATAGTGTAACAAAACACAATATTTTATGTCAATCTTGACTCATCAACATTGCAACGGTTAAATCTACCAGATATGATTGTTGGTGTCATATTTTAGTTTTTATTTTATTTAAATTGCTGATACTAGTTGAATTTAACTCTATAATTCTGATACAAAATTCTATTAGTAAACTGTAAATAACGGCTAACTTAAATTTACAATTTAAATAGAAAATTTAATTGCTTTTACAGTTACCATTCGCAATATTCACATTTAATTCAACACATCATTGTTCCACAGCATATAAGCCATTCGAAGTTTTATATGGATTGAAACCACCTCTTCCTAATGTGCCTTAAAAATTGAGCATGAACCTTATTACAACCATATGATGATTACTGCACTGAACTGAAATTTAGATTACCAAATTACTGGCAGCTAGCTAGGGATAAATTATTTCGCCATAAGGATATCTAAATTAATTTATGACAAAAAATTCAAATTTTATTCAATTCAGTGTTAACGACAAGTGTCAGTAAAAAACGATTTTAATTCTAAGAAGATGTTTGATCCACTTTGGTCGGGTTCTTACACTTTAATTGATTTTTAACGGATGCATTATAGTAGACCTAAATCTAAAACTTTTTATATATCGATGGTTCAAAGGTAAAAGTCACTAACTGCATTTTCGTCGAAAATGATATAAGTACATGTATGACGTTATAATTTACTAATCTTTAGTCTTGTAAAATTATTTTTCAATATTTCCTTCATTATACTTATATATAATGAAGAAAATATAGAAAATAATTTTACAAGACTAAAGTTTAGTAAATTATAAAGTCATACATGTACTTATATTATTTTCGACGAAAATGCAGTTAGTGACTTTTACCTTTGAACCATCGATATATGCAATTATGCATGTATATCTAAAGGTGTATTTATTCTAAGAAATTTTCGATGTTTACAAATCATTTGTATAATAATTGTCATTAATCAACAACAACTATAAAATGCCATAGCTTCACATTCCGCCTGTAACGATTGGTAAAAATGTATAAGAAATGTATTACGATTTTATGTAGTTTAATAATTTTATGCGAATAAAACAAATTCGATAATGTCATAATCATTTTCTTATCAAATACAATACAAATATGTCTGGTGACCGTTACTTGTAAAAGAAAGTCAATTGAAAAACACAAATCAGTATTCGTTCAAAAGATAAGAATATTTTCGTCTAAGCACAAATATAAAAATTTCAGTTTGTCTATAATCTTCAAACAAAGTGTTCAAGTGATTATTAACTCGCGTTCGTGTAGTATAGTGAAATATAATAAAATGGAATATACAATAAATGAAACACCTCTTCTAATGAGAGATATTACTGCCAAAATCTTTAATTCTGAACATTTGTCGGATATAACGTTTCTCGTCGAAGGGCAGAAGATTTATGCGCATTCATTGATTTTAATGGTGCGTAGCAACGTATTTCAACAACAGTTAGAAATAACCTATGGCGAAAAAAAAATCATACCGATAACTGATTATGGATATGAAGTGTTTTATCAGTTTATTCAATTTATATACACCGACCAAATAGATAACACTGGGCCCAATACGAAAAATTTATTGAAATTGGCGATACATTACAATGTGATAAGATTAATCAATCACATGATGAATAGAAATGTTGACTATTTGGTAAAGTTGGATTGGTATAGATCAGAAAACTGCAAAATTGAATTAAATAGAAATAGTATTAAGAACGATGTAGCTGTTTATTTAAAATATTATTTGGATTCAGATGTATTTACAATGATACATTCAGAAACCTTAGAAGAAGTTTTAAAATTAGATCGAATCGAGAAGGGCGTAACCGAATCATGTCTCCTTGACGCGTTGGTCCGTTGGTTGAATAATCATTGCGAGAAAAACCAAATAACATTTACCGAGTGTCGCAACAAGTTTATTAATCTGATTCACTTGATACGATTTCCAACGATGTCCAGCGAGGAACTGCAGAATATTAAAACGAAATACCCCGATTTATTAACAGAAAGTGATTTATCGATATTTGCCAAGCAGAAAATTTTCGGACCTGAATATGATGACGGAATATGGAATTCGTCACCAAGAACGGAGTGTATTGCTCCATATGAATTGAAGACTTATCCAGATGTTTCTGTATTTAAAACCAAGTTTTCCGTTTCTTCTGACATGTTTCTGCGTGGATTTGCGTTTGGGAGACAAAATGCAACTGAGGGTGTCAAGCGGATGAACATCACAATTTCATGTGTACATCTCGATTTGAGTAAGGTATCAGAAATTAATATAAATGATGTAGAATTAGAATATCATTACAGTTTTATAAATTTGGGCGCATCAATATGTGTTCGTCCAAATTACATTTATACAATCGAATGCAAATATGAACCTAAGGGTAACCAAATACAGTGCGTTTCTCGTCAATCACAAACCGGTTTCATCATTTATCCTAAACCAAATTCAGTTACGATGTTAGAAGTCCATCCCACCATGCTGGAAATATCGATTTATTAACCTTAACATGTCAAAATTAAATTGGTTTGCATATATAAAAAACAAATTTTGTAAAATATAATAAACAAATAAAGTTGATTTGTATTAAATTTGATTGTAACTATTTCACTTAATTTCAAATTAAAAATTTTAGATGGTGTTACAATGAGTGAAGATGCATTGAAAACAATTCACCTTTTTGTTCGAGGTATGTATAAGCACGGAAATGGAAGTTCTTTATTAAGGAATTGGTCATTATTGCCATTAAAACGGATTTAATTAATTTTAAAATTTCCACTGAATCGGTAAGTGGCGTAGAGATAGATATGAGAAGTTAATTTCAACTATATACACATACTTATTGAATGTTACTCGTGTAGATCTTTTATTCAGGTCATTCGATATTATTTTGTATTACATGAATATCTAATTCATTAATACAAACAAATAATTTCTCGCTTACTACTATCACCTTTTTTCAGTTTCACAAGATTAATTATAATAAATAAACAAATTGGTGTCATATTCGCGTGTCAAGACAGCAGCTTACGAATTCTTATATTTATCGCACTACAATTCAATGAATCAACAATTTTCTATTAGAGTCCATTCTAAATTTAGACTCCAACGGTATTCTGTCACAAAATACTTTAAAAAATAAAATGCGCTAAAATTGGTGGTTCTTGGCCCCATCTCTTTATAGAATTTCTAATTAATATTTTGATCATTTAATTAGAATCGTTTGCCTCTCTACAGTTCCTAATGAGACCTCTCGAACCGTACTTGTAACATATTGTTCGAATTACGTGGTTATTGGCCAGCCTAACAAACGATGTTACAAACAAAGTTTTTATGTATGCGTCGAAATTTTTGGTAAGCTACAAAAACCTACCACTCTTGACCATGGCGTGGTATGTAAATATCTTTTTTTGATGACCATCTCTGATTTGGAGGATTTTCATTTCAAATTAAAAGCCAAACAAAAATTTTAGAACTTTACAAAATAAACAATTTTTATTATAAATTTTATATTAAGTTAAAAAATTTCTGAATCTAAATTTTGAAAATTTTTAAAAGATTTTATCTTTAGTATTCGGTCTATTAAAAGAAATCCTTAATTCATATTTTTCGCTTTCATATTTCCGCTATGGCCCCATTGGATTTTCGTCGTAGAATGTACGAATTTTGGATGTTGTTGAAAACTGTTTTTGGTGAAGGAGTTGAATAAAGAATTAGATTGCTGAACTGATAATCGGTTTTGATTAATATTGTGTTTCATTTTAGTTCCATTGAATCCAAAGCTGACCTTTCCAACCCGAATTTTAGAAGATCTGTGAAAACTGTGAATTTAAACAAATTTAGCTGACCACCGCACATTTAACCAAAATTTCAGTTTGTAGTTTTATACATTTATTTTCAAATTTTAGTAATTCCTCCAGATTTTAGTAAAAATTTCAGAATCTAGACGTTGCAATTTTTAAAATATTTGAAAGATTTTGTATTTGAACTTTTCTTTGATTTTCAGTTTTCGAATCATTTTCCAAATTGAAATTTCCCGTGAAGCATGAAATTTAAGATTTTTTTCAGATATTATCAAATAAATTACGGATTAGGAATTTCTTAGTTAACAAATTAAACGACTTAATTTAGGATTCCAATTCAACTTCTTGGGAACTTGGGAGTCAAAATGAATGTTTCCCGTTAGAGATCTTAGGGTAAATTTTATTCATCAGTGCCTCAACATTCATCATCCGATAACTCTTTTGGTTTCATTCCTCTGTATATCTAATTCAATTAAGCATGGCTTTGATTTTCGTTAACTAAAAACGAGTCATGCACGAGCTGTTTTTAGCCTTTCCAAAATGATTACAAAATCTGATAAAATTCATAAATATTGGCCAGCAACTGATAAGACTAACAATGAATCAACGAATGCCCTTGATTAGCTGAAATACGGTGTAGAACTATAGTAATTTGGGTATATCTAAGAAGAACGTCAAACAAAGATTTCTAGATTCGAGGGCTTCATATCAAATGAATTAATCGACAGCTTATTGACGAAATCTGTGCCCTTAAACGTCTGTGCTCATTCATTGATCAGCATAATTTGCTACGATATGGAAGAATATTGGAAAATAGTCTGGCGCAACACAAAACATCCAGTGATACTACCTCCAAGATTTTGGAAGACCTGCATCAAAATTAGTGTGTCCATTTGACAAGATAGACATCGATTTTGCTGGGCCTATACCCATTCATCTAATGGCGTTCAGGATACAGCGTGTCGAATGAAATACATTCCGATAATGGCTCTAATTTTGTTGGCCTAATCTTCTTTCACCAGGTGCACCATTTTTCGGAGGGATTTGGGAAAGCGGCAGTGAAGTCAATGAAGTTTCACTTAAGGAGGGTTATAGGAAATATCATCATAACTATGGAGAGAATGAACACCCTACTAACCGAAGTGGAGCGCTGTTTAAATTCGAGGCCTATCGGTGTTTGAGCGGTCGAACAAATCGATGAATTGACACCGTAAAACTTTCTCGTAGGGAGAGAACAATCGGCAGTGGTGTAACTACAAATTATCCCTCCCCCGCAACATTTTTTTAGACCCCTAAAAGTGCTTTTTGTACCTATGAACAAGTAAAGCTTTAAGTGAAAAATAATTTCTTCCTATTATCTAGCCGCGAATTAATTAAAAGTATTTGATTTCGAGAGTAGATTCCTAAATATATCGATTAAAACATCACAAATTTCCAAATTTTAGTTTTGTTAAAAAAATGGTGTATAACTTATAGTTTTAGGAGTTTCTCGTGTGCCCCAATAACCGTGCCCCCCCCCCTCCCACCATCCGCGGCCACGAGCGCTGCTTGTACCTAGCTACACCACTGAGAATAGGGCATCACTGAACTCAAAAAAACCTATTTTACTCGGTGGCAGAATGAATATTTCACATCACTGCAACAAACAGCAAAATGGCAGTACAAATTAATACAAATGCATCCTGGATCCGATAGCATAGATTGAATGGCCACCTTAAAAACAAAGTTCGGTACTAACAGATTAAGAATTTGTATTTTCAGTTGTTGATACTTTCTATTGACAATAATTAGTTTTGACGAATAGCCATACCAAATTTCTTCGGGAGGTCCATGTTTTGATATAAAACTTAAGAGCGCCATCAACAATGATGCTGTATCGAATCTGGTTTTACTGTAAAGTGCATCACCCATAAAATTACGTTCTGCCTTTTGAGATGGTCTGCTCTGGATAAAACTTGCTGCTGCTAGATTTGCTGGTTTTTTCGTAGGTTTGTTGAATCGATAAAGAATACAAACTGTACAAGATCTTGTGTGGTTTACGACTATGGACAATGCTGTGAATATCCCAACCTACGCATTTATTTATTTTACAGTAATCTGTAGTTAAACGCTTCGTATAGTTGTTTCTTGTGGACAACCGTCGTTTGAAAAATTTCACAATCAGCGAGAAAATCATCAATGTAACTCCACTGGATTTTCATGCCACATAATCGATTGATAATTTGTATCGATAGGATTCATGTAAATTTGTTGATACATTTTTTCCACATTCACGTCTAGATCAATTGTAGGGAGACGTAATTTTAGGAGGATAGTGGTTAAATCTGTCTGGATACTTGTACCTATTTGGAAAACATTTTTTAGTGACACTTGTGGACTTGTTTTACATGAAGAATCATCAACGACTTTTAGTTTATTGGAAGTGGTACTGGTTCAGGCGCTACATGCTTTGGCGACTACATGATATGGTAGATAATCCTTATCATTACCTCGATCTGGAGTCTTCTGCAAAAATAAGTATGTAATGAAGCTTAACATACTATAATCGTTCATGACGGGTTTGTATAGCTCGGAGAATTCCGCAATTCGTGTATATTTGCTAACAATTTCTGACGTACTGCTTCAAACGAACTGCCAAGTTATGACTTCGACTCCTTAAAATGGTAAGCTGACAACAAATTGAGCATTAGGATTCCTTACTGTTGGCTCTTCAAATAATTATAGTTCGAGTTCATTGAAAGTTTGGTATCTACTTTCAAGAATTTCGAGCCTACCTTTGCTATCCTCAACTAATGTATCAGCACTAGCAGTTATTTTCTCTGCGAACCGCCATATTTGTAAGTTCAATCTAAGGACCTTTATGGTAATTAAAATTTATCAACGTCGAAGAGATGTTGCAATAATTAATTTATAGTCAATAAACCTGGAAACGTTTAAGTTTTGTGAAAGTGTTGACTTGCAATTGTAAAATTATTGAACTATGAAATAATGCAATCGAGACCACCCAGCAACAATGCCAATCACTTTATATTTGCTATGAAATAGTTTCGTTCTAATAAAACTAGTAACAATTTGCTTGGCTTTGGCTTTCCATAATATCTTCCACAATTTTTTATTTTAATCTGTTCCCAACCCCAAGTCAAGTATACAAAATAACAAATACATTTTCAAAATTTACCTGCATACGTTACGATATGCCTCCACTCCACCACCACCCTCACCAATCCATAAAACTACACTGAGAGAACTGATTCGTTGGCATGAGGTCGCGAGAAAATACTTTCCATTGCGATGAACGAATTGTAGTTGCTAAAACATAATTTCGATAGCACCAACTAACATGAGATTGGTACAAACAAACTACGGTAGCCGCTAATGCACAGATAGTTGCAACAACTTCGTTTCCAAATCTTCAACTCCATTGATGCTAATTTCCTAGATATTCGTTGTCAGAACCGAATGAGCCTAATAGTTTTTAAAGTATCAACCTCGTTTCAGTTGCCACAAACGTAATTTTGTTACACCAATTAAACGAGGCTTTTGTGACAACTGCGAACAAAAGTAACTGACTAATGCTGTTGCGAGAACAATATTGTAGTTCAATGTAATCGTATCATTCTGTCGCTGCACCAAAATATCAAAGTGGAATTATTTATTTTGGAATTCCGTTGCTACAATTACACATTATAATCGTATCAGTTTCATTAACTCTTAATCGGTTGTTGTGATTGTAAACTTACTGCCTAAAATGTTTAATATGTTGTTGGAATATTCCTAATACAAAATGAAGAGGGTGTTGTATGAGGAGAGGGTAGATTAACTATTTGAAAAAATTACAAAATGATTTGTGGTTATTTTGCAAACATGAACATCACATGAATAATATAAATTGTTTTATAATGTACGCGAAATACTGACACCTGAGAGTAAAAATAATCATGATGATTATAGAATCCGCGAGAGCTAATAAATGGCAGATCGAAAACTGCATATAACAAAAATAGCAAACAATTTGAGTAAATCAAAGTATCCTGGAAAACTTTTATTGAAATTTACAAGCAATTTAGATTTTTTGATTCCCCGAACAAACGCAATAGTTTTCTTGCGTTTCAAAAGCAATTTTTTATGACGAATTGTAAAAAAATCTAATGGAATTTCAATGAAACTATGATATACAATTATTGTTTCTCATTTTTTTTATATGTAGTTTTCGATTTATATGAAATTTTATGTTAATCTAGTTGCGATGACCGAGTTGGTGTCGGGACAACTACCTTATCGATTAGTCCAAACGAATTGCGTTTGTGGCATAGTCTACCGCAATCATGATAAACGAATTTTTTTTAGCTTCTTAATCATTCATGTTGGCATAAATACACACGCGAATATAATTCGCTAAGTCAGTACGTTCTGCTTGCTACTTAAGGTATTAAGCGAGAATTGTATTTTTGTAGTTTGGTCGTAGCTATTTGATGAGTAGGTTGTACTTTTGAGTACGAAACCGAACTACCAATATAATTGAACTCAGGTAAAAGAGGGTTCTCATTTTTGAGAGTCGATACATTTATATTGACTCTATGGTAAAATAAAGGGTGGCGGGAGGATATTTCTACTTTTTTCTTAATAAAACTAATTTGGTTAAATGAACTGGCAACAATCCTATTCGGTTGGAGAAAACAACTAAATTCGGTTGTGTCAACTACTTCTGATTATGTATAGTAACCGAAATAGGATTGCACTAACCGTGCAAAGAAAGTTGCTTTAATAACCAAGTCTGTTATTATAATCGACCAGTGGTCACGACAACTATAATTTTTAATATTCTTAAACCAATATTCGATTAACTCAACCGAATGATCGATAAGTTCAACCAATGGTCGGTTGCAATACAGCATATTTCGTTCTTCATACAAGCTAATTCCTTTAGGCTAACTAAAAAGGGTCAGTTACAACTTCTTTTTCAGTTCTGATAAACAATAAAAAGAGGTTGTCGCAAAGTTTAATTAAAATGTATACAGGACCGAATAATTCGGTAGGGCAATTGATTCGGTTGTCGCAAACGTTTAGTTCTCTGGGTGTATGTATAAATCAACAAACAATTCTCTTTCGATTTTTTTTTGTTTAAACCATACCCCGTCTATAATTTCCATTTTCCGGAAAAACTAAGAGCATATTAAGCATTTTTCCTTTAATTAATCTATTATTTTGCCCTACATTCATTCCTTACTCCTGTTATACGTTTCCACATATGTGTAATAAATACATATATGTGTATACAGTAGTTTTTTTACAATTTTGTGTAGTAAAGAAAATAGATTTTCTAATCAACCCCTTTATTATCCAAAAAATGCTGTAAATAAATTTTCCTCTAATTTTCTCAATTTTTTTTCCTGAATAATTCCAACACAACAATAGCCCCCAAAAAATTTGTTTTTATCGTATGTAGATGACCATCATCAGAATTATTTTCCCTTAATTTTCCCCGATCAATTTTCTCTCTTTACTTACATTACTATAATTATTATTATTATTATAATTATTTATAATCATCAGCATATGCCGTTTTCCAAAAAAAAAAAAAAAAAAAAAATTTTAAAATGGAAAATTTGTATACGCAATAAATTTTCCGATCAACATGAGTGTATTAATCCATTGTAGCGGTACAACTCTGAGAGTATAATGAGCGTGTGTATAAAATAAAAATTAATTTTTTATTTTGAAAATGTGGAAATTTTTATAAAATTTTCCAAATTGTATGTAGGTATGTGTCTACATGCTATACATATATACGATATATAATAAGCAGTGATGATGATGATGATTATACACAACACAGAGAAGAGTAAAATTGAGAAAATCGTTTTATTTTAAATTTTATTTGGGAAAATTATTTTATATGCTGCGAGTATGTATATATATACCTACATGTGTATATAAATTATACATAATCAAAACCAAACCAAACCTAACACAAAATTATAACAGTGAAAAGTTGGGAAAATCTTGTTGTTGCTGTTGTTGAATTATTTTTATTTAACCCATTCGTGTTACGTTTGAACATTAAATACGACGTGTGTGTGTTGTAAAAAAAATAAAATAAAAAATTCTTCGCTCGCTGTATACCGAGTAGCTGCTGGTACATAGACACAACAAGTTTATCGTGTTTGTAGTACAGAACTATATACTACTTTACTACATAATTTTGCTATATACACACGTCTTTTATGTATATATACTGTTACTATACATAAAAAGTAGTTTTTCCACATTTTTCTTGTCGTTATTTTCATTAAACCGTACATTGTTGTTGTTATTAACTTAAAACATTTTTTTGTATTTTTCTTTTGGTTTTTCCTTTTTTTTTTGTTTTGTTTTTGCTGCTGCTACTTTTCATGTATATATATATATATATATATATTTATATACATACGGATACATAACATTATGTACAACAACACATATACGAGTATTTTGTTGTTATTTAAAATAATTTTTATTTAGAAAATTTTCCGAGAGTAAAATAATTTTTTTGATTTTAGTTTACTAAAATCTTTTCATCTTATAAATACACACAATATATTACGATAAATTTGGGAAAATTATAAATTATTAAAAAAAAAAATTAATTAATATTTTTAAATTAAATAATTCGGGAAATATGTGGAAAAATTATTAAGTTGTGGAATTTTTTTTTTTTTGTGATTATAATAATTTGTGCTCATCGTATGGATGGATAAAGTGAATTTTTTTTATGTTAATATAGAAGTGAAGTAACTGTCAAAAAAAAAGTTTGTTTTTGAAATAAAGTGTTTTGTGTGTGTGTGGAAAATTTGATGTGAAAATTTTTAAAAAAGGATTTGTGATTTTTTGATTTAAGGTGATTTGGTATAAAATAATTTTTTGCCTATCTATCAAAAGTGATTACAATAATGATAATGTTTTGGAAGGGAGAAACCTGGTTTGATTTTGATTTTGAAAATTTTACGATTTGTTTGTTTTGTGCTGTAACGGAATTTGTGCCGCCCGTTGCGCGTTTTGGAATTTATACCCTTTGTAACATATAACATTTTTAACATCATTGGTACGATTAAACTTGGAAGACTCACTTTTAAGTAGACGAACAAAAATTGAGCAACAAATTTTTGTTAGTAAAATTAAGCAAAACAATGTGTAAAGAAACATATAACCGAGCAACATAACAATTATGTTAATCCAAACAAAATTTAGTTTTACAAGAGTTTCGTTTATTTTGCTCAGTTTTGTATAAATACTTTAAAAATTTGAGCAACTTTAGAAACAACAAAATAAATTTTTGGTTTTTATCCGTAAATTTTACCAATTTCAGTCAAATTTTAGCAAAATTGTATCTGAAGAATTTTTTGTTTAGAACTTTCATTATAATTCTGTGATTGTGGATTCCAAAAAGCTCAGAATATTACGAACTTTGAATTTTTAAAATTTAAATAAATTTGAAAATAAATTGGAATTAAATTTATGAATCCAAATAACGAATGGCTTAATATATGGTCGGTGTATATGATTGGAATTGTGCCAAAATTTCCTCATTTTGATTTTGTTTACTGGAACTTTTTTCAAATCAAACGAAGGAAATATTTTACCACCACACTGCTACACTTTGACTATCGAGCATCATAATATTTGTGTAAATATTAGTTTGAGATAACTTCTGTTACGAAAATGTACCGCTATTGTGTTGCTCATATTTTGTTTTAATTTGAGCTACTTTGAAAAATAGGCGTTAAATTGTAGCAAGCTAATATTTTACGTACCAAGCAAATATTTTACGAAGGGGAGAAATTGTTAAGAGTTCCACAAATTCTCTATTGTAAAATTTGTTTAATGTGTATTTTAAAATTCGGTAATACTATAAGTGCCTGATTGATTCCTATATGTAGAGTAAACAATTAGGGTAATAAGTTAGTGGATCAGTTATTGTAGCATGATGAGATGATTGAAAAATGATTAGATCGAAACTGAATTGGCAGAACTAATTATTTTTGAAAAGTTAATATATCATGCTTTAGCTTTTATTTTATAATTCGAGGTTTAATTTATTTAGTTTCAAGAATCATGATTTCATCCTCTTTAAAGAATTTTAGGCTTTGCACGAATTTTCAATTATTATTTTTCAAAACTTGAATCTATTTAAATATTTGGGTCTAGATTTTAAGAATTTTAATTAAGTCAGAATTTATTACAAATTCCCATAACAGAAATTGTGGTGATGGTTTAGAAATGATGAAGATGCAAACCTGGTTTGGCCAATTCATTTTACAATGTTCAGTAAAAATTGGGCAAAACTGTACCTAATTTATTTGAATCAGACAAACGGTAACATAACATTATGCTAATCCAAAAATTCCGTTTCGAGTTTTAAATATTAGCTTATGGCTTAAAATTTTGTGTTAGGAAAGGTAACATCTGAACTTTAATTAATTTTGATAAATTTTTAATTTTTCTTTACAAAATATTAAATCAAAACTACGAAAATTAAATAAACAGGAATTTTATTTTATCAATTCCAATAGTATATGGTTTTATTTAAGGATGGCCTAAAAATTTCAAAGATACAAATTTGTTACTTTTATTTAAACCTGTAGAATACTGGTATGTATGTACATATATGAGTCACACTTTGCTCGTTTTGGGACTCTAATATTTGCTTTAGTTTGTTGAAATGCAGCTGAAGTCTTTTCCAAATCAAACCAATCAAAATATTAATCGCTGTGTGGCTTTACTTTGAATATAATTGAGCCACTAGAAAATTGAGTAACATAATTTATTAACTAGAAAAATATTTATTGGCTATCATAATATCTCCGTAAATGTCTGGTTTTAGAATATTTCTATCAAGCAAATATGTCGTTATCGTGTTGCTCAATTTTTGTTTAACTTATACAATTTGAGCTTGCATGAAAAATGATTAGTTAAAATGTTCCGGTACCAAATTATTTCAAATTTGATCAAAAATTCATCCAATTTCATTGAATTGGGTAAATGTTAACATAAAACTTTTTATATCAGAATTGTGGTAGAAAATTCAAAATTTTAATTTTCAAATTTTTAAAAGTTCGTTTGTGACTGAATTGTAGCTGAAATTTGTTGAATTCAGGAAGTAAATCGGTATTTCTAATAACAGAAATTGTGCGAATGTTGTAAATGTAAATCTGGTTTTACCAAGTTCATCAAATATTTTTGAATTCGGTGGAAATTCAAACTATATAATTTTGAGATTTAAAAGTTAGCTTTTTCGCTTAAAATATTGTGCTTGATGAAAATCTGAATTTCAATTCATTTTGTTTAGTTAGAATTTTTTTTTCAAAATTCTGAAAATCGTAAAATTTTATTTTATTTTGTCAAACTCTTAATTTTGGAATATTAAAAATTTCTGAGATTTTAAATTACAAAAATGCTAAATATTTACGATATTTGAACAACGAACGTGAATGTAAAATTTGTATATTCGCAAATAAATCGGAAATTAGATTTATCAATTCTAATAACGGGTGGCTTAATTAGACATTTTAGAAATTCAAATCCATAGCTATAGCCTATTTGGAGTCTAAACCCTTTTCTTTGTTTTTGCTTTTTTAAAACAGCTGAAATCTTTTCAAATTAATCTAAGCAACATTTTTAACAGTATAAAGCTTTACTTTAAAGGTAACTGTGCCGCTTAAAACTAACCAACATAGCATTGGTGTTTATATGATTTTAGACCATTTCTATCACATAATCGTGGCCGTATCGCTCAGTTTTTCCTTTACTTACTAAATATGGGGTATTTTTGAAATAATTAATTAACTTCAGACAAATTCTAACATCAAACTTCTTGGAAAATTGATTTTAATCTGAAATTTTTTGATTCCAGAAGTAAGCCTGAATTTAATATTACAAATTACAATATAACAAATTGTGCGGATTTTGTGGGCATTTTAGAAATGTAAATCTTTGTTTTCCAACTTTTATAGACTTCAGTCAAATTTGGCCAAAAATTGGTTAAATTGTTTTGAATCAGACAAACGGTAACATTACACTTTGTTTATCGGAATACTTACATGAAAATTCAAAGTTTTTAACTTTAAGCTTTAAAAGTTAGCATTTCCAATATTTGAATTTTAATTAGTTTTTGTTCATAATTTCAATTAAATTCTGAAATTCTTGGTTTTCCACATCAATTTCTAAAATTGGAGCTATTCATATATGAATTTTAAAAATTCCTTACAAACATATTTTATATAATATAATATATTTTAAAATGCCTCACAAACATATTTTATAAATTTTAAACATTTGTTTGTAGAATTTTATGAGTTTTTAATTTAGAGTTCGATTTCTTGGGAAATTAATTTGAATGAGAAATTTTTTGAATTCTGGAAATAAGTGGAAATTCCAATAACGGAAATTTGGCGGATGATGTAGAAATAATTGTTACACAACTTAATAATTGTGAATATATCTGTATTTAGAATATTTTTCTGTTACGAAAATGTATCGTCGTCATGTTGCTCATGTTTTGTTTTATTTAAAAAATTTGAGTTACTTTTAAAAATAATTAATTAACCTGTTCCAGTGTTAACAAATACCTTAACTTTTACCGTTTATTTTTCGATTCGGGATTGAATTTTTTAAGCTTAAATAATCATCGTTTCAGCCTCTACTTAGCATTAAAGAATATTTTAAGTTTGGTCAAATTTGAGCAACATCTCATATCAAGTATCTTTGAATAAAACAAATGGTAACATAACATAGTGTTTATCCAAAACTCGATTGAAATGTTAAATTAGGACTATAAAAATTAAACTTTTAAAATTTGAATGCATGTGCAATTTTTATATTCGGAAATGCATCGAAATTTAATTTAGGGTTGGCAAAAAAATTATAAAACATTCCTGTCGAATATCTGTCGCAGTTTGCGCATTTTGGAATCTCTAGCCTTTGCTGTAGTTCAAGAATTGAACAACATAATTTGTTTACTAGAGAACTAATTATTGAGATGCTGTTTCTGTCATGAAAATGTATAGTGGTAGAGTTGCTCAGTTTTTGTTTCACTTACGCAATTTGAGCTACTATAGAATATTATTAATTAAGTTGTTTCGATATTAAGTTTTTTCAAATTTGATGAAATCCTCATCCAAAATTTTATATCGGAATTCTTAGTAGAAAATTCAAAGTTTTCCATTAATAATTATTAAATAGATTCCAAAACTATTTTTGTTTTAATTATTTAAATATTTGTCTCTAGAATTATTCCGAATTTTAAATTTAATATTTTGATTTCATGAAATAAGTCGGGATTTATAATTACTAATTCAAATAATAGAAATTGTGGGTGGTGTAGAAATGTTCAAGCTGAAAATCTGATTTGGTCACTAAATTTTACCAAGCGCTCTCAAAATTGAGCAACAATTCAACAAATTTCTTTGAATTAGACAAACGGTAACAATACACTTTGTTTATCGAAATTCGATTGAAATTCGTAATAATTTTCTGTTCTGAATATCTGAAATTTTTATTTTATTTTGTTAAACTATTATTATGAATATTTTAAAAATTTTAGAATTTCTGAATTACCAAAGTGCTAAATATTTACGATATTTTAACAATGGCACCTAGAGACTATGAATTGTAAATTTATAAAATTTACAATTTTTTTTATATGCCTGGAATTGTTCCGAAATTTGCTCAGTCGCTAATTAAAGTTTTTGTTAAATCAAACAAAGGGCCCAACATATAATTAAAATATTTATTGAGCAATCATTTCTGTTACGAGACGGTACCGTTATAGTATTGCTCAGATTATGTTTTATTTGTAAAATTTGAGCTACTGTGAAAAATAATTAGTTAAATTCTTCCAAAACAAAGCTAATATTTTACGGAGGTGGGAAATTGTTAAGAGTTCTGCAAATTCAGGATTGTAAAATTCATTTAAGGAGTATTGTAAAATTCGCTAATACTGTGAGTATAGATTGATTCCTAAAAATGATTAATTTTTCGTAGTTCTCATTATATCGTAACTAATATTTGTCTATCTGGCTAGTTCCAGAATAATTTAATGTTTGACAAGTTAATATTTCATGCTTTAGCATTAATTTTGGTCTTTAAAAAATTTTAGGCTTTGCTCGAATTTCCAATCATTTTTTTTACGGAATTTTATTTCAATTCTGAAATTCTATGTTTTTAATTTTAATTTAAAATTTCATCTATTTTATATTTGAACTTTAAAATCAAAAATTATTCATAGTATTTAATTATTTGTATCTTTCGCTATTAATATAAAACATTGCCTGATAAATGCATCCCGGTGGATTGCATTTTCCAAATTTAAACCAAACTATTCCACTTATTTAATTTTCCATAACCCTAATTAATTATAATCTTAATTTTAATTTCCACAAAATTTTTACCATATACTATATACATATGTACAATATTAATTTTAGACAACACAAAAAAATAAAAATAAACAAAATAAAATAAATTCAATTTTCAAAGATGACGACAAAAACACGTCTATCCTTTTTGAACGTCAACAATCGATCCCGTAATTTTATGAGGTTTTTGTTGTATAGCTTTTAAAAAAGGAGTTAAATTTACAAAACTATTTATTCTTTTGTTTGTTTCGTACGCTGTTTGTTTTTATAGTGGAATTTATTGTTTTATGTTTAAACCAACTTAATTGTGGTTATCAACTGATGCAATGAGTTTACTGCTGCTGAAGCTAAATACTTATATAGGCAAAAACACTAAAATATCAACCGAATTATTGAAAATCGATAGTGTATCAAGTGTGTAGTATTTAGGTTTTGTCTAGAGGCGCGAAAAATACAAAATTAACTAGTTGTGTCCGCAGATGGATGAAGTTAACCAAAACCAAGAATTCTATATATAATTAGCTCCTCTTTTGTGTTTATTTTTAATGTTTAGAATGTTCAAAAACTACAGCAATTCAAAGTAGTATGACTTTCCAAACTATCATAAAGATTTCCTAAATCGAAATATTAAAATAAATACTTTACTTCTACATTAAGAAGATCAACGAAATTCGTCAAAAAAAAAAATCCAGATTAAATAATTTCTTCTTTAGATCCACGTTCACATGCCATATTTTGATGAGAGTTATCGATATGCTCCTCCCTATTTTATTGTTCAAAATTGTTTTACCTTTAGTAATAAAATTGAATTACCTTCTCTTCAAATTTGCTTTAATATTTAATATTTCGTGGAAGATAATGTCGTTTTCACAATTTTGACTGCCACTTCACACGAATCATTAAACGTTTTCTACAATTTAAAAGCACAGCTTTTATATTCACTGTTAGAACAAATTAGACAAATAACAAAATGTCACAAATTGATAAATCAATCAATATTTTTTATATGCTTGTCATTCAATTCAACAAGTTTATCTCGTTTGAATCACAAGTTATTTATTACAATCACAAAGAATAAGCTTTTATGTAACTTTGGGAAGTGCGTTTCAAAAGCTTTAAACCATTCTCACGTTCTCAGAAACATTTAACAACTATTTCCCTCAACATTCAACAATTGGTATTCCGTTCGGGTTACTTTACTCAATGTAGTTAAAATATTCTGTTAAAACCGAATTTTTACAGAAATCCAATAATCAGCCTTAATATCGAAAATTCCTAAAAACACCGTAAAAATATTACACTATGTTAAATCTAAGGGCCGGAACGATCGTAGAATAAAGAGTTGCACATCACATTAAAAGATAACAAAATCTCTATTTAAAACACCGCAATTTACTTAAAACAATTGAAATTAAAATTGAAATCAAATAAAACGCACTTACAATGTTATGGACGCAAAAAATTTTGGTATTATTTCTGATAATACGGAACATTGCGAATTAATTAATTGGATTAATGTAATTTCTATTCAATATTACTAATATAATTAAAAATAACAATTTAAATATAATTTAAAACAATAAATAATTAGTTTTCTTAAGTACTTACATGATAAAACATGATTTCGAACCGCTACCACCAAAATACACAACGCAACTAACAAAATTTATGCCATTTGAATAATTTAGTATAAAATAGGCCGGTTTTACGCAAACCCGTTTTTTTAGTCGAACAAAAATGTGTCTCGGATAAGAACGTCATTCAGGCGTTTTGTTATACTAAATTAGGTAAATTAACAATATTTGGTTAATTATTCTGGATTAATTGAATCAATTTATTTGAAATAGTATTCGTAGTAAAAAATAGCTTGTTACTAGTCAAGGTTTTTGAATGAATGAGGAAATTTCCACAATACTAAATAGGAACTCATAATTTTAAACTAACACTGTAGGCAGTTAATAGAAATTTTTACTGTAAACACTTCAGAATAGCGGCGAGTGGTACAACGAGCATCACCAGCCTTGCTAAAAAGTATTTCTGAGTAACCATAGATAAGTTAATAAATTCTTTCAAATTTGATCAAAAAAAAACTCTTCCATTTAAATTGAATTGAATAAATATTCACATCAAACATTTTATATTAGGATTCTTATAGAAAATTCAAAATTTTAAATTTTTATTAATTACACAAATCAATTTTTAACAACTTGATTTTTGCTTAAAATTTTGTGCTTGAGCAAAGATGACAATCAAAATTTCAATTAATTTTGATTGTTTTACTTAAAATTTTTAAATTTGTTTAGTTAGAATTTTTTTCTTCAAAATTCCGAAAATCTGGAATTTTTATTTTATTTTATGGAACTCTTAATATTGGAAGTTTCAAAATTTTAGAGCGTGTGTGGGACTATAAAATGTAAATTTATCAATTCTAATAACGCATGGCTGAATTAGGAATGTTAGAATTTGAAATCTACTATACTTTGATTTAATTTTGTGTTATGTGGTAATACTAGTGTTGCACTTTGCGTATTTGGGAATCTTTACCCTTTGCTTTGCTTATTGAAAAACTGCTGAAATCCTTTTCAAAAAAATTTAAGCAACATTTTTTTTGAGCACAAGGATTTACTTTGCAAATAGAGCAACATAAATGATGTTTATGCCTGGGTTTAGACAATTTCCATCATAAAAATGGTGGTCGTATTGCTCAGTTTTTGTTTTACTTACAAAATATGAGCTACTTTCGAAAATAATTAATTAACTCGTTCAGGTATCAAGTTCAAGTGTTAGCATACAACTTTTATAAAGGATTTCTAGAAGTAGTTATGCTGTAGCTTTTAATTTGCAATCCTGGATTTAATTTATAAAGTTTCAGAAATCATTATTTCAAAGTTTAGTTACTTTAGAAGAATTTTAAATTTTGTTCTAATTTTCAGTTTTTTCCAGAATTTCTACTTTTTTGCCACATAATGATAAAATTTTATAGATTCTAGCACTTCCAATTCGAATTTTAATTAATTTTGGTTATTTCAATCCAAATTTCCAAATATATGAAGTTAGCCTATTTTTGTTCAGAATTTAAATTAAATTTTGAAATTCTTAGTTTTTCACTTTAATTCTTAAGAATGTAGCTATTTTATATTCGAATTTTAAAAATTCAGAGATAATGAATTTCAAAAATTATTTTTAAATTTTAAGCGTTATTCTCTAGAATTTACTGAATTTGAAATTTAAAGTTTGCTTTCTTGGGAAATTTATTTGAATTCTGAAAATAAGTCGGAATTTATAAATACAAATTCCAACAACAGAAATTGTGAGGATTGTGCCGAAATGTAGTTGATGGGATTTTACCAAATTCGGTTAAAATTGGGCAAGAATTCATCTAATTTCTTTGAATCAGACAAACGGTAACATATAACATTTTGTTTATCGGAATTCGATTGAAATTCGTAATTTTTTAAGTTTTAATAGTTAACTTTAAATTGTTTAGCTAAATTTTTGTTGTTAAAAATGTCTAACCAATTCTGATAATCTGAAATTTTTATTTTATTTTGTTAACTCTTAATATTAGAATTTTAAAATTTTCAGAGATTGCAAATTACAAAAATGCTTAATATTTGCGATATTTAGACTATTGGGTATGAAACTAGGACTAGAACTATGAAATATTTATTAAATGAGAATGAAACATTTTTGGAAATTGAAATTTTTATATTCGGAAATAAATCGGGTAAATGTATCAATTCCTTTAACGGAAAGCTTAAGTTAGCGAGATAGCGTAGAAATATCAGAAATGCAAATCGGGTGGTTTGATATAATTCTGTAGAATATATGCCGCACTTTGTGCTTTTTAGAATTTATAGTAATTTGTTTTAGACTATTTCTGTCACGAAAATTTAAATTGGTTTTTTAAAAAATTTTAAAATTTATTTTTTTTAAAATTCGATTTAATTCAGAAATTCTTAGTTTTTCACTTTAATTCCTAAAACCGTAGCTATTTTATATTCGAATTTTAAAAATTCCTCGATTCTGCATTCCAAAAGCAATTTTTGAATTTCAAATATTGGTCTGTAGAATTTTATGAATTTTATATTTAGAGTTTGATTTCTTGAATTCTGGAAATAAGTCGAATTTAAAATGACAGAAATTTTGCTGATGATGTGAAACTAATTATTACACAAATAAATAATTGTGAATTTATCTGAACACAGAAAAATTGAATGTATTGAATGTGAGTGACTTGTACAAATAATTAATTAACTTGTTCCGGAACCAATTCCTTTCTAATTTCAGCAAAATTCTATCCAATTTCATCGAATTAGACAAATGTTAACCTCAAACTTTATATATTCGATTATTTGCGATTCTTAGTAGAAAATTAAAAATTTTTATTAATTAAAATATAATGAAAAGGAGCAATTGTTAAGAGTTCTGCAAATTCAGTTTCGATTCGACGATCAATTCTTAACGATTTTCGTGTTTTGTAAAATTTTTTTTTTTTTAAATTCAAAATTTGTTCTAATTTTAAACATTATTGAGAATTTCGGTCTAATACTGAAATACTGAATACGAATTTTTTTAAATTTAGGAAATAAATCGGAATTGGAGATGCAAATCTTACCAACTTCTGTAAAAATTGAGCAAAAATTCATAGAATTTCTTTGAATCAGGAAAACGGTAGCATTTTACTTTGTTTATCGGAATTCGATTGAAATTCTTAATTTTTAGTTTCGAGTTTTAAATGGTAGCTGTTTGGCTTAAAATGGTGTGCTTTAGCAAAAAACGGTATCTAAATTTCAATGAATTTGTAATTATTTGAATCTAAATTTTCAAATTTTTTTACAAAATATTAAATTAGGATTATGAAAATTAAATTTTAAAATTTGAATGAATGTGAAAATTTTATATTCGGAAATTTTATATTCGGATTCAATTTTGTTAGACTCAATAAAACAACAATTTTTTAATAATCAACATTTATTTACACTTGATTTGATCAGTAAACAAAAAAACGAGATTCTTTTTGCACTCGGATCGAATACGCTGATCCTTATATGCCGAGACTTGACTTTTGTGGGAACCTTTTTTTATTCTTCCAAAATGTTTAGTATCCGAAAGTGACAATTTTTTTTTTTTGGTAGCTAATGGTTTTAATCCCCACGTCAAGAATCGTGCAACAATAATTTTATTCCTAAATTATGTATATGCAGAAATAATATTACCAAATAGAAAATCCTCCATCAATATGAACAGTATGTCCCGTAATAAACGATGATTTATCACTTAGCAGAAACATGACTAAATCCGCCAGCTCAGACAATTCAACAAAATCGATTCAGTGGTACCCGTGCGTTCATAATGTCTTCCGTTTTAGGATCTGTAAATTGGGATTTACCGAGTTTAGTGCGTGCCATCGTCGGGCAAATACTGTTCGCTCGAATATTTTTTGATCCATATTCGAATGCAATGGTTCGGGTTAACGAATCGAGTGCTGCTTTGGTAGCACAATACACGGATGATCCAGGCGAGGCACGATATGCTGCTTTCGATGATAAATTAACAATACTTGCGCCTGATTTCATATACGGCAAAAGTATTTGCGTTACATTAAAAGCGGCTTTAAAATTTACATTGAATTGACTGAAACAGAATATACATTTACCAAAATATAACTAATTTTCCTTTATACTTATATAAAATAGAGACAACCCCACTTACTCATCAAAATCATGTTCCGTCTGATCGGCAAATGGTTTCGAGATAATAATACCGGCATCATTCACCAGACCATCTAATTTACGGACGCATCGTAACGCATATCTCGTTTCTTTCCAGCTGGCGAGATTGACATGTATTTTCTGAATATTACAATTGCATTCCGCTTGTAGTTCATCCAGTTCTTTTTTATTGTCTGATACCGCAATAACTCGCGCTTTATATTTATGAAGGCGTTTACTGATTTCCTTGCCAATTCCTGTAATTTTTCTGAATTTTATTAACTATATATGAATTTAATATCATAAATTACCTCGTCCTGCGCCTGTTACCAAAATTATTTTATTTAGAAAAGAAATTTCCATTTTTAAATATTATTTAATTTAAATAGATATTTAAATACATGACGAACTTGTAAATTTAGGCAGAATTTTGTTTTGAATGAAAACGATCGCAGTCTTCGATTGCATTAAAATTATTCAAATTTTTTGTAAACACCTCATAGGAGTAGGCAGTGATACATGCAACAATTTGTAGCAAAAATATACAGCGCACTGATTGGTTGAAATGGATATCACTTTTTTAAGGTTATATAATTTTGCACGAAATACAAAATTGAACCATGTTCAATTTTCTATTTTTGCCTTAAAGTCATTTAATATCGCCTACATCTATCATAGCCTATTTTCTAATCACCATACCGTCTAAAGGTCAAACCTGTTAAGTCTAAATGCATGTAAATCTAACAAATTCAAATTGTAAGAGTTTATTAAAAATGTTTGTTCGAAATGTCAAGTTCGATATTCTTTGACAAAATGGCGAGACTTAAATGATTAATTTAATTTTAAATTGAAAATATTCTATAAGCAATTCTGATATGAATAACTAGACATCTTTAGTAATGACAATGTCATAATCATAATATTAAAATATTTGACGAAATTTAAAAATTGTGAACTTCAAAATAACACTGGTATGTCAGAGCTTTTAAACTGTTTTTCATTTTTATTATGAAAATCTATTAAAGAAACCTTTATTATTAAATATTTTACGTTTTTCCTACGAGCTTTAAAAGCTTGGTACTAGATCGTGAGAGCAATTAGATTTTCAGCGTATTAGCTACGAGTTTCCCGTAAGTCGGGAAAATTGCGAAAGCCTGTCAATTCCAGAAATAAGTTTTGTCACATCTTCAAATATGCTTTTCGAAACTTAAAAGCTTTATTTAAATTTTTCTTAAATATTTGCCCAAATAGTAATAATATTTGCTATTATTAAGGAGGAGAAAATACATGTTGAAAAATATTTTCGAATAAAGTCTTAAAAGAGGCTTTTAATTTAAAATTGTTTTGTTGGTTAGTTTCCGAAATGATGAATAATATTTAAAAAAAATATCTGAGCATACAACTTTCATGATTCATTATCAAAAAAATTGATTTCGGTGCGACAAATATTTGTGAAAGCATTAAAGCTTAAAACATTTTTACCGGACGCGTAAATTTACTGCTAGAATGAGGTTTAAAATTAAACGAATAACTTTTATCTTAACTTTAGCGTTTCGAAATTTAATGTTTCTAGTCCTGAATCTTATTCGTTTCACAACAATAAATAAACATAACAATAAATAAAGAAAAATGAAGAATTTGCAAAATTATTTCTTTTACAGAATAGTAAGTCGAATTTGAATAAGCCTTAATATGAAAGCTTTAATTAAGTAATATAAAAAATTTCAATTTAATTGTTAAAATTAGATTTTGAGGGTTAACATTGCTTTTTCTGGTCTGTTAAGTCAAAAGTAATTGTTTAGTAAGCTTTGTAAAAGCTTGCGATTTAAAAATTGTAAGATAAATCAAATCATAAGTTGAATTAAATTTATATTAAAGCATGATTCTATTGAGAATCTCACTAAGTTTTTGAATAATTTGTATTAAATTTAGTCGAAAAGCTCAATATTTAGAGATGCTTCATGATATATAAGAATTTCTTGAAAGCTTAACAATATTTTATCAAACATGACATCGCCGCTATTGAAATTGTGTAGCAATGTAGTTTTTCAAAATATTTTCAGAGGGGAATTTTTAAGCTTAAAGCTTTCGTTTAAATCATTAAAATTTCCAAATGGTGTTAAATTTATAAATCAAATTCGAAAATTAAATATAATTGGATTTGATCGTTTTCAGCTAATTTTAATTTGAAACAAGCTTTTAGTTGGTTAACAAACTATGATTCTCAATTAACAATGAGCGTTACCATAATTTAGTAATATTAAAAATTGTAGTTTGGTTAACAGGTCCTTGCAAATATTGATAAAATAACATTTTAACGAGAGTTGTTCTTTATCAGTTGTTTTTGGCTTTTAATTGAGCTTTTCAACACGATTTTAAATTAGAATAACTTAGTGCTTAAACAAATTTGTAAATTTTTTTATTTTTGAATTTACTGAGTTGTTTTTCAAAAATTTAAAGTTTTAGTTTAACTTTCGGTTTGCAAAAGCTTATCATTGCGATTGATTAATTTGCATTTTTGCTGTATAATTAGGAATGGCTGAAAACCTAGAAACTAAGGTTTTTGTATTCGAAACTGATTACCCTCAAGACGCGTTTAATAAACTTGAAGAGCTTTATAGAGGCTACTAGACAGGTAAATAACAATCTTTTATAAGTGTGTTGTTGACAACACAAAATTTATAAAAACCAGATTTAATTCAATTCACATTCGTTTTTTTTATGATAAGCTGTTGGAGGAGGTAATGCTTTTCCTATTTAGAAGAGGCTAAATATTAATGAATACTTTTTGAAATGATTAATTCAAAGGCAACGCCAACTAAAAGCTTGATAATGTTTAATTTGGAATGGTTCAATTCAGCGTACGTTTAAACGCAACTAGATTATAAAGAAACTCTTTTGGAATTTAAAAAGCTTTATCTTAAAGTTAATTGAGACATGCTTCATTTTTACTTTTCCCACTATAACGAAGTTATATTGGGTAAGTATTGTAATCGCGAAAAAATTTTTGTTCCAGATTTTCACATTTCTCGACGAATTAGGTTACCAGGACCCCGAAACACCGATCAGAAAAATGTCGTGTCCGTCCTTCCGTCCGTCCGTCCTTCCAGTCGCACATTTTTTGCCTCCCATTCCCACAAATATTGATAGTTTCGGTCGAAATTTTGTACAAAGATAGATTTTAGTAATAAGGAGTTTGTGTTAACTTTTAGGTCCATTCGAGTGTAGAATAGAGGGGGTTGCAGTGGAAGAGAAAACTGCCAAAGAGATTTTCTCAAAAACGGGACCGACGATTTTTTTGTTATGTTGATGATAAATTTGAAAATTCATCATCTACTTGTACACAAAATTTGAAGTTGATTGAAGCAATGCGTGGGGGCCATTTTGACAAAAAGGAGTAATATAAATTTGATTATCTGTTTACCGAGGTAATGTCGAATTTTCGGAAGAAATATTCTTCTACAGTTAATACACCTTGCAAATTCTAACAATTGTTCCCTAGGTGTCTTTAAGATAAAATGAATAGGTTACCGTGTAATATGAAATTTAAATTTCTAAATTTATCTAAAATACTTTGCTGGTGGCAAATAATATCGTCATCATTTCAAAATAAATATATCTAGTGAGCTTTTAAATATAGCAAGATATTCCCGTTTCTATGACATTGACATTTCTGTGACGTTTTATTGGCATTTTATGACATTGTAATGATGGAAATATCAACGACATGTTGATCGATACATTATTTGTGAGTAAAATCGCCTTTAAAGGTTTTATTTTTGGGTAATAAATTCTCTTGATATTCAAAGTCGTATATACAACTCCTAATAGCAAATTACTATGGGATGCTTTAAAATAATATCGTGCTACTAGGGTGGCGCAGGTTTAGGAGAGCTGGGAGATGTTTTATTATTTTGTATTTTCGAATGGTCCACAGCGATGCCCGGTCCAGACTGAAGCACTGAGTAAAGAATTATATCGGACAATCCTAACGTTGCTTTCATAATTTTGTGATCTGAACAAAGGCCACAAATTTTTAGAAAATAAATTTTTGAATATTGTGGATACTCTCTGCATGGAGTAAATTAAATTCTTAAGGACTTTCAATGGTATACTAGAGATGTATAACTGGATCTCATTGTTAAAGGTCGAAGATGAAAAATGGCGAATACGACTTTGATTGCTGAAAACACGTGTCAGTTCTAAATAATCTAACATTATTTGTGGATCCGTGATTTGGCGGTATGAGAGTAGAAGATTTAAATTATCGTGATCAATTGTGATATTGGGGAAGAGGTCTCCAAATTTAAGAAAACCCGGGACATATTGTGCCAGCCCAAAATACACCTAAGCAAAATAACGGAAAATGTTTTAAAATACAAATGGTTGGTTTGGTGTTCTTCAACGGATTCTTTCTGGGAAAAGTGTCGTCCGAGAGTCGGATAGACCCAATTTTTTTGTATTTAAGAAAAGATCTACGGTACAAAATACACAGAATAAAAAGTATTAACACGGGCATATTCAATAATATTGTTAGAAGCTTTAACGTAAATTTTTTTTGTAAAATCAAATCATTTCGTTTATGTTCACCATTGTATATTGTACTAGTGATTCATAATTTCTAGGCAATAAGTTTTAGGCTTTACGCTTGGAAGTAAGCTTTTAAAACATTTGTAAATTTAGTCTAGAAATATGTAGAATTTATTAATCTAAAATTAAAAGCTTTAATCTACATTTTGTGTGGAATAGTTCGCTTCAGCAATAGTTATAAACCGGTTGAATTGTGAAACCGAAAAGTAGGAATTTTAATGCGGAAAGCGATTATATTAGAGATTTGGATATTTCGATTTAAAGTTTTGAAAATTTCAACTTTTGAATACGTCTCCTGAGTAAATTTTGTGTCGATGAAATTATTTCAAGAAACGTTATTTAAAAAAATCAATGCAATCATTTAATTTTAATTCAACTGATCTCAATAAATGATTTTAATCTAGTCTGTAACTGTGTCGAGTTTAGTAATTTTACAATTTTAGCAGGGCAAAAAATGCCAATTAGTTGCAAAATTTTGTGTTAAAACCTATAACATCAGAAAATTAACTGAACGAATAATTTAAGTTGACCAATTGTGATTTTGGGGCAAACAAAATAGTTTGAAACAGTTTTTACCAAAACCCGTATCTGAATTGTATGATCTTCCTTCATGTGAATTCTTGTAATTTGAAGGCTTGGTTAGCAAACATTAAGGTTGATGAACAGCTATTTCCATATCGAGGTGGTAAACGGTTCACGCAGTATATTACATCAAAACCGGCTGCACTTTTTTTCCTTCGAGTGGTAGAAATATTACATCTGAAAATTTTGTTACAACCTACAATTTAGCTAATCGTTAGATGCGTGAAAGCCGGTGATTCTGACCAGCAGAATTCCTAGCCGTAAAAGGCAACACATGAATGAAGCCACAAGGTGCGGTGAATAAAAAGGATAAAGGAGATCAATTATTCAAATCAAATGATTCTATTCCTAATTATAAGGCGAAACCGAAAAGAACATGTAGAATCAGGGAAGAACCTGGGTTTGTGATTTAACATAGTCTAATTAAACAAATTAATTTTAGATAGTTCAAGATTTAAATCATAGTTATAATTATTATTTATAATTTCATTCAAAATTTGTTTATAAATCATCTAAAGTTTTGTGTTTAAGAGAGCAGTTTCAACATATGTAAAATTAAGCCTGAAATTCAGTGGAAATTTACAGTCAAATTGTTTGAACATAAAACCATTTGTGCGTGTGCGTATAATTATTTCACCTTGTACAATGTTAAACCGGCACCCAAGCTGCATCAACAAAAGTTCGTACTGTAGGTATTCAGTGATCTCCAATAATATATTTGATGGTAACAAGCTAGCAGGATAAACACTTCCAAACGGATCTAATCGGATATCACTGCAACATTAATGAAAGCAGATGAGCGAAGTACCAACAACTATTTTTAATTAACTATTTGGATTTTACTATGCAAAAACGATGCATGGATTTTTCTAGTAAACTCAAGGATAACTTTTAATGTGATTTGCGAACATAAAGTCGATGGTACATTTGAAACAAAAATACTTATTTTGAAACTATGAATAAATCGAAAATTTCGATAAAACTTAAGATTTGAATTTTGCCGAAAATGATCGAATGCAATCTCGAGGTACGTAATAATTAAATTTTATCACGAATATAGTATTTTGTTAATCAATTACGAAGTATCAAATGAAGAGAGTTCGTTACCTACAAGAAAAATCCGATCCTATCGACAAATTTGACCTTTTTGTAAATTTTTACTTTTAAGTACATAAACTCAAATTACTAATAGTATATAGTATACTAATATAAATTTAGTAAATATTAATATTATTGTTTGTATTTCGCGTGTATAAAATATGTATATAAACCACAGAAATTTACTTAATAAAACAGAATTACCTTAACTATCAAAAGTACAGTTTCCAATTAACCACACTAGTGATAATGAAATTTGATAAATAATTTTCAAATCTTACTTACAGAAATAATTTCGCTAAGTTGATTCGCTGGTGAATAAACATGAATAAACATGGCGTCATTATTAAATTTGCATCACCAAATTCTTTTTATTGTATAAATTTACCTGTTAGATATATTTCCCACCATTTGCACGGATAATTATTGTAAAAAACTCAATTTGTTTTTATTAATATTGTTGTTCAAATTTTAAAACAAATTACCACAATTGTTAATTATTAAAAACGCGCACTCACATAAATTCACACGAAACGCACACAAAATCACAATCACTACTGAAGAAATGACATTTGAATAAAACAAAAACGAGTTAATATTAAAAAAAAGGCCGGTTTTACGCAACGCCAATATTTCATACTAGAGGATATTTCATGTAAAAGATGGGTATATTTTAGTGGTTTGTGTATCGGGTGATTAATGAAAAATTAGATTTTACATGAAATAGCCTTAAATTTATGTACTACATAATTTTTTATTTAAAAGCATGGTAAAACAAATTTTTTCGACGCAAAAACTAATTCTATGATGAATTACATACATATATGTCGGACATTATACGACTCATAAATTAAAAGTAAATTTGGGCGTAATTCTATTCAAGATTCAATTTCAATTCAATTTATCTGTAATGGACAGGTTGGATATTTCAACTAGCTCATTCGATAATGATGTATCGACGTTTTTAATACAAAATTGAGAAATTGAGCGACTTTCGGAGACATTCTTTTAACCTTTTGGTTATAAAATGAGTGGTTTATTGTTTTTTTTTTGGTTCGGACATTGGTGTAAAGTTCTCATGATGCAGGTTCTGCTGGTTTGTAGTTAGGCTTTTGCCGGACTCGAATTGTGATAATTTTGGCGAGGTGGTCTCCACTTGAATTTGTTCACTAATAGTCCAGGAGGCTACATTGCTGATTGTAACGCACTTGTAAATTGTTCAATAGGTAAACTCATACGAACTGACAAGTAGTCGTAAAGTAGGCCATTTACTACTTTGGGTGAGATTTTGACGCACACAGCTTCATCAAGTTTTATTTTATTTTTATTACCGTTTTGTGACCGATTTTGCAATTCGACTAACAAAAAGCCACCGTCGTGGGGCAACGGCTTTAATTTCCTGGAAAGTCGACTGGATGGTGTTGGTTTTGTTGACGATGTAGATGCTGAATATAACTGTCGTACTGCTTGCTTAATAAGCTTAGAATCCTGACGGTCCGCTTGTGTTTTTGCAGGTATCACCGGTTGTGATGTAATAACTTCGATTATGGAGTAGGTTGTTACGTATCAACTGAATGAATGGTTGCGAGAGCTCTGGCCTAAGCACGTATTACGCGACGTTCATCTGTACTAACATGAGAAATGGGTTGTCATGTGAACATCTCTATGTGACCTCACTGATTGTTCACCTTCTTAACATGATCAACATTTATTTTTTTTAAGTTTCTTGCTATAATTCGATTAACCCATTTCATTAAATTTTTCAAAGCTAGTTGCGTTTTCAAATCTCTGTTTTGCCCTCCACTTAATTCGCTTGTTAACAGATGGAACGGAGCAAGATTTTATTTGATGCCTAAATAATCACAAATCAATCGCAAGATGCTCCTTATGAATTGCACTCCTTTATCCAATATGATTTAGTAAAACAGTCCTTAACATAGACAATTTTCTGCAAACATTAGTCTGCCTATCATCTGCAATATTATGCATCTATTTGTATCCACCTTCGGTTTCTGGCAATGGACCAAAAAGGTCAACAGCTATAAGATAGTGAAACGTTGTTCTGACATATGTCACATGACGTAACATAATCGATTATAACCTTCTGATTCCAGGCCAATAATATTTTGAGATGAAGCGGCTGATTCTATAATCAATAAGATAATATCCGACATTTGGTCACTATGATAACGTTAGATAACAAAACATAATTCGTCACATTCATGTATCTTGTTTCGGAGGCATTAATCATTATTAACCTTATGTTTCACTGGAATATTAAGCATCTTCTGAAATTACGCCTAGAGCATGGTCTTAAGGGGTCTATACATTTTTAAAACAATAACATTAAGCTAATCTAAAGCAGTTTTATCTTGCCTCACAATTCTCTGAAAATATTTTCTTTAATTTTATGCCATTTCAATTCAATAAGATTGTCGAATCCAAATTTCCAAATTCACAATGAGCGCAAAATGAGCATCATGTGTCTAAGCTGTGCAGTCCAATGACATCTTCGTTATATCACTTGGTGATTTTCTCAGTGTGTGGCCAATCCATCTAAATTTTCGTGTCTTTATTTCGATTTCAATGTCTACCTGATTAGTTTTCCTATGCAGTTCGATGTTCGCTATGGTGTTAGACCAAAAGAATTTCAGTATTCGTCGAAGGCATTTATTTACGAATACCTGTAACTTCATTTTGGCTTTTCCTGTTTGCTTCCATGTCTCGCACTCATATAGTAGTACCGATTTCACACACGAGTTGAACATTCGTATTGGTCTTGCGTGACAGGGCGGAAGTATTCCAGACTTTGTGTACCATATTGTATGTATGTCTGGCTTTATTAAGGCGTTTGCTTATATCTTCCTAAGTCCCACCTGTTTTTGTTACCGTGCAACCAAAGTATACGAAATTGTCTACATCGTCTATTATTATTTTGTTGGTCTGTATTGGTGTGGTTATTCTCGAGTTGAATCTTATTGCCTTTGTTTCCTAATGTTTATCTTGAGATCAACTTCGTTAGCTAGGTCTGATCTTTGTTATATTTTCTGCTGCATATCTGAATGTTTGTGTGTGAGCAGGCGCATATGTTACCTTCATAGTCTAAATAATTGAGTTTACCTATTAATCCCCATTGGATGCCGTTAGAGGATCACAATATCCAGCACGATCAGAAACAGCATTGGCAAGAGTACGCATCCTTGCCTTATTCCACGAGTGTTATAGTATATTCTACTTTGTTTGCCTTTATATTGAACTCGGTTTCCAGCGTTTCTTGTATGAGTTCGATTAATTTCTTATGGATGCCCATTTCTGGTGCTGGTGGTGGCGACTTCTCTGAAATATTCTTTCCATCTTCTTAACTGTGCTTCGTCCGTTGTTAAGACTGGACCATTTGCATCCCTTATAGGTGGTATGCTTGTAATTTTTCCCGGAACTTTTCTTACACACTGGTGTAGTGCTCGCATATTTTGGGTTGCTGCTGCCTCTTCAGCAGCTTTGAGAATGCTCTCGATGATTCCTTGCCATCTTTTTTACTTCACGTATTGATTCTTCCATGTATCATCGCTTATCGCGAGATTTCTATTATATTTACGTAGTCCGTGTCAGTTTTGATGTAGGCTTCTTCAGTTTGATTCCATTTTTGTTGTATAGTGGTGGCTTTATTACTATTATTTAGGTTGAGTTGGAACGTTTCATTGAAGATGTTTCTTATTTCAATCTGTTTTTGTTAAATGTCCTCCTATTTGATGTTGCATGTTTTACAGCAGCTTGGCTTCATTTGAAAGTGTGCCATTACTTTTTGGTGATCGCTGTGTATAATTGCGCCCCTCATTGTTCTGATATCTTGTAGAGATGTGAGGAATTTCTTAATCACCATTCACCATTACGTGTTTAACCTGATTTTTTGTTCGTTTAACCGGTGATGTCCATGTATATTTACTTATGTATGTTTTTGTGTGGAAATCTACTGCCGCCTATGAACAACTGATTTGTGATACAGGAGTCGACGGGTCTTTCTCCATTTTTATTTCTCACATAATGTAGATTCTAGATGCAATGGCAAATTATTGGCTATTAAAGTTTTAGAAATTTCCAAACTTTAGAATTGTTTCATCGAAATATTATCAATCAACCTTCCAAATAATCTGAATTTTAGGGTTTAAGAAACCTTATTTGTAATTCGGCTCAAATTAGAGAAATGTACCAAAATCTACACAGTTTATGGTGAACGAGTATATTTGTGGTATGAATAATTTCCAGTATTGTATTTTGAAAATGTTACGAATTGTTTAAATGGCCTGTATCTTAATAGATTGCTGTTAATGGAAATTTCGAGATTTAAAATCAGAAAATCTTGAATTAAAGTTCCCTCTTTCTCACACTCGGCCTAATCAAATATTTGGTTTTCCATCTTTATAAATTGGTGTAGTGCGACTCCAACTGTTCGATTTTCAATTTTCAAAATTTTAAATGGTTCCATTCATTTGTTTCAATTGAACACCGAAAAATGAGGAATTTGAATACAAAAATATCAAAAGCACCATTGGTAAAATGCTGAAGGGTTAAATAAAAATATTTGTACAAGTACGTATTTTTAAAACTAAGGTCATTCAAGGTCATCAAACAAATTCATTTTTCCGCCAGACAATTTTGATAATAAGTGTTTACGCTGATTCCTGAAAGAAAATAAGAGGAAACACAAGGAATCAATTTTTTATTAAATAATTATTATTTTTATACGTATCTAATTAATCGTAAGATGCAGCATAACTGGATTTCATTATATAACTTTTTTATTATCTGAAAAGAAGAGAAATATTAGATTTAAGTGCTTTATTATATAATTTTGTAACTTACAAACTTCGCATGTATCCAAAATTTATTTGTTTATTTATATTTTGACAGCTACTGGTTGAAAATCACTAAAACAAAAGGGTAATAAATTAGTACCCATAGAACCATAGTTGTATTAAAAATTATGTAATAGTTTAAATACTTGATTTCAGATGGCACTTTGTCATCAATAATATCGTAAACTAAATCTAAAGAAAAAGAATTACGTAGAAAAAGAGGAGTAGCTTCGAGAACTGGATACAGTAAACATCTTTATAAAATTAAAACTGTGAAATAAAGAAAAAATAACAAATCGTGATTTTTATTTGGACAAGTGATTTTTTTGTACGGGGAAATTATATCTGCGACATAAGGGTGATCACGGCGAATCAAAAAGTTGGCTTGTTCGAATATATATGTGGCTAAGACCAAGTTTCACAAACAAACAACAACAAAAATAAAACGGAGTTTTTTTACATGGTCCTTCGAGCCGGATTATCGGCAAAAAATTGGCGAATTGTGAAGCATCGGGTTAATGCCGCATTGGTTTTAAAATACTGCGAATCTACAGAATTGCGTGTATCGTTTTTCATGTTATAAAAAAACTGTGAGTAAAACAATTTATCAAGTTTTCGAGATAAATCGGTGCAATCTGAAGCGAAAAAATTAATTGAGAATAGCGGTGAAAACAAAAATAAATTTCGTTCGGTGCGATAAACAGTTGAAATTCGAAGGTCGTTTTGCGAGATTTTATTCTCGTTTGAATCACGCGGTAACGGTGATAATCAGTGAAATAAAATAAATTTTTTTTTTGTGTTCTGTGCAATAAACAATTAAAAAAAAAAAAAAACTGCGAATTTCGTGTGGTGAGATTTATAAATTTTGGTTGAATACAAAATGGCGGAAAAGCGTGCATTAAATCGCATATACAAACGAATTACAAACGTGGGGAATAACCTAAATACCACTGACATTACGCTGCCTGATAAGGGGTTGCCATTCGTGAACACGTGTTTGTCGTTGCTAGCAGACGAATGGAGCGAATTTGTAACTCTAGAGAAACTAGCGAAAGGGGAGTTTAATGACGATAACCTCAATCTTGTAGAGCAGATTGAGACTGAATACTTCGAATTAAAAACAAAAATTATTCAATTGCGAGCTTCGATCGGAGAGGAATTAAACACACAGCCGTTAAATTCCACCATAGATGACCTGGTTATCAATCAACAAACTTTTCTGAAGGAAATTTCAAATGTAAATCGACTCGACAGTGAAGTCAGATTGCCGAGGGTAAACATACCAATTTTTGCCGGGGAATACTCCGATTTCCCATCATTCAAGGACTTGTTCGAGGCGACCATACATAATAACGATAAAATTCATGGCGTCCATAAATTACAGTATTTGAAGGGGCTCCTCCGAGGTGATGCGGCTGCATTGGTATCCCATTTACAAACCACCGAGAATAATTACAGTGAGGCATGGCAGAAAATTTGTCTGCGGTATGACAAAAAAGGGCACGTGGTCAATACATTAATTACGAAATTCATTTCTCAACCGGTACTCCATTCTACAACGGCGAAGGGGCTTCGTGCATTGACCGATATATCCGACGAGGTCATAAGAGGTCTTAAGGTGTTGGGACCTACAGCAGAAACCAGGGATCCATGGTTGATCCACATCCTATCAAATAAATTAGACGGTAGCACGAAGGAAGCGTGGGCCAATGAATCAGCTAAAGTCGATTTTCCCACTTTGGAGAAATTCTTTCAATTTTTGAACACACGAAGCGACGTATTAGAAAGTCTTGATATCAAGCCAATTAAGACAGCAAAGCCGAAGACGATCAGCGCTATGCACTTGCGACCAGTTGACATTAAATGCCTCATGTGCGAAGGAAAACATTATTTGTCAAAATGTGAAGATTATCTAAAGTTGAGCACTGATAAAAGGAAAGAGTTTGTAGTCAATAAAAAGTTGTGCTTTAATTGCTTGTCACCTAATCATCAATCTGTAGTTTGTCGATCGAAATTCAAATGCAATAAATGTAAACGAGAGCATCACTCGTCAATTCACATGGAGCACAGCCAGCCATCAAAACAAAGCGTAAATACAAACAAAGAGGTTTCAGAAATATCTTCTTTGTGTAGCACAATGGTAAACAAAGATTCTGTGAACAATTATATCGCAATGTTACCAACTGCAGTGGCATTAGTGGAGGATGTGCATGGGTTTCAACATAGGTGTCGCTTGCTGCTTGACTCGGGCTCTCAGTCTTCTTTTATAACCGAGTCAATGGTGCAAAGGCTACAACTACCAAGAAAAAAGTTAAACGTAAGCATTTCAGGTTTAACGCCGGGAAGCCTGGTATCGCGGGGAAAAACTAAGATCAAAGTGCATTCAAAATATCACAAAGAAGAGGGTTTAGAGATCGAACCGTTAATCATTAGGACAATACCGGCAAAGATTCCGAAGGCGAGTGCAAATGTAGATAAAAGAATTTTTCATGGTTACGAATTAGCAGACGACAATTTCGATCGGCCGGCTCATATAGACTTGCTGCTAGGCGCAGATAGATTTTTTGATGTTATTCAAAATGGCCAGGTTAGGTTCGAGGAAAGGTCATGCATTTTACAAAATACAATCTTTGGCTGGGTTGTGTCAGGCAACATCGAGCATTGTGATGGAGCAGCAGGCACCAGTGCGACCAATTTCTCTATTTTAAATTTTCATTTGGACATGGACATTGATGCGTCTCTTAGGCGATTTTGGGAGTTGGAGGAGTTTGAAAATGATGCCGTAACTTCAGAGGAGGATCAAGTATGCGAGGAGATTTATCGCAACACTACGGAGAGAAAAGCAGACGGGAGGTTTGTAGTCCGACTTCCATTTAAAGATGACCAACGCAAAATAGGAAACTCTTTGAATACGGCATTTAAAAGATTTCAATCCCTTGAGAGGAAGCTGGCTACCGACGAGAAATTAAAATTTGAGTATTCCAATCAAATGAATGAATATTTATCACAAGGCCACATGAAAGCGGTAACATCAGAACAATTGAAAATGTCAGAAGAAACAATTTTTTATTTGCCTCACCACCCTGTCCTGAAGGAGGCAAGCGATACCACAAAGATAAGAATCGTATTTGATGGTTCGTGTAAATCCACATCGGGAGTGTCAATCAATGACAAATTATTGGTAGGGCCGACCATTCAGCCTACTTTGTGGTACGCAATATTGAGATTCCGAAGTTACCGCATCGCGTTGACTGCCGACATCGAGAAGATGTATCGGCAGATTGAGGTGTCCGAGAAGGACATTAATTACCAAAGACTCTTGTGGAGAGACGAAGATGGGGAAATAAAGCACTACCAACTAACCAGAGTGACTTTCGGACTAGCGAGCTCCGCGTTTCTGGCTATTAGAACCCTGCGACAGTTATCGGAAGAACAACAAAACGAATTTCCAGATATCGCCGAACGAATAATCCGTCATTTCTACGTGGATGATTTTATATCTGGTTGTCAAACAGTTGACGAGGCACGCGAGTTAAAACAAAATATGAAACAAATTATGAGAAATGGTGGTTTTGAGCTGCGAAAATGGAGATCGAATCGGCCGGAATTGAGTGACGACGAAAAGGTAAACAGTGACAGAAAATTCGTAGATTCAGAAGGAATAAAGGTGCTGGGAATTCAGTGGTTACCTAACGAAGATGTGTTCAGTTTTAAGGTGCAACATGAAGATGAACTAGTCATAACGAAACGAAAATTGCTATCCGAAACGTGTAAAATATTCGATCCCATGGGCTGGGTTTCTCCATCCATAATCATATTGAAAATCCTTTTTCAAAGACTGTGGTATTTGAATCTTGATTGGGATGACCCACTTCCGCCAGATTTAGTCGCCATATACAATAAAACTAGATCTGAATTTCAATATTTTGAGAAATTAAAAATTCCCAGATTCGTTCACGTCCATGACGACAAGATGGAGTTACACGGGTTTTGTGACGCGAGTGAGAAGGCATATGGAGCAGTCATATACAGTAGGACGAGAGATGAAAACGGCGAAACAACTGTACATTTATTGGTTTCTAAAACGAAAGTTGCGCCCACAAAGCTAATATCTTTGCCACGATTGGAGCTCTGTGGGGCTCTATTATTAGCCAAGTTGATGGATTCAGTGAAATCTGTAATAAACCAAGAAGTGAAGTGTTTCGCATGGACTGATTCCCAAGTAGTGCTCGCTTGGTTATCAGCCCACCCATCGAAATGGAAGACATTTGTCGCGAACAGAGCAAACGAAATACAGACAAGACTACCCAGAAATTGCTGGAATTATGTGCGGAGTTCTGATAATCCAGCAGATCATGCAAGTCGAGGTATTTATCCTAGCCAGCTTGTGGAGTATAAGTTGTGGTGGTACGGGCCTGAATGGCTACAGATGGAATCGAAAGCTTGGCCTGTTAATCAGGATGAATTCGAATCTAGCAACGAAAAAATCCACAGAGAAGAAAAGAAAACGAAGATGAATGCTGCTGCATTTCACGCTAGCGTCGAAGAAAATTGTTTGACGGAGTTGCTTCAGAATTGTTCTAGCCTCCATAGAATCGAACGCGTTTTAGCTTACGCATTGCGATTCATCAGGAACACCAGAGAAAAGCATCGAGATAGACGACGAATCGAAGAGCTATCCTGTGATGAAATAGCGAACGCCAGAACAATTGTAATACGTCAGGTGCAAACTGATGCCTATAGCGATGATATTAAGAGTTTGATACGATTGAGACGCGTGGACAACAATTCTAAATTATTATCCTTGACACCGTTCATAGACGAAAATGGGGTATTGCGAGTTGGGGGGCGTCTGAAGAATGCTGAGGGAGACATCGAATTCAAACATCCGGCCATTATTCCTGCTGATCATCGCTTTACTCAATTGTTAATATGGGCCTATCATAAGCGATATTTACATGCGGGAGCCACGTTAGTTAGCAACTTAATAAAACATAAATACTGGATAGTCAAGGGGCGCAGTAAGATTAGAAACGAGCTCAAGAATTGTGTAGAATGTATTAGGCATTCGGCAAAAACTACGGAACAAATAATGGGGCATTTACCAAGCGTGCGAGTGACACCGGCGCGCCCATTCAGTAATTGCGGTATCGACTTCGCTGGGCCAATATTTATTTTAACAAAACGGGGCAGAGGCGCAAAACTCACCAAAGGTTACATATGTTTATTTGTATGTATGGCGACCAAAGCGGTATTCATCGAATTCGTGAGTGATTTGACCAGTGAAAGTTTTATAGCGTCAATGAAGAGGTTTGCGGCAAGAAGAGGGGTGCCTAAAAACATTTATACAGATAACGGGAGAAATTTTGTCGGAGCGAAACGAGTTCTAGCCGAGGCCTGTGATCTTATAAAAAACATTCACCATAATTCTCTAATTTCAGAGTATCTAAGGGACAGTGAAATTTCATGGCATTTTATACCACCATCTACTCCACACTTCGGTGGTATATGGGAGTCGGCGATAAAATCGGTGAAGACGCATTTATCAAAGGCAACCAAAAACATCCATCTGACCTTTGAAGAGATGGCTACCTTGCTATCACAAATTGAGAGCATATTGAATTCGAGGCCGATGTATGCGGTCATCAATGATGATGCGAGCTATGAAGTACTAACCCCATTCCATTTCTTGATCGGGTCCGCGACAGGTGCAATACCGGAAGTAGAGCCCATCGGTATTACGTTTGCTTCCAGGTGGAGCATGATTCAATCCAGAGTACATTCATTCTGGAAAAAATACAAGAATGATTACTTAAACAGTTTGCAGCAACGTTATAAATGGCAACAGACGAGTAATAATCTACAAGAAGGAGACATCGTGATTATAAAAGATGACAACATGCCCTCATGCAAGTGGCCATTCGGTCGCGTTATACAGATCCATCCGGGATCCGATGGTATGGTGAGAGCTGTAACATTGAAGACGCCAACATCCACATTTCAACGACCAGTCGTGAAATTATGCAGATTACCTATAAGTTGACGACAAAATTCGTCAACGGGGCGGAGTATGTTTACGCTGATTCCTGAAAGAAAATAAGAGGAAACACAAGGAATCAATTTTTTATTAAATAATTATTATTTTTATACGTATCTAATTAATCGTAAGATGCAGCATAACTGGATTTCATTATATAACTTTTTTATTATCTGAAAAGAAGAGAAATATTAGATTTAAGTGCTTTATTATATAATTTTGTAACTTACAAACTTCGCATGTATCCAAAATTTATTTGTTTATTTATATTTTGACAGCTACTGGTTGAAAATCACTAAAACAAAAGGGTAATAAATTAGTACCCATAGAACCATAGTTGTATTAAAAATTATGTAATAGTTTAAATACTTGATTTCAGATGGCACTTTGTCATCAATAATATCGTAAACTAAATCTAAAGAAAAAGAATTACGTAGAAAAAGAGGAGTAGCTTCGAGAACTGGATACAGTAAACATCTTTATAAAATTAAAACTGTGAAATAAAGAAAAAATAACAAATCGTGATTTTTATTTGGACAAGTGATTTTTTTGTACGGGGAAATTATATCTGCGACATAAGGGTGATCACGGCGAATCAAAAAGTTGGCTTGTTCGAATATATATGTGGCTAAGACCAAGTTTCACAAACAAACAACAACAAAAATAAAACGGAGTTTTTTTACAATAAGCATTTTCTGTGTATCTCTGACCGTGTTCGAGAAAACAATGTGCACATTTTACCAGACTCACTATGTATATCCCAGATAATATTTATGCCTGCGTAAAAACCTGGCAGGTCTTTTCAAAATTATAATTCGCAGGATACGTGAAAATAATAAAAAATAAAGAGACGAAGCGAAATTCTTAATATAAAGTAAGTTTATCCTTTAGAGCCGCAATGATTTTTCTCAGTTTCCGGAGGAAGGGCTATTGGATACTCCTGATTGTTGGAAAGAAGAAGTCTCTGGCTACGTTAGTAGCATTGAATTTATCGGAATGGACTTGCTATTACTTAAGAGGATTTTTTAATTTATGAATGATTTTGATGAAGCAGGATAACGTTTCCGGAATTGAAACATTTGTGGTAGTGTTGTTCATCTATGCCGAAGACGCAAAGTTTTCTGTCTCCCAATTGCAAATATTAATTTGCGATCCATCCATTAAAAAAACGTGAACTTTGGCAAATTTGGCTGCTCTAACTGATCGCGGTTTTATGTTTGATATCGATTCAGATGTTAATGATACTTTGAGTCCAAAGGTGTGCAGTTCGTCCATTCGGTAGCCAAATCGACGCAATTCCTGTGAATACCATATACTTGACGATACAATTTTGACCCTGCAGGATGTAGTATGTTATATTAGATACAAGTTTTGCCTGTGCCACTAGGTCCACCAATAAAGAAACAATTTGGGTTAAGGTTCGTATTTTTAAGTTTCGTAAGATGTTATCAACATTTCGATGTTCTACTTTAAGCATCTCATACATGTATCTGCCTAGAGGATTTGAATTATCGATGTTGAAGATTTGTTCGGTTAGCTGGTTTTCATAGTCGTCAACATTTTCCATACCGAATCGTTCCACCCAGAAGTGGAAATTTCTGCATTCTGTTGCTTCTGTCTTTAGCTTGTATGCGATCCAGTTCGTCTGGCTTCTTGGATAAAATCTTCACACAAGTTTCGTTTAAACATCTTCCTTAGGCACTTTGGGTTTTCGGAAGAACTAAGGATCAGGATCTGTACAAACAACGTTCTCATTGGCTTGCTTGTATGGCGCATATTGAATGTTGTTAAAATTAAAAGATAATTGAAACTTGTTGTGTTCTTTACGTGATACAACAACTGTCGCAAGAATATCTATTTAAACGTTCTAGTCTCAACGCTTGATTATGTAGGAAATAGTCGTCTAATGTTGAATTCTTCCGTCCGATGTCTACCAAACCTTCTTGTGCTTGGCCGATATTTGTGATTCTGTATTGGCTGGACAAATGGATGTCCAATCGTTGAACGAAGTGACTCTTCTTTTGAATCTCATTGCCGAATAACCGCCAGCATGCTTCTGGCGAAGACACAGGCATCACCCTTATAAATGTATTTGTACAAATATTTTACTGCGCGGATAGTTCCTATATATTCTACATTTATATGGCAATTCCGTGTTATTTGATGCCCACTTTTGTTCTTGCGGTATACGGCATGTTCATGTAAAAATTCGTCGGTGTTATGTTGATCCAATTTCGGATTTTAGCGACGTCGGTAATTTGGCTTCTCGTAATCCACTTCGAAATGCTTGGGGAAGTCGAAGCGGCACTTCACACATGCATTTTTGTTTATCACACAGGGTGCATCTGGATTCAGGCCCCCACATGGATTATGAATCATCCATTTTAAAACGAGTTTTCGTAATTCAGGATAATCGTTGCCAGGAATTTTATCTGATATTAGATCGTCTAGTTCTTCTGCATTACGGATCTTGTTTTCAGGATTCATAATCAACAGCGGGTGCATGTGTGGGAGACCTCGTTTCTCAAATTCTGTATATACTAATAAGCAGCGACCTTTCCGAAAATTTGACGTTTATCTAGGTGTTCGATGATTTCGTAAAATTTAAGTTTAATTTAAACCACGTAAGATATTGACGGCTGACGTAAGGTTTATGGAGTGTTATATCTGTAAAAATCCGTACGTTACCTTCGGGTAAAACAACGGATAAGTGAAAGGCTCTACACGATTGTCAATATTCTTCAAAATCTCAAGCGTTTTACCACGTTAATGGTTAACGCTAATCAAACCTGGAATTTTAGAATCAAAAAAGTCAAAATATAGCTGTTGTCGTTCGACTAAGTGGGTTAGACACATTGTTGTCCTTTCTTGGAAGCATTGGCTTCATTATGAAAACAACAACTTCAAAGAATAGAAGGGCTCAATCCGACATGCAAACTATGGATTCAACATTGTCGAATGGTATTCATAGTTAAAGATTTGATTCATGCGGAAAAAATTGGAGATTGGCAACTACATTTAGATACAATTGAACGCATGTTACCTTTTTTCCATGCAACTGGGCATTTTCCATATGCAAAATCTGCTCATGATTATCAAGAAGACATGAAAGCGCTCGAGAAGCATATGGGTGAGTCCGAGTACAAAAAATTTACCACGGAAGGGTATTGGACAATTCGCAGGAGCGACAAATTTTTAGTGGGATCTTTATGGACCAAACTATTGAGCAAACACTTATGAGGTTATTGAAGTTTGAAGGAGGCTTATTTCGTGGAGGTGTAACTGAAAGTGTAGCGCACCAATGGATCAAAACTTTCTTGTTCATCAAAGATCTTATCGAGGGCATGGAGAATTTCACGAAATGTGCATTTGCTAAAAATTTCCAACATAAGGGCCCCTATTCCTGAATACGAATACGAACAAAAATGGTACGAATTCGTGTCATTGGTATTTTTGAATACGAATACGTGTAGTTTGTATACGAATTCGAGTAAGACTGCTACGTTACAAAATTTTTCCTGTTAGGCGTTACGAATGCGAATACGAACAAAAATTGTACGAATTCGTGCCATTGGTATTTTTGAATACGAATACGTTTATTTCTTGTACGAATTCGTGTAAGCATGATTCGTGACAAAATTTCCCTTATTTCGCAATTCGAATTCGTGCAGTTTTTGTACGTTCATGAACGGATTTTGGTTCGATCACATAATAGTTAACGACACGAAAAATAAACAAGCAATAAATGCAAGATGTATACAAGAAATTTATATTTTTAATTTTATTTTTATTTTTAAAAGAAATACATATTGTTAAAAACTAAAAACCAATCTTTTTAACTGAAAATATTTTTTAATTAGCAAAATTTCACATAAGTAATATGCTATATATTTACATAGCCCAATTTGTTGCATTAAATACCGGCCCTCAACGCCACAATCACAATAAACTAAATAAAACTAAAATTTTACGAAATATGTATTTTTCTAGGTACAGATTTGTATTTGGTTTTATTTAATAAAATTATTTTAGTTTGATGTAAAATAATATTTATCAAACATGGCGCGGCGGATTCCATTTTATTCACCTAGCCAATTAAAAACTAAATTGATTTCAAAATTTTGACATATGTATTTACGTTTATTTTCCGTCTTACACTGTCAACAAAATGTCCCTTTGCCTACACTACAAAAATTAAAATATACTGTACGTTCGTATTCAGGAATACCAAAGCATTTACGGATCGAATTGCACTTTCGTTTCGTAAATGATTCGTATAGTATTTAATAGAAAGCAATAGAATATTTTGCATGTTAGTGGAAGTAATTAAAACGCTACCAACAAAAAAAAATAGGTTTTTAATGATTAAATACATATGGTGAAAAATACGTGAAATCACAAATTTTTGTAAGTCATATTTGAGTTTTATGATTTTTATGTTTTGAATGTGTAGCCTTGGTTAAAAAAAAAATTTTAAAATGGTTTGTTTTTTTTGTTGTTGTTGTTGTTAAAGATACAGGGTGTCAAATTTTGAGAAAAATGATATTCATGATGTTGAATTTATGGCAATAAAAAGAAAACTAATTATCCAATAATAATGATTTTGAGCTCATTTGAAAGGTAAGTTAATAGTGATTAATAAAAAAATATAAAAATAGTATGTTGTTTAATTTTTTCTGTTTTAAATTTCCCGCCAAAATGTTCTTTTTCAATTTTCTCAAAAACCTATTTTTTTTTTTTTTTTTTTTTTTTTTTTAATGAATTTGACAATTCATATTTTACAACATATTAAAAAATTGGAACACCGTTATTTTTTGTATTCTTGCAAAATACATTTTAGTATGACAATCTACAAATTTATTATATTTAAACGTATTTTACACGAAAACAAAAAATAACGGTGTTCCAATTTTTTAATATGTTGTAAAATATGAATTGTCAAATTCATTAAAAAAAAAAAAAAAAAAAAAAAATAAGTTTTTGAGAAAATTGAAAAAAACTGTTTCGGCGGCCATTTTGAAAAATAGCAAATGAAAGATGGTACCATTTTTATAATTATTTTATAATCCTTATTCATTTATCTTTAAAATGAGCCCAATTCTATAATTTTCGAATAATTAGTTTTATTTCTATAGCAATAAATACAATACCAAGTCCATTGAATTTTTAAATATTTGACACCCTGTATCTTAAAAAAACAACAACGACAAAAATCACATTTCATAAATTGTTCGTTTTACTCAGTGCTTCACATCCAAAACATAAAAATTATAAAATTCAAACATAACTTCCGGTCACATATAAAGATATGCAATTTCACGTATTTTTCTCCATAGTGAAAAATTTGTCAAATCAAATTGGTTTTGAAGTCATAGTGTGTCAAATATTTAAAAATTCAATGGACTTGGTATTGTATTTATTGCTATAGAAATAAAACTAATTATTCGAAAATTATAGAATTGGGCTCATTTTAAAGATAAATGAATAAGGATTATAAAATAATTATAAAAATGGTACCATCTTTCATTTGCTATTTTTCAAAATGGCCGCCGAAACAGTTTTTTTCAATTTTCTCAAAAACTTATTTTTTTTTTTTTTTTTTTTTAATGAATTTGACAATTCATATTTTACAACATATTAAAAAATTGGAACACCGTTATTTTTTGTTTTCGTGTAAAATACGTTTAAATATAATAAATTTGTAGATTGTCATACTAAAATGTATTTTGCAAGAATACAAAAAATAACGGTGTTCCAATTTTTTAATATGTTGTAAAATATGAATTGTCAAATTCATTAAAAAAAAAAAAAAAAAAAAAAAAAATAGGTTTTTGAGAAAATTGAAAAAGAACATTTTGGCGGGAAATTTAAAACAGAAAAAATTAAACAACATACTATTTTTATATTTTTTTATTAATCACTATTAACTTACCTTTCAAATGAGCTCAAAATCATTATTATCGGATAATTAGTTTTCTTTTTATTGCCATAAATTCAACATCATGAATATCATTTTTCTCAAAATTTGCCACCCTGTATCTTTAACAACAACAACAACAAAAAAAAAAACCATTTTAAAATTTTTTTTTTAACCAAGGCTACACAGTCAAAACATAAAAATCATAAAATTCAAACATGACTTATGGCTCCATATAGTAAATTTGTGATTTCACGTATTTTTCACCATATGTAATACATACATATATGCTAATAATTATTGTCATATTCATATTTTAATTTATTAATTTACATGTTCAATATACATACGTATTTATTTTTTATTATTATTGTGTATGTATGTATTTTAGGGCAAAATTACTACTGTTAAACAGTTCGAAATATTGGTGGCTTTTATGGAGGAACATCCCTCATTAATTAACGGTATAATTTGACAGCCAAGGACCCAATTAATCAAAGGTTTGGAATTAGCAATCGGGTAAACTTCCACCGACTGTTAATTCGAAATTCAGACTTCTAGGAAAAAGTGTGGTCGTACTTCAAAATTAATATAAAAAAGAGACTAACATTAAATAAGTTTGTCCGAGATGAGGGGAGGCAAGTCAAATGTGATTGACTGATTGATTTAAATAGAGCAATTGAAGTACCCGCCGGCACTCGGGAATTTGGTGAGAGCAACTTGGGAAGCAACTTTGTTATATTTCCATCAATTCACCTCCAACTTTACCAATAAACGGATAATGGCCAAAATAAAAACATCGACGATATTGCCAGCAATGTAGAGGCTCCTACTCCCAGAACATTAAGAAAATCTAGGGACAAAGGAAGGCACACAAGGACAGACAAAGGCACAAATCAAAATGCAAGAGGCGCTTCACCGAAATGTTATCATCAAATTAGAGTCTCTCACCGTGACTGACTCGAGCAAGTCATTGAAGCGACAAGTTCAATTAAAAGAAAAATCCATAGAACTAAGGGAACGAGAAATTAAATTGAAAGATGATCTTGAAGTTAAAAAGTGTAAATTAGATATTCAAGAATTTATTATTAACGGGTTTCTAAAATTAGAGTAAATAATTAACATTTTTCATTTAAATGTAAATTCGCAACCAAGATGTGATTGAAAACTGCGATATTAATTTTAGAAAAACATAGTTATGTAAATAGTAATATATACATATTTTAAATAATTTTATTTTGAAATTGAAGTCTGAACATGGAATGAATTTAAATAAAAGTTTACCTCCTTGCTATAATATTATCAGGTTCATGCATATAATTCTTGAGAATTTTTACCATGCGAATCTTAATTTGCTGATGTCTCATTTTCTAAATCATATGTAATATTGTAATATAGGCACATCTTGCGGAGCATGGCGCACACGTTGATTATCTGAGCCGCCTTTACAATACGAATTCGAGCAGTTTTTGTACGTTCATGAACGGATTAATTGTGTTCAATCACATATGTATTAGTTAACGACACCAAAAATGAATAAATAATAAAGGAAGATATACACATGAAATTTGAATTTTTACAATTTTTTATTTTTTAAATAATATGTAAATATTTTTAAAAACGAAAAGATATTTTTTTATTTGAAAATATTATTTGTTTAGCAAAATTCCACATTATTACTTTTTAGCCCGAATTTAACTGCCATATGGGATGAACCGCCATATCTTGAGTCAAAAGCCATGATCCTCATGTTATGATCGCATGCCTAAGTGGGAGTAACACAAATATTAAATACTTCACATAATATGAGTACCAATTAGTGACAATTATAAGCTTACTATCATTGTATTAATGCTGTGTTTGCCCTTCCGGTTGAAATAAATGTGCTCATTTTCTATTGGGCGTACACGTACTATGTTCACATGGGTTCCGTCTACGCAGCCTATAACGCCGGGAAATCCACTTTTATTAAAAAAAACACTTGCTGCCAAATTTGTATCTGTGTTGGATTGACGAAACGATATCCACTTTGAGCACAATTTGGATTCAAAAACATTTAGCACTTCGCTCATTACACTGGATACCGTTGATTGTGCCATTCCAACAAAAAAGTCCTGCCCTACGCTTTGTTGGTAACTTCCTTGAGCGCAAAATCTAAGCATTGCGGCTAATTTTAAAATATTTGGGATAGATGTTGCTCTTCCCCGGTTTGGTAAATCGGCATTTAGCTCATCAAATATATATTGCACTGCACTTTTTGAGAGTCTAAATAATCTCAGAAACCTATATAGAATAATAAACAATAATTTGAAACATTCAGAAGCTACAGATGATATAAGTATGTATATCAATTTGCTTGAACTAAATAAATCGAAATACTCACATTGTATCTGAGAGATTACAAATGTTCGAATTATCCCGCATTTGCCTGTATCTAATAGGGTGGGAAAGGGTTGCCTCATCATCGCTCTCTTCACTGGAAAAATAAATCGCTATGGATTCCATTTATTAAATACTATTTTATTTATTAATTTATCGCGTATAATATTTTTTTTTCAAATTGGACGTCAAAAATTTGACAAATATTTCGCTTACTCTGTGATTAGGGCTATTCTACGAAAAAAAAATTTCCCCGTAATACACTGCAAAAATTAAACTACTTGATACGTTCGTATACAAAAATACCAATTCATATTCGTATCGTATATCATTTTCGTATCGTACAACGATACGAATCGTATTCAGAAATAGGGGCCCTTGGATTCAACAGATTCCACGATCAAGGCAGATTTGAAATCTTTGAAACTGATTGAGAACTTCTTTCAGCAATACGATCCATTCCTTGAATCCATAGGATGCAATTGCCACAATGCTTTTGAAGAAGGTGTCAAGGTTATGCAAGATATTTCGGGATCAAATTTCAAGGATTTAAAATTATCACGATCAAAAATCGTTAAAACTATCGCCTCTTGCAACTCTAAAATAAAAGTCGGCAATAAAGTGATAGAAATTGACCCCGACGTCCTCTTTCAGAGAATATGGGCATTAAAAAAAAAGTGATGAAGAAATGATAGACTACCTCAAGTGGGAGTTGTCTCCATTCCCTCAGGCATACTTCAATAGTTTTGGATTGCTGAAGAATACAAAGTCCGATTTTTATTCATTGTTCAGAAAAACTCTCACGAATATTCGTGATCCTGAAAGGACATTTTTTGTTCTGGATGGAGGATTACTGATTTACAAAGTCAAATGGACAATCGGACAAACATTCTCGGTGATTATGGAAAATTACATAAAGTATATTTTGAACCATAGTTATTTTTGATGGTTACCAAACCCTCAGTACCAAAAAATCTGAAAGAAACCCGTCGCGCTAATCGGGAAAGTTCAGCAGACGTCCGTTTTAGCGAGAATATGGCGTTACAATTTTATTCAGGAAGTCGAATGTTCCTGATGAGTACAAGCTGAAATGGGACCAGTTACTATAGATGTACAGGTAGAGAATGTATATAAAAATCGCTCTAAAGGGGAGAGTAAATTTAGGGAAAATTCTCCCCAATATGTGATTTAGTCTTTTTGTGATTAGCAACTAATTAGAGAATCAGTTTAACCAGTGGTGCTGGTTCCAAAACATTTCTTGTACTTGGGTCATATTTAAAAAAATCTGGTCCACACTTTATGGCCGATAAACTCTTCTGAATATATCAGAGAAAGTAAATTATCTTTTATCTGAGTCAAGTACCTCTTTGATACCGGATGTTTTATAAGACCATTTTAAATGGTTGAAACACGTCGGGTTCTTGCAATAATGGCAATAAATGCTGGTTTTATCGTCAGCATTTCCAAGGTACAGATTCAAACAGCAATGAGGTGCCAAGCTCCTCTTCATAACTCTTTATTTGGTCTATTATTCTTCGAGTTAGCGCCAGCTATACGAAAAACAATTGTTTTCCATAACTATGACATTTTATTGGTATTCAAACGTTCTTATTTCGTCCGGTAGTTATCAAATCGCAAAAATGTTTCAATAGCTGCGTCATTGCAGCCCGATATAACCGAAGGTTGCCTTTGCTATAAATTTCACCCCAAATTCAATAAATCAACGTTACAAAAAATTTCAATTAAATTCTTACCATACGAAATTGTGTATTTTGGTTCACGTTTGCTGCAGTCCTCAACGGCTTTTCTGTGCGTCTCAGAGGTAACAACTTTTATACCAACGGTGGTAAAAAAAATGTTTAGAATTTTATTTTGTGTTGGGGCCAACCTAATACTTTTGGCCAAATGAATGTGGCTGAAATGTTTTAAATGTTTAAAATAAAAACCGAATGAAAAACGGTTGTGCTTACGGCAAGAATGGCATACTTAGTTAATAAGTGGCTGGTAACAAACAACGCATACTATTGTATCAAAAATCAAATGGAGTAGCACATCGTGACTGGAATCTTTTTAATATGAGTAAAGTCAGCTTATCGATAAGTGGATTGGTTAAAACTCGTCGAAATTGCTGAATTAGTGCAGAATGGTTATTGATGAATATAATGAGATTTCCTATGAATTCCTTATAACATTAAACAGCTCATACATGGCTCAATAAAGTTAGAAATTTCTAAATACTTTACTAAAACCTCTTTAAAAACTTTTACATGAAACAACACTAAAATTTCGGTACTTTATTTAGAAACCCGTTTCACAAATAGTCCACACAAAAAATGAGTCTTCGTAATAATTTTTAAAACAGATCGAAATATTTCGAAGCAATAAATATTTCCAGTATGCTCACATAATAATGTACATAATTAATTTTCCGAGGTGAAAAACACCATAATTTTAAATACTGCGAGACAACTAATTTTCAAAACAAACAAAAAAAACAAAACGGAGATAATTGAAAGAAAATCACGAACGAAAAATTAAATTATTATTTCCCTGCGCGCATTATGTCTATTGTCTATACATGAACGATATATGCACAAGATACATAATTCCAAAAATAAATATTTAAGAACGATTCAAAAACATAAAAAAAAAAAATAAATAAATAAAATTACATGATTATGTTACAACAACAAACAATATGGTTGAAATACATATAAAAACCCCTTTGTGTCATGTGATACCACATTATCAGATTAAAATTTTAACACGCGTTCTGTGCGCGACATGGTTATTTGAATTTATCGTTTCTATTTTTGAAGTGACGACAGATTTTATGTAACTAGGATTTGATGAGGTGGGGAGTCGGTTATCCTCAGGTAAAATACAGATTAGCTATATTGAGGTGATATATTCTACATGAACTAATTAAATCTCGTTTATTGTCTAAAGCTCAATTTAATCAAAAAAAAAGTGCCGCAGTGTAATTAATTAAAAATGGTCCGCAATCCATTTAATATTATTATTAAATGACCGCACATCAAATTACACAATTTTTCGCACAATATTTTAATCCGCGCCCGTATTTTCCATTTTTTTGTTTCGTTTATCAATCAAATTTTTTCCGCATTTTCCAAACAGCATTTTTTACTTTTTTTGTGTTGTTTTGTGTTGTCGAAACCATTTTTCCGCACACACAGGCACTAAAATAAAAATTATTATTATTATTAATAAATAAAAACAAGATTAGTGGTTCGCTGATTTCCCTAAAAAATTTTTTTTTATAATGTGAATATGGAAAATGTTTTTTTTTTTGTGTTTGGTGAAAATTGAAAACGGAAAACCGAAAATCAAAACATGATGTTTATATTGTGTTATTGCTATTATTTGTATTTATTACGTTTGAATCAAAAAAAGCTCACATATATACTTGTTTGTAAGCCTTATATAAGAAAACTACATTTTCCGTTTGTTTAAATATATTTTTTTATATGTACGTGCCATCTCATTCTAGCACAGTACTGTAAAAATAACCCATTAAAACTAAATTGTATAGCAAAAAACAAAAAAACAAAAATGTTGGAAAATTAAATAAATAAATTTTCATTTTATGATATAAAATTTTTTTTTCGTCTTCCGAGATCTGTGTGTGGTCTTGATACACAAAATTCTTATGATTTGCATACACAAAACTATAACAAGTGTATATGTTAAACATAAAAATATGTATGAGAGTGAAGATGTGGACCACACACAGAATTTTTTATTTTTTGTTTGTTTTATTGCACGCTGCATACATAGATATGGAGGCGCCTGAATTTTTCTTTACGACCAAAGTAAAAATAAAAAGAAAATATTTTTTTTGTTTTTTGCAATTTTCAAAAGTGGTTACATTGCGATGATTCATATTCGTATTTTTGCTATAATATTTGCACAGAAACCAGATGCTACCGCACTGATTCTATTAGACTGACAGTCTTAGCTTATGATATCATGCATATTTTTGTTTTTGGCAAATGTGTGAGATATTTTAAATATTTATTAATTAGCGGAATTCCGTTTCGAATAGTTTTAAGATGCTAAATGTTATTTATTGACCATTTGTTGGCTCGAGAAATGTTTTCGCTCCCACATTGTAGACTGTGTATATATCATAAATTATATTCAAACATTATCGACGAAAAACTCATTTTATCATTTAGTTCACATTCCTAATAAAATTAAGTTTCATATTTAAACAAAAAAAGCTCAATTTATTAAAAATGCTTAATATCGTATTAGTTCAATTATTTCAGGCCTAGCTTTAAAAAAATTGTCTAAAGCTCTATATATGCTGAAAAGCTCTGTAAAGCTTTCAAGTAAAATATCGATTTACAATTTTAAAGTATCTTTACTGAACGTTCTTATTGGAAAACATGATTTTCAAGCTAGTTTATTTCGAATATTGCTTGCTATCTTATTTTAACATTTTTGTTTATAATAAAAGCTTTTGATAAAATAGATTAAATGTATTTCTAGAACCTGAAATATTCTTCATAATTTATTGATTGACTGACTCAAGCAAAAACACATGTTTGCTCCACAAACATTCTTAATATTTAATAAACCGTCTGGTTTCGGTCGATCAAATTGTTGTTATTGTTTGAGTAACCCAATCAATAAACTGAAAAGCTTTTAGATATTGTTTTCCTAAATGAAGAACAAATCTCGTTTACAAAATTTATAATTTACAAATTTTAATTAGAGCTCATTCAAAATTTAGAAAGTAAAATTAAAAAATATTCAACAGCTTCAATAATTTTAACCAAACTAATTAATTTCAAACAAACCAGCCGTTAAAAACAGTTCCTTCAAATTTTGGCTTCTTTGTAAAGGTTTTATTTATTAAACACAATTAGTTGTCTAACCTCAACCAAAATTTGTGTTTTGAGAATTTTTTTTTGCCTTATAATGACTTGAAACGGCTTTTGCTTAATTATACATTTTGATAATACTCATTCAAACTTTTAAATATTTTGTAATTAAATGTAGACTAGTAGTGCTAGTATTCAAAATTAGTTGAGCCTGATAAAACGTATTTCTTTATAACAGCTCAGATTGGGAAACTGTATTTCCCTTAGGTTTAATTGTTTGGCCCGAAATAGTCGGTTTTTACCACTTACCAATATCCGGAAATTGATAGAATCCAGTTACCAGATCGATAATCCCGATGTCTTTGATTTTTAAAAGCCTAAAAGCGTTTACTTATTGTTTTTCTAAACGTATTTAATAAAAACTTTCTGGGAAGCTTTCACATTCAAAATTGTAAGTATGCAGTCGAAATCTCGTTTAAATTTTTTTTTGATTTTAAAATTGTGGTAAAAGCTCGTTTAAAATTTAAATATTTAAAAGCTTCAATACACTAGTTACTTTATTGCCAAATTCTATTATTTAATCAAACGAGCTGTTAAAAAACATTTGTTTAAAATCATGGTTTTTTGTAAAGCTTTATTTATTATCTTAACCTAAATATGTGTTTTTATAAATTTGTCGATTCAAACGGAGAGCAATAGCTATCTAAAAAATGTTGCTTTACTATACATTTTTGTAAGACTCATTTAAGCTTTTAAAATTTTGCAATTAAATGTAGAACTTAGTATAAAGCTTGCGGATATAATAAATCTAACTGTTTGTTAAGCATATAATTTGTTCTGTGGAGAAGCTCGATACACCAATTAATTTGAAAATTATGTAACGCTTCGGAATTACAAAATTAAGCCTGGTAATTCACATTTGTTTAAAAAAGCTACGATTGAAAAGCTTTACTTTTTCCTTAGGTCCAATTTTTTGCCCGAATTAGTCTTTTTATATAACTTACCAATATCCGGCAAATAATGGATTCCAGTTCAATAAGCGTTAAGAAAAGCGTTAAGTTATTGTTTTCTAAACATATTTAATTAAAAACTTGCTGGGCGCTTTAACATTAAAAGTTGTAGATATCTTGATTTTTAAATTGTAGTAAAACCTCGTTTAAAATTTTGAGAATTTAGAAAATACTTAAAAGCTTCAATGTAATACTCATCATTTATTCTAAAATTGAGCTTTTTTAAAATTTTGATTTATTAAAAAATTAGCTGCCTGTGCCTAGTCGTAACCAACATATGTGTTTCTGTTTTGAGAGCAAAATATAGAAGCTTTGGTTCAAGAATTTTTTTTAATCTTTAATGAAATGAAACAGTTCTTTCTTAATTATACAATTTTAAACCTCATTCAAAGGCTTTTAAATATTTTGTGAATAAATTAATATAAAATCAGTTTATTTGAACTACCAATTATGTGAAGCTTTAGAAATATCAAATGAAGTCTGATAATTAGAATTTTATTTTAAAAGCTCGAGCTGGTGAAATAAAGGGATTTTGGAGATGTCTCACTTCCATTACGTTTAATTGTTTTGTCTGAATAGGACTGATCTTTACCAAGCTTCTTTCAAATATGTATGTTGTTTTTTAATTCAAAAAGCTTAACTACAAAACCGTTTTTACCAAGCCTCTTTTGGCCAAGTTTCCCTTTCCAACATTCCGAGATTGATGAATTACAGTTGAAAGACTTGATGCCTTTAATCACCAATTTTCCAATTACAAAAATATCTCTTGTTCGGTTATTTTGATCATCCTCATCACGCTACCATCGCAAAGGGTAGGCTCGACATTGTGCTATGCTAGAAGACTGCCTTGTTTTCGAGGTATGTTTCATCCCGTTATTTGGTATCTTTAGCGATATCAATGTAAATTTGAACGAAATTTCATTTGCGTTTTAACTAACTTTTTAGGCGATTTCATCTTACTGACCTTGTGTACTTTACAATATCTAAGTTGTATTGCAAGAGGTAAACTTATTAATAGTGGCCAGGAAAGAATAAATTAAATCTTGTAAGAATGAAATGAGCAAGAAATTCTAAAACCAAAACCAAAACTGTAAGCCGGGCAATTATAAATTGAAAATATCTTTAGAAGGAACTTTGTAAATATTAAAAAACTTGAATAAAATTATCACTTCATGGAATTAATGTTATCGAGCTTTTAAAAATAACAACATTTATTATTATTAAAATTACCTTAAGTAAACTATTTAAATGTTTAGTTTTATAAAGCTTTCATTTATTAAAATAATATTAGCAATCCAACCTAAATATAATCTTCCTAAAATTAATTATCAATCCAAATTGAGAGCAAAATATAAAAGCTTCTGATCGAGAGTGTAATGAATTTTATTGATTTTTATTTAATTTTTTTTTTTAAAACTATGCAGAATATTTTAAAAAATATTGAGAGGCAACTAAACTGTCTCTTGTTTTTAACATTTCTTGCCTAACCGAAATACATTCGATTAAAAAAAGCTCGAAAATCTTATTTAATAAATAATTTTAAATTAAAGAATGGTTTAGAAAAAATTTTAAATTATAAATTTTTCAACAAATTAGTTTGGAGGTAGTGGACAGCTTTTGAATTTATCTACTGTTTAACTGTTTGACGAAATTTACTTTAGGTTAAGGCCCTTTAGCTAAACCGAATTTTATACAGTTTTGCTCAAAACTTTACCCTATAGTAAATTAACTAAATAACAGCTTTTCTCAGAACGTCTAAATCAGCTAATTCCAAAGTTTTCCAATTATTCTAAGCAAAATCTCTACAAAATTTTAATTTTAAAATATTTTGGGTAAAGCTTACCTATTTGAGGAACATATAAAATGTTCATCATGTTAGTTGCTAACAATTTTAAAATTTATTTTAAATTTTGTTAAATGAACTAGGTGGAAATTTATCAAAATTTACCGGCTTTTCGAAAAATTCTCCAAATAAATTTCGAAACAAAATTTAGTGTTTTTTGTTATTAAATAATTTGAGATTCTTATTGAGGCTTTCACCTTAAAAAGCAAATATTAGATATATTCAGTTGCATTGAAGTTTGGCGAAAGCTGATGGACTTAACAAACTTTTCGAATTTAAATATGTAAAAGTTTTGATTTGCCAAGTTAAAATTACAGAATCTGATATTTACATTAATTATAAAATCAATTTCGGATTGCTAAGCAAATGAATAAGGTTAATTAGTAGTTCCCTATTATTATCAACTAATATCAAACATAAACTATCTAACTTTCTGTCTATATGACCATCAGTATGGATCTCGTCGTACTAAACAATAGAATAGGGCATTCGCATAGTCCAAGAATCTCAGGTTATTTTAGTCGCTAGTACCGAAGCATTCGATCGGGTTTGGCATATGGGCTTACTTTCAATATTGGAGTCCTTAAAGGGTTATCCTACTTCCACTGCTTTTGATAATTTTCATTAATAATTATCTATAGGCCAGTCTCAATGAAATCCACTCGTAAAGTTGATGATAGGCCAATTTTCCCATCATTCCACATTTTGAATTCACTGCTTTATTGTGAACAGATATTCTCGTGAAAAGAGTTGTTTCGAGAGCTAAATTTGAGCGGAATTTAATACTAACAGTATTGAATTGAGCTCTAAATATTCCAACAATCTGATTTCACACGTGTCGCTGACAAATAAAAGTCACCATCTCGGATTGGTGACTCAAATGTGAATAATCCCGATCGATCGACATGCTTGGTCTGATGATTAGAAAAAAGTTCTTATTAGGTGAATAAATAAGCGAGGCAGCTAAAATTTGAAATATCTCAATAACATTTCAGCAAATTTAAATGTGGATTTTAATTAAATAAAAGGTATAGAAAAGTTTTAATTTATAATGACGCCCACAGATCTGTCTTTAGAGGCCAGTGCAGCCGTGGTCCTTCTTTTCTGTTGAACAAACTTTCCAAATGAATTTCTTACTAAAAATTGATTAAATATTTTTATTTATATTAAGCTTGGTTTTGATACTCAAACAATGCAATATTAGATATATTTGCTTGTCCTGAAGTTGGATGAAATCATTCTTATGTAATAAACCAATAATAAGTAAAAGCTGAAATATTATTAATTTTAGAAATTGAATTTATGTATATAACCAAACTTTTTTGGTTTTGTTAAACTTTAATTTGATTAAAAATCTAGATGAGACTGGATATTTATTATTTCCGGCGTAATCGGTCCCTAGCTAAACAAAATATTGTTATTCAACAGCTCTGTTTAAGAAAATTACACTAGTGTTGAGATTTTAAGTTTAACATCGAAGCAAGTTTATTAGAAATATAAAATGTTGTTTAAAAGCTTCGAAACTTTTTCGAATTCACTATAAGTTAATTTAAAAACTAAATAAACTGTAAGCATATTTATATTGTGGCCACAAGGCATAACATCCTAAGTCGATTTAAGAAAAAATTGACTTTTCAATATTCAGCATTTTCTACCTATCCTGTAACTTACCAAAATTGACTTAAGTGCGCTTATCTTTTGACCAAAGACTGTGGTTACAGTTCGTAATCGCTTAAAATAAATTTGGTGAAACTAGAAGGTAGATACAAAATGTTGAATATTGAAAAGTCAGTTTTTTCTAAAGTCGATTTAAGCTGTTATGCCTTGTAGCCACAGATGGCTTAATATTATTGCCTAAAAGCTTGATGTGTCACTAAAAGCATTCACAATCGGTCAAACAAGATCGCAATGTTATTTAACTCCACGCTTATTTTGAATAAATGAAAGCTTCAGAGAAAATAAATTAAATATATTTCTGAAGGGCTAAAAGCTTTTAATTATTTGTTTGTCTAATCGTTTTAAGCTTTAATATTAAAAATTTTACATAACATTAGATTGAAGTCGAAACAACATTCAATAGCTTGTTTGGGTTTAAAATTATAATAAAAGCTCAATTAACACTTTTAAATTTAGACACAAAAATAAGAAAATATTTAAAAGCTTCAATAATTTAATCAATTTACAGCGAAATAAGTAGAGACAGAGCTGCAGTTGCTAGAAGCTTTCAGATCTAGAAATAAAACTAGCTTTAAAGCGCAGTTAGTTTAAAAGCTCGTTTTGATGTATAACATTAAAAGATAGATTAAGGTGAAGAAAATTCAGCTTTCATATTTGGTTTTTAAATTAGTTGTTTGGCCGTCAATAACTTAGGACAGGTTTTGCAACAAAGTTCAATAACAAATAATTTTATGGTTTAAAATTATTACCCAATTAAATAACACTCAAAAGCTTCCAAAGCTGAACATTTTTAGATGTAACAAATTTAACAAATAGTAATTAGTTGAGCAAATTATTCGAAGAAATTCAAAAGCTGCCAAATATGTATTAAAGTTTTTAAATTATCAAGTTGAAAATATATAGGTATTTTAAAGCTCGGATTGTCGAAAAGGCAGAGCAAGTTTTGTTTTGTTTGATTGTTTTATGACCAAGTTAGATGGTTTTACTGAGTTTCATTGAATGCTAATATTATGTTATTTAATAGCTAACTTTACACCAAATTTCGAAATTTTAAAGAAGCTCATGATTTTCTTAACATAATAACGTTTCGCCAACAACTTCGCAAGCTTCTGGTTAAAATAACGTTTAGCCACTTTTTTAAAAGCTTTAATAATGTTTGCATGATTTCAACAATCAGCGGTATTTAAGCGGAAATTATCTATCCTCACTTGCTACTATATAACAACATTTTGGTTTATGATTGCTTCTAGAGTGTAGTCAAAATATTAATTTTGATTGTAAAACATAAAGCTTTCAATAGTTGTCAATAATGCTATTGCATTCACAATTAAAATTATGTTTAGAGAGCAGTCCAATAAAGAGCAATCGATGCTGGTTTTAAAAGTATATTGAAAGATCGAGTAACACTTGAAGAGTTTAGAAAAAAAAAAATGAAAATTGTTTAAAAGCTTTAATATTTCTAAAAGCTTGAATAATCATTTTATTTCATATTAGCGGAAACAAAAATATAAAACTAACGATTATTATAATTGACATTACCCTAAGCAACTGATTAAAAGTTGAGCAAGTTACATTCAGCTCAATCAGGTAAGCCAACTTTTAGCAACATTTTGAGTAAAATTACCATTTTCATACCTGCACCCAAATGATACATTCAAAATTTCATGACAATGTGACAGATAAAAGTCATAGTTTTTCCAAACATGTTGGAAGACCTAAATGCGCCAATTATAATTAATTATTTTGCATTCTTAATACTTCAAAACAGATTTTGGGATGAAAATACTTTAGTGTATAGTTTAAAATTCGGATTGGCCTACAAGCTTTCGTTTATATAAATTAAAATTACAAGAGATTTGTTCAATTGAGGTTTCCTCATTAAATAAAGTAAAATTCATAATATTGAATTCTTTCTAGAGCTTCTGTTAAATTAAAATAAGTAAATGAATTAAACTAAAGTTACGAATTACATTTTTTACGACAAAATTAGGAAGAAATATTAATCATTTTGATTCTCTAACAGCTTTAAAGACAAATTGCCTTTAACTACATCTTTAAACCAAGAAAGCTCTAGAAAAGTTTGAAAAATTATAGATTCTGAGAAAATAGTGCAAAAAATGATTTATGAAAAGGTTCAAGATTATATAATAAAACACTTTATAAAATGACTAGACACTTTAGACTTCATTCCCTACCTAAATTTATTGAGTTTAAATCATGTCGTTACATCAATTTGTCTGAGCTTTAATTGGGTGTCATAAAGCTTTTAAGGAACACTTTTAGTATTTAAAACAATATATAATAGTGGCTTTCATAGACAAACTGATTTAAAGTACATTGGATTGATACCTTGTAGTAATTTAAAAATCGGTTAATTTTGCCATTTTTGTTAGCAAATTAGGAAAAGCTCTTGAAATGTCAAATTAATACTAAAAATTCACATTTGTTTATGAAAGCTTAGTTAGTTGAACGATCGTGATTTTTGAGGAGATTTATTCAAGTTAGGTTCGTTTTTTAGGAGTAGCCTAAATTAGGCTTGTCTCTAATTTATCATAAGGTTACAAAAAGCTCAACACGGGTTTTATTAATGATATTTAAATAGGAATTTAAATAAATTTTTAATTTTATTAATATTAACTTGGAAAACTGGATAAATGACAGTTGCACAAACAACTGAGCCCTGGTTTCGTTTAACATATTCATTCCATCCATAGTCTTCTTACCCTTTGCCTGCCATTTGGAATTTTTCCCAAATAAATCCCTAATGAAAATTACTACTGCGGCATTCAAATGATATTAAATATATTTAATAACACTGAAGTTAGACGAAAGCTTTCGATGTAACAAGCATACAGAAAGTAAAATTTCAACCATAAGTTAGTTTGAAAAATGAATCTAAAAACAAAGCTTTCTGATTGATAAGTTAAAATTAAAGCATTTAAATACCACTTTGAACTTTTGATTTAAAAGCCTCGGACTATTGAAAGAGCAATGAGTTTCTTATGAAAAGCTGGGATTTAATAATTGAAACAAAAGCTTCATTTTACAAAATTTGACTATCAAAAAAAGTACTGGCTGAATTAAATGTAAAACTGTTCTCCCAAGAGCTCTTCCTAGTAACACATTAGGTACTAAGAAGCCAATACTGTTAGAGATTAAAGTTTTGACAATTACACCGAGCTTTTAATTTTTTAATATATCATACCTTATTTCAAATTGAATTATTTTGCACTTTGACGATACATAATAAGAGTTCAGTCAAAAACTACTTTAAGTCTTACTTACTAAATTGTGCTCATAAAATATTTAAAATATAGAGCTTAACCTCTTTTAATAAATTATTTATAAACCTTACCCTAATTTACCTTCAAAAATATTTCATATCACTTTTAAACGATCAACCATACCATCCATATCTACTATTATCAAATTTGCTAAATAAAATTCCAATATGTCCCAAACGCTTTTAATTCCACAAAATTTGTTGTAATCTGCAATTTCATTTATCCAAACTATCCAATCTATCTATAAACCGAAATGCATACACATTTATACACAATACACGCTCACATATGAAAAACAAACAACAATGATGAAAATTTTTTTTTGTATTCAAAATTCACTTCAAAAAGAAAATTAAATTGAAAACTACAACAACAACAACAATAATAAAATGGCACACACCAAACAAAAAAAAAAAACCGAAAACCTAACCAAACCAAACCGACCAAAATCAAACCACATTCAGAAATGAAGAGACATTTAAATTGAGTGCATTTACATATTTGTTGTTGTTGTTATTTTTTTGGTGGTGTGTATTCTCTACTTTTCAAGTGCAATCACTACGCTGCTTTGCTGTTTATATTATAAACTTGTACAGCAGCATTTGGTACAGTATACTATGGATGTTTTTTTTTTTATAATTTTCCCAGCAATTTTCCCATATTTTTGTTGTGTGTGTGTGTGTGTGTGTGTGTGTGTATATATATTCAGAGATTCAAACAAAACAAACAACACAACCAAAATAAGCACACAAATTGGAAACTCGATTTATTTTCCTATATATGGTGGCGTGTTGTGTATAGTAAGGATTTTATTTTTATTTTTTATTTACTTATTTTCCACAAACAAAAATCACTGTGGAAAAATGGAAAATATATATACAATACAACAACAACAACAAAAAAAATTCAATTTTCGACATATTTTCGCGTTTTGTATACTCTTTTTCCACACGTCTATATACATAAATACATATATATGAGAATTTGTAGCAGACTCCTACACGCCGCCAAATGTACATACATTTTTTTCCTGTATATATGTTTTTGCAAATTTTCCACTGTACACTTGCATTTTCCTCGTACAGTTTTTTTTTTTCGTTGGTTTGATGTGACATAATATCACATATAAATTTACCATAAATTGAATGAATGTTACTCTTGTCCTCTATATGTATGTACATATATATTAATGGATGACTATCTCTCACTGATGCGGCTGCTACTGCTGCTAGTCAAAATTAAAAATAAAAATCCAACACCATTTTCACTTTACATTACAGAAAAACCAGGCAGCAGTGGTATGCCATGTCAATAGTAGAGTAAAGTGCTTATTTTGGTGTCATTGTTATGTATATATGTTTATAGAGTTGTGGATAAAGAGTGCGCGGAACGAGAGATTGATGAGGATGCGGGCGAAAATTTTATCATCATCATCGCTATATCGTCATCGCGTCGGTCAGAACTGAATATACCAATGCAAAACAAAGTGGCGATTTTTTTTTTTTGCTGTTTTTATTCGGTTACCACGAAACATTCCGCAGGATATTAATAGGTTTATTTGGGAAAATGGGGTTTTATTGTTGTTGTTATTTTACCATTTATTGCATAACAATTTGCCAGTTCTATCAGTTGATTGCTGTGCGGATTTTTTTTTTTTTCAAACTATTGTTTTGTGTTTAATTATGATGATGATTTGACTGCCTGAATTCTGGTTATTTCACAGTAGATGATTGTTATTAAAATTAGGTAGGAACATTTTCAGAGGCTGACGTCTAATAAGTGGAGGACATGAGTAATTTGACACGTTATTATCATGTACCGTTTATAATCGATAAATTATCTTAACTATCGAGCTTTTAAATTTTGTTAAGCTTTTATTTCAGAAATTTGTTCGTATTTTGATTTAATTACACTAACTAATTACATATAAGAGCTTTCAAATATCCAGGGTGGCTGAATCACAATTTTTTTAGAAATCTTTTCGATAAACTGTATCTAACAGTTATTTTTCAGTTATCATTAAGTAGTTGTAGTACATAATCCGGATCTATGAGATTCTGAATTTGAACGTTGATTGATTGATTGATTGATTGATCAGAATGTACGACCAAGCCTAAGCAAGACTCCCGGATGACGCCGGGCCCTCCGTACACTCTTTACACACAACAAAACCGAAGGAAAGGAAAGGTAAGTTAGTATTAAAGACTCGACCCGGTTCCAGACACCTAAGTAGTCGATAGTTAGTAAATTTGTTAGTATTTTTTTTTTTTTTTTTTTTTTTTTTTTGACACTTGTTAATCACAAGACAACACAATTTATTCTAATACAGCGTCCCTCTGTTGTAACCACAAGATCTGAAAAGCCTTAATTTTAATTAATTATTAGTCTCTACTATTGTTCCCATCGGCGGTTGTGAGGTGGGAGGGGCGAGATTTCGTTGCATCATCATGTTCCCGAGCGGTCAACCAAATTTGTAGTAACCGTAGTAAATGTTGCTTGACCTCGTTGTTGAAGTTGTTGCGTCTCTTCTCTCTTGTCTATTCGCCCCCCATGAGATTCTGAATTTGAACGTATTGAAAAAAGCTTCTTATCCCAATTGATCAGTTTCAGATTAGAATTCTTTGATTTTTCTCAGAAATAGCCATCCAAATTTAGTTCAAACAGATTTAAGGCTTATACAAAATTATCAGCCAATAAACAGTTTTCATATACCACATATACGCATTAAATCATTAATTGAAAGCTTTAATTTGATTTAATTTTTACTATATTGAATTATTCATTGAAATTATTCATTGGAAAGTTCCTACCGGCTACACGCGACCTTTTCTAAAATATATTTTTATTTTGAAAATTTTTGAAAGCTCTATGCTTTTCACAAACTTAATAATTTGATGATTCTAAGCTTTTACTTCTTTTTATCAATTTTAAGTTAATCAGAAATTATTTATTTTCGTGAGCATTTTCGGCTAATTGAGTTACATAGCTTCTGACCATAAAGCTCCCAAAAATCATAAACTTTTAGATGGTTTTTGTACAAGCTTTAGAGATTTGCTGTTCTTCTAACTAAAATAAAAAGTTCCTACCGGCTACACGCGACCTTTTCTAAAATATATTTTGATTTTGAAAATTTTTGAAAGCTCTATGCTTTTCACAAACTTAATAATTTGATGATTCTAAGCTTTTACTTCTTTTTATCAATTTTAAGTTAATCAGAAATTATTTATTTTCGTGAGCATTTTCGGCTAATTGAGTTACATAGCTTCTGATCATAAAGCTCCCAAAAATCATAAACTTTTAGATGGTTTTTGTACAAGCTTTAGAGATTCTCTAAAGCTCTACGAATTCGTGTTACTTTGAAGTATTAGCTCTATTGTGTAAAAGCTCTTAATTTTTGATTGAATAACTGATTTGGTTTATGGCGTTCATAAGCAGAGCCTTCTAGAGTATAGAGCCATAATCATTATGACGTATTTTTTCGAAGCTTTTTTAGTGGTATAACTTTTCACTAATTTCCATAGGAATCCATAATAAAAATGGTGTTTTTTAGCTTCAAGTTTTTCAATGAAAAAAGCAAAAATGTTTCAAAATTTGTATACAAAAGTATTCTACATATATTTAGCAGCAATACACAAGAAGGGTATATTGGTATTAAGTAAATATTAATTGCAGAAATATTAAAATTAAATTATTTCTAAAATATATTTTTCGAACTTTCATTTTGAAAAATACATCAAAGTTGGCTCTGACGAATTAAAATAATACTTGCTAAATTTATCTTTAATTTTACTAGTGTACGTTAGATGTCTATAATTGTTGGCAGAAAAATACGAAAAAAAATTATTTAATCACATAATTATGACACGTTCTTAAAATTTTGAGAATTTGTTTTGCTTTTCCTACAATTTTTGAACTTGAAATTTTCCCAAGTGGTAATTTTTTGTACGATTTTACAAAATGTTACTGCCCACTGCCATCTATGTATTGACTTAATGCACACGATTTGTAGTAAGCTTTTCTTTTTAATATGACCAGATTGCCGTTGTTATGAACTTTTTTTTATATTTTATTACAAGAAAATGAAAACGATTTACTTAAACGATATTCTTATATGTTGAAATTCAAACATTTATGAAAATATTTCAGAAATCATAATTACGAATTTCCAATGTTTTCATTTACAAATTTGTCTTAGAAAAAAAAGTTATTTCCCATATGTTTTATGTGTTTTACTATGGAAATTTTGGTTTTTTCGTCGTTTCTAATTCCCTTATAAAAGCTTCGTTTTTTAGATTATGGCTTGTATAATCAAGGTTGCTTTGTCATAAGACGTGTTAAGAAAATAAAAGCATTCAAATATTCTATCAAAAACCTAGTATTTCTAGAATGGTATGCTTTACAGGTTATAAAACTTAAAAAGTAGAAGGCATATGTATACATCCTTCTAAAAAAGTATGAAGCTTCTTGCTTTACAAAATTAGTTTGTTGTATCAAAAATCTCTTATAAAACCGGCATAGATAGCTGTGAAAAAATAAATTTTTTTTTAAGGAGAAATTTTTAAAATTTGAAGCTTTTCAGTTGCATAAATTAAAATTGTTTAACGTTGCCAACTGATTAAAACATAAGCTCCGCTGTGCTAAGAATACTTTACCATCATTTTTTGGATTTATTCACCTTATTATAGTTAGAACCAATGTCATAGACCATTTAGCTAGTTAGGTATTTTTCAAAATTATTCTTAATCTTTTTATAAAGCTTATCCTAACTTATAAAAGCTCTCACGATTTTTTTTTGCTTCTTACCTTAATTTAATTAAATTCAGAAATCTTGACAAAATATTGGTAATTATGAGTTTTTGGATTCTCGTAACATGTGAAGTAGACGAGTCTTGCAAGCTGTTTTACGTAATATACATATTTTCAAACTATTAATAACTTTAGCACGTTTACATAAAGACCTATAAAATTCATAGAAATTTGAAGAAGCTTATTAATAAGAGACTGATTAAATATTTCAACTAGAATTTTAATGTTTAGTATTAAACTTAATATTGCTCAAAAGTTAAGCTTAGGATAGCTTATCAGGACTTAATTATTAGTCGACAGAACTTTGAAAGCTTCATATTTTCATTGTGTCTATTGTTTTATAATTAGGAAAAATCTAGTTTTGTTTTGCCAAACGTTTTAGGTTCTCACTATTCTTTGAATCTGGAATTAAACCACCTAGTTGTAGTTGTAATGCATCAAAATCCCTACCCTAATGTTTTTATATTAAAAGCTTACAGATAATTTTACAAATGTTTCTCATTGAATACTTTCAAGAATTGAATTCTATTAAAGCTCAAGTAAATCTATAAAGCTTTTCAAGAAATTGTTATCGGTCTACTATTGCTTAGTATGTGGGAGTGAATCACTAAATGTTTGTAATATTTTGTTAAAATCAGAAACTGGGTACCGTAAAATTTATGAGCTTTTTGGCCCAACTGCCTATTTGGTACAAAATAAATTATTTTAAACTCCTACCTGGAGCGAATCCTTCGAGAAGATCTTTTAAATTAAATTGCTAGTTTAAAACTTTCAGGAAATTTGAGGAATTCGCATATATAATCCAATAAAATGGTAATATTAAAATCTGCGTGAGCTTTACAATTTTTTTTGTAAGACTGAACAAGAAGAGATTATCTAGAAAATAGTCGCTGTTTTTTTATTAATGCTTCCAAAAATCCAAAAACTTTACATTTTGATTGGTGTCTTACTATTTTTAAGAGGGAACCTTGATTTTGCAATGCCTCAAATGTGCATTTTTTAAATGTTAGCCACATCTCTCATTGTTTTGACAACAATAAAACAAGTCAGATTACAGACAATCCAGTAATGCAATTCACTATCAACATTCTTAAAAGTATCTAGTTTATGTAAGATAACATACCCTCAAGCGTTTTAGTTTCCTTCAGAACATTGCAGATTACAGAAATGTATGTACATTTTATATTGCATAATATTGACTCTATAAGAGCTTTTCATTTTAAGACTTATATTAGAAGCTTGCATTTTTGCTAATGATTTCGTTACAAACTGAGACACATAACTTAGGAGCTCAAAATTCAACTTTAATTTCAACTTTCAATTGCTTAACTATATTCTGAAAAACCTCAACTAATATCATTTACAGGTTAAAGAATTCTTTTTCTGCAGAATTAACTTTGAAGTATTAACTCTTTCATATAAAAGCTCTCAAGTTTTGATTGTATATTTGATTTTACTTGAAGTTCTGTTTTAGAAACTGTAAAGATTCGACTTACATGTTGTTCTACATATTAAAAATTAAGGAGTAGACAACTTTTTTACCAATTCTTCTGGAAACGTCGAAATAAGAAGCTTTTGAGACGGAACACAATTTTTTCATATGTTAGCTAGTTGTAGTTAGAGAAAACTGATTTGATTAATCAATACAGATTTTTTATTTGCTTGGCTTAGAAGGCTGTGAAATAGACATTGAACGTTTGTTTAAAATCAGTTTTCGGGTGCTTTTATAAACTATTGTTCTGTCATATGATCTAGTTTGTTATTTTTGAAAATTATTTAATGATATTTTATAGTTCATCGTAACCTAAAAAGCTCTCATGAAATATTTTGTTTATTAGTTGAGACTACTTCAATTCAGAAACTTTGTCAAACATATTTAAAACTATAAGCTTTTTTGGTTTTCGGAATCCTGAAAAATAAGACTGTTCAAAAGCTCTCATAATATACACATTTTCAAGTTGGTAATAATTTTGGCGTGTTTGCATAAAAGCCTATGAAAATATTAACAAAGTATTGCTTTATAAGCAAACCTTAACCATCTACAGTTTTTAATTTATAACTCAAATAATTTAGCTAGAATTTTTAACATTTCGAACTGTTATTTTGAGAATAGTGCTCAGAAGGTTAATTTACACAGCTTAATCAGATCCAAAAATTTATTGAACTATTTTGAAAAATTTAACATTTTGATTGTGTTTATTTAACGGATTACACGTAAGTGCTTCACCAAAAATTCTTTTTAAAATCAAAACCTACGTCTAAAACGTTGGAGCTTTTGATCAAACAGTCTATTTTGTAAACGAGAATTATCCGAGAGATCTATCAAACAAAATATGGTCCCCTTAAAACAGGCTTTGTGCTTTAACAAAAAATCATCCTAAGAACAATTGGGAGCCTATTAAGTTTAATGGAGCCTACCTGAAAGCTCATTTTAGTACTTGAATAAGAGAAACAAAATTGGTTGGATATGAAATTAGTTCTTACGTATGTATATATTTTAATTCAAAATCTGCTATTAAATGTTGACTAAATCCTTTTAAAAAAAGTGGACTTTGGGTCGTACAACTGATCTAAAATTTAATCTTAGCCAAATCTATAAGACAATAAATAAGACAATAGAAGACTAAAGATGGACAGTTTTCAAAATTATTTTAAGCGAAATGTTTAGTATTTTAAGTCAACTTAAGTAGGAAATTAAAATTTTAAAACTTATTCAAAATGTTTTGTATCATTTCATACAACTCTGAAAATTTTTAAGTTATATCTATTCAGAAGCTGTAAAATAATTAAAACCGAAGTAATTTTACCAATTCTAATGAAAAGTTTCTTTTCAATATAAAATAAGAGTTACTGATATATCCAGTAAACTGTAAATACGGATCGATCTAGTGGCTGATGCTATTAATGAAACGATGCCGTCGCACCTTAAGATCGATTAGACTATTTACGTAGAAAATTTAGGCAGTAATTTAACAGCGATTCTCCACTAATTTCCATAAGTGCTTTTTAGTTTCTTTTAAAACAGAATTAAAAAATTAAAAATTAAAAATGTATGTAAATTCTGTACTACAAAACATTGGCAATATAAAGTAAGCTTTTGAATTACTTTTAGTAAGTAGTGACTCTTTTGAAAACATAAATAAATTAGCCAGTTATGAAATGTATGCTATTTAAATTTGTGAGCTTCTAAGAGCATAGTTGAGAAAATCATATCGCATCACCTCTTCGTTTATTTTAATGAATCATGTTTATATTACAATATAATTTAAAAATTTTATTTTATTTAATGTGTACAAGTTCGTTAAAAGCACATGCAAATTTAGAGTGTGTTTTATAATATTTTGTACTTCAATTAGGGAAAACTCTGAAAGGGCAGCCATTCTAAGTAATTAAAAATATTATTTAATGAAAGGTTCCAATTTGTAAAAGCACTAAGCTAAAAAGAGCTTTTGCCCAAATATACACTTTAAAAAAAGGCACATTACAATTTTGATCTAAGCTTTTATTCATTTATCACCATAATTTCCAAAACGCAGCTTATCAAGAGAATATTCGACAATCGTCTTGTTGCGGTTATTGCCAAAAATTGTTACGGAGCTTTTTGAGTTATATTATTGTAGAATAACTAAAAATAATGTTTAATTACTGTTGAAAGAGTTTTGTATTATTTTTCAGTAATTTGCAGAGTTACCTAAACATAAGATTAATGAAAGCATTTTCTATAAAGCCGTATGGGTAAACTTTTAAAATATTCAAATTGTTAAAAATTGTAATTCGAACGATCTGGTAGGAGGTCACATTATTGTTAGCTTCATAGTTAAATAAAGAGCTTTTCATAAAAAGTGGTATATTACAAGAGATAGAATTTATTACAAATCGAGGCCGACAAATCAGAGACTCTAAATCTATCCAAAATGAAAATTTAAATTTTAAATTTCAAAGGCCAAACTTCTAAACAACTTTTGATTGTATCTAATTTTAAAAGCTTTCTAAACATGTTTTAACAGTTCACAGATTCAATGTAATGCTTAATCTCAACATTGCATTTTTCACAAAAGCTAGTGATTAACAACATTTTTACAGTATGCTTACAACATATTATTTACAAATTCATTATTTATAAAGTAACTTTTTAATATTTAATTCAGCATAAAAACTGAAAAAGCTCCATAACGATAGACAACAACAATTAATTTAAAACGCTAGTTTCAAAGAATATGGATCGCCCTCGAAAAGAGAGCCTACTGAAATTTTAAATTTTTAATCTATTTACACAAGCTTTCATACATTTGATACTGATATTTTGAATGTAACAGTTTGTAAACTTATTATCCAAGGCATTTAGAAATATTTGGATGTTTTGAAATAAAGTTGCATTTTTTAAAACTAGCTTAAAATTTACTGAAAATGTATTGTTTGATCAATTGTAACTATTAAAGCTTCAGGAGGTGAATCATTAAATTAAACAAACATGACAAGTTAAAAAGCTTATTTATTTTAAACTAAACTTAAGCAACTTCCATCTGTGATTGATTAGGAATACCAAATCTTTCATATTGAAATGAGCTTTAATATTTGAGCTTATTTTAAAATCAAAGCGAATTATATAATTATGATTCTCTTGTCATGTATTTACTTAATCTGTTGGAAATAGTAAAAGCCTTCTTACTTAATAGTGGGCCTTGCGAGTTGGAAATATGTACTTTGATTTAAATAAATTTCAGGTTTTTGTTTTTTTGTAAAAGTTTATATAACCTTTTAAACCGTATACAAATTTTATCTTTCTCCAAAGTACTAATGAACATATTTTAAGCTTTCATATCAATTATCATAAAAGAAAATTTTGAATGAAACACTTAACATCTTTTATCTATATTAAACTACAAAGCTTTTAATAAGTTTTAGTTAGTTCAAAGATTTGATATGACTCTTAAGATTTCCTTTAAGTAAGAATTACAACTTTTGTCTAGCCTATCTCTCTCATTAATATTAAGCTTTTATCAACATGAGCTTTTTTCTAAAAAATACAGCAAATTTGTCTTAAATTGATTTGAGCTTGAGGACTTCAAATTAATTTAAATAAATGCATACAATTTTAATTTTAATTATATTAATTAAGCCTTGTTGCTTATTCTATTATTCTTTCCGTATTGCCCATTAAGACGGAAAAACATTTAATGCAACCTCTATTAAGTGTCTTATAATTAGTTTCAGTTCGATGATGAAACAATAAAAACAAAATTGGTCCTTTCACTACATTTTCACCGATAATTAAATCAGATCACAAAAACAAACTAATCTTGCTGCATACATTTAGCATCCCTGTATACACACATTATTTGTAAAACATAACAAATTTTCCTGTCATGTTATGCTATAATACATTGTGTGTGGTCAATTTATTTATTTTTTATTATTTTATTATGCAAGACAAAATCACTATCAAATATTAGAATACTATGAATAATGTAAACAAATCACCATAAGATCAATATAAATGTGTACCAGCAACAAAAAAAAAATGTGACAAACTTTCCTTTTTTTTTGTTACCGTCCGTAAGAACCATAAATTTTGGGTATCAGGAAATAAAAAGCAAGTTGATTCCGAAGCTATATGTAGGTAAATACAGCTTTTATATTTGACCAATAATAATCTATAGATCAGGAGTTTTTAACCTTTTATTAGATACTAAGGTACAAATGGTAGTGTTCCGCGTATTACCAGTTAGGAATGACTGATTTCGATATTATGGTGAAGATACGACAATATGAGCTTGGTAAAATATTTACTTTTTCTCTCTATATAGACATGAACCACTCTTTCTATCTGGCACAAAATTTTTCCATTAATTTAGGATAAAATTTTCGTCCTAAAAGACCAAAAAAGAAAAAAGTGAAAATATTTTTTTTTTGTGTGTTCTAACAAAATTCCAAACATCTATATATGCTGGCTGTATTATGTACACATAATACTGGGTTATGTTGTATACACTTCTATATACATACATACTTAGTTAGGAGAAGAATGAAGGATGTGATTTTAAATATTGTTTGGTTATGTTCTGTTAGGCCACATTGACTTGATGTTTAATATTTGCTGTATATACTCGTATTTTGTGAAATTAAAACCAAAATAAAAAAAATAAAAAAATAAATTGAAAAATGCTATATCTGTAGAGAGTTTGTACATCGGTAGCACAGCATCATTTTTTTTTGTCGATGAATTTACCATTAACAACATGATAGTGTGTAGTTAGAATAATGTTTGATGATCATAATAATGTTAAGTATTTTTATTTTTTATTTTTGGTGAGGTTTTTGTAATATAACATACTGGATGTGGATTGTCTTTTATAATGTCGGTGATTGAAATATTTGTTCAATTCATTGATGTTGAGGTTTTTATATATGTTTAGGTGATGATGTATTCAACAGTTTAATGTAAGAATCAAAACTTTAAAAATGTTTTATGTTTTAGTCTGCAGTTTGTACTGTACATATGTACATAATATTATGACATCAATTTATCTTCTCAACAGATTTTATGCCAATTAATCCGATTTTCAACACTTTCGTTTTGTCGGAAAATTTTACTTTTAATCTTGAATTATTTACATAATATAGGAATGAAGGTTTGGAAGAAGAAAATTCGTGTTTCGAATTTATAGGAATATTTAATAGATTAGCCTGTTTTACTCAACCTCTGTGCTACCATGTTGTTGAAATACTAATTTAATCTAATTTACATTTTTTGGTGCTGAATTGTATCGTAATATTTATGAAAGAGTACTAGTTTCTAAAAAAGTTGAAAGAGCTTTTGCTGAACGCCTCACTTAAGTTTTTTAAAACCTTTCAACTTATAAGTTTTCTTTTATTTAGGTATCAATTATAGTACTTAAAGCTTTCAGAATTTTCTTCCGTAAGCTAGTTTGAAAGCTTTTAGAAATAAAAATACCAAAATAATTAAATTTTGCTTTACCATTTGAACGATAAATCGAAAGTGGATGGCTTTATAAATGCTAAAACATTTATGCTCCAATTAGGCACTAAAAGTCAATATTTACTAAATAGGGGTTTTGAAATTAAAAGCTTTTAAATTTAGCGCTTAACTGTTCGGAAGAGCTCAAATCACACATTCAACCAAGGAATTTAATTGAACATTTTTGAGGTCATCTGAACATCTAAAAGTTTTTAAAAAAATGTCTTGTAATTTTAAACAATGTCATCCATAGTTTCACCTACGCTAGGTTAGTTCAAATAATTAAATTTAAATATGTTTGAAAGACGGAAATTTAATCATTAACATTTGAAAAAATAAGCTTTTTGTTTGAAACTGATACTTATTGTGAACAAATTTTAATACTAACTAAAACTGACAATAATTTAATTTCCGAAACTTCTTAAAAGCTCCTATATTATTAAAAGCTTATAATTTTTTTCAGGCGTTTTCTTTTTTGAAAAATAAACCTTCTCCTGATAAATTAACAAAATAGTAATTTAAGCGTCAAAATGAATAAAAGTTTCAAAGCTACCTTAGTTAGGAGATTCAGGCCAAAAGCTCCTAATGATTAGAATTTATTGTAACGAATAATTTTATTAGGCTTTAAAAATGAAATTTTTTAAAGGTTCTAAACTATGAGAAAGCTTAATAATTTTTAATACATATGAAAGAGGGGGTCTTATAGTTAATTTGAATCAAAGCTTCTGACTAAAGCTTTAAAACGATTATATATTTTATGTTTAAAACTAAATAAAAATCTGTGTAACTTTTAAGTTCAGAATTTTTTATTTAAAACTGTTTTAAGATACAATGTTAGAATAAGGCAATAGCCAAATTAAAATTGGCTCATTAAAGCTTCTTTTCGTCGAAGATTTTTGTAGTTTTAGGCAAACGATGATTATTCTGGATTGGTGAAGTTAACGAGTGTGTGTTTCAGAGGCAGAAATTTGTTAAATCACGTCTAGAATTAAAAGTGTTTACGATGCCTAAAACTATTTGAGTTTTAACTTGTTTTCGAAAGCTTAAAATTTTGATTCTGGCTTTATGTGATGAAAAGTAGACAGTTTGTCTTAAGATTTAACTCATTGAAATATTAAATTTGAATAAACATAAAAATTTCTTGGTACTTACATAGTATAAAGATGTTCCCATGAAGATGATCTGAAAAAAATAAATACAGATTTTAAATAAAAAGCTCCCAAACAAACTTTTCATCAAAGTTAAAAAATTAACTAGAAAAACTGATATTTAATGAAAAGGCATTTATTGATTTTAAAATTTTAGTAATCTTATTTATAATTAAGCTTTAAGTTACATTAATTTAAATGTTAATGTTGAAAGCCTTCTTTTGTAAATATCATAGTTAAGAGCGAACAATTTTATATTTTTAAATAAATATCTAAATTTCAAAAGCTTTAAGTCTTGAAACTATTTAAAAAAAGATGCAAGTAATGAGTTGAATAATTTTAGGCAAAGCATCTAGCAAAATTTTTCATACAATTTTATATTTTATGCTTAAAATAATTAAAAGTCTGCATCTCACCTAATAAAAGCTCTCACGTAATTCTAGCAATTAGGCAAAAATCGTTATTCTGGAAATGAAATCTAAAACCATTTAAAAATATGAGCTTTTAAAACGAAGAATTTTTGAAAGTAAAATCGAGATTTTAAATTTTCTTCATGTCTACTCTTCAAATAGAATGCTTCCAAAGCTCATCAATAGAATCAAAATTTTAGTAGTAGTTCTGTGAAAGCTTTACTAGATTCTGTATTTAATCATCAGTTAGCAACAAATTCGACAGCGTAAATTTTGATTGCAAACAGCGTCTATATCAGCATAGCAATTTTCAAATTTTTTGTAGCCCTATTGAAAGTTGAGCTTTAAGTAAAAATAATTTGAATCTTAATGTTGAAAGCTTTCTTTAATTTTATATTCTTAGCTAAACAAAAGTTCGAAATTTTGAAATAAAATGAAATTTCAAAAGGTACGAAAAAAGTGAGAGAAGAAAAGTTGTTCGCACGATTTTCTAGTCTATGTTTAAACCTAGGTGACAAACTATTTTGACATGTGGGATCAGTAAAGTTTTATAAAATAATTTTAAGATTAAATTGAGTAGGACACTATTTAACCTATTCATGTAAATGTTTAAGCAACGTTTTTTTTTTAACGAAAAATTCGTCTAAAACGTTGAAAATTTAGAGTTTTTCAATGAAACTTTCTATTTTGCAAACAAGTATTACAACAGAGGTCTTTAAATAAAACCAGAAGTTTTATGCTTTGAACGCAATCTTTACACAATAAAAAAATATCACAGTATTAAAACAAGCCTTGCCCTTTAACCAAAAAACTCTTCAAATTTTATTTGGAACATACGTGAAAGCTCATTTTGGTACTTGCACAAAAGAAACGTTTTGATATTAAATTAATGATTAAAGTTAATGTGGGACATTTTGAGAAGCTTACGATAAGATTTCTACCCTAAAAAGCTTCTATTAAATACTGCATCTTTATAAATTCTTCTAAACCATCTTGAATTTAGGTTAAAGTGATCTACAATTTAAACTCAGCTTAATCTTAACATATAAAAGAATAAAGATATAGAGCTTTCTAGATTATTTATTATTATTATGGATGTGAAATCAACCCACATTCATTTCAAAGGCAAGAACTCTGTTAAAAACATCTAAAAATATGGGCTTTGAAAATGAACTGATTATTTTACCAAAATGAATAATTTCCGCAAGAAAATTCGACATTTTAAATATTTCTCATTTCTTCAGTTCTTTATCAATTAAATACAAAGCTTTTCTTCAATAAAATCATGATTTTAGATAATAATTAACAGTTAGCTTATAATTTTCGATTGCTGAATTTTTAAATTTTTAGCAGCACTATTGAAAGCTAAGCTTTTAGTTAAAATAATTTTAAAGGCTAGCTAATATTCCTACCTAAACGAAAAGTTTGAAATTTTGAAATAAATATTTAAGTTTCAAAAGCTTTCTGATCAATAAAACTGTTCAGCCCTACAGCTACTTGAAAAATCAGCTAGTTTTAGACAGAGCTTCTGGCGAAATCTTCCAAATAATTTAACGTAAAATTAAATTTATATGTTCTTTCGAAATTGAGTGAAAAGCTTGCCAACTTTAAAATTCAGTAAACGTTTTAAAACGAATTTTTAAGCTGCAAGAATCCTCCCTAACATTAAAGTAAAATTATCTTTTAAAATCACTGTTTATAATGAAAATGCATTAAGCTTATCTGAACCTATAAAAGCGCAAACAAAATGCAAGTAGCTGGAAGCTTTGAAAGTTCGAAATAATTTTAATTTTGCTGTAGCTGTTTAGAAACGTAAACCATTATCTTAAGCTTTAAGTTCTTTTAATTGTAGTTTGGAACTGAAATTATAGTTTTTCAGTGTTTGCATAATAGGAAGTTTTGCAGTATTTACTTATCGTCAGTTAGGGATTAACGTGGATTTGAAACGTTCTGATTAGGGGTAAGTAAGCTCCTTTTTTAGCTGGGAATAAATAGATTTAGTTCTAATTTTGTTAAAAGCTAGTGTTTAACTTAAGTTTGGAAGGTCTGAAGATGTCTAAATTATGCTGGAAAGATTTTTATTTTATATATTAGAAGATGCATGCGAGAAACCTTTACAATTTGTAGCACATGTATAAATTACAATATTTTTAAAAATTATTTAAAAAAATTATTGGATTTAACATTGAAGCTAGTTCAAAATTGTATAAATTATGAAAGAGAAAAAAAAGAATATTTCAGTTTAGTAAAGTACGCCATTTACAAAATTAAAAGAAAATTTTGGGCGTTTTTGCAATTTTTTTTTGGCAATAGATTGAAAATTTATTTTTTTTCTTATTCGAAGTTCGTGCATAAAACCGCAAATTTAATCTTGGCCAGGTTCGGTCCTATTGATACAACTCAATAATAAAATCGTTATTGATTCTATAAACGCTTTTACAAATCCCATTATTATTTACAACAAATCAAACATTTATAATTTTGATTTGCATTTCTGCTTTGTCTAAGCAGAATTGTCTATTGCAAATCCAGTAAACTTATTATAAATATATTGCGATATTAAAAGAAGCTTTCCTAGACAAATCCAACGAACCCTGTTAAAGTTATTTAAAGGCTTTTGAGGGCGTTATTTTTGGTAAAGCCTGAACACAACATCGTCCGAAAGACCTCCGATAGTTCATCAAATAACATATTAGGTTATACTGATAATTATTTAAACTGCAAGATGGAAAATTTTGAAAAGGTTTAGCCAGAAGCTTTGCTTGCAATATCACTAAAACTTTAATAGAAACAAATTTTCAGTGCTGCAGTACATGGTTTAAACACAAATACCTTCTAATTTTTAACCTTTTTTAATTAAAAGCTTAAATAAACAGAAAAAAATTTCCTTAGTCAATAGAACTGCAATACAAATTTTATAATGGACTTACTTACTAACTAGCTCTAATTAATTTAACTCAGAACTTTTTGTTATTTTGGTTTAAAGCTAATGAAAACAAATTGGTCCACATGAACTTAACTATCACAATGCTATTTGAAATAAGAGCTTTGGAATTTTAATTCTTGCTTGTGTTAAGCTTTAGAGATCTCAATTCGTTTTAAAAATCTTTTTAAACGATTTAAGTTTGCAAGCAATTAACCTTCACAGAGATTTACCCGTACGCGGTTCTACAAGAAAACAAAATGGGGGTCTCGGAGATTTAATGAAAATGACTAAAAGCTCATATTTCAAAATAACAAAATAGTCTTAAATAAATAAATAAATGATATTTAAACAAAAAAATACAAGCTTTTAAATTTTTTTAAAACAAATTCTTTCAATCAACCAACCATATTTAAAGCTTTAAAAAAGTTTAAACTTTAACGTGATAACGTGAAAAACGCTAAATGGGATTCATTATAATGGAGAGGTTTCTATGTTTCTTTTATATTTCTTTGAAAATTTAACCACAAAAGCGCTAGATTTACGAAGATTTATCCTGTACAGCTTAATTTTAAAGATTTTGAACAATTGCGCTAGAAAATTTAAAAATGTAGTATTTTTATGAACTTCGATGCTTTGTTAAAAAAACCATGGTCCGAGCTTTTAATAACATAGGGCTACAAATATTGACTCAAAAGTATTCGTTCAGTTTAAAATAATTTTATTATGAATTTGTTCTTTAATTGGTCGTTAGCTTTTCAAAAGTAATTTAAAAAAATATTACACCACTGTGTAATATTAACACACAGTGTAAATATTATTATTGCGGAACTTTATTGGATTTATTTTTTCATTAAATTACCAGGGTCTAAAAGCTCTGCTTTTCTATTTTGCGATTATCGTACTCTTCTTTGTTTTTCAGATTGTCTACCATTTTTGCGCCTGAAGATCAATTCAGTAAGCCCTGAAAGCCTTTGAAATGAATATTTTTAAAAGCTCACATTTTGAGATTCAGGTTTGACAAACATTGTGTGTTGGTGTACCAATATTTTGATTTATAGAGCTCATTACGAATTTAATGTAAGCTTTTCTTTGGAACAGAAAGCTTTTAAAGAGCTTTTTATATTATTTTGGCTGTATCAACATACAATCTACTGATTACAACAATGAAATATATAGGAACGGCTTTTACGGAGATACGATAACAGATTTTGCTCAGAAACAAATTTTGCAATTTTAAAATCAAACACCAGGTTTTCCCTTTCGAACATTTATGTGTCTTCCACCAAATCATTTTAAAACAAAACGACTCCGAAAATATTTTCTTCCAGATCAATAATAATAATAACAAATCACTTATAGAGTTGAAGTGTTTACCCCGAATTGAAAATGAAACGAAAAATTTTCTACCGTAATTATAAAATTAATCTTCGGTAAAATATGTTAAGTGCAAATTATTTACCATCTTATTATTGTTGTTAAAATCGCATTAAGTACCCTTTTAATAAACTTCAGTGTTCTTGAGTTGGTTCTTGTGATAACAAAAAAAAAAAAAAGTAAAAAAACCAAATTATTAAACACAAAATGCATTTAACAGGAAACACAACATCAAACACAACATCGTCGAATACAACATCATCGTCGACCGGCGGTGGTGGTGGTGGTGGCGGCAACAACAATAGTAGTAATAATACTGGGAGTGGTGGTAATAATAATTCGACCACAACAGCATCATCATCACCCGAAAATAATACACCACCAACAGCCGCTAGTCTGCTAAATGATGCCTACACAAAAATGACATCAGACATTTTGGCGGAACGTACCTTAGGCGATTTTTTATCTGAACATCCGGGCGAACTGATACGAACCGGTAGCCCCCTATTCGTTTGTACAGTATTACCACCACATTGGCGATCAAATAAAACATTGCCGGTCGCCTTTAAAGTTGTTGCCCTAGGTGATATCGGTGATGGTACAATGGTGACGGTACGAGCCGGTAACGATGAAAATTATTGTGCCGAATTACGAAATTGTACAGCGGTTATGAAAAATCAAGTGGCAAAATTTAATGATTTACGATTTGTTGGACGAAGTGGTAGAGGTAAGTGAAAATTTGTTTTACATTTTTCTTAATAAATATACGCGCGATGAAGATATTGGGAGGAAGAAAACTGTTGCGCTTTTTATTACACAATTTTTTTTTTTGTTGTTTCGGCAGACTACAAGGGGTGATGTCTGAAACAAAATGAAACAAAAAAAAAAATGTTTTATGTAATATAAAAGGGAGCCAAGATTTTCTTTTAACACAAAAACTTTTTTTTATTTAGACTTAGGGTTGCGCGAAATGTATGTACTTTAGATGAATGAATTACTGTGGGAAAATTTGTTGAATTCGACACACAATACAAAATCAATTAAACATCTAATCAGCTAATCGATATAGCTATACGCAGATAGAAAATCAAACATGATTTTATCGGGAAATGTTTTCAATTTTTTTATTCATCTGAGTGATTTACAAAAGCTAATTTTTTTTAATTAAATCGAACTCTGGATGATCATTAGCATTTTGTATAATGTACGCACTGAAAAATTTTAAAATATAAAATCGACCACCATATTATACCCCGTGAATCATTTTAATTATTTCGAAAAGATGTAAAATCGTATTTTTGCGCTTGTGGAAATGAAATTATTTTAATGTACATTTTGTAGCATAAAAAAGGGTTAAAACTGCGGATAAATAAATAGAAATTATACACAAGATTTTTATCTCGCTATATGGATTTATTAGGCTCGGAAAATGTAAAATGCGTTTTTCATATGGTTCGCTGTATTTATCCAAATTATTTACGACGAGTTTTTGACCATACGACATTATACACAAATGGTTTTGTTTATTTTGCCGCCACCATCATAATGTATCACATCAAACAAGAGTACATATGTATTTCGGATGAGAGGGTGCAGGCTTTTTATTTTTTTTGGTGAAAACGACGAAAATTAAATTAAAATACGATATCATCATCACCCTACGTTTAATTTTATGTGTACAACATAAATATTATGTGTGCTTACATGTGCGCTTATCTGAGTTGTGATGATCTTTTGACGACTCTATATGTACTACGGTACATACTTATGTATAAGACTATAATGTATGTTTTAATATGCTGGCAACAACATAAAATATGTATGCTAATAAGCGAGCAGATGAAGAATTTTTTTTGGTGCTTATGATTATTAAAAATTTTTCTTTTTGGTGCTACGAGGGGGTGGGAAAAGTTTTTGCCGTGTGCTAATTAAATTTTTGTATTTTAATTAGGTATAGCTTTGTTTGTGTTTGGTGCGCGGATGATTGTTGCTGTGGTAATTATGATATGTGTATCTACTTTTTGATTTATGTTTGTTTTCCGGTAAAAGTGGGTATGATTAAATTATTTAATTATTTTATTAAGGCTCCCTAAGATATTTTAACAGCAATTCTATTGAACTGATCACATCAGCGCTAGTTTTAGTTCACTGGAGAGTATGACTATCAATCAAAAAATGTATTTTGTATATCGTTTATTATAATATGGGTAAAATACGAAAATTGCTCAATCTTTTGAAGAATTTATGAGTTGCTCAAAATTTTATTACAGTTTTGTAAGCAGCAAAATCTTATTTTATACTTAATTTTACTTATTTCATGTCTAAAACTATTGTTAGTTTTGAATAAAAATGTTGCTCAATTTATAGAAGTAAGAATTGTTCATTATTTGTAGCTATTTTATGATATATTTTCAGAGTGGATTTTTGAAATGCCAATTTCCTTATTTTTAAATCGTTTACTTTATAATTTCGATTTCCGCTGGCTAGTCTAGAAGTTGCTCAAAATTTTAAAAAGTTCTAGACTACGAAAAAATATTTAAAACATTAAATTAATTATGGGAAATATAAGAAAATACTATTTTTTAACCATTTACAAAGTTGCTCAATTTGTGAGAAAACGTTTCAGTTTAACCAATCATTTTTATATTAACTAATCAAGACTAAAGTCTTGTTTGTTGCGGATACTACGGTTGTCACAATATATAATAGAATGATACAAAATCACCATTCACATTAAATTAAATCATCAAACACCTTAGATAACAATCTATTTATGTATGTTGTTACAATATAAACCGAAATGACAAAACAAATACCAGAAAATTAATTATTCGATTCGTTAAAATATTTTCCGGAGGTGCTATTTTAAAAATTATTTGGTTTGAGAATCTAATTATATTTATTACACAAGTAGTTGATATATATAATAGAGTCTGCGGGTATGGGGACGAGTAGCTAAATCAAAAATTGTAATAAACCAAAATATCTAAATCTAACAAACATCATTGCCCCTCTATCGCACTATTTGTCACTATACCAAAGTAGTTGATTTTGTTAGTGTATACAGAAAATTAATTATTAAATGTTGAAACAAAATGTTTTTATATCACACAGCATGATAAATTTATGAATCTACATATATCTAGCAATGTACGTGTGTAAAACACTTTTCTGATTGATTTTTCTGCTGTTTTGGCATTATGACAAAATAGGTGTGACCTTTTTATGCTAATTCTATGTAGATTTTAATTTTTATTTTTAATTTTTGTGGGTGGGATTTTGTTCTCATTAAAATACGTAAAACAGATTTTTAATGTTCACATACGAGTGTGAAACATAAACAATATGGAAACAATATTTTATTGATAGTAATATGGATTTACTCTTAATCTACGTCTACAAATTATTTTTAAATACCATTCCCTTAACTATTTTCCATCTTATTGTTTAAAATACTCAGGCTCATGTTAGTATTTAAATTAAATCAAGGAATTGTTAAAATTACTGCATCGATGTAAAATGTTTTAATCCGATTTCAACATTTATTTTCAGAAATTTTCCAATCTTGTAGTTTTTCTTGTTATTCCTTTTCATTTAATTTGTCGGGATAAGAGGAAATTTTATGTTTTGTCTGGAATTAGTATGTTAATGATATGATAATTTTTTTGTCTATGTTTTATGATTTTATTATGTATGCATGTATTATGAATTTGTAATGATTAAAAAGGGATTTTTGGAAAACTATGTTGGGTAAAGGGAATAAATGTTTGTTTTAAAGATGATATAAAATGCTTTCTTATGGTCGAATGGTTATGGTATAGTAACCGTCAGAGTTATTAGAGTAGAATGTAGAACTCAAAAAATATTTACAAATATCCTCAATATATCATCTGAGCACGATAGAATGAAAAATATTTAATCTATTTCGATATTGCTCAATTTTTATTTCTGATGCTTTCTGAATTGTCAACTAATACAGAGAGACTCTAAATGTAATTCTAGGACACAAGTCTGTTGCTCCAATTCTCTTACTGCTTTCCTTATATGCTTTCAAAATTCTTAATTACTAGACTAGCTATCTTGTAGTATAGTTAATAGTATACAATTTCTGAGATGAGTCAATGAATTTTGAAAATATTTTCAACTTAAAATTATGAAAATTCGATGAAAAATTTGCTAGCAATTGTTACAATAACGAATATTTTTGAATACAAATTTACACAATTTATAGGGTTGCTAGCCTTACTGACTTGTAATTTTAAGTGTTAGATGATATTTGTGGAATATAGACCGAAAATAGTAAACCGAATTATAAAAATCATTAATTCACTATTAAAACACCTCTTTTAAGTTAAAATAATTATATAAATGAAAGCGCAATATTTATATAAAATTGCTCAATTTTCAAAGTATCTAATATTCTTTAAATAGTAATTTAGTAAACAATTCAGAAAGTAGCTCAGTTTTGCAACCTTATAAAAAAATAAAACAAATTCATTTTGAAACAAAAATATTCCGATTATGACAAGAATACGTACATTAGAAGAAACAAACCTATTACTCAATTTCTAAAAGTTGCCAAATTCGTTCTCTTTTCAAACTAAATTAATTCACCAATATCTGGAGCAAATTCTAGAAGTTGTTCAAAATGTGTCAATCTAAAAAAAATTTTTTTTAATAATTAATTAACAAAGATAAATTTTCCTGAGTTTATTGAATTTGTGAAATTAAGAATCGTACAGAATTAAGAGAATTTTTGGAATTTAGAGTACTAGTAGAATTTAGAGATTTTATCCAATTTATGGAATTTAGAGCAAATATATAAAATTCAGATAATTTATAAAATATTAAAAATTTGAACAATTTACAGAATTTATAAAATTTAATATTACAATAAAATTTCGAAAGCTTTAAGAATTTGTAAAATTTAGAGAATTTATGACATTTAGTTTATCGCATTCAATCGCATTGAAAATATGAATAACGCTGGAGTTCGACATTATGTTGTGGGGCAAATTCGGCTAATATTATTTGTACAAATGTAATACGAGTTTGCATGTTACTCAGTTGTCCCGTTAAGAGTGCTGGCACATTATATTACAAATATTAATTAATTTGTCCGAATATTTTATTCGTCACTGTGTGTCAAAAATGAATACTCAGTTGCCACGTTTCGATTGCCATGGCCTTATACGACTATAAATAATAAATTTTGACATTTGCAAATATTGTGTCAATTTACTTTTAAATCGCCTGGTTACTACAGATTCCATAGAAAAATTCGATTTTAATTGAAAAACACTAAAAAAAATTCTGGGCAAAAATGTATACTCTGCTACCACGATCCGATTGCCATGGCCGATGCGACAAATAATAAATTTTGACATTTGCAAATATTGTGCCAATTTACGTTTAAATCGCCTGGTTATTACTACAGATTCCAAAGAAAAATTTGATTTTTATTGAAAAACACTAAAAAAAATTCTGGGCCAAAAATGTATACTCTGCTACCACGATCCGATTGCCATGGCCGATGCGACTAATAATAAATTTTGACATTTGCAAATATTGTGCCAATTTACGTTTAAATCGCCTGGTTATTACTACAGATTCCAAAGAAAAATTTGATTTTTATTGAAAAACACTAAAAAAAATTCTGGGCCAAAAATGTATACTCTGCCGCCACGATCCGATTGCCATGGCCGATACGACTAATAATAAATTTTGACATTTGCAAATATTGTGGTAATTTACGGTTAAATGGCCTGGTTAATAATACAAATTCCAAAGAAAAATTTGATTTTTTTGAAAAACACTAAAAAAAATTCTGGCCCAAAAATGTATACTCTGCTGCCACAATCCGATTGACATGGCCCATACGACTAATAATTAATTTTGACATTTGCAAATATTGTGCCAATTTAGGTTTAAATCGCCTGGTTATTACTACAGATTCCAAAGAAAAATTTGATTTTTATTGAAAAACACTAAAAAAAATTCTGGGCCAAAAATGTATACTCTGCTGCCACGATCCAATTGCCATGGCCGATACGACTAATAATAAATTTTGACATTTGCAAATATTGTGACAATTTACGTTTAAATCGCCTGGTTATTACTACAGATTCCAAAGAAAAATTTGATTTTTATTGAAAAACACTAAAAAAAATTCTGGGCCAAAAATGTATACTCTGCTGCCACGATCCGATTGCCATGGCCGATACGACTAATAATAAATTTTGACATTTGCAAATATTGTGCCAATTTACGTTTAAATCGCCTGGTTATTACTACAGATTCCAAAGAAAAATTTGATTTTTATTGAAAAACACTAAAAAAAATTCTGGGCCAAAAATGTATACTCTGCTGCCACGATCCGATTGCCGTCGCCGATACGACTAATAATAAATTTTGACATTTGCAAATATTGTGCCAATTTACGTTTAAATCGCCTGGTTATTACTACAGATTCCAAAGAAAAATTTGATTTTTATTGAAAAACACTAAAAAAAATTCTGGGCCAAAAATGTATACTCTGCTGCCACGATCCGATTGCCATGGCCGATAAGACTAATAATAAATTTTGACATTTGCAAATATTGTGCCAATTTACGTTTAAATCGCCTGGTTATTACTATGGATTCCAAAGAAAAATTTGATTTTTATTGAAAAACACTAAAAAAAATTCTGGGCCAAAAATGTATACTCTGCTGCCACGATCCGATTGCCATGGCCGATACGACTAATAATAAATTTTGACATTTGCAAATATTGATTCCAAAGAAAAATTTGATTTTTATTGAAAAACACTAAAAAAAATTCTGGGCCAAAAATGTATACTCTGCTGCCACGATCCGATTGCCATGGCCGATACGACTAATAATAAATTTTTACATTTGCAAATATTGTGCCAATTTACGTTTAAATCGTCTGGTTATTACTACAGATTCCATAGAAAAATTTGATTTGTATTGAAAAACACTAAAAAAAATTCTGGGCCAAAAATGTATACTCTGCTGCCACGATCCGATTGCCATGGCCGATACGACTAATAATAAATTTTGACATTTGCAAATATTGTGCCAATTTACGTTTAAATCGTCTGGTTATTACTACAGATTCCAAAGAAAAATTTGATTTTTATTGAAAAACACTAAAAAAAATTCTGGGCCAAAAATGTATACTCTGTTGCCACGATCCGATTGCCATGGCCGATAGGGCTAATAGTAAATTTTGACATTTGCAAATATTGTGCCAATTTAGGTTTAAATCGCCTGGTTATTACTACAGATTCCAAAGAAAAATTTGGTTTTTATTGAAAAACACTAAAAAAAATTCTGGGCCAAAAATATATACTCTGCTTCCACGATCCGATTGCCATGGCCGATAGGGCTAATAGTAAATTTTAACATTTGCAAATATTGTGGCAGTTTACGGTTAAATCGCCTGATTATTACTACAGATTCCATAGAAAAATTTGATTTTTATTGAAAAACACTAAAAAAAATTCTGGGCCAAAAATGTATACTCTGCTACCACGATCCGATTGCCATGGCCGATAGGGCTAATAGTAAATTTTGACATTTGCAAATATTGTGCCAATTTAGGTTTAAATCGCCTGGTTATTACTACAGATTCCAAAGAAAAATTTGGTTTTTATTGAAAAACACTAAAAAAAATTCTGGGCCAAAAATATATACTCTGCTTCCACGATCCGATTGCCATGGCCGATAGGGCTAATAGTAAATTTTAACATTTGCAAATATTGTGGCAGTTTACGTTTAAATCGCCTGATTATTACTACAGATTCCATAGAAAAATTTGATTTTTATTGAAAAACACTAAAAAAAATTCTGGGTCAAAAATGTATACTCTGCTACCACGATCCGATTGCCATGGCCGATACGACTAATAATAAATTTTGACATTTGCAAATATTGTGCCAATTTACGTTTAAATCGTCTGGTTATTACTACAGATTCCAAAGAAAAATTTGATTTTTATTGAAAAACACTAAAAAAAATTCTGGGCCAAAAATGTATACTCTGCTTCCACGATCCGATTGCCATGGCCGATAGGGCTAATAGTAAATTTTAACATTTGCAAATATTGTGGCAGTTTACGGTTAAATCGCCTGATTATTACTACAGATTCCATAGAAAAATTTGATTTTTATTGAAAAACACTAAAAAAAATTCTGGGCCAAAAATGTATACTCTGCTGCCACGATCCGATTGCCATGGCCGATACGACTAATAATAAATTTTGACATTTGCAAATATTGTGCTAATTTACGTTTAAATCGCCTGGTTATTACTACAGATTCCAAAGAAAAATTTGATTTTTATTGAAAAACACTAAAAAAAATTCTGGGCCAAAAATGTATACTCTGTTGCCACGATCCGATTGCCATGGCCGATAGGGCTAATAGTAAATTTTGACATTTGCAAATATTGTGCCAATTTAGGTTTAAATCACCTGGTTATTACTACAGATTCCAAAGAAAAATTTGATTTTTATTGAAAAACACTAAAAAAAATTCTGGGCCAAAAATGTATACTCTGCTGCCACGATCCGATTGCCATGGCCGATACGACTAATAATAAATTTTGACATTTGCAAATATTGATTCCAAAGAAAAATTTGATTTTTATTGAAAACACTAAAAAAAATTCTGGGCCAAAAATGTATACTCTGCTGCCACGATCCGATTGCCATGGCCGATACGACTAATAATAAATTTTTACATTTGCAAATATTGTGCCAATTTACGTTTAAATCGTCTGGTTATTACTACAGATTCCATAGAAAAATTTGATTTGTATTGAAAAACACTAAAAAAAATTCTGGGCCAAAAATGTATACTCTGCTGCCACGATCCGATTGCCATGGCCGATACGACTAATAATAAATTTTGACATTTGCAAATATTGTGCCAATTTACGTTTAAATCGCCTGGTTATTACTACAGATTCCAAAGAAAAATTTGATTTTTATTGAAAAACACTAAACAAAATTCTGGGCCAAAAATGTATACTCTGCTGCCACGATCCGATTGCCATGGCCGATAGGGCTAATAGTAAATTTTGACATTTGCAAATATTGTGCCAATTTAGGTTTAAATCGCCTGGTTATTACTACAGATTCCAAAGAAAAATTTGGTTTTTATTGAAAAACACTAAAAAAAATTCTGGGCCAAAAATATATACTCTGCTTCCACGATCCGATTGCCATGGCCGATAGGGCTAATAGTAAATTTTAACATTTGCAAATATTGTGGCAGTTTACGGTTAAATCGCCTGATTATTACTACAGATTCCATAGAAAAATTTGATTTTTATTGAAAAACACTAAAAAAAATTCTGGGCCAAAAATGTATACTCTGCTACCACGATCCGATTGCCATGGCCGATAGGGCTAATAGTAAATTTTGACATTTGCAAATATTGTGCCAATTTAGGTTTAAATCGCCTGGTTATTACTACAGATTCCAAAGAAAAATTTGGTTTTTATTGAAAAACACTAAAAAAAATTCTGGGCCAAAAATATATACTCTGCTTCCACGATCCGATTGCCATGGCCGATAGGGCTAATAGTAAATTTTAACATTTGCAAATATTGTGGCAGTTTACGGTTAAATCGCCTGATTATTACTACAGATTCCATAGAAAAATTTGATTTTTATTGAAAAACACTAAAAAAAATTCAGGGTCAAAAATGTATACTCTGCTACCACGATCCGATTGCCATGGCCGATACGACTAATAATAAATTTTGACATTTGCAAATATTGTGCCAATTTACGTTTAAATCGTCTGGTTATTACTACAGATTCCAAAGAAAAATTTGATTTTTATTGAAAAACACTAAAAAAAATTCTGGGCCAAAAATGTATACTCTGCTTCCACGATCCGATTGCCATGGCCGATAGGGCTAATAGTAAATTTTAACATTTGCAAATATTGTGGCAGTTTACGGTTAAATCGCCTGATTATTACTACAGATTCCATAGAAAAATTTGATTTTTATTGAAAAACACTAAAAAAAATTCTGGGCCAAAAATGTATACTCTGCTGCCACGATCCGATTGCCATGGCCGATACGACTAATAATAAATTTTTACATTTGCAAATATTGTGCCAATTTACGTTTAAATCGTCTGGTTATTACTACAGATTCCATAGAAAAATTTGATTTTTATTGAAAAACACTAAAAAAAATTCTGGGCCAAAAATGTATACTCTGCTGCCACGATCCGATTGCCATGGCCGATAGGGCTAATAGTAAATTTTGACATTTGCAAATATTGTGCCAATTTAGGTTTAAATCACCTGGTTATTACTACAGATTCCAAAGAAAAATTTGGTTTTTATTGAAAAACACTAAAAAAAATTCTGGGCCAAAAATGTATACTCTGCTTCCACGATCCGATTGCCATGGCCGATAGGGCTAATAGTAAATTTTAACATTTGCAAATATTGTGGCAGTTTACGGTTAAATCGCCTGATTATTACTACAGATTCCAAAGAAAAATTTGATTTTTATTGAAAAACACTAAAAAAAATTCTGGGCCAAAAATGTATACTCTGCTACCACGATCCGATTGCCATGGCCGATACGACTAATAATAAATTTTGACATTTGCAAATATTGTGCCAATTTACGTTTAAATCGTCTGGTTATTACTACAGATTCCATAGAAAAATTTGATTTGTATTGAAAAACACTAAAAAAAATTCTGGGCCAAAAATGTATACTCTGCTGCCACGATCCGATTGCCATGGCCGATAGGGCTAATAGTAAATTTTAACATTTGCAAATATTGTGGCAGTTTACGGTTAAATCGCCTGATTATTACTACAGATTCCATAGAAAAATTTGATTTTTATTGAAAAACACTAAAAAAAATTCTGGGCCAAAAATGTATACTCTGCTACCACGATCCGATTGCCATGGCCGATAGGGCTAATAGTAAATTTTGACATTTGCAAATATTGTGCCAATTTAGGTTTAAATCGCCTGGTTATTACTACAGATTCCAAAGAAAAATTTGGTTTTTATTGAAAAACACTAAAAAAAATTCTGGGCCAAAAATATATACTCTGCTTCCACGATCCGATTGCCATGGCCGATAGGGCTAATAGTAAATTTTAACATTTGCAAATATTGTGGCAGTTTACGGTTAAATCGCCTGATTATTACTACAGATTCCATAGAAAAATTTGATTTTTATTGAAAAACACTAAAAAAAATTCTGGGTCAAAAATGTATACTCTGCTACCACGATCCGATTGCCATGGCCGATACGACTAATAATAAATTTTGACATTTGCAAATATTGTGCCAATTTACGTTTAAATCGTCTGGTTATTACTACAGATTCCAAAGAAAAATTTGATTTTTATTGAAAAACACTAAAAAAAATTCTGGGCCAAAAATGTATACTCTGCTACCACGATCCGATTGCCATGGCCGATAGGGCTAATAGTAAATTTTAACATTTGCAAATATTGTGCTAATTTACGTTTAAATCGCCTGGTTATTACTACAGATTCCAAAGAAAAATTTGGTTTTTATTGAAAAACACTAAAAAAAATTCTGGGCCAAAAATATATACTCTGCTTCCACGATCCGATTGCCATGGCCGATAGGGCTAATAGTAAATTTTAACATTTGCAAATATTGTGGCAGTTTACGGTTAAATCGCCTGATTATTACTACAGATTCCATAGAAAAATTTGATTTTTATTGAAAAACACTAAAAAAAATTCTGGGTCAAAAATGTATACTCTGCTACCACGATCCGATTGCCATGGCCGATACGACTAATAATAAATTTTGACATTTGCAAATATTGTGCCAATTTACGTTTAAATCGTCTGGTTATTACTACAGATTCCAAAGAAAAATTTGATTTTTATTGAAAAACACTAAAAAAAATTCTGGGCCAAAAATGTATACTCTGCTTCCACGATCCGATTGCCATGGCCGATAGGGCTAATAGTAAATTTTAACATTTGCAAATATTGTGGCAGTTTACGGTTAAATCGCCTGATTATTACTACAGATTCCATAGAAAAATTTGATTTTTATTGAAAAACACTAAAAAAAATTCTGGGCCAAAAATGTATACTCTGCTGCCACGATCCGATTGCCATGGCCGATACGACTAATAATAAATTTTTACATTTGCAAATATTGTGCCAATTTACGTTTAAATCGTCTGGTTATTACTACAGATTCCATAGAAAAATTTGATTTTTATTGAAAAACACTAAAAAAAATTCTGGGCCAAAAATGTATACTCTGCTGCCACGATCCGATTGCCATGGCCGATAGGGCTAATAGTAAATTTTGACATTTGCAAATATTGTGCCAATTTAGGTTTAAATCACCTGGTTATTACTACAGATTCCAAAGAAAAATTTGGTTTTTATTGAAAAACACTAAAAAAAATTCTGGGCCAAAAATGTATACTCTGCTTCCACGATCCGATTGCCATGGCCGATAGGGCTAATAGTAAATTTTAACATTTGCAAATATTGTGGCAGTTTACGGTTAAATCGCCTGATTATTACTACAGATTCCAAAGAAAAATTTGATTTTTATTGAAAAACACTAAAAAAAATTCTGGGCCAAAAATGTATACTCTGCTACCACGATCCGATTGCCATGGCCGATACGACTAATAATAAATTTTGACATTTGCAAATATTGTGCCAATTTACGTTTAAATCGTCTGGTTATTACTACAGATTCCATAGAAAAATTTGATTTGTATTGAAAAACACTAAAAAAAATTCTGGGCCAAAAATGTATACTCTGCTGCCACGATCCGATTGCCATGGCCGATAGGGCTAATAGTAAATTTTAACATTTGCAAATATTGTGGCAGTTTACGGTTAAATCGCCTGATTATTACTACAGATTCCATAGAAAAATTTGATTTTTATTGAAAAACACTAAAAAAAATTCTGGGCCAAAAATGTATACTCTGCTACCACGATCCGATTGCCATGGCCGATAGGGCTAATAGTAAATTTTGACATTTGCAAATATTGTGCCAATTTAGGTTTAAATCGCCTGGTTATTACTACAGATTCCAAAGAAAAATTTGGTTTTTATTGAAAAACACTAAAAAAAATTCTGGGCCAAAAATATATACTCTGCTTCCACGATCCGATTGCCATGGCCGATAGGGCTAATAGTAAATTTTAACATTTGCAAATATTGTGGCAGTTTACGGTTAAATCGCCTGATTATTACTACAGATTCCATAGAAAAATTTGATTTTTATTGAAAAACACTAAAAAAAATTCTGGGTCAAAAATGTATACTCTGCTACCACGATCCGATTGCCATGGCCGATACGACTAATAATAAATTTTGACATTTGCAAATATTGTGCCAATTTACGTTTAAATCGTCTGGTTATTACTACAGATTCCAAAGAAAAATTTGATTTTTATTGAAAAACACTAAAAAAAATTCTGGGCCAAAAATGTATACTCTGCTTCCACGATCCGATTGCCATGGCCGATAGGGCTAATAGTAAATTTTAACATTTGCAAATATTGTGGCAGTTTACGGTTAAATCGCCTGATTATTACTACAGATTCCATAGAAAAATTTGATTTTTATTGAAAAACACTAAAAAAAATTCTGGGTCAAAAATGTATACTCTGCTACCACGATCCGATTGCCATGGCCGATACGACTAATAATAAATTTTGACATTTGCAAATATTGTGCCAATTTACGTTTAAATCGTCTGGTTATTACTACAGATTCCAAAGAAAAATTTGATTTTTATTGAAAAACACTAAAAAAAATTCTGGGCCAAAAATATATACTCTGCTTCCACGATCCGATTGCCATGGCCGATAGGGCTAATAGTAAATTTTAACATTTGCAAATATTGTGGCAGTTTACGGTTAAATCGCCTGATTATTACTACAGATTCCATAGAAAAATTTGATTTTTATTGAAAAACACTAAAAAAAATTCTGGGCCAAAAATGTATACTCTGCTGCCACGATCCGATTGCCATGGCCGATACGACTAATAATAAATTTTGACATTTGCAAATATTGTGCTAATTTACGTTTAAATCGCCTGGTTATTACTACAGATTCCAAAGAAAAATTTGATTTTTATTGAAAAACACTAAAAAAAATTCTGGGCCAAAAATGTATACTCTGCTGCCACGATCCGATTGCTATGGCCGATAGGGCTAATAGTAAATTTTGACATTTGCAAATATTGTGCCAATTTAGGTTTAAATCACCTGGTTATTACTACAGATTCCAAAGAAAAATTTGATTTTTATTGAAAAACACTAAAAAAAATTCTGGGCCAAAAATGTATACTCTGCTGCCACGATCCGATTGCCATGGCCGATACGACTAATAATAAATTTTGACATTTGCAAATATTGATTCCAAAGAAAAATTTGATTTTTATTGAAAAACACTAAAAAAAATTCTGGGCCAAAAATGTATACTCTGCTGCCACGATCCGATTGCCATGGCCGATACGACTAATAATAAATTTTGACATTTGCAAATATTGTGCCAATTTACGTTTAAATCGCCTGGTTATTACTACAGATTCCAAAGAAAAATTTGATTTTTATTGAAAAACACTAAACAAAATTCTGGGCCAAAAATGTATACTCTGCTGCCACGATCCGATTGCCATGGCCGATAGGGCTAATAGTAAATTTTGACATTTGCAAATATTGTGCCAATTTAGGTTTAAATCGCCTGGTTATTACTACAGATTCCAAAGAAAAATTTGGTTTTTATTGAAAAACACTAAAAAAAATTCTGGGCCAAAAATATATACTCTGCTTCCACGATCCGATTGCCATGGCCGATAGGGCTAATAGTAAATTTTAACATTTGCAAATATTGTGGCAGTTTACGGTTAAATCGCCTGATTATTACTACAGATTCCATAGAAAAATTTGATTTTTATTGAAAAACACTAAAAAAAATTCTGGGCCAAAAATGTATACTCTGCTACCACGATCCGATTGCCATGGCCGATAGGGCTAATAGTAAATTTTGACATTTGCAAATATTGTGCCAATTTAGGTTTAAATCGCCTGGTTATTACTACAGATTCCAAAGAAAAATTTGGTTTTTATTGAAAAACACTAAAAAAAATTCTGGGCCAAAAATATATACTCTGCTTCCACGATCCGATTGCCATGGCCGATAGGGCTAATAGTAAATTTTAACATTTGCAAATATTGTGGCAGTTTACGGTTAAATCGCCTGATTATTACTACAGATTCCATAGAAAAATTTGATTTTTATTGAAAAACACTAAAAAAAATTCTGGGTCAAAAATGTATACTCTGCTACCACGATCCGATTGCCATGGCCGATACGACTAATAATAAATTTTGACATTTGCAAATATTGTGCCAATTTACGTTTAAATCGTCTGGTTATTACTACAGATTCCAAAGAAACATTTGATTTTTATTGAAAAACACTAAAAAAAATTCTGGGCCAAAAATGTATACTCTGCTTCCACGATCCGATTGCCATGGCCGATAGGGCTAATAGTAAATTTTAACATTTGCAAATATTGTGGCAGTTTACGGTTAAATCGCCTGATTATTACTACAGATTCCATAGAAAAATTTGATTTTTATTGAAAAACACTAAAAAAAATTCTGGGCCAAAAATGTATACTCTGCTACCACGATCCGATTGCCATGGCCGATAGGGCTAATAGTAAATTTTGACATTTGCAAATATTGTGCCAATTTAGGTTTAAATCGCCTGGTTATTACTACAGATTCCAAAGAAAAATTTGGTTTTTATTGAAAAACACTAAAAAAAATTCTGGGCCAAAAATATATACTCTGCTTCCACGATCCGATTGCCATGGCCGATAGGGCTAATAGTAAATTTTAACATTTGCAAATATTGTGGCAGTTTACGGTTAAATCGCCTGATTATTACTACAGATTCCATAGAAAAATTTGATTTTTATTGAAAAACACTAAAAAAAATTCTGGGCCAAAAATGTATACTCTGCTGCCACGATCCGATTGCCATGGCCGATACGACTAATAATAAATTTTGACATTTGCAAATATTGTGCTAATTTACGTTTAAATCGCCTGGTTATTACTACAGATTCCAAAGAAAAATTTGATTTTTATTGAAAAACACTAAAAAAAATTCTGGGCCAAAAATGTATACTCTGCTACCACGATCCGATTGCCATGGCCGATAGGGCTAATAGTAAATTTTGACATTTGCAAATATTGTGCCAATTTACGTTTAAATCGCCTGGTTATTACTACAGATTCCAAAGAAAAATTTGGTTTTTATTGAAAAACACTAAAAAAAATTCTGGGCCAAAAATATATACTCTGCTTCCACGATCCGATTGCCATGGCCGATAGGGCTAATAGTAAATTTTAACATTTGCAAATATTGTGGCAGTTTACGGTTAAATCGCCTGATTATTACTACAGATTCCATAGAAAAATTTGATTTTTATTGAAAAACACTAAAAAAAATTCTGGGCCAAAAATGTATACTCTGCTACCACGATCCGATTGCCATGGCCGATACGACTAATAATAAATTTTGACATTTGCAAATATTGATTCCAAAGAAAAATTTGATTTTTATTGAAAAACACTAAAAAAAATTCTGGGCCAAAAATGTATACTCTGCTGCCACGATCCGATTGCCATGGCCGATACGACTAATAATAAATTTTGACATTTGCAAATATTGTGCCAATTTACGTTTAAATCGCCTGGTTATTACTACAGATTCCAAAGAAAAATTTGATTTTTATTGAAAAACACTAAAAAAAATTCTGGGCCAAAAATGTATACTCTGCTGCCACGATCCGATTGCCATGGCCGATAGGGCTAATAGTAAATTTTGACATTTGCAAATATTGTGCCAATTTAGGTTTAAATCGCCTGGTTATTACTACAGATTCCAAAGAAAAATTTGGTTTTTATTGAAAAACACTAAAAAAAATTCTGGGCCAAAAATATATACTCTGCTTCCACGATCCGATTGCCATGGCCGATAGGGCTAATAGTAAATTTTAACATTTGCAAATATTGTGGCAGTTTACGGTTAAATCGCCTGATTATTACTACAGATTCCATAGAAAAATTTGATTTTTATTGAAAAACACTAAAAAAAATTCTGGGCCAAAAATGTATACTCTGCTACCACGATCCGATTGCCATGGCCGATAGGGCTAATAGTAAATTTTGACATTTGCAAATATTGTGCCAATTTACGTTTAAATCGCCTGGTTATTACTACAGATTCCAAAGAAAAATTTGGTTTTTATTGAAAAACACTAAAAAAAATTCTGGGCCAAAAATATATACTCTGCTTCCACGATCCGATTGCCATGGCCGATAGGGCTAATAGTAAATTTTAACATTTGCAAATATTGTGGCAGTTTACGGTTAAATCGCCTGATTATTACTACAGATTCCATAGAAAAATTTGATTTTTATTGAAAAACACTAAAAAAAATTCTGGGCCAAAAATGTATACTCTGCTACCACGATCCGATTGCCATGGCCGATACGACTAATAATAAATTTTGACATTTGCAAATATTGTGCCAATTTACGTTTAAATCGTCTGGTTATTACTACAGATTCCAAAGAAAAATTTGATTTTTATTGAAAAACACTAAAAAAAATTCTGGGCCAAAAATGTATACTCTGCTTCCACGATCCGATTGCCATGGCCGATAGGGCTAATAGTAAATTTTAACATTTGCAAATATTGTGGCAGTTTACGGTTAAATCGCCTGATTATTACTACAGATTCCATAGAAAAATTTGATTTTTATTGAAAAACACTAAAAAAAATTCTGGGCCAAAAATGTATACTCTGCTGCCACGATCCGATTGCCATGGCCGATACGACTAATAATAAATTTTTACGTTTGCAAATATTGTGCCAATTTACGTTTAAATCGTCTGGTTATTACTACAGATTCCATAGAAAAATTTGATTTTTATTGAAAAACACTAAAAAAAATTCTGGGTCAAAAATGTATACTCTGCTTCCACGATCCGATTGCCATGGCCGATAGGGCTAATAGTAAATTTTGACATTTGCAAATATTGTGCCAATTTAGGTTTAAATCACCTGGTTATTACTACAGATTCCAAAGAAAAATTTGGTTTTTATTGAAAAACACTAAAAAAAATTCTGGGCCAAAAATGTATACTCTGCTTCCACGATCCGATTGCCATGGCCGATAGGGCTAATAGTAAATTTTAACATTTGCAAATATTGTGGCAGTTTACGGTTAAATCGCCTGATTATTACTACAGATTCCATAGAAAAATTTGATTTTTATTGAAAAACACTAAAAAAAATTCTGGGCCAAAAATGTATACTCTGCTACCACGATCCGATTGCCATGGCCGATACGACTAATAATAAATTTTGACATTTGCAAATATTGTGCCAATTTACGTTTAAATCGTCTGGTTATTACTACAGATTCCATAGAAAAATTTGATTTGTATTGAAAAACACTAAAAAAAATTCTGGGCCAAAAATGTATACTCTGCTGCCACGATCTCATTGCCATGGCCGATACGACTAATAATAAATTTTGACATTTGCAAATATTGTGCCAATTTACGTTTAAATCGCCTGGTTATTACTACAGATTCCAAAGAAAAATTTGATTTTTATTGAAAAACACTAAAAAAAATTCTGGGCCAAAAATGTATACTCTGCTGCCACGATCCGATTGCCATGGCCGATACGACTAATAATAAATTTTTACATTTGCAAATATTGTGCCAATTTACGTTTAAATCGTCTGGTTATTACTACAGATTCCATAGAAAAATTTGATTTTTATTGAAAAACACTAAAAAAAATTCTGGGCCAAAAATGTATACTCTGCTGCCACGATCCGATTGCCATGGCCGATAGGGCTAATAGTAAATTTTGACATTTGCAAATATTGTGCCAATTTAGGTTTAAATCGCCTGGTTATTACTACAGATTCCAAAGAAAAATTTGGTTTTTATTGAAAAACACTAAAAAAAATTCTGGGCCAAAAATATATACTCTGCTTCCACGATCCGATTGCCATGGCCGATAGGGCTAATAGTAAATTTTAACATTTGCAAATATTGTGGCAGTTTACGGTTAAATCGCCTGATTATTACTACAGATTCCATAGAAAAATTTGATTTTTATTGAAAAACACTAAAAAAAATTCTGGGCCAAAAATGTATACTCTGCTACCACGATCCGATTGCCATGGCCGATACGACTAATAATAAATTTTGACATTTGCAAATATTGTGCCAATTTACGTTTAAATCGTCTGGTTATTACTACAGATTCCAAAGAAAAATTTGATTTTTATTGAAAAACACTAAAAAAAATTCTGGGCCAAAAATGTATACTCTGCTGCCACGATCCGATTGCCATGGCCGATAGGGCTAATAGTAAATTTTGACATTTGCAAATATTGTGCCAATTTAGGTTTAAATCGCCTGGTTATTACTACAGATTCCAAAGAAAAATTTGGTTTTTATTGAAAAACACTAAAAAAAATTCTGGGCCAAAAATATATACTCTGCTTCCACGATCCGATTGCCATGGCCGATAGGGCTAATAGTAAATTTTAACATTTGCAAATATTGTGGCAGTTTACGGTTAAATCGCCTGATTATTACTACAGATTCCATAGAAAAATTTGATTTTTATTGAAAAACACTAAAAAAAATTCTGGGTCAAAAATGTATACTCTGCTACCACGATCCGATTGCCATGGCCGATACGACTAATAATAAATTTTGACATTTGCAAATATTGTGCCAATTTACGTTTAAATCGTCTGGTTATTACTACAGATTCCAAAGAAAAATTTGATTTTTATTGAAAAACACTAAAAAAAATTCTGGGCCAAAAATTTATACTCTGCTGCCACGATCCGATTGCCATGGCCGATAAGACTAATAATAAATTTTGACATTTGCAAATATTGTGCCAATTTACGTTTAAATCGTCTGGTTATTACTACAGATTCCAAAGAAAAATTTGATTTTTATTGAAAAACACTAAAAAAAATTCTGGGCCAAAAATGTATACTCTGCTGCCACGATCCGATTGCCATGGCCGATAGGGCTAATAGTAAATTTTGACATTTGCAAATATTGTGCCAATTTACGTTTAAATCGCCTGGTTATTACTACAGATTCCAAAGAAAAATTTGATTTTTATTGAAAAACACTAAAAAAAATTCTGGGCCAAAAATGTATACTCTGCTGCCACGATCCGATTGCCATGGCCGATACGACTAATAATAAATTTTGACATTTGCAAATATTGTGCCAATTTACGTTTAAATCGCCTGGTTATTACTACAGATTCCAAAGAAAAATTTGATTTTTATTGAAAAACACTAAAAACAATTCTGGGCCAAAAATGTATACTCTGCTGCCACGATCCGATTGCCATGGCCGATACGACTAATAATAAATTTTGACATTTGTAAATATTGTGCCAATTTAGGTTTAAATCGCCTGGTTATTACTACAGATTCCAAAGAAAAATTTGGTTTTTATTGAAAAACACTAAAAAAAATTCTGGGCCAAAAATATATACTCTGCTTCCACGATCCGATTGCCATGGCCGATAGGGCTAATAGTAAATTTTAACATTTGCAAATATTGTGGCAGTTTACGGTTAAATCGCCTGATTATTACTACAGATTCCATAGAAAAATTTGATTTTTATTGAAAAACACTAAAAAAAATTCTGGGCCAAAAATGTATACTCTGCTACCACGATCCGATTGCCATGGCCGATACGACTAATAATAAATTTTGACATTTGCAAATATTGTGCCAATTTACGTTTAAATCGTCTGGTTATTACTACAGATTCCAAAGAAAAATTTGATTTTTATTGAAAAACACTAAAAAAACTTCTGGGCCAAAAATTTATACTCTGCTGCCACGATCCGATTGCCATGGCCGATACGACTAATAATAAATTTTGACATTTGCAAATATTGTGCCAATTTACGTTTAAATCGTCTGGTTATTACTACAGATTCCAAAGAAAAATTTGATTTTTATTGAAAAACACTAAAAAAAATTCTGGGCCAAAAATGTATACTCTGCTGCCACGATCCGATTGCCATGGCCGATAGGGCTAATAGTAAATTTTGACATTTGCAAATATTGTGCCAATTTACGTTTAAATCGCCTGGTTATTACTACAGATTCCAAAGAAAAATTTGATTTTTATTGAAAAACACTAAAAAAAATTCTGGGCCAAAAATGTATACTCTGCTGCCACGATCCGATTGCCATGGCCGATACGACTAATAATAAATTTTGACATTTGCAAATATTGTGCCAATTTACGTTTAAATCGCCTGGTTATTACTACAGATTCCAAAGAAAAATTTGATTTTTATTGAAAAACACTAAAAAAAATTCTGGGCCAAAAATGTATACTCTGCTGCCACGATCCGATTGCCATGGCCGATACGACTAATAATAAATTTTGACATTTGTAAATATTGTGCCAATTTACGTTTAAATCGCCTGGTTATTACTACAGATTCCAAAGAAAAATTTGATTTTTATTGAAAAACACTAAAAAAAATTCTGGGCCAAAAATGTATACACTGCTGCCACGATCCGATTGCCATGGCCGATACGACTAATAATAAATTTTGACATTTGCAAATATTGTGCCAATTTACGTTTAAATCGCCTGGTTATTACTACAGATTCCAAAGAAAAATTTGATTTTTATTGAAAAACACTAAAAAAAATTCTGGGCCAAAAATGTATACTCTGCTGCCACGATCCGATTGCCATGGCCGATACGACTAATAATAAATTTTGACATTTGCAAATATTGTGCCAATTTACGTTTAAATCGCCTGGTTATTACTACAGATTCCAAAGAAAAATTTGATTTTTATTGAAAAACACTAAAAAAAATTCTGGGCCAAAAATGTATACTCTGCTGCCACGATCCGATTGCCATGGCCGATACGACTAATAATAAATTTTGACATTTGCAAATATTGTGCCAATTTACGTTTAAATCGCCTGGTTATTACTACAGATTCCAAAGAAATATTTAATTTTTATTGAAAAACACTAAAAAAAATTCTGGGCCAAAAATGTATACTCTGCTGCCACGATCCGATTGCCATGGCCGATACGACTAATAATAAATTTTGACATTTGCAAATATTGTGCCAATTTACGTTTAAATCGCCTGGTTATTACTACAGATTCCAAAGAAAAATTTGATTTGTATTGAGAAACACTAAAAAAAATTCTGGCCCAAAAATGTATACTCTGCTGCCACGATCCGATTGCCATGGCCGATACGACTAATAATAAATTTTGACATTTGCAAATATTGTGCCAATTTACGTTTAAATCGCCTGGTTATTACTACAGATTCCATAGAAAAATTTGATTTGTATTGAGAAACACTAAAAAAAATTCTGGCCCAAAAATGTATACTCTGCTGCCACGATCCGATTGCCATGGCCGATACGACTAATAATAAATTTTGACATTTGCAAATATTGTGCCAATTTACGTTTAAATCGCCTGGTTATTACTACAGATTCCATAGAAAAATTTGATTTGTATTGAAAAACACTAAAAAAAATTCTGCCCCAAAAATGTATACTCTGCTGCCACGAATCGATTGCCATGGCCGATGCGACTAATAATAAATTTTGACATTTGCAAATATTGTGCCAATTTACGTATTGACTGGATCTCAATTTTTTTTTTGTACTTTTCTTCGTGTAGCTTCAAGTTAAACTGGAAAATTGGTATATTTAGCTGCATAAGTATGAAATTATTATATTGTGAATAAATACTGAATATTTTTTTTTTGTAAATTTTTTAATCGATAAAATAAAATTTGTTTTCCTTTTTTTCTCGAGAAAATTAAAACAAAAACAAAAAAAAAAGTTTTCCTTCTTTTAATTTATCGCATACAGTAGGTAGAGGAAAACTGAAAATATAATAAACGTACATACGAATGAAACATACATACATACATACAATATGTATTCTGATCCGCATAAGCAGAAGGTGGAGTATAGGTACGTAGTCAGGGCATATTGAATCAACACAGCAAATTACACACAATAGCAAAGTGAACATTTTAATTAAATAACAACGAATATATTCAACAACAACAAATTGTATAAAACTTCAATTATAATAACCAATTTTTTATTTATTGTTTTTGTCGTAATTTTCCAACTTTTTTTTTTTTTATTCATTTTCCAATTTAAGTTGGAAACACTCTCGAAAATCCCTGTATATAGCATAAAGGTGGGAATAATCCATACACCAAAGTTTTTTTTTTTTGTATGTTTGTTTCCAAATCGAATTAACACCCAGCATCTTTTTATCATTTATGTGTGTTATATAGCATAAAACGTATATATCTTTATGTACAAACTCATACACAATTCAAAAACACATGACAACACACAAAAACGATTCAGAGAAATGAATAAAATTTGTAACAAACAAAAAACAAATGAGAACAGGAAAAAGGAAAATTGTATCAGGATATGTGTTAGGTTTTTCTACTTAAGTACTTTTGTACAATATTGTAGTTGTTGTACGAATATGTAAGCAAATAGAATATAATTAATGACAATGGGATAATTTTAGGTTTTAATTTGTGTATATATTGTGCTGGCAAGTGATTAGATGTAAAGGATTACATCTAGTTGATTTGAGGTTCAGTCAAATAAAAATGCGAGCATTTTAGTAAAAGCTTAATGATGTTGTGCAGGCTGTTTAAATAGTTACAAATTTTGAAAGCTTTTACAAAATATGCTATCTAAAAGATTCCTGTCAAAAAAAGAAAACCGTAGCTTTTCAGAAATTTAATATGGGGCTGTTCAGAGCTTTTAAGTAGACCTTAAATCTATATTTTGCCAAATAAGTCATCAGAAACAGTTAAGAGCTTCCTTATATTTGATATCACATTTATTTAAAAATCTTTTTCTAAATTATAAATATATTGAAAGTAGGATGAAGCTTTCATATTCAAAGCTTAGCTTTTAATATTCTCACACCTAACATTTTAACAAAAATTAACAGGAGTTTTGGTTTAAATTTCTCCATTATCCTAAAATTGTAGGCTTTGTAGATCAAGAAGGTTATTATAAATGTTTGATTAGTAACTGTTATGAAAGTATATTACCGGTACTGTGTTAAAAGCCACAAAATGCTAAGAAAAATAGTTTTCAAAATTTCCAAAACTCACGATTACCCAGCCCCAACCAAAATTAATATTCTGACTAAACAGACAATGATTCCAGAAGGTTATATTCAACATATTCCATTATTTACACAGATCAATCACACCATGAGATTATATTCCCAACATTAAATATTTATAAACACAAATTTTATTCAGTTCTTTGGAAATAAAGTTTACCAGTTATTTGGCAAAAAATAGTATAAATATTTAATATTTGAAAAATTTAATTCTTTTCTAAAATGTTCACGCAAAAATTTTATCAAAATTAAAATCATTGTCAACCGTTCGCATAATACATTTGCCTACATACAATGTAACTAAACTATAAATATAGTTTAACAATATTATTATAGTTAGAGGGTAATCAAACATCGTTATTTATACCAAAATTTGGGTTAGATTGCCGATTTTAGTATCCCTGTGCCAAACTAAATTCCGATATTCCAATTTTCATGTATTTCGCATTTTATTTATTTTGGTAAATCAATAAACTTTTCTCTATATGTATGTTTGTTTGTGTATGTTCTAACCAGACAATCATAATAAAATTTATCGAATTGTAATGTAGCTGGTAAATACCTATATAGGCCCATGTATACACAGTGAATTTCCTAATTTAAAAATGATCGTGTTATTTCCTCATTAAAATGATAATAATTAAACAACAAAAACAAACGAAACGATGAGCGCGGGAAGAAAAGTTTCTTTTTTTTTGTTAAATTTTATTTATTTTGTATTTATGGTGTTGATACAACCTGGGAAAATTTCTGTTTTCCCAGTGTACGTATTCCGTGACTTTTATTTATTTTGGCAAATTATTATTTATTTTTTTAAGTAATTTGTGTGGGGAATTGTGTAAATGATTTTTAACCCGGTTGTAATTCGCCGCAAGGTATTTAATTCATTGGGTTTGGGCACGAAATTATATTTGATGAAACTAAGTCAATATTTTGATGGCTTACAAGTTTTTAATACATAATATAATGTGACTTTAAATGTAATTCCTAATTGTAACTTTTTGTTTTAAAATATATCATGCGTTCGGAACAATTCTTGAATAAACCTCAAATTTTAATATTTCAACTTATAATGAAGCTTTCAATATTTTTTAATTGTAAGCTTTTAAATAAACTATACATTAGCACTCACATTAAAGGGACTTTTGACATTCAATATTCAACATTCTGCTCGAAGAGTCATTTGAAATTTTGTACAAATAATATTCAAGCTGTATAGCTACTATAAAACCTACATCAAATTCTTGACTGGGAAAAGAGCTTTCAACATAAAATATTTAATTTTTTAATTTTAATTCTATAAATAGTATATTAATCTTTACAAATTAGTAGAAATCTCTTTAAAGCTTCAAAATATTTTTTAGATGAAATTAATTCTAGAAAATACGGTCTGCTTCAAAATTTAGTCCGCAACAAAGCTATCAAACGATCGTTGAAATGTTATATTAATTTCTACATTATTGCTTGATTTGATCACCAAACACTTTTGGCTGATCAAGAAACAAATTGAAAATTTCTTGTTGCACTGTAGCTTTTATTGTTAGAACTTGTTTTCTTAAAGCATTCTCACCTCTCTCAGTAGTCCATATAAATTCTGTAAATATTCTTAGATATTAAAAACCTGCAAAATTGGTTATATAAATTCAAAACTGAAAGCTCTGAAATAACCAAATGACTTGATTTGTTACAAACGCTCTCAGAAAACTTAAGTTATTCTGGTAAGTATAATTGATTAATAAATAGTTATTGTTGTTATTAAAGTGATTCTTCTCAACATATCTGAACTTCGACAACCCAGTTGGTTAATAGTTATGTTTTTTAAAAGTAAATTTAAGTACACAAATACTAAAAATAAAATCGCACACAGCATTTTTCTATTTCAAAACAAATACTTTTTCCTAACCATATCATGATTAGTACCATGACAGGTGGTGGAAAGGTTTTTAATTTTTTTTTTTTTTTAATATACACACAACACTAACCGATTTTCATTTCGTTTCCTACTCTATATTTCGAATCTACACAAAGTGTTGTATGTGTATATGTGTATTTTGATGATTTGGTTTGGTTTTGATTATTATTTTCCATTTTCCACACACAAAAAAAAAAAGATTTTTTTATATACCGATTCTGGTGAATTTTGGTTTTTCTGGTAAAACTCAACTCCACTCAATTTTTTCTTTTTTCTGATTCGATATATTATTGTGTTATATAATCATAATAATATGTACAATACATGTGGAGGTATAGTGTTGATCGATTTTTATTTATTAAATCCATTTATTATTTTAGTTTATTTATTCAATCAGTAAATAATAATTTTCCAAATTTATACTGTAGCGTACATATGCACATAAAATAAAGTTTTATGGATAAAAATCGTGATTTGAGTGAATTAAAAATTTCCCAAAATAATTTTTAGCTGCCTGTTTGTTGCTTTATATATTATGATTTGTAATAATAAGTAATAAATAAATAATATTTATAATCAGTATGTGTATATGTAGCGTATTTATTCGCAGATATGAATAAAATATTAAATTTGAATATTTCTGGTTTGATTTTGAGGTTAGTTTTGAGGATTTTGGGAGAATATTTAGAATTTGTGTAGCTGTTTTTGGCAAATAAATAAATAAAGAACACCACACACGATCCAAAAACCCAAAACACATATTATACCATACCACCTTAGTTTAAATTTAGTATACATCAGTGGTGTCCACATAATGATTTAATAGATGTTCTTTTGACATCCTAGTCTAGAATGTTTCAGGTTTTAAATTTTTAGTTATATACTGATACGATAACAACGGTATCACACAAATTTAGAAATTTCTCCAGCTGATCTAATTATGAAATATCACATGATTAAAAGCAAAAAGTTAAAATCTTCTGGCCAATTTTAAACGTTTTAGCAAAATTTTGATTTCAATAAGCATTTTTGTAAAATTGGTATGTACTCCACCGCTTTTTAGATAAGTTAATCAAAACTTGAATTTGAAATTTGGAAAGATGGTATGAAAGCTTTTTGTAAAATTGAATTAAATAGTTCACCAGCAGTTATATAAAAGCTTACAAACTTCAAATCCTTCAATTAGTTTAAAAAGAGCTTTCCGGAAAAATTGAATGCTCTCAATTCGGACATCCGACTAGAGCTGCTTGAGTTTCTTTGAAGTGCTTTTATAGAAACTTACAAAATAACTGTAATAAATAAAGTTTAAAACAAAAAATGCGAGCTTTATATATAAAAGATTTAATATAGTCCCTTATATTAAGCATTTTTTAAACTATCCAAAAATTCGCAATGTAAAAGCTTAATCATTTTGATTTTTTAATGAGCTTACACTTACTGTATCGAATCAATATAAATTCCAATGATTTAAATTTCATCGTTAGGTAATGTATTTGTTAGGCTTCAATCTCAAATTATTTTTAATATTTGAAAAGCTTTTGGAATAATTATTCTCATCTTTCATCTTGAAAGTTTCCGCCATATCTTGGAAAAATATATTTCAGCTTAAGAAATGCTTCTAAAAATTGTAGATCTTATAACCAATAAGTATTTATGACAATCATAAATAAAGGTAGATTTTAAAGAATCTTTTCAATTTGATTGAAAATTTCAGTAAAAATTCAGATTTTCGGTAATACTAAAATAACCAGAGTTTTATTAAAAAATTAATTGGCTCAAATTCCGTTCACTTTATTTCGCTCTTTTGTTTTAATAAGGTATAAATTATAATAATTAAAATAAATTTTATAATAAATTTTAATTAGATTTTTCAAAAAGCTCTAATTATATATTAATATTTAAAGCATTGCTAAAAATTGATTAGGTTTGTTTAGCGTTTAAATAGCGGAAAAGGTAATTATTAAAAGAGTATTTGCGCTTTACAGAAATTTTGAAGTACAAGCTGGTAAAATTTCAATAACTTTCTCAATATTTTTCGACATCTTCGCAAGACATCGCTGAAGTCAAAAGCCTTTTAAAGTAACTATTCTATTGTAGCGTATTCTAAAATAAATTGTTTCGAATAAAAACCTTTTAGTGAAACTAAAACTATGAAAGCTTTTATGTGGAGCAATAAATTTGAGTAGTTTTAATAAGGAGCTAGATAGATCACTAGTACTTTAATTAAATGTAATAAGGCTTCGTTAAGCCTTATTTCATTAAAAGAGCTTTTATGAAAATTATCTTAAAGTTTTATTAATTAAAACATTTTGTTTTAAATTTAAAGTAATATTTCTTTCATTGCTTTCATGTAACATTTAGTTTGGAACCTTTCTAATTAATAATCTTAATTTGAATGTTCGGTAAAAATCTTTGAATAATAATCAATTATAAAATTTGTTTCAAATATTGAAAAGCTTCTAGTAACTTTAAATTTCTAATTGAAATGCGAAACCATTAATTTCATTTTTCGTAAAAAATAACTATCTGGCTATGAACAGGAAGAATCTAGTATTTAAAAAAAATATTAAGAATTGGCCAGCTCTCGGAAAATCTAGAAGCTCTGTTTTTAATCCAGAAGTAGTTTTGAATCAGAGTTCTTTAAATTATTATGAAATTAAAGGTGTTTTTGAGTTAAAGTTGTTTAATTAAAATCCTTCCGTCACTTTCTGGGAATTTGCGTTTAATTTGTGGTCACCCTATTTTCTTAAATATTTAGTAATAAATATGAAAACATTTTAAAAAACACTTTATTAATCACAAATAATATTTGTTTCAGCTTTTACGTAAATCAAATTTAATGAATCAGTTTTAAAGAAATTATTTGTCAGAATTTCAAAATAGGCTCGTCCTAGCTATTTCATCCATTGAAAATTTAATATTACACCTTCTTTAAACTATAATACTTTCAGAAAATCTTAAACATGAAAGCTTTCATAAATAAAAATGTGATTGTTCAAGGAGCTTTCGGTGTAATTGAATACTCTCAACCGGGAACTTTCATTAGAGTTAATTATGTGAATTATTAGTTAAAGACAATTATGAAATATATTTAAGTAATTGAAAGTTTTCAAAAAAATAAAAAGCTTTGAAATTTTGAGAAGTTGAATTAAAGTATTTAATACTTCAGAGAAAATAAGAAAAGCTTTATATTTCAATGATCTCTAGGGTTTAATTTTAAAAATAGTAAAAGATCATAGAAACAGTGTTTTAATAATTAAGAGCATTTCAAAATTACTGTAAAGCACGAAAGCTCTTTTCATAGTTACCGTTTTCCGCTACTTAATTTCAATATTGTTTGAGAGCGGATGAGAGTTATGATGTAAAGAGCTTATGCGTTTTACTGACATTTTCAAATTCAACCATGTGATATTTCAATAACATGTTTTCACCATCTTAAATATTTAAAAAGTGTTTCGTTGAAGAGATCGCTGAAGTCTATTGCCTTAATTTTAAGGAATCTATTAAGGAGAATTTAAAACAAAATTACCGCTTAAAACGAAAGCTTTCATGTGGATCAGTAAGCATGAGTAGTTTTATTGAATAGGTTTGACCTATCGAATTAAAAAAAACAAATAAGTTGCTGTTAAGCTTTACACAAACAGCTTTTTATGTGAATTATCTTTATGGTTTTACTATGAAATGTATTTTAAAAATTAAAATGCTTTTAGAAAATCTAGAAGGTATGTCGATTCAAAAAGCGTTAAGTTATTATAATATAAAACTTTAAATTACCTACTGTTTCAATCATCGTTAATTCAACACGTTTGCTATTCTATAATCTCAAATTTTATTTAATAATTGAAAAAGTTTGGGAAAAATTATTTTTAGCTTTTATCCTTAAGTTTTGTATGTATATTTTCTTGGAAACGATTAAAAATATTTTTTCTTGAGAAAAGCTTCTAATAATTGTAGATTCATACCATAAAAAATTTTAAGAGATTGAAGTTTAACGTTAGATTGTAAACAATTTTTTCAATTTGACATAATATTGAAATATAAACTTTCGGTAAATTCAGAAAGCTCTTCTAAAAAAGTAACCTTATAAACCTGGATATTGTTTCATAAGTTCTAAATTTTAGTAAGTTCCTTACAAATACGTCATCAATTAATTTTTGTTAGAGCTTTCATGGATAATTTAATTTAGAAAATATTTAACCAATACTTTAAATTAAAATTGCATTAAAAATAAGATGTTTAACTTTTATTTAAATCAATTGTATTCAACAACAGCAATGTTTATTCAAGCAACACTTTAAGTTAATTTTTTGATAGTAATCTAAATGAAGGGAGAGCTTTCAAATTATTACTTTTTAAAGTTAACTGAGAATGAGCTTTAATTCGCCCTTCACTTATAATTGATAAAGTATATATTATAATTAGTAACACATTAAATACTCACATTTATTTTAACGTGAAAGCTTTTAAGGATTAATGGATCAAAGGATCAAATGAGAAATCGGGCTAAAGTAAAAATTAAAATTCAGCGGAGCTAAGGAGCAAAAAGGAGAGTAATTATCAAGTGAGCTTTTGCATTTTATAGCCTTTTTGAAATCCAACCAGGTAAAATTTCAATAATTGCCTTATTAAGCTTTCACCGTTTCTATAATTTAAAAACTGTTGTGCCGAACTGATCCCTAAGGCATAAAACCTAGTTTTTAATGATCTATTTTGTTACAGCCTACCATATTCTGAAACAAATTTTGTTGACGAGAATTTTAAGAAATAAGAAAGCTTTTATGTGGGCCCGTAAGTATGAGTAATTTTATTGAATTAGTTAAGATCTGTAGAATTTATAAAAAAAAGTTGCTGTTTTGCTTTATATTCACTTAAAAGAGCTTTCTATGTGAATTATCCCACGGTTTTATTATGAAATTTATTTTATGAATCACTCGTTGTAAAATTTGGATGTTCTGCAAATTGGAAGTTTTTATGTTATAATTCAAGGATGAATTAAACAAATCTTTTGGATCTAAGTTTTAAATGGGTTTTAAACCAAACAAATTCACAAAAACAAAATTTTGAAAAGAAGAAAGATTGAACTTAAGATTCGTTGTGCTAAAATGTTTTATTAGCTATTCAAGTAATTTCTGTAATAGCTTGCTTACTTTTCTAAGCAATTCTCTTAATTTGAATGTTTGGCCGAGAACCTAGTATTTCTGAAAAACAGATCAAGAATTAAGCAGAAAACCTAAAACCCTATAATTAAACTAGAATTAGTCTAAAATCAAAGTTCCCCAAGTTCTTTTTAAATTCACGCTGTTTTCCACTCCATAAATGTTGAATTTCAATATCTTCCTTAATATCTTAATATAAACATTTCACGAAAAAAGTTAAATCAAACGGGTTTTAATTTGCGCTCACTATAAAATTTTATTAACCATTATTTGTTTGAGCTTTTACGTGAAACAAATATAATGAATCACTTTTAAAGGTATATTTGTCAGAGTTTCAAAATGCGCCTATTTTAGCTATTGTTATTCATCGAACATTTTTCTGTCGAAATTAAAAGCCTTTATTGCATCCAAAATGTGAAAGCTTTCCGAAATAAAAATGTTATTGTTCGAGAAGTTTAGAATTATTATAATTAGTTTGTTGGAGAGAAATATTTAGAATTAAAAATTTTAATGAGCAAATATAACAGCTTTCGGAATAATTGAATATCCTCGATCTAGATCTTCCACCAGATAATTATTAGTTAAGATTGCTTTTTAACAAAAAAATTAAAAGCTCTGAAATTTTAAGAAAATGAATTCAAATATTGAAATATTTAGAGAAAATAAGTAAAATTAATTATTTTACACTTCGGCGATCTCTAAGATTTAATTTTAAAAATATGAAAAGATCATAAAAAAGATTTTGAATAATTGAGACAGCGCAAAATATTAAGGAAAAATATTAAAGCGCGAAAGCTCCGTTATAAATACTATTTTTACGCTATTTAATATCAGCATTAGGTAGCACTGCGGTTAAATTTTAGCTTTTAAGAATAATATTTAATAAAATGGGACAAGGAGATAGCTTACAATGGCTAAGAAAATAATTTGAAATATCCAATATAAACAATTTTGAGCCACAATTTACAAAAATGCTTAAATTGTTTTATGATTTTTAAACTGGTTTGATCCATTTTGATTTCGCTTTTATGTACAATTAAATGTGAGGTTCTCTTAGCATTACTTTTAATTTGAATGTTTGGCCAGCTTTTGAATAAAATTAATTTTAATAATTATAATTTAAAACGCATCAATTATGCGTATAATTTAAAACATATAAATATTTTTTGGTAGATAGAGTTTTATGTCAAAATAAAACTTCCATTGGATTTAATAATTTTGCTAGATATGATTTAATCTCAAAATGTAATTTTGAATCAGTTGGTTAATCTTATTTTGATAAATGAACGAATTAAATTAATTTTGGTAATGATTTTGTGTATAAACCACACCAAAATCAAAAATTCAGCCCTTTGAAAATCAGGTAAAGCTTTTAACAAAGCGAAAATTTCAATTATTTTAATATATCAAAATGTTACCGATATGATGAGCTATGAACACATAAGTCCGTAATGTTTATGTAGTTTATTTTTTTTGAAGGATTATGCTAAATTTAACGAGCTTTTGAACAAATTTTCGTTTATTTATTTTTTTAAATATAAACTGCCATTGAGAATGTTATAATTTGATGCAATTAAAGTTCAATAAATGTCCAAATAATTTGGTAATAAATTACAGTTGAAAATTTGAATAAAGAAAGTTGTGAAACTTGTAAAGCTTTTGTGTAGAATTTTACTAGAAAGTAACCATGTAGTTAAGCATGGTCTGGTTATGTACCAGACGAACCTTGATTTCAAACAGAAATCGTATTTATGCGATAAAATAAAATTGAAATTTTTAAGAATTCTATGAATTGCGTATAATTCGGTAATGCTTAACTACATGGTTGATTTATATAAAAAGAAATTAATCAAAAGTGTAATTAGCAACTCAGTCGCTATATAATGAAGAGATTGACTGGAAAATAATTAAATTTTTCGTAATTCTCATTGAAATCAAAACTGAACTTGCAAAATTCTTGATAATTTCGCTCTTGGAAAAAAATAATTATCTGGTTATGTACCAGAAGGACCTTAATTTAAAATTGTTTGTCGAAATTAATAACATAATTCATGATCAAAGCTTGGTATGTTAAAAGATGACAAATCTACTTTGCAAACTTATTTATCTTATTACTTTTAGATAATGGTTTAAAACCACTGAATTTTAATATCAACTATACTCACACATCGAATGTGCACATTTTCAATAATTATCATTGTACGTATGCCTGTATGTATTTGTTTATTACACACATTTATTATGAACGCAGAAAATTATAAAATATAAAAATAAAAATTTGGCGAATAAAGCTTTTTTTTGATTAATTTTATTGATTTAATAAAAGCACGAGTAAAAAAAATTTAATCGATTTTAACAAACAACAAAAAAAGGGTTAAATACTGTTCCATGCATTACAACATTTGTAATTACTGTTGGTGCGTAATTACCCCAATATATACTGACTAATCCACAATAGCGTTCTTCTTCCCGGTTATTATGAAGGAAATTCGATGGAAAAAAAATACAAAAATAGAATTGCTTGTTATGAAAATGAAAAGATTTTCTGCCAGCACAACAAAATATGTACATATGTGTATGTATATACACGAGTATAGACTACAGTAAATAATAACATAAATGGGTAAAAATGCATTTTCATTGACGGTTGGTTGAGTTTGTTAATTCTTTTTCGAGGTCGAACTGTTGGTCGATCGGTCGACCAGGGTTGGTATGTGATGGTAGCTGGTTTATTTGTTTGTTAGGTTTTGTCGTTAAAATAAAAAAATTTTGTGTTGCATTGTTATGCATGTCTGCATACATGTCTGTCTGTTTAGAATAGGATATATAGTACGAATACATAGAGTTGGGTAGAAAAGTATAGTTTTGTTTGCCGATTTTACCATGACTATTCTCTTTCGCTGGCAAATATATTTTTTTGAATCTGTATACACTAAAGTGTGGTGACGATGATGTGGTGAATTTTGTTGTTTCGAATTTTTATTTTTTTATTTTTTAAATTCAAATTTGGTTCACCATTGTGTGTAAACATAAAGTGATGGGCATTCGTTTATCTCATTTATAAAAATAAAAAAAAATTGTTGGTGCTACACTCACTGTGTGTGCTGTGCTATACTGCTGCTTTTTTGGTGGATAAACTCAACTCTCTTGGATAAAATACAGAGGAATCACAATTTTTTATTTTATTTGGTTTGGTTTTGATACTACTATACGCTACTAGTAGTAATTCTTCAATTGTGGTGTGTGCGGCATGAGGAGTATACAGTGTATACCTCACATTCCAATTTTGTGTGTAAATTTTCTGTTTGGTATATGTTGTGCGCGCTGATGGAAGTTTACCCGTTAAACAACAAAAAAGAAAAACAGTTTGAGGTAGATTATGTGTGTGTGTGTATGGTGGATTTTTAGTATTTTGTTTGGCTGAATTAAAATAAATTTCCACTTTGTTTTTTGTTTTTTTTGTTCCACATTTTTTGTACTGTTCCATGTTATAAAATATATTATGTTAGAAAGACATATGTTGGCGAACCAAAAATACCATTGAACAAACTACAAACATATACGGGTTTATACACAACATGGTGGTAGAAATATATACGCGCGGAGGTCGTACAAAATCTCAAACCACCAAAATCTTTAATTTTATGTAAGCTTAAATAAATTATTTATGTTTTGTTGTGAATTTTCCAGTGTACCATGTTAAATATGTTCGAGCATAATTATTTTCATTTTTGTTGTTTTTTTTTTTGGTTTTTTGGGCGCTTAAAGTTTATGATTTTATTGGAAAATTGTTGGTTTGGTAGCAGTCGGATTAAAGTTATGTGAATGCGGTGAAAATCGATAATTCAAGAGGAAACCGATTAGCACATATTGTACAATTATGTTGCGAATTTTATCAAAATTTCGCTTTAGAAATCCGATTTCACAAAATTATAAAGTTTAGATATATCGTCGTTTAGTAAAGGTTTGGGGATGATGAAAATTCTTTTTAAATGTTCATACCAAGTTAGACTACTTATCCCAACTGAAAAAAAATTGTAAATTTCAGAAAACTTCAAACTGCGAAATTAAAACCAATTGAAACTGTAACCAACTTTCTCTCGTGTTAAACTGAATAGATTGGTTTGATTTCAATCCATAAATCCAAGTAAATACTTCTATCGCTAAATGATAAGCGTGCCTAAATTATTATCAATTTTGTTATTTCGAAATATTCAAACCCGTAGTTTTCCCTAACCTGCCGTTGGATCATAGATTTTTTTCCAATCTTACCTTAACTCTTAAAGTTTGACTAAAATTTGAAGAAAAATGCATTACTTCTCGCTAAAAACATTAAATGTTTGTTGGAATAAGTGTGTCAAACCAAACCAAACTGGCAGCAAACCAAATCAAACTATGTAGTGTCAAACCAAATTGAATTAAATTTTTTTTTTATGCAGAATCCGAAATCTTGAAGCAAGCTTTGGACAATATATTGGCAAAAGCTTAAATAAATTTGACTTCAGCCTAATAATTTCATCTACATAATAGACTAAATCTAATTGGGCTTTTGTTTAAATTTTTTTTTTATTTAGATGTTTTGTTGGTTGGAAAATCTCCATCTGCTGATCATCTAACTCGAAAAGATAACTTAATGAATCTGGGCCATAATCCATTTTAGGTATCACGAACAAAAGAGAAAAAAGATCACAAGAGATGATATATTTGAGAATTCATTAAATTTCCAAAGATCGCTGATATAATTTTACTCTATGGCCACATGGCAGAACTGGCACCGTTGGAGGGCAGAAAAATGAGCAAAAAATTTAAATATTTCTTAATTGGAATTAAAAAGATAAATATCAGAAGTGCAAGGGCTTTGGACTTTGCTCGATTGACATTATCCAAATCAAATTGCCACACATCCAGAGCAGTATCGTCTCTGACAGGATTTGTCGTAAATAAAAAATAAAAGTCAATAGCTTAACAAAAAGATTGATCAAATGAACCAGACAAACCGTTAAAATTTCCCCGGTCTGAAATGATAACAAAATAGGGAAAATTTGCAGCACAATTAACTCTAAAAATAATAAAATAAACAGCTCGAAGCCGAACCATTTCACTGAACAATCTGGCCAAAACATATGTATGGCGCAAATGTCGGCAAAGGGGCCAAATGCCCCTTTTCGTTTCGTTCAGAACTGGTTATATTTTATGGAGGATTCACAATGAAAAACTTTTTACTTTTGACTTATACGTTTGTATGAATTTCTTACATAACGAGCAATAATTTTTGTTCGTTATGTTGGAGATTCACACAAACCTGTAAGTTAAAAAGTAACAAAGTTTTTTCATTGTGAATGCTCTGTTACAAGATTTTGGTCTCGTTTTGAGTTATGGGCTTATAGCTGTATTTGATGGCGGATCTGTAATAGTATGGGGTGGAGTTTTATAGACGGCCTCAATGGGGCCTGCTATAGTAACTGGTAAATTACATATCTCCATATATTGGCAACAATTTTTTCGGCAGCACTGTTCTGAGGGAGTATTTAAAAGAGGTTCAAATCCATGCTCTAACCTGGCCATCCCGCTACCCAGGTCTTAACCTTATTAAACACATCAATTCAACCCCCACCATACACCCTTTGAGAGTTTAGACAACATCTGGTGCAAATCAAGAACCAAATCGATCAAGATAATATTAGCAGTGTAGTTTCAAGCCGTCGCGATGATTATCAGGGATATTTCATGGGTGAGGTTACCTCCAAAAAAAAATTGCCCTGATCATTTTTCTAGGGATAACTGTTGGCCAGACACACTTATTGAACCACTTTCCATACAAGATATTTTAAAGGTTGAATTTATACAAATTTTTAAATTTTATATCGACCTTTCATCCAAACAAATTTTTCCAGGCTCCCCACATGAAACTTGACCTGATAATTTTTCTAGAGGTAACTATTGGCTACCCACTCATATTTGACCACTTTTTTGAATAATTATGAAACATTTCTTAGGTCAAGGTTACACAATGTATATTGTTTCCGCCATCTTGTATTATAAAATTTTGATCATAAATTCGTAATGAGCTGCCAAGAAAACCCATGGATACCGAGTCTCATTAGTTAATATTAGTTATTGAACATGAAAGGTTTTATCAAAATTCATATAGAAGCTTCGGAGTCTGAGGTAAAACGTTATAGAAACTGAAGCAAATTCTGTTCAATCTCCTTTGTACGTTCCCTTGATAATCGTCCCCTCGATGATGTTGTTCATAAACTTTTTCACAGCCAGTCTCGCCACGAGTTTCGCTACTTTTATTTCAATTGCAGAGCCCTATTAAATAACCATTTCAGAATTTACACTTATTTGAATAAGTAATGAACTTATTAGTAAAATTTTCTTTACTTGTGTTGGCTACTCTATTTTGACCAGATTTATTTTATAAAGTACGATTACGTATTAATTTAGGCTGGACTAAGGCCTTTCCAAAATGGTATGACTTCTGAGCATTTTTCACTTATATAGAACCAAAAATACAATACTTTATGTTAGAGTGAAGAAAAGATTGTGAAAGCTTACGAAACTTAAATTTCAGATAAAGGAATCAATCGAAGGTAAATAAGTACACGAATACTGTTATTTTCGTGAAAGCTCCTTTTAATTTATTTAAACTATTTAATTTGACCGTCTTAAATTACATCATCATTTTATTGGAACTCAATGTTAAAGTACTTAAGCTCCAATATTTATTTTATCATAGCTTGTGTTTAAGATTTTGGGCTAATAATCCCGAACAAACAATAACTTCATACTGTAAAGACAACATTTTTAAAATTCAGTTAGAAAATCAATTAACACACATACACACACACACATCAACATAAAATAAACTCTAAAATATTTTCATTTTAGCTTAATAAATAAAAATAATTTTTAAATATAAAACATTTGTATGATATTTTCATTTGAATTGAAAATCATTCGTCTGGAAAATCAATTAATTTAAATTCCACATTCTGTATACAGTACAAATAAAAATATTTTACCAATCAACCTAAAATTATCTCAACATAAAATCAATATGAGGTAATAAATTTTTCCGGCATATTTTCCATACACATATGAGCACATACATACTATATACCAAATAACATTGGTTTTAGGGGCTAAATCTGAATCACATCAATAACAACAACAAATGTTTAGATTTTATTATCTCAATTTGCTCTTAGTTGTTGTAATTATTGTTTAGTTCGGGTTATAGTATAGAAAAAATCTAAACTATTTTATAAAAATAAATTTAATAATTTAACTCATTTTGTGTGGTACCGCGATCATATTATTATTACTAAACTATTATTGGTGTTTTGGGTGTGGGTTAATTTTTAACCCCATCACATACATACATCGCACGACTGAGTGTGAAGGTTATGGTTTTTAATAATTAAAAATTAGATAGAAATAATTATTTATTAAATATTTAGTTTATAGTTCATCATAATACATATATAGTCAAGGATGTTGAACCTTTTTTTTTGTGCCTACATTTTGCGAAAAATCAATATCAAATTTTGTTTTTGTGCTACATGCTAAACCTCAATCAATATCAGTATAAGTTTGATTTTTCCGAAATATGTACACACATTTTGAAATATTTTTCACATTGTATACCTATTCACAAATAAAATAATTTGTCAAATTTTCCATCATCACTTTTGTCTACCGCAGACGATCTTGTGTATATTACATACAAAGTAGTATATTAGTGAAATTGTTTCGGTTGGCGGGAAGCTTCTCACCAATTAGCATCTAATACAAATAATTCAGTTCAGAAAATGAACGAGGTGACGAAAAACATTTTTCTCTATAGAGAACACTTAGAATAATTTGATTGTTGACCGATGCGCAACAGGTATCGCAATAGGAATTTGAGATACAAGAATTTGCCGCAAAGTAACCAAGTAACAGAACAACTCTCCAAAAAATAATCGCATGATCCAGGAGTGGTAGTAAAAATTAATCTACCTGGGGGCCAATTCTATGAAAACCCGATTGGACCACTTCTGGTGTTAATTTTTGCATGAAAAACTGTGGCAGATAATTTATTTTAAATTAAAATAATTAATCTCTACATTAATTTTAATTATAATTACAAGAGAGCATGCAGCGGGAAAGTTCCTGATCTGATTGGAACCTTCTAGTGTCAATTTGTGCGTAAAGAATCTGTGGCAGATAATTTATTATAAATTAAAATAATTAATCTTCGTATAAATTTTAATTAAAATTAAAATCTACAAAAAACCGATTTATATTGCTTGAGGGCACTGTAGCGAGGGAACGGTTCTTCTGATCGGAGCAATTCTGATGCTAATTTGTTCAAAAAGATACTGTAGCAGATAAATTATTTTAAATTAAAATTATTAATCTCTACATTAATTTTAATTAAAATTACAAACTACAAAACAGCGATATACAAAGCAAGAGAGCATGCAGCTGGAGAGTGCCTGATCTGATTGGAACCATTCTAGTGTCAATTTGTGCGTAAAGAATCAATCTGTGGCAGATAATTTATTATAAATTAAAATAATTAATTTTCATATAAATTTTAATTAAAATTAAAATCTTCAAAAAATCGATTTACATTGTTTGAGGGCACTGTAGCGAGGGAACGGTTCTTCTGATCGGAGCAATTCTGATGCTAATTTGTGCAAAAAGATACTGTAGCAGATAAATTATTTTAAATTAAAATTATTAATCTCTACATTAATTTTAATTAAAATTACAAACTACAAAACAGCGATATACAAAGCAAGAGAGCATGCAGCTGGAGAGTGCCTGATCTGATTGGAACCATTCTAGTGTCAATTTGTGCGTAAAGAATCAATCTGTGGCAGATAATTTATTATAAATTAAAATAATTAATTTTCATATAAATTTTAATTAAAATTAAAATCTACAAAAAATCGATTTACATTGCTTGAGGGCACTCTAGCGAGGTAACGGTTCTTCTGATCGGAGCAATTCTGATGCTAATTTGTGCAAAAAGATACTGTAGCAGATAAATTATTTTAAATTAAAATAATTAATCTCTACATTAATTTTAATTAAAATTACAAGAGAGCATGCAGTGGGAAAGTTCCTGATCTGATTGGAACCTTTTAGTGTCAATTTGTGCCTAAAGAATCAATCTGTGGCAGATAATTTATTATAAATTAAAATAATTAATTTTCATATAAATTTTAATTAAAATTAAAATCTACAAAAAACCGATTTACATTGCTAGAGGGCACTGTAGCGAGAGAACGGTTTTTCTGATCGGAGCAATTCTGATGCTAATTTGTGCAAACAGATACTGTAGCTGATAAATTATTTTAAATTAAAATAATTAATCTCTACATTAATTTTAATTAAAATTAAAATCTACAAAATTGCGGTTTACAAAGCAAGAGAGCATGCAGCGGAAGAGTGCCTGATCTGATTGGAACCATTCTAGTGTCAATTTGTGTGTAAAGAATCAATCTGTGGCAGATAATTTATTATAAATTAAAATAATTAATCTTCGTATAAATTTTAATTAAAATTAAAATCTACAAAAAACCGATTTACATTGCTTGAGGGCACTGTAGCGAGGGAACGGTTTTTCTGATCGGAGCAATTCTGATGCTAATTTGTGCAAACAGATACTGTAGCTGTTTTTGTTCTAATTTTAACGATTTATTGAAATTCGAAAATTCCTTCAATTTCGTAGAGTTAGTAATATTGCAAAAAATTATAGATCTATTTCTGTACATTATGTAATTGTTTAAAGTATTTAAAGATTCATGGAACCCTTGTAATTCTTGAAATATTTCAATTTCTTCAGATCTGTAACAAACGAATTCTTAAAAATGCATCAATTTCGAGGATTGATCGATCTCATACAACGTCTAAACAGATTAATGAAATGCTTGCCAAAACAGGATTCACGTAAGCAACTAAAATCATTATGAGAGGACTAACAGCTTTACGAACCGATTGGGTAAACCGAGATCCTATGGGTGACATTCATTCTAATAAAAAAAACTAGACTTAGAGACTCATCAGTTGTTGTGCCTGCAAAGGCAAAGAATCTGCAAAAAATCATCAATCAACAATAACAGTTTTCCAATCAAAAATAAAGCGGCTACAAACAATATACAATGAAAACAAATTCAAAAGTATCGGTTGCTGATTTACAAAATTTCAATGTATCAACCCCACATTCCATAAATAATGATAATCTAAATCCTTCCGGCAGCTCATCTAACCCATTAAAATACGTCGTACGCTTTCCGTTAAAAGTCGTTTGAAGTGGAACTGACCCGAATGGTTGTTTCGCCAATGAATATGATCGTACGATTCAGAGGAAAAACGTAATTTTAGTACAAATCTTCACATTGGAATGAGCAATACAGATTTAATCTCAGAATTGTTCAATAAATTCTCCTCACTTAAGATAATAATTAGAATTCTCGGTTATGTTTGTCGGTTTATAACAAATTCTAAAATAAAATAAAATTCCATCAATAGTTCAGTAAATAAATTACTCGAAAACTGTTTGCCTCATGTGTGGGTCCAAGCAGAAAAAGGCAGTCAACACCATTTATAGATAATATCGGCGTACGAAGGGTTGTAGGCAGAATAGAAAATTTGACATCCGACACCAAACATCCCAACCTAAGGGTCATCTGGTTCCACAAAAAAAAATCCTCCAAGGACAGCACTATTAACCAGCATATTTCGCCAAATATTTTGAATTATCGCTTGCAGAAATATATGATCGGGCATTATGGGGAAGTAGCAATGGACAGGGTCCGGGTCAACTCGGGCGCCTATTGTTAAACGCTAGTATGGACTATGCTGGTCCCTTACATATTTAGATTACAAAAGGCTACATTGCCTTATTCACTGAAACATTCCTGGCAGCCCTAAAAAGGATCATATCACGTATGGGTGTACCCAATAAAATTATTTTTGATAAGGGTAGCAATTTTCTGGGCAGTCGTAGGCAATTAAATGAATTATTCGAGCTGTTCAAAAACGGAAACCATTTTAAACAAATATCCAATTTTCTTATACCACAGAAAATAAAATTTATGTTCAAGCACTTTGGTGGTTTGTGGGAGGCTAATATAAAGTCAGTTACCTATCATCTAAAACGGGTCACCGGAAGCACACCTTTAACATTTGAGGAGATGAGTACTCTGTTAACTCAAATAGGAGCCGTACTGCACTCCAGGTCATTATGCAGCCTATTAGGCTCATACATATCATCGTATGACATCCTTATACTAGCCCATTTGTTGATTGGGTAATTCAAGAACCGGACCTAGGTCACGTAGACACATCTCGACTTTCAAAGTGGCAAAACATTCAAAACAGAAAAATTCAGAATCAGATAAGTTGGTATACTGATGCAAGATGACGAATACATCAATTATACTACGAAAAAGACAAACTTACTCGTTTTGCCACGGTCCGTACTGTGAACGGCGAGCTTAAGCAATCAATTTCATTTTGTATCCATTACGAATTAAAATTCTGAAGGTATCAATATCGAAACAACACTTAAAATTATTCAATTTGTTTTGTTGCTCACTAAAAAATTGTAAAATATTTTTTTTTTGTTCTAATCCTTTAAACTGTTGAAATTCGACAAGTTCTTCATTGAGGTTGAGCTTCTAATATTCTAAAAAATTTTAGGTCAATTTCTTTAAATTTTTGAACAATCGTTGAAGCATTGCATACATTTCGGAGATTCTAAAAATTTTCTTTCATTTCAGAAAATTTTTCTAACACAATGAAAATTTTAAATTCTGAAAATTTCTAAATATTTTCAATTAACCAAATTTCGAAAAATATAAAATTTATCAAACCCTTCAATTTTGGTAAATTCTTAAAATTAATAGCATTTTTCAAATCATAATTCGAGCATAAAAAGTAAATTGTGGGGATAAACTGTTTCAAATTCCACATTACTTTAAATTCTTTTAATGCCTTAAACACGATTATTTTTACGACTTCATAATTTTTAAAAAAATTTAAAATTGCCGTAATTCGTAAATTTTTGAACTTCGGTGAATTCGTAAAATTATAAAGTTTTTAAATTCCTCTAAAACCCTTGAATTTTTTCAATATCTTTAGATTTTTTTCAAAATTTTTAAAATTTTTGAAATCCTTCAAATTTCCAAATCCTTTAAATTTTTTAGAATGTTCAATTGCATCAAATTCTTCAAACCGCTCAAATTATTTAAATTCTTAAAATTATTCAATTTGTTGCTAACAAAAATGTCTTAAAATATTTTTTTGTTCTACTCCGATAAACTAGTGAAATTCGAAAAATTCTTTAATTTCGTTGAGTTTTTAATATTCTGAAAAATTTTAGAACTTTGATAGAAGTATTAAAAGATCCATGAAACTTTTGTATTTAATTCTTGAAAGATTCCAATTTTTGTGAAATCCGTAATAAACGAGTGCTTCAATTTCTGAAAACTTTCCTAATTCAAATAAAATTTCAAATTCTGAAAATTCTTAAATATTTTCAAATTATACAAATTCGAGATGTTCTGAATTTATAGAATTCTTGAAATTTTCCAATTTCGGTAGATTCTAAAATTATTAGAATTTCAGAATACAGTTCTAAACCATAGAATTTTTCAAATTCCGATAGAATTTCGAACAAATTCGATAGATTTTTTTAATCGTAAACAAACAAATATTCTAAAAAACGTTGCATTCTTTAAAATTATCTAAACTTTTAAAATTGCCAAATCCTTCAAACCATTCAAAGTTAGATAAGATTAAGGTGGCGGTCCATAGAAGGCCGGCATAAACATAAACTGATCCGTTACTGTATTGTACTGAATAGCCTACATGAATCAATTGTAATTAATCAATTGTGTGAGACGATTGGAACTTAATTTCAAAGCACTATCGCGATACACTCCAATTTTATAGCCAGTAATGACCCGTTTGACCAATATTGGATCATAGTTTAGCAGCCAATTTTACTGTCATACGTTTCATTACCAAGACATGCTAAATGATATACAACAAACATCTTTTAACATTTTCAATTCAGCCGAAGCATTGATTTATCATGTGAACGTGCTGCAACTAATTTATTTACCATCAAATAGTTGGATAAGTCAGATATCAAATTTCAATGGAATAGGTTCATAATCGCAGAAGTTCCGTTTGGAGTAGGGATCCAGTTTCTTTAAAATAAACATGGCTAGAAATCGACGAATATTTCAGGACACTGTTAATGATACTTTGGTACATAAATACAAACCGTAAATCAAAAATTATATTTGCCAAAAAAAATTTGTTTTTGAATGCATAAACCAGTCTAAATCTTTTCAACATTACCAGCACCAAATGGAACACGCCTGTTTGTTAATCGATTTTAGTGAAATTTTATATCTAAGTTATTAAGCCGATTCTGTAAGAAGTTCCTCGTATAAAATAGATTTATGCACGGTCTGAAAAGTTTCTTGGGTCATATCATTTCCGGTCGGATTTCTTAAATAAATTTAAACTCAAATTCATGGACTATTGCGGAACACCACAAAATGGGTTGAAATGAACCGTGGCTGAATTTCAAAATATATTGCGGGATACTGCCAATGATATTTGTTACTGGCTCTTAAATCATGCATGATAGTGCAGGGGAAAATGTTTGAAGACGTTGTTTACTCAAGAAAATACAAAGTTCACGGACTTATTATGAAAAAACGAAACGTTTGTTATAAATTTGCTTCAGTTATTTGTAAAAATTTGCAACAGTTGCAGGATCGCCAGGAATAATTTCCCAACAAATTCCAGATATGTTGTAGATGGAAGTCATTTGCTACACATTTTCAATTCTTGACATTTTTCGAATTCTTTAAATCCGAACTATACGAATTCTTAAAATTGAATGAATTTTGGGGGTTTCTTCATAGCCTAATCCGAAAATTTGTTTGTTGATACAAATAAAATTTCAAATTCTTAAATATTTACAAATTAAACAAATTCGACAAATTCTGAAAATATAAATTCATCAAAGTCTCCAATTTCAATAAATTCTTAAAATTAGTTCCATTTTTCAATTCTTTGCTATTTCAACAGATCATAAATGCTATATGGGACAAACCGGTGTTGCAATGTTTCTTAATTCTAGACTTTTGGATGTAGGTTGAATGTTTCACTCCTGTAATTGAGGAAATACCGGGTTTCGGCATTGAAACTAGCACATTGTAAGTTTCGTTGGCCGATAACCTCGCACTAATTTACCCATATAATCATAAGCCAATGGTATAAGGAATTAGCTAATCGCTTGAACGCTGAAGTTTGCGATGTACTAGAACTTTTATAGATTGATTTTCTAATAAATCTGAAGCATGTAGTTTTATATGAGCGAACTTGGTTTATTGAACATACTAAAATTAACACGAGATTTTTTTTTTTTTTTTGAATTTCCAGGTAAAAGTTTCACATTAACAATAACAGTATCAACGCAGCCACCTCAAATCACAACCTATAATAAAGCAATTAAAGTGACGGTGGATGGACCGCGAGAGCCCCGATCGAAAACAAGTAAGTAATAAGACAAACACGTTATGGTATATACTAATCTAATTTCATGCTAATTAAATTCAAAAAAATGTTCGACTCCATCTTAAATGTGTATCCCGGAGCAGTCAGAATTGTAAACTTTTTTTTTTTTTGTATTATGTATACTTGGTGGGTAGCTGCTATACATATGTAGTGTAGCGACGATTTTTTTTTTTATGTTTCTGAAATGGGTGTATTTATATACCTCGAGTCGAGTTTTATATATATATGGAAAATTATTTATCAAGTAACCGCCCTCATAAAAACGAACGAACACAAAAATAAAAAAAAAAAACGTCTTGAATCTATAATAAGATATTTTCATACAGACACAGAATACACAGTCGTCTATTTTATATTTTTCGTATATATACAGAACATGATGATGATTTGGTTATACGCAAACTCCTTAAAAACCAAAGAGTATACATTCGTCTTGTGTATATAAACTGTACGTATATATATTCCAATTCTATGTAACATTTTTTTTTTTACATTTTCCGACTTTTCCAAATACTACAAAAAATCAAGAACAAAATAAGATTTTTGTTTTTGTGTACACACAGCATTCACGGAGAATACGAGAAGAAGAAGGTGTATACCAATTTTTCTGTATTACATACAGATCTAGTTTAGTCTTTTGTTTGGTACACAAGATTTTCTTATCAGAAAAATTTTCTGAATACATAATAATAATAGTAGTAGTAGTAGTAGTAACAATAGTAATATATAGTAATAAGAATAATAAGATAAAACCACTATTTTTAGGTTATAGATTTAATTTTCTGGCCTTTTAAATTTTAAAACGATTAAATTTAATTGATTATTTGTCTCGATCTATGTTAGATATAGGAACAAATTTATTAGACGATTTTTGGGAAAATATAAGTTCGAGAAAATTTTCTCTTTATATTCGAAGATAGTAGGAAGGTGTGTCTTCTTACAGTAAATATTTAATTTTTTAGATGGAAATGTTTATAAATCTATATGGAGTACAGAAAATGGCGTTGTTTTGTTTACGGCTATACAGTTTTTTGGTCGCCATTTCGCATCGTGGTATTCTAAAAATTTATTTATTTGATTTTTAAGAATATTACATTCTACACTAAAGACTGGACAAAGCCTGGTTGTCTGATTAATTTTTTGCCTTTAGATTTAAACTTTCAATAAAGCATTTGTGTTTAGAATTAAAACCTTATTTGTGCCCTAATTGGGCCCAGGTGAATTTATTCACAAATTGCTACTTCAACCATGATTAAATCAACGATTCCGATCGTAATTCATGCAGGTCTTGGATTTTGGTGATGGATCGACAACTTCACTAAAATGAAGATATACAAATGTGGAAAGCGAGAAGAAAAATGAGGATTGAAAAATTTGAAATGGGTAATGAGAAATGAGTAATGAGAAATGACAAATGATAAATGACAAATCAGAAATGAGAATGGTCAAACTCGAGATGAGAAATAAGCAACGAGGAACGAGAGATTAGGAATGAAAAACGAAAAATAAAAAATGCGAAATGAGCAAAATTAGAAATGCAGCATGCGAAATGAGAAGTGGATTTGCGAAGCGAAATGAAAAAGAAGAAATGCGAATTGCAAAATGTAAACTGCAGGTGACAGTTGAGAAATGAGTATTGAAAAATTTCAATTAAGAAATGGGAAATGAACAATGAGAAATGGAAATTGAGAGATTGCAAAATGAGAAATGTGAAGCAAGAAATGAGAAATGAGGCAAAACGCGAAAAGAGAAATGTTTAATGGAAATACGAATCGAGGAATGAAAAGTGTGTAATGAGAAATGAGAGTGCTACTCCCTAATCATGTGAAATGCACCATGAGTTTTAAGAAATTAGGAATTAAGAATGCAAAATTATAAATAAGGAATGCGAAATGAGAAAAGAGAAACAGGATTGAGAAATGCAAACGCGAAATGAGGAATTCAAGATTCAATGTGCGAAATGTTATATCTCATGTAAATGCAATTTGCTTAATGCAAAAGGTTAGATGAGAAATGAAAATTCCAAAATTCGAAATTTAAAAGAGAAATTAGAAATGAGCAAAGCTAGAAGAGAAATGAGGAATGAAAAATGATAAAGAGAAATTCGAAATCAGTAATGAGAAATATCAAATGAGTAATGAGAAATGAACAATGAGCAATGAAAGATGAGAAATTCTAACAAAAATGTGTTATGAGAATAATACAAAAAGAGGAAATACGAAATAGGAATTGCAAGGAAATAATGACCAATGAAGAAACAAGGAATAAGAAATGATTAATAAAAAAAGCCAAACGTGAATTGCAAAATGCGAGAAGCGAGAAGAGAAATGAGGATTAGAAATAGAAAATGAGAAAAGAGCAATGATAAATGAGGACTTTGAAATAGTCAATCAGAAATGATAACTGTAACGAAATAAGACATAACAAATATAAAATGCGAAATGCAAAATTTTGAAAGAAAACTGATTGAGTGAGATATGAGGGATAACCAAAGCTAAATAAGAAATGCGAAATGCAAAATGAAAAATGAGAAACGCGAAATAAGAAAGAAGAAATGCAAATTTTAAAATGTAAATTGTAAGTGCGAGATGAGAAATGAGTACTGAAAAATTCAAATTGGGAAATAAGAAATGAGCATTGTGCAATGGGAATTGAGAAATAAGGATTAAGGAATCTGAAATGTGAAGCAAGAAATAAGAAATGAGCAATGATAAATGAAAAATGAAAAATACGAAATGCGAGTCCCAATTACGAAATGAGGCATATCAAATAGGAATGGTGAAACTCAAAACGGAAAAGAGAAATGATTACTGGCAATACGAATCGAGAAAAGAAAAGTGTGTTATGAGAAATGAGAGATTAGCAAAGAGAACCGCATAAAAGCTATGAGAAATTATGAATTTTGAATGGAAATAAGAAATAAGAAATGCGAAATGGGAAATGAAAATGAGAGTAGAGAAATAGGAATGGGAAATGCAAAAGCGAAATGAGGAATTCGAGATTTAAGGTACGAGATGTGCGGACAGTTATTTCTCATTCCATTCATGCATCCGAAACCATACAATAGTCGATTACGTAGGATACAATTCATAGATTTTAAGTATGTTGATGATTAACTGAACTCGAGTTGAAGGTGCCACGAGAAGTTAAACAAACGAGATTTAAAAATGTACCTCTCCACCGGTTTTAATCTTGGGATTTTTTCTGCAATTTAATGGAGACAAGACAAACCTTGAAACTTAGCCCTCAACACAACCCTAAAAAAATTCCTAACTGAACCACTAACTCAACCTCAACTCAAGTCCAACTACTACCTGATTGCTTTGCAAATTCTATAAGTATTTAATAAATTTAAAATGTTGTAGCATCACGAAAAGGGGAAATTTTTAAGAGTTCTGCAATTCAGTTTCGATCTAACGAGGATTACAAAAATTACTCATTTTTCAGCCATCTTATCAGGTTATCGCGAAACTGAATTGCGGAACTCTTAACAATTTTTCCTCTTCGAAAAATATTTATCTATCTGGAATAATTTTATGTTAGAGTTCTATAATCAGCTGAATTTTCTAAAAGATCATATTTTGAAAATTACTATACATATCTTATAAAAGTTAAATTTTAAATATTTTTTAAAGAATGTCCAGCACACACTTTAGGTGTTTTCACTTAGAATACGCCTTTAGGTTTAGTCTAACTATCTACGTCTACAGAATGTTACAACCAAAACCAGTTCTCAATTGACGCATATAAAGGAAAATTAAAGAATGAATAATGAGAATGATTATTCATTTATTACTTGCTAATTCACTGTTGATTCCTCATTTTTCACAAATTATTTAGATATTATTCCCTAATTTCTTAGTGATTAATGCGTCAATAATCAGCCAGAAACAGCTCAAAGTGGATCTTGTTTTACAGGACATACTGAGAAATCTAGAGAACCTCAACAAAAGACTTTCTTCACAGGAAATGAGCCTGCAGAACGCGCTAGAAGAAATGAAATCACAAACTAGTTTCAATAAAACAATTGAAGGAAACTTTGATCGAGTGTATCAAAATATAAATTATATAAAATCGAATTATAAAATAAAGAAATGAATAAAACATTACGAATTGTAACCTGGAATGCAAATGGGCTATTGCATCACATTCAAGAACTAGATATATTTTTAAACATGTATAATATAGATATATGTCTTATATCAGAAACACATTTCACTAAAACTTCATTCTGTAAAATAAAAGGATATTATTGCTATCATGCATTACATCCAGAGAACAAAGCTAGAGGTGGATCAGCTATTCTGATAAAAGATCATATACAGCATAACGAAGAACTTAAAATTGAGAAGCTTTCCATGCAAGTCACAACAATCAAAATACAATTGAACATTAATAAAACTTGTAGTATCTCAGCAATCTACTGCCCCCCAAGATACAATCTCAAACAAGGAGATTATACTAATCTTCTCAAAATACTATGAAGTGTCTTTTTAATTGGAGGTGACTTTAATGCAAAAAATACCTATTGGGGATCACGGTTAACGACCACTAAAGGAAAAGAACTTTTCGCAGCAGGCAAACAACTAAAATGTGAATTTCACTCAGGCGGTACACCAACCTATTGGCCCTCGGATATCAGTAAGACTCCAGATCTTATAGACTTCTTTATTACAAGAGGAATTTCAGATAATTATACCCATATAGAGAACAGTGAAAGTCTATCATCAGATCATTCACCAGTTATTATGACACTTAGCCAAACAATTATTATGAAACAGAGCAACCCGAAATTAACGAGCTTCAAAACCAATTGGGATCTCTTCCAAACACGGTTAACAGAAAGAATTAATCTGCAGAACCCAATTCAGGGATCAGTCCAATTAGAAGAAGAACTAGATAATCTCATCTATAATATCCAAAGTGCTGCGTGGGAAAGCACTCCTAATAACAATCATGAATTGAAGCGCAATGCTAGCTATCCGGAGGAAGTAAGGGAACTACTTAAAATCAAAAGAAAAGCACGGAAGAATTGGCAAAAACATCGAAACCCGGAAAATAAGAGGGTATTTAATCACTTGTGTAACAAATTAAAATATCTAATAAAAGATATTAAAAATCAATCAGTTAATAAATACCTCAGCACTCTAACTGGGCAAAAAGATACTGATTACTCATTATGGAAAGCAACTAAGAATCTTAAAAGACCCAAACTTCAGGTTCCTCCAATTAAAGATAAAGACAATTGGGCTCGAAATGCTAAACAAAAAGCTGATTTGTTTGCAAATCATCTTGAAGAAACATTTCAACCTTACCCAAAACAAACGGAAGAGGAAAATATTACCCCGATAAATAAACAGGATGAAATAAAAATTACACCAATAACATTGAAAGAACTAAAATGGGAAATCAAGAATAATCTGAATGCGTATAAGGCCCCAGGATATGATCTTATAACGGGTCAGATAATAAAAGTGTTACCGGAGAAAGCATTGAGGAAACTAATGCATATAATTAATGCAGCATTTCGACTAAGATATGTACCAAGACAATGGAAAGTTGCAGAAGTAATTATGATACTTAAGCCGAACAAACCTCCGAACGATAAAGCTTCATACAGGCCGATTTCTCTGCTACCAACATTATCGAAACTATTTGAAAAGGTTCTTCTTAAAAGACTAAAACCAATTATCGAAGAAAGGAATCTTATCCCCTCACATCAGTTTGGATTTAGGGAAAAACATTCTACTATAGAACAAGTACATCGAATTACTGATGTAATCGAGAAATCACTTGAAAGCAAACAAATATGTTCAACTATATTCCTTGATGTAGCGCAAGCATTTGACAAAGTATGGCACCAGGGGTTAGAATTCAAACTTCATCGAGATCTTCCAGAGCAATTTTTTCAAATTCTAAAATCCTACATATCAGAGAGGCACTTCCGAGTAAAGTATGAGAATGAATACTCCCAGCTAAAACGAATAACAGCAGGAGTTCCACAAGGGAGTGTTCTTGGACCAATCCTTTATCTCCTATATACTAGAGATATACCAATTATAGAAGCAACAATGGCGACTTTTGCAGATGACACGGCAATACTTGCAACAGCAAAAAACATCAATGAATCCACTAGTAAACTTCAGAAGGCTACTAACCTGATATGTAAATGGACAGAGAAATGGCGAATTAAATTAAATGAAGCAAAATCAGTCCAAGTGAACTTTACCAATCTAAAAGTTAATCATATACCAATAATGATAAACTCTATAGTAGTACCGCATGCGAACACTGCTAAGTATCTTGGCATGACTTTAGATGCTAAACTTAGATGGAAAGAACACATAAAAAAGAAGCGAGAAGAACTAAACATAAAATTTAGAAAGATGCATTGGCTCTTAGGGAGACAATCTGAACTAGCGATCCATAACAAACTGCTGTTATACAAACAAATCCTTAAACCTGTATGGACGTACGGTAGCCAACTCTGGGGTTGTGCCAAGAGGACAAATATTAAAATCATACAAACAGTTCAAAATAAAATCCTGCGATGTATTGTTAATGCACCGTGGTACATTCGAAACGACAACCTCCATCGAGATCTAAAGATCGAGCTTGTCGTGGATGAAATTAAGCATCATGCAACAAAACACCTACAACGTCTGCACCAGCATGAAAATCTGGACATACGCTGTATGCTGACTACCACACCTACCAGAAGACTGCAAAGAATAAAACCATTGGACTTATCGCGACCAGGAGGTCAGTAGACTTGCTGTGGCGAAAATCCAGGGGATGAGTTACACGAAATGGGGGATAATCTTGTGATTGTGCCGACTAATCAAATACTTTATAATGCAATGTAAATTACTAAATGGGTGTAAGACTCAGTCGTAATATAAATAAATAAAAAAAAAAAAAAAAAAAAAAAAAAAAAAAAATAATCAGCCATTATTTCTTCTTACTCATTATTCATCATTCAGCGAATAATGAATGACATATTATTATTCACCATTGAATAAGAGTGAATAATGGGGCAATAGTGTGAGAATTATAAGACATTATTGCGTGAATAATAAGTGAATTTACCACAGAATAAAGGGAGAATAATGAGTGAATTATCAGTTATGAATGCATATTGAGTGAGTAATGAGATGAGTAACTAAATTAGACCAACTAAAAACTAACTAGATCAATCTTTCAGTTTTTCTTGCAGTCAGTGGTTAGTTTAGAGAAAGGACCACCCAATGTGTGCGACCCTGATCTCTGTTAAGTAGCATACTAAGTTGTTGTCCGCAGATTAAGTTGTTTCATTTTTTATTAAGCATTTTTAAAACACATTTTTGTACCCTAGTGCAGTAAAATAATTTTTATGAGAAAGATGGGTGCCATATTTCTGTGCATTAGCGCATTAAAGAGATTTTAATGTGCATTAGCACATTAAAGAGGCGAAAATATCTTCAACCCACCAAACTAGATAAATATTTAAATCAAAAAAATATTTGCTATGCCAACTAAAACAAATTCCGATTGTTCTGCATTCGCGCAAATAATATGCACGATATCTAAAAATAAAATTTCATCTGTGCCAGATCATTTTACTTGTGATTTACTAAACAAAGCTGTGCATCGCCTCAACCCAAATAATTTTTTATTTCTATTTATTTATTTTGTACAAAACAAAATTTTTTCATTTAATTTAGAAATAAGATAAAAAAATGTATTCTGTATGGGAGTGATAAATTATTTATCTTATAATCATGAATTATTAAATATTATATATGGATGCATGAAATTAAATAACAAAAATTTTTTTTTGGAGAAAAGGGTTTACTATACATCCAACATATGTATCGTACAAGAGTTTATTATATATGGAAGCAGCAGCAGCAACCATCAACAACAAAAATATATTCAAAAAACCAGTAAAGATAAAGTTTTTTGTCTAAAATTTATATTTATAAAAAGGTGAAAATTACATTTCAATTAGATTCATTAGATTTTATCTTAAACATACAGACAATTTTCCACCCTCCCATCTACTGTACAATAAATTTTCTTTTTTCGTACAAACATGTTTATATGAGGTATGTCGTATATGCTGTTTATATACAAGACGATACGAAAAACAGGTTCATAATATATCATATTTTTGCATACAGAATATCGAAGAGTAGAGAAGCAGTAGCTGTGTAAATCCGGCAGCAGGATGAGACATCTACCAATTTTTTATTAGTCTCGTCTTTTTCTATATATTTTATGGTATAATCATAATTTATCGGGTATGAAGACTTTATCCACCGTACATATCCAATTTTCATCTCTTCATCGTGTTTAGCTGTTGTATATACGATAGTTACTTAAGGGTTTTTTCGGATTTATAGTACAAAAAAAAAAAAAACTTTGGATATTTTCTTGTTGTGTGACAAATATAAAAAAGTTTTTTTTTTTTTGTTGCAATAGACATGATATAAACCACAAGTTCGCGACAGATGTGATGGTCACATTGAATTTGACATTTAATATCTACTACACTACACAACTGTACAAAACTGAAAATTTATCGTCGTCGTGCCTTATATATTCTTATGTACACTATAAATGATTAGGGACAACAGAGCATGGTGAGTTGTGTGATTTAAGTTTGTAACAGATTTAATTGATTTTCTTTTCGCTATTTGGTGATATTTATTTGTCACAAAATTATGGCAAAATGTTTGTTTCTTCCTATCTGAACAAAAACTAAAACAATGGTTCAATTTCAGCTACTTCAAAATGCGATATTTACTGGATTTACAAATTTCTAAATTATCATCAATCTGGCAATCTGTCACTTATTTGACTATTTAAATTTTATTTAAAATCCCTAGTGTTCATTTTGAGTAATTTTCTTCGTTACTAGAAACCTCGTTTAAATATTCTGCATAAGAATTATTTGGCAGAAGCCAAATTTAAAATGCAAGTCGCATTTAATCCTGGAATTTAAAATGCAAGTCGCATTAATCCTTTTAATAGGCTTCTAAAATTTAAATTTACTAAAAACCATCAAAGCTTTTATAGACTTTAAAAATTTTATTTTTACAAATTTTTTTAAAAATAGAAGAAATATAAGCTAATCTTAGATTGATTTTTAAACTTTTATTGTACAGCTTTTAACACTAGATAAAATCCTAGAGCCTTTAGGTTCGATATTGTGAAAGTTTTCCATTTTAATATTTAAATGGCCCAGTGTGTTGAAACAACAAATATTTCATATTTGAAATAAACAAACTCTAGGGCTTTTATAAAAAAGTTGGTTTGAAAGCTTCAGCCATTTTAAAGGTTATTAATCGATCGTGGTTTACTAAATAAAGTATTTTAAAATTTAATTGGTTAGTCAAAATTTCAGGAAAGCTCCATAATTAAAATATACATTTTACGAAAATAATGTAATGAAACTTTTGCAAATAATCAAATATCGGTGTTTGACCCAGTTTTCACTAGAAAGCTGTACTTATACTAAGTGATTTAAAAACAAGACAAGATATCAAAAGATTGTTAAAAAACATGAAATCTTTTGTTTTAATGGCAAATTTAGAAAGCTTTTTAAAATAGAAAGCTTTTGTCACTAAATTAAAAATTGATTATGAAGCTTTCAAATGAGATATTTATTAAAAATGTACGACCGTTTATCAGATACACATTAATTGTAGCTAAACGCCTTCAAAACGTTGATAATTTTATATTTTTTCAGAAGTATAGAGCCGAACGCCAAACAATTGTTAATTCTAAAGTTTTCTATTTGTGGAAGCTTCTAATATTTCAAAATTTTTATGACTCTTATAGTTATGTGGGATTGAATGTTTTCTAGATAATGTACATTTTTTAATGAACAGTCATAATAGCTAATTACAATTAACGTACATTTATATGCTTTTCAGTTAAACATGTTTTATTAAGATATTTGAAAGCTTTCGTCTCCTAGAGCATTTTTGTTAATATTTGAGCAAGTTTTGGCTATATAAGTGTTCTCCAAACGGAGGATTTGGAATCTTGTTAACGGCAGTTTCCCACATAAAATATTAAGTATTTTCTCTTGATGGCCCAATAAATTTGCAAAGGAAATAAGTTGGAAGCAAGTATTATGGCGATTATACTCCTTCACATTTCATGGTTTAAAAGAGGTTCACTGAATTTCAATGGGACCGAAACAACACGAGTGATGCTCCATGATCAGGATGACCATTTGAGATCACTACGGAGGAAATTGTGAAAAAACTCAATAAATGTTGGAGGTCAGAAGAAAGCATATGGGCATGAAACAAGTGTTTTTTCAAAATAATAGTGCACCGACTCTCTTCCTCACAATGACACGATCAAATTCAACAAATTACGCAATTAATTGCTGCCTCCTTTGACTTTCAGCCTTCTACCAATCGTAAAAAATGATTAGGTACGAATGGGTTTAAATCGATCGAGGCTTATTTTGCAAAATCGATTTTCATTTAAAAGTAGCATGTCTTTTCTCTCTACCATCGTACGTACCGCTTTTAATTTAATTTGAAGTTTTGCAGCATGTTGAATTAAAATGTGTGGAAGAGTGGCAAATTGTCTATTGGCCCTGGTACTGGACCTTCTTATAAATTATGTATATACTCGTATCATGATTTTTAGCTAAAACTAACCGAGTTCTTTTAAATTTGATCACACTTAGCTAAAACTTTTCTTTTTGTTCAAAGAATATCGTTTTAGGCTTTGTCCGATTAACGCAGTGTTCAGTGGGAAAAAAATAAATTAAATTTGTATCATAAAATCTTGCTGAATATTAATTTACTTTGCGGGTTCATATTGTGACAACAATAAGTGCCCTGTTTCCTTCAAAATCAATACTACTAGCATGTTTAATGAGGTAAATATATGTTGACTTTACTCTAAAGCTATCTAATTTTAAAATAAGCATCTATGAATTAAAATTGTTTGTCCATGCAACTTATCAATCCAGTCACCCAAACTCTACCACTCAACTCACGGTTATGGACCAGGGCAAACTAGATCGCCTGGTTTTTTAATAACCAGCAGAGCTGTAAGTCACTTAAAGTTGCATAACGCTTCCTCCCTTCAGATTAAAGGAATTAAATAAGCCTCGACAATATATTACCTAGACAATATATTGCTAAATTATATACGGCTAAGAAACTAAGACTTCAAAAAACTTTTAAATATAAATTTAATAACAAAACTTTATTATTTACTGGAAGAGGGCCACAAGAGGGAACTTTCCTGTGTTTTCTATCATCGAAACCCTGTTAAAATTGTTTTAAAGCAACTTTTTGAGCTTTTCTATTTTCCCATCAAAAAATGCTTCTAAGATTTTCCAAATTGATGTTTTTCTAAAACAAAATCTTTCTGCAAGTTTCTAGAAAAAGCTTCAATATTTAAATTAGAAAGCTGCTTTTTAAAATTAAAAAATCGTTTCTCCTGAAGTAGGAAATCACTGTTATTTTCTCAATATTTTGTAAGCTTTGTATATTTGAAAGCGTTCGGAAGCTTCTTTGGCACAATTAATCTGAGCTTTATTCAAACGCAGTAAAAAAAATTATCTTCACAATTTTTTTTTGCCACTTATATAAATAAAAAATTGTTATCAGAAAAGCCAAGTATTTTTAAAATAAATTTCAAATTTAAAGTTACCTTTCGTGAGCTTTTTAAGCTTTTCTAATTCGTTTAAACTAAATATGAACCTGTGTAACTAAATTTTCAGAAAAATAAAACGTAAGAGGAAAATTAAATTTTAAAGTTCAGAACAAAATAAGCTTTTAAAAAGCTTTATTTAAAGAAGCTTACAAAAATTATGTCAAATTGAGTATTTCATGATAAAATGATATGATTTTGTAAACTATTAAAATTTCTACTAAAACTATTAAATTTACCAAAATACATTAAAAGCTTTTATTAGCTTCTGAAATAATAACTCTAGATTTATCCCAAAAGTATTGTAAATAAATGAATTTTGATTGAATTTGATTATTGTAAAGCTTACAAAAATGTCATAAACGAATTACCGCAACTCTGAGAGCTTTTCGTTTTAAATTCGATTCGATTTCATTCAACCTGATTCTTTTTATTTTAGCTACGGAATGATAACTTATTTTTAACTTAGAATGAACAATTTTCACTGTCAAAAACCTAAATTTATTAAAGCTTTGAATTGTCTGAAAGCTTCTGTTTTACGAAACTAAGATATATAATTTTTTTAATTCAAAAATAAGTGGATCATATAAAGGAAATTATATTTTAGTTATACAAAACTTAGCTAAAGCTTTTATAGTTCGGTGAGCTTTAAAAAAAATTATAAATAACAAATCTGTGCGATTTTACCAACTAACGCAGTAATTATTCTGTATATTACTTTGCTTTGCGATTTGACATACTAACTGCTTGTTCTGCAAACAGTTCAATCAATTCATCATTAAGGAAATGCCAAATATACTTACAAAATAAATCATTTTTAACACAATAACCGTCTGCAATTTAAATGGAATTATCGATTAAACTTATCGTTACTTGCTACTATTAATTAAACCTTCCAGAAATTTGGGCAAGGCTCGGCTATATAGATCGAGTAAGTCAAAATGTGGGATATATTACCCAATAGAAGTTTTCTCCAAACAGAGGATTTGGAATCTTGTTATTGACAGTTTTCTACTTAAAATACTGAGAGTAACAAGCACTTCCAGAAATCTGGGTAATTTTCAGCAATATAACAAGTTCTTCAATTTGGAAAGAACTCCTCTTCGGTAATGACATCTTTCAAAGATTTATTGGGCCTTAATAATTAAACTTTACCGAAATCCTTAAGATGGTTTGTCCTTGAAAAGAAAAGGCCTTGAAGGGAGGCCTTGAAGACAAAATATTTAATAATTTAAGTTGGAAAATGCCATTAACAAAGTCCGAATCCTCTGTTTGTACAAAAAAAAAGGATCTTCTGGGTAACATGCCCCAGCCCCTACATTGACCTATTGGATGTATATAATAGGTTATTGGGCCATCTAAAAAAATATTCAAAAGCTTTAGCAATAAAACCATTAATATGAAAAGCTCTGTGAACATTTCAGTTTTTAAAGCTTCCAAAAAGCTTTTTAAGAGGCTAACGTGGTTGGACAACGTGAATAAAAGGAAATAAGTTTTAATTTAGTTGAAGTGAGTTTAATTTAGAATATAAAAATATAATTCATCATTTTCGTATGTCACAAGCTACTGCCAAAAACTCAGTTCAGTTTCCTAAAGCCCAAATCTGATGCCATGATTCCTAAACTCAAAAAACGAATACCCCTATCCAACATCTCATCCGACAATTTAGCTCAGCTTCTTAATCGATTTTCTGTGATTTTTGAAATTTTTCGTTTAGCGTTTTAATTGTTTGATGCTGAGCCCTGCGATTTTAAGAACTTAACTTAAGACATAATTATTCAAAATTGGCTAAAATCATTGATTTGTTTAGTTCAGATTTTTAAATTATCCAAATTACTCAAAAAAATGTTGAATGAAAAGAAAACTTTTGTAATTTACAAAAATACAATTTTACAACAGAAATTACAGACCCCGAAATATATTGTTAGAGCTTAGCTTAGAGCTTACACAAAATATTTAGAAATAACAAAAAGTTCATGATTTTTGAGAAAATCTTTTCAAATTTTTCCAGATGATTTTTGAAATTATTCGAAATTGATTACTCAACGCCATACTCATTCGTATATAAACAATCCAGATACAGACACGATCGTATAAACGGTATCAGAACACTGTCCGACACAAAAAACGGTAATAAGGTGCATGGTTTTTTTATAAACTTCATGCACTTGGTACACAGTAAATTTTCACCTGCTTCAATTTGGAAAAAAACCTGATGAAATTAAGCGAGTCATGATTCAAAATTCCAAAATCGGAGTAGTTTTTCGATGAAAAAAAATGAGTTTAGGGTTTTGCTTGGAACAAATAGAAAAGGAAGAAACTAGAATCGAATTAAAAATTCATGTTTTAAACGTTTGTAAAGAACGTTTACTATCGATAATAACAAGCACTTCCCAATAGTTTTAAAAAGTTAAGCTATAATTATAGATTCAATAAGTCAATGGAGCATATTGTCCAGAGGAAGTTTCCTTCAAACAAAGGATTTGGAATCTTATTAATCGCAGTCTCCAGCAGACCTCTCCAATTTGGGTAAGGTTCGCCTATACAAGTAAAATAAGCGAACATATGGTGATTATCTTACTCAGAAGAAGCTTTTCAAATCTTGTTAATGGTAGCTTTTCACATAGAATACTAAATATTTTATGTTGATGGTTCAATAACAAGTACTTCCAGAGAATTGGACCAGGTTGGGCCAATATGTCCAACAAGTAAAATCTTTGTAATGGAATTTCCTCCCTTAAAATATTGAGCATTTTCCCTTGATGGCTGAATAACAAATACTTCCAGAGATTTATGTAGACAATATTCGGTTAAATAGGCCCCTAAGCCAATGTATTGGGCATATAACCCAATTTTTTTTTCCAAACGGAGGATTTGAAGTCTTGTTTGGCTGTTTTCTCCACTTGGACCTAAATTTATGAAATTTGCCTAAATCTCTTAAAGCATTTATTTGTCACTAGACCATGTATAGAAAATACTTAATAATTTAAGTGGGAAAAGTGTTAACAAAATCCGAAATCCTAAGTTTGTAAAAAAAAGAAAAGTGAGTTCATTAGTACTGTCAAGTGGCTTATGATAGCAAAAATATACTGTAGACCCTAACTTCTCTAATTTCATTTCAAAAACTGCATCGAGTCGTCCCTTATCTCGTACTCGACACGTTTCGATCTAAGTTCATCTGCAAATCAAATTCGTTTCGCAAGAAGTTTATAAGTGGTTCAGCTTGTCTCCATGAAGAATTTTTGAAATTCTTTCAGAATATGGAGCAAGGACGAAACGTATAAACTAGATTATGTCTTCGGCAGATTTATTCGGCGAGATGTATACAACTACCGAAAGCATCTTATCCCTATTGGGATTTTCGTTGCCCTAGTCAAGATCGCTCCATTTGATATACGTCAAACAACCAAAAGGTTCCATTCGCCAGTCCATCTGTCACGTCAATATTGATTTTGATCAAGTACTGCCGACCTATGACAAGTGAAAGTTCGTGCCGCAAACCATTTGTGTCCGCTATGCTCATTTTATGGATCTTTTGAGAGACGAATGCTAACTGCTCAGCAGTATCGTGACCGATAAAGACATCTGTCGCAATTGATGTGATTTTGTTGAAAAAAGTCTTAAACCATGTGGGCAGAGCTCATTCTCACGTTCTTTAGTAAAAGATGCTGTTCAGACTGATCGAGCTTCTGATTAGAACCAATTTTTGTGAACGCTCGAGAGAATGTGGCATTTGCTAATCCAGTCTCATTGGCGCTCAAGGTGAGGAAAAATGTTTGCTTACTAAGTTATCAAATCAATGGCAAATAGGTCCCGTTTTCTTTGTGTCCAGTAGTCCGTCGAATTGGGAATTGATCGTAGGAATGCCAAATTATTTTCGATGCATCCATTAATGTAGTCTACATACTCAATTTGTGCTCGGGATACCTTGGTATCCTTACTGATAAATTTGAACGCTACCGTAAGGGCGCCCCATGTATGCAGACCCATAATCTTAGATATAATAAATGATATAGTGACACTCCTCGACGATCGGAAATTGGCCGAGATAGATGGACGTGAAAGAAAGTTCCTCGGCTCGTCAAATATAATGCTCTTAGGCACGGTATTCTCTCCGGGAGCAATACGTAGATATCCATCTTCATTCCAAAGTAGAGTCTGTTGATGCGCTGTTAAACTTTCTTCAATGTCAATTGCTTCGCTCAAATTCTGTTGAGGGGATACGTTTCCAAAGTTTCCATGACAGCCGTACACTACGTCAAAATACGTCATTTCCGTTCGTCTCATTTATAAGTTTACTCCCATACTACATTTTTTTGTAACCAAACCCTCCACATTAACTTATTAGACCTCTGTAGCCAATCTTTCCCCAAATCTCTGGCAGTTCTTATTATTGGCGCAAAACAAAAAAATTCTAGATCTTTAATAGTAAAGTTTTAATAAAAGCTCTCCTATCAGTTTCAAGTTTTAGAAACTTCTAAAAGCTAATTGCAATCACCAATATTTCGAAATGTTAAGTTTAATTAGAACTATGTAGCTACAAAAAATTGAAGTTCTACATTTAACCGTAGATTTGATTGTAAACCTTTTAAGAGAGTAACGCATGGTTTAGATAGTGGGAAGAAACTCAAATAAGCCTTAACTTTGGTTGAAGTGAGTTTTATGTGAAAAATATTTTCAATGTTTCATGCGCACAAAGCTTACACAAAATACTAACAAATTACAGATATTTTAAGAATTTTTGAGAGTCAGTTCAAGATTTTAAAATAATTTCAGATGATTTTTAAGATTATTAGATATTTGATTAGATTTATAAAGTCCAACCAATTGTTTAAGTGGCATGAAACTACCAAAGAAGTTATTTTTCATTTTGTATAATTGTCGTGCTTGTATATGAATGGTATGAGAGCACTGTCCGACAGAAAAACTTTTCAAATGTTTGTGAACTATTTTGCTCTCTCCTTTTAATTAAATATGTGTAGGTACACATTTTGGATAATAAGAAAGCTTTTCCTGGAATTTTGAGATCTGTTATCAAATTTGTCCAAACCTTTCAGACAGATTAGAACTTTAAAATAATTGGATAGTACGTACACGGTTTAAGAGCTTTTGGTGCTTTTTGAATAAATTATTTTATAATTTCCGATGAAAGCTTTTCGGCAAATAAACTTATTTGAATCATGGTGGAAACAACGATTGTTATGCAGGATTGAAGAAGTTTAGAAAAGCTTTTCTAATTCTTGAAGAAAACTTTGGTTTCTTCAGCTTCTCCTCAACCAAAAATCCGCTCCCTAAACTAATTCCACGAGAAACATTCAGGTACAAAATGTTTAAATTAAGTGAATCAAAACATTAATCTCACTCATTCCTCTTCGCCATAAATCACTTCCTAACATATTTAATTATTAGTTCTCATATCGTGTAGCATATAAATAAAAACAAAACAAAACAAAAAATACTTTATGCACCAAAACCAAAATAAACATCAACAAAGTACGTACAAAAAATTATTTCATATACGAGCACACACATTGGCTCGACACAAAAGAATATTTTAATTAAATCCCTTTTGAATTCCTTATTTTATATTTTAAAACCCTTATTTTTCATAAATATTAATTTATTTTATATTTTTTATGATCATCTTATTTTTTACATACAACACACTCGTAACACAACAAAAAATTTGTGTAGAGATTTTTTTGTATTACTACATATTAGTTGTGTATGCTTTAAATGTCTTAAAATTTTTTGTACAGGGCCACTATATCCTTAATTGACACAAAAACATGGATAAATGGAAAACAAAAAGTTTTGTTTTGTTTTTTTATTTGTTGTTGTAAAACTACATAACACTTGTGTAGTAAATTAATTAATTGTGTTTATATGGAGAGTACATGTGTACACCATACACATGTAGCAATTCATTAATATCGTGTTTTTTACCATTTTGAAAAATGATAAATTATTGTGGAAAAGGGTTTTTAAGGCAAATAAACTATTTCTAATTAATTAACAATTTTTTTGAATTTAATTAAATAATTTTTTTTATTTTAAATCACAAACAGTTGAAACAGTTTTTTAAAATTTAAAAGCGCAGTGTTATCTCTTCTAGGACAGCAACAACAATTTCATTTTGCCTTTGGTCAGCGTCCATTTCATTTTCCGGCTGATCCACTATCCGGATTTCGAATGCCACCGATTGGGAATTGCCAGAGTAAGTACAAGAGCAGAATTGATTTATTTTTTTAGTGCACATAATAATATTATATTTGGTTGGGTGGTGGTGGTGGCGATGCATATATTTATATGTTTTTTGTATTATTATTTTTAAAAACCAAAAACATTTAACACACACACACACACACAACATAAAAATTACTATCATAATTTTGTAGTTTTTTTTTTTGCCCTGGTTGTATTTTATTGTGTTAAATATTTCAATTAATTACCAAATATTTTAAAATTGCAGCAAAAAAAAAATTATGGTAACACCATCAATTCGCACATAAACCTCCGACATACACATAAATTGTATATAAACAAAATAATTGTATCTGCCACCCCACAAATAATTTTTTTTTTGCTTTTTACAAATACATAAGCAAAAAATATTTTATGTCATCCATATACATAATTATAATCAGTAATTAATATTAATAAATTTATTTGGATATATGGCGAGCAAATAGACGAAATACATAAATTAATTAATGCGCGCGCGGGATTGTGTGATATTTCGGGTCAGCTTAGAAACATGTTGGTGAATTTTGTTAAATAATTTACTTATAAATCACTAAATAATTAAAAATACCTTTAAAGCTGGACATTTAATAATTATTTGAAATTGCAAAGAGTGCTTTCATTTCTTGCTTTCAATAAATTTTTTAAACTGGGTTTTAAAAAAATTTCTAAAAATTAGGAATTCACCTAAATGTTTAAATCTGTAGAGCATGAGTTGTTCTAAATATGTTAAGCTGGGTTTTTTAAATTTTTTAAAAATCAAGAACTTAAAGCACAATACTAAATTATTATTTCCATTTATTTAAACTTTGAATACAAATTTTTAGGCTGGGTAATTGGGAACTTCTTAAAAATTATCACAAAATTATTTTCTGAATCTGTAAAAATAGAGTCCATTTTTATTAAAGCTTTTAGTAAAATTGTATAAAATAGGCATTAAAATTAGCATTCAATTAATATTCAAATCTATATAGCTTGAGCTGTTCGTAAATTTGTTTAATTAATATTGTAAATTACAGACCAGACTATTATTAATGATTATTTAAAGCTTATCAGTGTTACTTGAATCTGTAAGCCATTAAAAATTTTAAGCTCAGCTTTTAAGAATTTTTAAAAAGTTTTAGATCAAAAACTTAAAGTTTGCACTTAAATGATTGTACACTGCAAAACTAGAGGCATTTTTAAAGATTTCAATAAAATATTTAAAGCTAGTTCCTTCAAAAATGTGTTTTAAAAATAACAACTTTCAGTTGGTTGCATATAAAAATCTATAATTCAAGACATTTATAAAATCAGGAAAGCTGGGAATAAAATTGTTAGTGCACCCTGCGAAATTTGGTAATAATAAAAAGCTTTGAATTCAATTGTTACAGTGAGCTTTTGTATTTATACCTTTATATTATATTATTATTTGGGTAAGTAAAGCTTAATTAATCATTTAAAAAAATGTGCTATAAAATTTGAATTAAATAACAATTTAAATGTTGACCTTTCGAGAACTTTTAGACATCATGAATTTATAGCTATACAAAGTTATATTTAATTTAAAGCTGGGACTAAAATTTATATTTAAATCTGCAAAGCTGAAATTATATTTATTTAAGCTTGCGAATTATTTCTTTAAGCCGGGCTTCTGTGAACTTATTAGAAATCATGAGTTTATTCAATGCTTGAAATTGAATCTACAAAAGTTTAGTTTTTCTCATTTTCTTAAACTAAACATTGTTTTCATAGCTTTTTATGAATCACGATTTTTATTAGCATGACAATAATTTTAAGCTGGACTTTTAACATTTTGTTTATACTAAAGAGTATCTTTAAAGATAGGGAAAAGCTTTAGTCAATTTAGATAAGCTTTAAATAAATTTTTTAATTTGGAATTGTGGTACTCCTGAAAAATAATGAAATTATTTCAAGTTTGGTACTGAATTATTTGTGTATGTGAAGAACTCTTTAAAATTTAGGGATTATTATTAGAATCTACAAAAGGCGAGTCCATTTATCTAGGCTATCAATAACATTTTTTGTGCTAGAGCTTGTAAGAATTTTTCAAACCTTAAGAATTCATTTTTCATTTAAAAACGGAGAAGTCCAATGATCTAACGGGCTTTAGAAAGTTTTTACAAATCAGGAATATCTTTAAAGGTGGTCATTTAATATTTATTCGGAACTGCAAAGCTGGCTTCCTCAAAGCTTTTAATCAAACTTGTTAAGTCAGGCTTCTAAGAAATTTCTAAAAATCAAGATTTTATTTAAATCTTTGTTTTAAATTAATGTTTAAATCATGAGTTTATTTTAATTTTTTTAAGCTTACCTTATAAGAACTCTTAAAAATCAAGAACTTAAAGCTTATTATTAAAGTTTTCAATCAATTTTTAAGGTTTTCGGAAATATAGCCCAAAATATAATAATTTAAAGCTGATCATAAACTTTTACTTAATTCTGCCGAGGAATTAAATATGTTAAGCTGAGTTTTTTTTAAAGTATCAAAAGCTTTTTGTTATATTATTATTTTTATCTAAAAATCTAAGTTCATTTATCGAAGCAATCAATCAACCATTTTTAATTGGGTAAAATCCGATCCTTTTAAAAATCATAAATTTAAAGCTTGCACTTAAATTATTAAAATCTTCAAAACTTAAGTCAATAATAGAGCTTCCACAAACAAAAAAATTTATAGTCCTTGAAAGTTTGACAATAATAAGATTTCCACTAATGTTTTAAGCTGAGGTTTTAGGCACTATTTAAAAGAAATATAAACTTTCTAATTAAATCTTGATATTAAATTATTATTTGGGTTAGTAAAGCTTAAGTCATCCAACATTTTTAAGCTGTAAAATTTGAATAAAATAAAAATTAGGGAAAGTTGGTTTTTCGAGAACTTACAGAAATGAGGAATTTATAGGTATACTTAGTTTTAGTTAACTTTAAATCTTCAAAGCTGAGGTTAATTTATTTAGGCTTGCGATTATTTTTTTTTACCTTGAAATTGAATAATTATATTTGAATCTACAGAGGTTTAGTTTCTCTCATTTTTTTTTAACTAAGCTTTCTTTTAAAAACCTTTTTAAAAATCACGATTGTTATTAGCATATCAATAATTTAAAGCTTTACTTTTAACATCTCTTTTTAAATTTAGGAAAATTTTTAATTATTGGGATTAAATGGATCAATTTATTTAAGCTTTAAATACATTTCTTAAGATGGAATTGTGGAACTTCTGAAAAATAATGATTTTATTATTTGTATATGTAAAAAACTTTTTAAAATTCAGGAGTTCATTTAAAGTTTTAATTATTATTAGAATCTACAAAAGGTGAGTCCGATTATCTAGGCAATCAATTAGATTTTTTATGGAGGGCTTTTAGGAATTTTTAAACATTAAGAATGCATTTTTAGCTTTGTAAACAATTATTATTAATCCATTTATTCAAACTTTCAATCAAATTGTTTAAGACGTATAGGCCCAGCTTAAATAGTCTAAAAATCTAGAATATGTTTAAAGCTTACGATAAATGTGTTATTTAAATCTGCAAAATTTGAGCTTATTTATATAAGCCAATAATTAAACTTTTCTAAGATCCGGTTTTAAGAATTTTTTTAAAATCAATAAAACATTGGTATTAAGTTGTTACACAAATTTGCAAAAATTAATTGATGTACTTCCAATTAAATTTTTTTTAAAATTAGCTTTAAGAACATTTTAAAAATCCGAAAACTAAAGCTTGCTATTCAATTATTATTTGAGTCTGCAAAGCTTTAATTCAGTTATTCAAACTTTCAATCAAATTGTTTAAACTGTACAATTTGGAAGTTGCACCAATTTATTTTAGCTTACAATCAAATTTTTTAAAGTGGTTCTTGAAGAACTTTTAAAAATCAGAGATTTCTAGTTTAGCTTTCAGTTAGTAGAATCTAAAATATAATCGTTTATTTTTAAACTCAAGGTATGTGAATAATTTAAGCTGCCAATTAATTTTTTAAGCTGGTGTTACAAGAGCTTTGTAGAAGTCATGATTTTTTTAGAGCTTGGTTTTGAATAATTATTTATTTGAGACTCCAAAATAAGTTTTCTCATTTTTTTATAGTTGAGCTTACTTTTAACAACATTTTAAATTCAAGAATTTCTTTAAGGATTGAGGTTAAATGAATCACATTTAATTATGAGATTCAATTGTTTGTGTATACATATGTAGACCTATTTAAAATTCAGGAACTGATTAAGAGTTTATCATTTAGTTATTATTTAACTCCATTTAATGGTTATCAATGATTTTTTTTTACAATAGGGCTTTAAAGAATTTTTTTAAGCATAAAAAATATATTTTAAGCTTGGTAGTAAATGTTTCATTTCAAAAGTTAATTTAGTTAAGCTTTAAATTACATACTTAAGCTTAGTTAGATTGAGTATCTAGAGAAGCTTTTAGAAAGATTATTATTATTATTTTTTAAATCAAGAAAAGCTTAGCATTAAATTAATTTTTTAATCTGCAAGCTAGGGTTCATTTATTTTAGGGAAGAGCTTTTTAGGTATCTGAAATATAATCAATTAAGTTATTGTTTAACTAAGCAACGCTTGAGATCATTTATTGAAGCTTTGCTTACATTTTTTAAGTTGAGCTTTAAATATTTGTTTTAATCTAGGCGGGAGGGGTGATTTATTGTGGGTTGATTTATTTAAGCTTTCCATACAAGTTTTTGAAGGTGGATATTTAGGAACATTTTATCTGAAATTTAAAGCTTGACATTATATTTAAGCCACCAAAGCTTGATTACATTTATTAAACTTTAAAAAAAATGTTGAGCTTCAAAGTTAATTCAATTTATTTAAGCTTTGAAAAACCATGTTTTAAGCTGAGCTTTAAACTACTTTAAAAAAAACAAAAATCAATTGCTCGGCTTTCACTTATTGGAATATATAAAGCTTACTTTGTTTATTTAATGCTTTAATCTAATATTTAGTGTAAGTAAGTAAAGCTGGGTATTTATTAATTATATGATAAAGCAAAGCTTAAGTTCATTTATTCAAATTTTTAACCAACTTTAGTTTTTAATCAGGGATCTCAAAGACTTTTTAAAAATTTTGTAGTTAAACCAGTTTAATGAGTTTTCAATTAACATTTTTAAGCTGAGCTTTCAAGAAATTTTAATAGTTACCAATTTGTAGCTTGATTTTTACCATTTGAAAAAACAGGAATGTGGGTTTAGCGGCTTTTTCTGGGCCGAATGCATTTAGTAGGCTTCTATTCAAAGTTTTTTAAGCTGGTTTTTTAAAACTTTTTAAAATCGCAATGTTGAACCATCTAATTATTCAAGCTGACCTTTCAATCACTTTAAAAAAATCAGAAGTTCATAGCCATTTGCGTTTATTAGAAATATACATCTTTAGTTTATTCAAGCTGGGAATTAAACGGTTATTTGAACCTGCAAAGCTGAAGATCAGTTACAGAAGCTAAATTTTCTAAGCTGGGCTGCTAAGCACTTTCAAGATAACTTAAGGGTATTTGAAGCTAGACATTGAATTAATATTTTAATACATTCAATGAAACCTTTTGAAATATGGCTTTTAATCACATTTAAAACATAAGGATTATTTAAACTAATTTTAAACTAATATTTGCTTCTGTAAAGCCTGAGATCATTTATTAATGCTGTGCTTGATTTTTTTAAGCTGAGCTTTAAAGATTTGTTTTAATCAAGGAAAGTCAATCAAAATTCTTGAAGCTTGGCTTTTAAGAACATTTTGAAAATCAAGCATCATCTGGACATTTAATTATTATTTGAATCTGTTTGAGCCCATTTAATTAAGCTTTGAATTTAAATTTTTAAACTGGGTTCAATGTTATTTTTTAAAATAAAGGTTTTAGTGAAATGTATTTTAAGGCATTTTAATGATATTTGAATTGACTGCGATTGCGTTCATTTATTTAAGCTTGAAATCAACTTTATTTAAGCTCAACTTTTAAAAATGATTAAATAACCAGGAATGTATTTAAAGCTTCTCATTAAAGTATTATTTGAATCTACAAACAACAGTTCATTTATTCAAGTCTCAAGCAAAATATCAAAAATGTTAAGCTTGTGTTTAAAGCATGACTTTAACTTGTTATTTGAGTCAGTAGAACTTAATTTTGTTTATTGAAAGTTTCATTTAAATTGGTTAAACTGCGGTTTTTCATTAAATTTTAAAAACCAGTCATTTATATCTTTCATTTCTTGGATTTCTTTTAAAATCTTTCTCAAAACCAAGGAATTTAAGGCTGGAATTCAATTTGAATTCGAATTTGGAAGCTTTAGCTTTCCTTAAAATTTAAGCTGGGTTTTTATTAACTTTAAAAAAACGAGTTTTTAAAACTTTTTATTTAAGTATTACTAAAATGTGCAAAGCATGAGTCTAATTCAAACATTCAATCAATTTTTTTAAACTGGGTTTTCAGGAACTTCTTAAAACGAATATACTAAAAGTTTCGCACTAAATTATTTATGTATGGTAAAATCATTTTAAAATTTAGGAACTAATTTAGAATTCGTCATTTAATCATTATTTGACTCTATTTTTTAGGCTCTCAATCTTTTTTTTTATAATTGTGTTCAAAACAACTTTTTTTAACATTAAAAATATATTTTAAGCTTGGCAGTAAATTAATGTTTGAATATTTTTAGTTTAAGTTAATTTAATTAAACTTTAAATGAAATATTTAAGCTTAGCTTATTCAATTCCGATTTGTTTATACTTTGTCAAAAAATTATTATTTGAATCTGCCAAGGTTGAGATCATTTATATAAGCTTTTCGTCAATTTTTAAGCTTGGCTTTTAGATTTTTTTTAAAATTAAGAAAAGCTTCCTATTAAATTATTATTTGAACCTGCAAGCTTGAATCCATTTATTTGAGTTTGCGCGACCAAATTTTCAAAAAATCTGCGATTTGAAGCTTTGCATTAATTTGCTATATGACTTAACAAAGCTTGAGCCCATTTATTGTAACTTTCAATCAAATTTGTTTAATTAAGGCACTTAAAGACTTTTTAAAAAATTGGAGATTAAACAAAGAAAGTTTTCAATTAATTTTTTGTTGGCATTTAATTACTATTAAAAACTGCAAAGCGATAGTCTATTTATTAGCATTTTCTATGAAATGATTCTATCTATGAATTCTATGACTGTTTAAAGCTCGAGTTTCTCTTAAATGTTTAAAGCTGGATTCTTATAAACTTTAAAGATATGTATTAAATTATTATATGAGATTGCAAAAATTAAGTTATTGATTTAAGCTTGAAATGAAATTTTTTAAGCTGGGCATTTAAAATTTATTTTTAATAACAAAAAAGCTCGTTATAAAGTTATTTCAACCGAAATAATTTAAGCTGACTTTAAAAGACATTTTAAAAATCTAACTTTAATTGTCGTTTGGCTCAGCAAAGCATCCAATAAAATTTTTTTAAAGTTTGTTTTCAAAAACTTTTAGATTTGTCAATCAAATGGTTCAAGCTGAGCTTTCAATAATTTTAAACACATCAAAAGTTCATAGCTCCATTTTAAATTATTATAAATATACAGCTTTAGGTTATTTAAGCTTGGAATTAAACGGTTAATTGAACTAATGCTAATAACTTTTAAGATATCGTGAATATATTAAAGCTAAGCATTAAATTATTATTAGCTACAAAGTTTTAATACATTCAGTAAAATATATCTAATACGTTTTAAAATATGGATTTTAAGCACTTTTTAAACATCGGGAATGAATTTTATGCTTGACAATAAATTAATATTTTAATCTACAAAGCTTGAGATAATTTTTTAAAGTTTTGTTTACATTTTTTACGCTGAGCTTTTAAGATTTATTTTATTCAAAGGAAGCTCGGTATTCTGCTAACATGATATAATTTGTTTTAACTTAAAAAATATTTAAAACTATTTAAAAAAAAAATAAGCTAGGGTTTGCATATATTTTAAAAAATTTGATCTCGAACAAAGCTTATGGGGTAATAATAAATTTTAGAGTATTAAGGTAGTGCCAGTGTACAATTCCAATAATTTCGATAAATTAACCCCCAACTATTAGCACGAACTATTATTCACCGTATGCGCCATGTAAAAAATGTTTGCAATTAAAAAATAAAAAATAAAGCACCAACAAAGCTTATTATAAATTATAATAATTTAATAAAAAATTTATTGGTTAACAATTTTTCGAAAAAATTAAAATAAATTATTTTTTTGTTTATTATCAAAATTAATAATAACAAAAAAAAAATAACAACACACAACGCAAAAAATGTAGTTCATGTCCGGTTTATACATACTCATATCTCCCCAAACTTTTGTGTGTGCGAGTGTTTTTTTTTTTTGTGTGTGTACATATGAGAGCAGTGTACTTACACATTATTGCTGATGAGTTCAACTGCGGGTTAAAATCAATAAAAACCACATTGTTTAACATAAATATTATAAAAACATAACCCCATATTTTTAATAATAAAAAAAAAACTTTTTACATTTTTTATGCATTATGTGTATATGCACGTTCATATGTGTATTGGAAAATGTATACGAAAATTGCTGGAAAAAGGATGGAAATTGTTTGATAAAAAAATTAGGTTGTAATTAAATTAGCATTATGGTGGTTATTTTATATGCGCTTAATGGTTGCTGGTAAAATTGGTTTCGCGTTTTTTTGTCTGTTTAAATACAGCAGCGCATTGAATGCATGACCACTAGGATCTGCAGAATGTTTACTGTAGACTTTTGAATATTTATTGTATATTATTCATGTTGGTATCGCTCAAAGATTTTGAGTCTAATCAATCTAAGGGAATGCCCATCATCGATTGTGTTGTATTAGAAATTTTAAAATCCTATTTAATTGTTTGGCTAAGTTTGAGCTTTTACGGTACGATTCAAAGCTTCATCATTTTAGACCAGAAATGTTATGAAACTCAAAAAAAATTGCAACACGAATTTTACATGAATTCCCTTCAAAACAAATTTAAAAGTGATCAAACCAAATCTTTTTATGCTTAAAAATGGCCTTAGTATGGCTTGTAATGTCCTTCTCCCACATATGCACATTTAGGCTCTCACAAAACTATTGAATTTGTAAAATACTATTTGTGGTCCAGCATAATTAAAAATCTTAGCATATTTGCAGCGAAATTTGTAAATGTATTAAAGCTTCAAATAGTATTTTACGACAATCGTTTAGCACGCTTCCTATTACTTTTAGACCAAGATATAGGGTTTATTTAGACTTTCTTGGACCCGATTTCGCATGCGGGTAACACATTTGGTTTGATAACTGTTGATCACTATTCTAAGTTTGTGATAACCCGAGCTCTTTGTCAAGCTATCGCCAACATTTTGGAAAATAACATTTATGATGTTTTGCGTCTTAGAAACTATTATGACGAACAATGGATTTCAATTTGTTCCTCATACAGCCCATATATTTCCTGTCAAATACCCCCCCCCCCCCCCTCAGGGTAATCCTTCTGAACGGCTAAACCGAACAAAATTGGCTTCAATATGAGCATATATTGGCGAGGTTCACCATTATGAGTAAGAGGTCAACATAACATCCAGTATTGTATGGATCTCTGTATGAACTGCTTCGATGGGGGTGAATTCACTAATAAATATGTCACCTGTGAAAGATGTATCTGATTGAAACTTCACAATGTATGATGCACGTTCAAAGCGATAAAGAATCGCAAAACCTGAAGATTCCTAAAGAGCAGGAGTTTAAAAGATCCCGAAGCCAAACATAATCTACAACTGTAAGAGATTTAACAAAACTGTAGTATGAAGAGTATTCTGGTATTCGACTATTACGATCACTAAGAAAGGTCTTAACAAATATTTTAAATTTGAGTCGATATAAAGAAATAAAAAGCGCAGTTTCAAACCAGCATTTGGCTAAGTGTGATTAAATGCTTCTCACAGCAAATACTTTAATTGAGAACAGAAGAAAAAGCCATTGTGGTTTGGTGACTCATTGGTGAAGAAAAGGTCGAATAAGGCACCAAGCTAAAACTATAACTAAGAAAAAAATGATTCTACAGTAGAAACGAAACGACTCGGCTCTTGGGTAATCGCTCCCCAGAGAATTAGATAGCAGCCTATTAAAAGCTCCTGTATAAGTTAAAAATATCAATAAGTTCTCTAAATAAATAAATATTAGTAGTTAATCAATATTTTTTTTTAAAAAAGCTCATTACAACTTTTGTATTGAGCTTTCAGAATTAAAAAAAAAGCTTTTACTTATTGAACCATGCTTGTTAGACATGATACATTTATATATCGATATAAATTCAAGCTTTTAAATTTCAATATTTAGAACTTTTAACCAGTACATAAATGTTTCCAGTTTTTAAATTTTTATATGAACAAAAATGCGCTATATAAAGCACCTAATCAAATTATTTGAAGTTGAAAAGCTTAGTTTCTTTAAAGCACAGCTGAAATAAAAAGTGTATGGGAACAATATTGAAAATGTATCGTCCATTTAACAAACAGTCAGCTTTTATATATTTTCGATCTCCCGTCTAATAAAAGCTCTGAAAATATTCGAAACTCAGAATTTAGGTGATTAAATATTGAGCTATCAGATTTCATTCGGTTAAGTTTTTAGACATAAAACTTGAGTTTGATTTAAATTCAGCTTTCAGAATTACATGTTAGAAGCTTTTGTTTACCAATTTTTATTTTGTTATTTTTATCAAAATATGTAGTATATCAAAATATTTCAAGACATCTTTAGACAATTTTTTTGACAAGATAAACTAAAGCTTTTTAGTTTTTTCTAGCTTTCGTATCTAACTGGATCGAAGTGAGTGATTTGTAATAGAGAATTTATATTTCAGTTTATTGAAATGTTGGTGCTTTTATGACCTGCTTTCACACCCTGCATTTTAGGAATTTTTTTTCTCAATGAAAATTTATTAAATATTAAGCTTTTAGAATGTGTCTGTCAGTAAAAATTTTTGGGAGCAAATTTAAGCTATCTTTAAATCTAAGTTAATGTGAACTTTTAAAAAATGGTTCTCTTTTTAAGCTTATGGCTTAGAAAATAAGCTTTTCCAATGGGTACAAAATGTAAGACTGAGATATTCCTTAGGCTACGAAATTGATTTTTGTTTTGAAAACTCTTTGCAAGAACGTCAGAAATCTGTATTAATTTTAAAGAAGTTCCCTTTTAAGGCCCACCAAAAAATAAGATTATCATAAAATAAACCATGAAATTGTTTTAACAGTTTGAATTTTTAAAGTACAAATAGTTCAAAATTTAGAAGCTTAAAATTATTTTCTAGCAGCTTGAAACATTTAGCAAATATTTGAGACCACCTATATCCTTCAAGATGCTTTCGTAAATATTCTCCAGATAATATCCAATGACAATAGATTAAAATTTAAAATGGCGGATGCTATTCCAAATCAAATTAAATTCCATTAGACAATTTCAAATATTTATTGTTTATCTCCCGGTCAAACCGATTTATTTTTTGCCAAACAGCAAACCACAATGGCCTACCTCCCATACATAAAATATTTTACGCAATACAGAAAGCAGCAGCATATCCATAAAAAATAAACAAAAATGATGGTTACATCATGATTACATATCAAACCGCTGTAAAGTAAAGTAAATAACAAATTTTTGTATATAGCGTACGCAAGTATGTACAAAAATCGCCGCGCTTACCAAACCAAATATAATAATTATTCATAAATAGATTTATTATTAATTTATTGTGATATAAATAAAAAAAAATTCCTGTTACCCAAAATGCAAATAGATTTAATTACAATTTATATAAATAAATTAACTTTATGGTTCCAGTCTGTGTGCGTCATCCGATAGAGCAATTATATTGATCATATTTTGTTGTTGTTTTTACAGATATGGGACAATTTGGTTTAGGCACACCGAATACACACTGGGGTTACAGTACAACTGGTGCCTATTCACCATACCTATCGTCATGTGGCACCCCAACCGCCGCCCAATTTAATAATCCAGCACTTGGTTTCACGTGTACGAGTGGTGAGCAAAATCCAACCCAGGATTTTACCGGGACCGGACGAGATTGTGTGCCAAGTATGTAATCACGATGTCATAACCAATAATTTGTTAAACTAAATAAATTATTATATATTATATGTAGTGTTACCCGATTCGACGGCAACCGATTTAGACCAGCACCTAAGTAATTTAGTTGGAACACCACCGGCCACCGCACAAATGACACATCAAACTTTGCTAACCGGAAATGGTGGTTCGGGCACCGAAAATACTGGTAACGGAGCAAATGGTACTATTGCAACGTCAGCCAATGGGACTAATGGACTTCTTGTATCAAGATACCAATCGAATTCTGCGGCAGCCGATTATCAAACAACAAATGTACATTCTAGTCAAAATGGACCACGCAGCCTAAGCGATTCATCACAAACCGAATCACCTGTGCAAGATGATTTGCTTACGTCAAATACGCCAAATTTAGGTAATACAGGTAATCAAAATTTCACCGGCCTTGTGAATCAAACAAATCAAAATTCATATATTGGTGGTGGTGGAGGTGGCGGTGGTGGGGGAGGTGGATCGTGTAATGGATCGATTTATCCAGTACTTCCAGCCAGTCTACTATACTCCCAGCTATATACGGCCGCAAATCAATCACATAGTTTTCATTCGCTACAAACATCACAAAATTCGGTACACGGTGAACTACAAAGCGTAATGGATCATATATCGACTACGGGCGGAAATAATTCGATTCGCTCCTCTCACCAAACCAATCTAATGGGGCATACAGATTTAAGTTTAGTCGGTACATTAAATTGTGGTCGGGGTGTTAATGTGGCAGACGATGCTGGAAATCGACAACTAGTACCAAGAGGAGCAGGTGGTCAACAACAGCAGCAACAGCAGAGTGATAATGGTAATTCGGTGTGGAGGCCATATTGAAAATCAATCATAAACTTTGAATTTTAGCTGTAAGATAACCACCCGACCCCGTGAATTTATGTTTTTTATGCGTGTAAAATGTTTGTTACATATAACTATTTAACTGTACATAAAACTATTGTTACAACCACACTATTATTTGTATATTATACACATTTTAATTTATTAAGTTTTATGTTTATAAATAATAAATTCATGTCAAATTGATTTTTTATGTTGGTATAAATTGTTCCTTCTTAACTTCAATATATAATTATACGGATGTAGTCAATCGGGTAAATATTCCGTGTTTACCCTTTATATGGCGCATGTATGTAAAATGTAAATCTAATCTCAGGAGATAATTATGATGTATATATATTACCAATGTTTAACTATATAACTATGATTTTATAATCCGAATCGCGGTCCCGAATCCTTTTAATCATATACGATTTGTATTTATTTAGGATTTTTAGGCAGTACAGTATTTTAAAAAAGACGACCCAATTCTTGTAAGAATATCTAATCTTCATATCTTTTCGGATTTTCTAACGTTCTCTCGCACTCTCTATTTATAAAAATACAGTTTAACCCTCCCAAAATCCCCCCCCAAAAATGTATTTAAAAATTAAAAACAAAAATAGACTAATTTTTAGTAAATTTAAAATATATAAATAAATAAATTAAAGGATTTAAAATTTAAATTAATTTTAATTAAATAATAAAATAATTATAAATTATTATGTGATTTTAAATTTTAAATAATTATTGATAAAAATATACTAAATATAAAAAAAATAAAACAGAAAACAGAAAAAAATGGATTTAAATTGAATTAATTGTAAAAATGATGCAAAAATTTTAAAAATATAAATAAAAGATAATTTTAAAATAAAATTTGTGATTAGTTGTCAATATTAGATTAGTGTTTGAGATTAATATTTTATGAATCGATGAGTGGTAAGTATCAGATTTTATAAAAGGTATGGTATATTTTAGTGCTAAAGATACTAAGGTTTTAAACAAAATTTTTATTTTTTACAATTCACAGTTTCAGTTACAATAACAGCTTTTAAAGTTAAAATTACGTTAAAATTTGTGCAGAAACCAGGCTGATTTTAAAATTTAATTTTTAGGGAGATTAAGCTTTGTAAGAACATTTTAGAAATCGAGCTGGTCATTTCGATTTTTTAATGAGAACGTTTGCAATTTAGAATCTTTGCAAATTATTTGAAAGCGGTTCTCTTTGAGATAGCACTAATAATCATAAAAACTGCTTACAAGCCAACATAATTTATAATCTAACAAAAACGCTTTTAAAATAATATATAACTAATTAAATATTTGTATTATTTGCTTTTGTAAAAATCTTTAATTAAAACCATAAAGATTAAGCTTTGAACAAAATTCCAGAGTTAAATTTTACTATTTAGGAACAAAAAGTCTCCAAAAAGCATTAAAAGTACACAAACGAGCTCTACCAAGCCTTGGAAATAATTTTCTATAAATGCTTACTTTTGAAGAAAGGCATAACTTAGTGGTTCACAAGTCATTGAGAAACTTGTCTTTCATTTTTCATGAAATTTTTAATGTTGATTGTGAAAACTTGCTTAGGTCTAAACAAAACAGAAAACTTGAGATTTGTTAAATTATAGAAGATCGTGGGATAAGACACAACTAGGAACTTAAATATTTATATTTGTATAAGTCATTTAAAGTTTAAAGTTTAAAATTAATAAAAATAAAAAATAAAAATTAATTTACGTTAAAAGCTTTCAATGGAAAAGCTCTGAAAAAAATAATTTTAAGAACTTAAATGCTTTTGGATCACAACACAGCTTAAGTCTCAAATTCGCATTTTTCAGGAAGACGTTTTTGAAATTAAGAGTCATTATATTGTTGTTTATTACGGTGTTTATAGTTGCCAGAATATTACAAAAAATTAATATTCATAAACTGTTATGACTTATGACCACAGATTTATATTTTCCCGTGTCATTCACATAGAAATCAAAAACAACTTAACTAAGCCTCGTTTAAAGTTTCAGTTCATTAAACATCATTGAACATAATTTAGGAACTTAAATATTTATATTTTCACCAAACGAATTTCACATAAAAATAAAAAAACAATTTATAGAGCCCATTTTAAAGTTTAAAATTCCCTAAGATCCATTAAACCTTTTAATCAAAAATTTTTGGAAAAATTTGTTTATTAACTTAAATATTTGTATTTTTATAAGGCATTCACAAATAACCTAAAGACTATAAGCTCTGTTTAAAGTTTATGATTCATTAAGATCTATTAAATCTTCTAAATTAAAAGCTTTGGGATAATTAATTTATGTATATTTTCGCAAGTCAGTCAAAAACCACTTTATTAAGATCTATCTAAGTTTGAAAATTCAGATTCAATAAAGCTTTTTAATCGAAAAGCTTTGAAAAAAATAGTTTAGGAACGCATATACCAAATATTTATAAATCATTCTAACAAAAATCAAAAATTATTGTATTAAGCTCTGTTTAAAATTTACAATTCAAAAGATACATTAAAGCGAAGCTTTGGAAGAATTAATTTAAGAAGTTGAACAGTCATATTTTCACAAGTGACTTACGTAAAAATCAAAAGCAACTTTATTCATCTCCGTTTAAAATTTAAAACTCACAAATGTACTTTAAAGCTTTTAATCGAAAAAGTTTAGGAAACAAATTTAGGAAAATATATTTTCACAAGTAGTTCGTATAATAAAATTGATTTAGATACATTAAAGCTTTTAATTTAAAAGCTTTTAGATATTTAATTTAGAAATTTAAGTAAATATATTATCAAAGGTTATTCATATAAAAATCAAAAACAACTTTTTTAAGCTCCACTTACACAAGTCATTCGAACAAAAATAAAAAATAAAAACTTTAATTAGGTTCGTGTAAAGTGTAAAAGCTTAACTTTTGCAAAATTAATTTAGAACTCTAAATCTTTACATTTTCAAGTCATTCACATGAATATTAAATATAATTTGATTAACTCTATTTAAAGTTCAAAATTTGTTAAAAATCATTAAATCTTTTAATCGAAATGGTCTGGAAAAATTAGTTTAGGAACATTAACAGCCATATTTTTACATAAAAATCAAAAACAATTTATTTATCCGTTTAAAGTTTAGAATTCATTAAGTTACAATAAAGCTTTTAATCGAAAACTTCTGGAAAAATTAATTTAGACACTTAAACCATCATATTTTCACAAGTCATTCATAGGTATAAAAATCAAAAACAACTTTAATAATATCTGCTCAAATCTTACAATTAATTAAGATCCGCTAGTGCTAAGCCCTTGACAAATTAATTTAGGTCACTTTCAAGTCATTTACATAAAAATCAAATACAATTTCATTAACTGCGATAAAAGATTAAAATTTGTTAAAATCGATTAAATCTTTTATTCGAAGAGCTTTTAAAAAATTTATTTTAGAAACGTGAATAATCATATTTTAGCAAATTATTCGAAAGCAATTTATATATCTCCATTTAATGTTTAAAAATTCATTAAGTTTCATTAAAGCTTTTAATCCTAAAACTTTGCAAAAACTAACTTGGGTTAATTAATTTATTTAATATTTATATTTTCACCAGTCGTTTACATAAAAATTAAATTTAACTTTATTAACTTGAGTTTAATGTTTAAAATTCATTTTTATTAAAGCTTTAAGCCAAAAGTTAAAAATGTCTATTTTCACAAAAGATTCACATAAAAATAAAACTACTTTATTTATCGCGGTTTAAAGCTTAAAATTCACTAAGATACATTAAAGCTTTTAATGGCAAAATTTGAGGAAAATTAAGGAACTTAAATATTTAAATTTTCACAAGTAATTCACTTAAAAATCAAAAACAATTTTATTAAGCTCTGTTCCATATTTAAAATGCATCAATAAAAAATTGTAATCGAAAAGCCTTGGAGAAGGCTTAAGTAGCTATTTATATATTCATAAGTCATTAGAATACAACAGATACATTTAATTTTACGATAAAAGCTTTAATTAAAAAAAAAGCTCCGAAAAATATTAATTTAGGAACTTAAATATTTCTGTCGTCACAAATTATAATGGATTTAGTCTCAAATTCGCATTATTCATGAAAACATTTTTGAAATATGTAGTAACTTTCAAAATCGTGTGAGTTTTTTAAATTTTCATTTGAATAAAGGCTTATTACGGTGTTTCTACAATACATAGTTGCCGGAATATTACAGAAAATTGATATGATGTGAATTAAATATCAAGAAGATTATGATTTGTGACCACAGATTTATATTTTCACAAGCCATTCACATAAAACTAAAAATCAATTCTATTACGCTTCGCTTAAATTTTAAAATGTATTAACAACCATTAAAGCTAATCGAAAAGCTTTGGAAAAATGTTAAATACTTGTATTTTTACAAGTTATTCACATAAAAACCAAAATCAACTTTATTAAGCTCCATTTGAAATTTAAAATTCATTAAAATCCATTAAAGCTTTCACAAAATTTCATTTTTAATTTGAAATTTTTAATTATTCCTGATTTCAATTTTTTTTTCTCTTAAAGATTGGTTGTAACAAGGAGGTATTTAAAACTATTTGTTTTAGCTTTACAAATAAATGAGTAAATTGCTCAAAAATAGAGAGGCCTAGCCGTGAATTATTTTATTATTAAATTTGTTAATATTAGATGTAAGCTTTCTAGTTTAACAAAACTTTGATGTAATGTTAAAGTTTGTTCGGCACCCCGTATATTTATGGAGAATATTCACAGGGTATATACTACGGCATTTACGGAGAATATACGGGGTGGCATAATACTTTTAACATTACAATAAAGTTAATGCCACCTTATCAATGCCATCAACCCCAATGTGTACCAAAATTAGAGAAAAAACAGAAGAAACTGATTCGTTGGTTAATAAATTATTGGGCTTTTTACAAGCATAGAATTGAGTAAGTAAAAAATAAAAATATTTTTTTGAATAATTTTAAAAATCAGCACTGCTAGAAAAGCTCGAAATCAATTTAAATCTTTAAGATTTCGATAAAAAATCGTGAGGTTTCATTCTGGACGACGAGCTTTCAGTTTTAAGAGAATTAAAACTAATTAAATAAAATAAATCGGAGTAGAGTAACCTAAAAATTACAGAGCAAAAAAATAGATGACTGTTGTCCAAAAATATGGTGAGCTTTTAAAATAAAAAATCATTAGGCATTTAGTATATTTCTATTTGCAATTTTATTTTGAATGCAAATACGCAGACGTAAGGAATATTTAAAAAGTTAGTTAGGACATTTAAAGAGTTAGAGCTCTTTCATAAAAGTGATGTATAATTGATCGCTTTTTTTAACAGTTTTTTCAAGTAAAATGAGCAAAACTTCGACAAAAGCTTACCAACTTTATAACTTGTTGGTGTAAAATTTTTCAGGCATGTCTAATATCAGAAAAATAATGTAGACGAATTATCATAAAACAGGCATTAGAAACAAACACTAATTCTGCTAAGTTTGCTGCATTAATTCTGAGATTTTGAAGTTTAACTTTTAAGCTAATTTATTGGTGCTTAAAAAATTTAAAAAATTACATTTCTGAAATTACTCGAAATTGAGCAGGCCAAATCACTTCTGGGATCGTCTTTACTTTTTATGGTCATTAGAACTGCTAGGTAACGTTAATCGAGATTTTTTACGTTTTTTCATTCAGTGCTGTTGTAATTGACGAAACATTTATTGTATAAGAAATTGCCCTTCAAATTATCTTCACTGTAGACTTTTAAGCCAAATTGGGCTCGATCCGGTGATTTTTAAGGAACTGCTAACGACCCTCCGAATTCGGTTTGCTCAAAACGAAGCAAGTTCCCTAATTTTAAAAAAATGTTAATCATTTAATGCCTAAAGAAATGGAAATCCGCTAATTTTAATTCAGCCTAGATCTTCACTGATTTTGTCGGTGTAGCGGTAGCGAAGAAAATAAATCAGTTATTTTTACAACATGGAAGCATTAATGATAAACCACTCCGGATCATCAGAAAACGATGCAATCGTCAATTCCCAAGCATTTTTCGATGTAGCACTTAGGGCCATCTGCGTGACATTACACGACATCCCTAAGCCAGTACTAGTTAGAAGGTTAAAACAGTTGGTGATGTTTCCAAATGAGTTAGGGTGCAGTTTCTTTTCATCTCACTACTCACATTGAGGAAGATAATTATCGGTCCTATCATAAAAACAAGAGTGGCACTCAACCAAGGGCTACAATCAAATTCAACAGGAATTAAAATGTATTTCTAAGTACTGTGTTTCAAAAGGTACATGATAATAGGGAATATAAACAGTTGATGATTATCAATAAACTAATAATCTGCCACACAATGGCAATCACATTTCGATATTGCCTCCACATTTTCTTCTAATCTGAGAGCCCTTCCATTCAGATTTTATGACTGAGGTGTTCGTTCAAAAAAATCATCGCTACCAGAGAAACTCCCCGGAATTCATGTTCATTCAATTATCATGGAACAAATTTTATCGGTGCCAACTCACCACTGAAATCCTTTGATGAATTCGTAAAGGAAGAGCTTGAGTGAATTTTGCGTCTTAAAAAAAATTAAGTTGGTTAAAAATTGAAAATTCTTTTGATAGATAAATATATAAATCAGATTTTCAAAAGCCAGGTAGAAAAATGTTTCAAAGATGGTGAGCTTTTCATAAAAGTGACTTGTAATAGCAAAGTCCTTAAAATTTGTATGCTTAGAAAATACCAAACCTAACACTTGTAACTTTAAAACGTTTTCTTCATTTTGTTAATAAATTTTGGTAATGTTTCTAAAAAAAGCACAGTGCTCAAGCTTTTTGATACAGTTCGAAACGTTTAAAAAAAACTTATCCTTACTCAATTATCATTAAACAACTTTATAAGAATTACTATTTTTAATTAAACAAAGATATCGGGTAATAAAACTTTTCTACAATTTAAAGTCTCCGATACAATAAGAGCTTTTGCAGTTATAGCTAAATTAATTTTTAAGCCTTATTAAAATTTTGTTTTTAAAGACAAAAAAATTTACTAATTTTTCATTGATTCAAGCCTTTGAACAACATGTTCTTTCAAACATTATTGATTTTCTTAAAAGCTGCTTATTTTGTCATCTTACACGAAAAATCTGTAATATAGTAATAATTACCTACCTAAGAGAAACTCAACATTTATTTTCCCGTTAAAGCTTTTGTGTTAAAACTATAAGATTTGATTTTCTAAATAAGCTTTTCTTAGACGAGAATAAGCTCATGAATCAGTTTGTTTTACTATTTAACGAATCTTGCTTAACAAAAAAATTTAAAATATCTGAAGGATCATTCAATTACTTATTTAGCTCAAATAAAACCAAAAGCTCTTTATGAATTATGCCGTTGATAAGCTTCTAAAATCATTGTCTGACTTCCTGTTAAACGAAACTTTTTGCCCGATATTCCCCAAAACTTTTAAAATGAAATATTCAGCCTCTCTCTTACTTTTAGACTTTTAAAAGGTTTTGTGTTGAACAAATGTTAGAGACTTATTTTGTAAAATATTGGTAAAACGTGGTTTAAAAATAAAACTTTCAAATTTTTAAAATGGCAACATTATTCTCTCTAGTTAACTGTGACACAACAAGCCTTAACAATAATTTTAGAAAACATAAAAACCCAAGAATTTTCATATTTTACAAATAACATTGAACAATCTTTGGGTTAAAAGCTCAAATGAACTGAATCGGTCAAGCACCGCAAAGACTTTTGTAAAACAATGATTTACTCTCAAAATTGGAGGAAACAAAATTATTTAGGTTAGGAAACTGTTTGTAGTCGCCCTAGAAAATGCTAGCCTAATGTCAAACCTTTAAAATGCAATAAAGTTTAATGATATAAATTAAGCTTACCGTATTTAAAAATGTAAAGACAAGTTTTGTAATTTAGGACTTATTCAAATATTTTGTATTAATTAACTTTTCAAAAATACGAAAGCTTCCTAAAATCTTCCTTAAGCTCTCATTTTATGCGAACGGTGTCAAATAAAGCTTAGTAGAATGGTTTCATTGGGCTGTTTATATTAATTAATTAAGCTAAAGTGCCAAATAATTTATAGTGGAAGAGTGAGGAACTATAGAAATAATGAGTAACTCACTTCATCACATAAACCTTTAGCTCTTCAAAAATCGTTCAATCAAGCGAAACCTCTTTCAGGTCGTTAACATATTTAATTTTTGATAGCAATCTTTTTACAGCATGACGTAGAATTGTCCGTCCTATAGCGCTTTTTAAATTAGTAAGCCCACCTCAATGCTGCACTAAATCTGTTATGGCAGCACAAAACAATTTATATTAATTTATATATTTTATCCTTACCTTTCCCATCCCAAATTATTAATCTCGAGCGAAGCCCGAGTAATTGGCTTATACCCACCTTAACACTTAAAAACATTAAGCTAAAACATAAAATATGTACAAAAACATAAAATTTATGAATATGTACATAACATTTGTTTGTTTACATTTTTTATGTTTTTATTTTGACATTATGGAAATTAAGTTCCATTTATTTTATCTAACGCCATCTAATTTAAATTGTTATAACAAAAATGTAATCCACAGGATTAATGGTTTGAAACTTGAATAATTTATTTACCATTCGTAATATTGTGCCCGAACTATGATAACATTTAAAATTTTTAACCGATAATTGAGCTTTACAAAATGTAATAAATAGCCAATCAGCTGCTGCCAGCATTTTTTATAATAGTGTATGTGTAAGAACAATTAAATTTAAGAGCTATTTCATAATTGTAATTTGTATTATATATAAAGTTTTTAGTCAGTCATCATTCAGAAACCAAACGATTCACTTTAATAAAAGCAGAAAACAAAGTTAAAATTAAAATATAAATTATAAAAAAGTTAAAAATTGTGTCAAATAAATAAGTTTGTTAAAATTAAATTAAATTTAGCCTGAGTTTTTATTTATTTGATTCGCAGAAAATAAGTGACTGGGTGTTGGAATTTTCAGAGCATTGCTATATAATATATTTTATACGTTTTACAGCCATATTATATTGCAAGTATTTTTCGTTGAGCGAATAATTAGCCCGGCATCCACTCACAGCATCACATGGTCCTTCGAGCCGGATGAGGTACCGAACAGCAGCAGTATTTAATTCGAAATCTACCGGAATAACAAATTTGCGGTATTAGCGTCCCAATACGGACAGATTACTATCCGCAAAGTTTCATCAACGGTACATATCAGAATTTAACGGTACTTTTGTGAACGTTATAATTATATTGATTGTGAATTTAAACTCGTGTTTGGTGTTTAAGCTTACAATTTGTTTCTGAATGAGCTGGTAAATATTAATTTAAAATTATATATTGGGTTGTACGCTATTTGTAAGCATTTAAAAATCCGCGTGTTTAGCGTTTGTTATTGAAAATTACTTTCATTTTTTTTCGAAGAAGCTTATTAGCATACATTGTCGTGATAGAATCGTATTAGTGAAATTTAGTGATAACGTGCAACTGTGTTGTTATAAAGTGAGAGTAAAGCAACGATAGTGAATCATGGCGGAATTAGCATCGATAAAGAAACTTCGGTCAACAGTGAAAGGAAGCATAACGCGGTTGCTAACGTACGTTCGCGCCCTGGACGAAAACAAGGATGAAACGATTGACGCGCTTCAAATTAGAGTAAAACGTGCTCAAAATTTATTCGATCAATTCACGGATCTTGAGAGACAAATTTTTCTGCTTGACGCTGAGGAAGCATCGTTGTTGCCAGAGGTGGAAGAAAGCTATTCTTCCATTATGACTGAATTGAGTGGTCTAATAAGGAAGCGTAGTATGCAAGAAGGGTTTCTAACAACAATAGTGGATCATACGATGAATACGTCTCAAGCACCCTCACCATCGCCGTCAATTAAGTTGCCTAAAATTAATATTCCTCCATTTTCAGGTGATTACGTTGAATGGCAGTCATTCTACGATTTGTACTGCACCACGATTCATGAAAAAGATTATCTCACAAGCTCGCAAAAGTTCCAGTACCTAAAGAGTCTTTTGCGTGACGAAGCAGCATCACTATTGCGGCATTTCAGCATTACTGAGGCGAACTATGTTGAAGCATTGCAGAAACTGATCCAGAGATACGACAGAAAGCGGCATACTGTCAACGCGTTTATTAAAACTTTTCTGGAGCAGCCTCATATCAATCATGTCAGCGCGGCATCTATCCGCAAGCTGTGGGATACTTCAGACGAGGTTGTTAGAGGTCTTAAAGCTCTCGGATCTAATGCGGAGCATCGGGATCTTTGGTTGATCCACATATTGATAAACAAATTAGATTCGGAGTCTAAAAGCTTATGGGCTCAGCATACAGCCGAAAAAGATTTTCCTACGTTAAATGAGCTTTTTGACTTTTTGGGAAAGAGAACTGATGCATTGGAGTCAGTTAGCAGAAGTGTTGTAAAAAAGTCGAGTCCTCTTCAAAGTTCAAAGCCTGAAAGTTCAAAATCGTTCGCAACAGCTAGTATACCATCATGCCCAATTTGCAATTCTGATGAACATAAAATTTTTGAATGCGATAGGTTTAAGGAGTTGGATGTCAACAAACGATGGGAATTAATACGTAAAGAAAGGCGCTGTTTCAATTGTTTTAATTTCAACCATGGAACTTACAATTGTAAATCGCGGGTTAGCTGTCGTCACTGCAACAAAAAACATCACACTCTTCTACATACTGAAGCCGACAAATCAGCTCAAGCGCAGCCAGAGCAACCTACATCTAACGTTATCGTCGAATCCACGGTTATGCATGTTTCTGCTGGGGAATCACAGGTCATTTTACCAACTGCCTTAGTGAATATAAAATACGGATTTGGTGGCTTTCGAATGTGTCGAGCGCTTCTAGATTCAACATCGCAGGAGTCATTTATCACCGAGAGATGTGCTCAATTCCTAAGTTTACCCTCTAGAAACGGTAGGCTTTTAATGAAGGGGTTAGGTGACTCAAAATTAGGCAGCTCAAAAGGAAAGGTGGAACTAACAATAAGACCGGTCGACGGAGAAGAGTTGAAGGTATGTGCTTTTATAATTCCAAAAATTTCAGACATGCTCCCATCATATGGCTTCGAAATATCACAGTGGCACGAATTGGAGAATGTGTCACTTGCCGACCCCAAATTTAATCAGCGCAGCACAATTGACTTATTGCTGGGAACCGAAATTTATTATCAAATTACCCAATGTGACAAAATTAAATTGGGAGATCGTCTGGTAGCCGAGAAAACGTCATTAGGTTGGATCGTGGCCGGTAGAAGTTGTGAGCAAGAGCAGAGGATCAAACAATCAGCATGCTTTAGCGTAATATTGGACGTTGAAGATAGCCCCCGAAAATTCTGGGAAAATGAGTCAGAAGCAGCAGCACCACCTCTTACAGCAGAAGAGCCCAAATGTGAAGCACTATCCGTGGTCACAACCAAGCAAGCTAGTGATGGCAAATTCATAATGCAACTGCCATTTCGAGAACCTGAGGAACAATTAGCATCGGCGTATCACGTAGCAACACAAGCCAGAGAACGATTACCAATCGCAGCAGCAGCAACACTAAATGATACGTATATTGACGATCACATAACCACGGCGAATACAGAAGCTGAACTGAGTAACCTGAAAGAGAAAACAGCAGCCATTGTAGACACCGCGTGCGTTAATTTGCGCAAATTCTCCACAAATTGCAATCAACTAACAAAACGATTGGTAATCAATGCGGATACCATAAAGAAAATTAGCGAAAATCCAGCAATGATAAAGCTGCTCGGTCTGAATTTGGATCCCTTTACTGATTATTTTTCGTTTCAGGTAAAGCTAGAAGAACGAGGACAATATACAAAGCGATCATTGTCACCCGATGTCAGCAAAACCGGTTTGGCCACTGTATATTTAATTCGATACATTCAGCATCAGCATTTCAGTGAAGAATTTCAATGCATGCAATCCAAAACGGTTTTGCAAAGATCCAGTCAGCTTAAGGCATTAAATCCTTTAATCGGCAAGGAAGGAATAATTCGCATCGGCTGTAGATTAAAATACTCAATCTTAACGACATCGATCAAGCATCCCATACTACTACCTCGCAAATCCGAAATTACAACCGCTGTTCTGCAAGACATACATCATCAATTTTATCACGCCGGAATTAGCTTCATGTTGAATTTCTTGCGTCAGCAATTCTGGGTGATTCGTACGAAATACGCAATTCGTCAGGTAGTCCGTAAATGTGTAAAATGTTTTAAGCAAAGACCATTAAGGCAGCAGCAACTAATGGGCGATTTGCCTCCAGCGAGAGTTGAATACGTGCACCCTTTCCACAACGTAGGCTTGGATTACGCTAAGCCATTTAAGGTACAAATCACGCGAAGAAGAGGGCAGATTCCAGTAAAACCGTATGTATGTATGTTCATCTGTCTAAGCACAAAAGCATTTCACATTGATTGCGTCAGCAATCTTACAACGGAAAACGTATATGTATTGTCTCGATTCACTGATCGGCGTGGACTAAGTGATATTTTTAGCGACAATGGCACAAATTTTATCGGCGCCAATAGAAAATTAATTGAGCTGTTTAATTTTCTGAAAACGAACACTAATAAATTCTATTTTTCTCTTCTAGAAAAAAGCATAAACTGGCATTTTATTCCTACAGGCTCAATGGGAGGCATTTGGAAGACGGCTGTGAAGTCTGCAAAACCACACCTGAAAAGAATCGTCATACTTACATTAGAAGAATTCACAACGCTAAAAACCAGCATTGAAGCATTCCTAAATTCGCGTTCATTATACGCGGCAACTTCCGAGGAAATTGAAGTGCTCACTCCAAAGCATTTATTTATTGGACGATCACTGTCATCTCTACCAGAACTCTCCATACAAGATATTTATTGTTTATCAAAACGCTGGGGCACGGTGAAGCGGATCAAGCAACATTTTTGGCATCGAAGGAAAGATAAATCATCAAATCTGCAAGTAAATGACATCGTGCTTATTCGAGATGAGCAGCTACCTCCGACTCAATGGGCTATGGGCAGAGTAATTCAAACCCATCCGGGCAATGATGGATACGTTCGAGTGGCGAGTGTCAAAACTTCAACTGGAAATACAAAGAAGCACATAAGCAAATTGTGTAAGCTTCCAATTAATTGAATCAAGTGATTCAAGGCGGGCGGTATGTTATGGCAGCACAAAACAATTTATATTAATTTATATATTTTATCCTTACCTTTCCCATCCCAAATTATTAATCTCGAGCGAAGCCCGAGTAATTGGCTTATACCCACCTTAACACTTAAAAACATTAAGCTAAAACATAAAATATGTACAAAAACATAAAATTTATGAATATGTACATAACATTTGTTTGTTTACATTTTTTATGTTTTTATTTTGACATTATGGAAATTAAGTTCCATTTATTTTATCTAACGCCATCTAATTTAAATTGTTATAACAAAAATGTAATCCACAGGATTAATGGTTTGAAACTTGAATAATTTATTTACCATTCGTAATATTGTGCCCGAACTATGATAACATTTAAAATTTTTAACCGATAATTGAGCTTTACAAAATGTAATAAATAGCCAATCAGCTGCTGCCAGCATTTTTTATAATAGTGTATGTGTAAGAACAATTAAATTTAAGAGCTATTTCATAATTGTAATTTGTATTATATATAAAGTTTTTAGTCAGTCATCATTCAGAAACCAAACGATTCACTTTAATAAAAGCAGAAAACAAAGTTAAAATTAAAATATAAATTATAAAAAAGTTAAAAATTGTGTCAAATAAATAAGTTTGTTAAAATTAAATTAAATTTAGCCTGAGTTTTTATTTATTTGATTCGCAGAAAATAAGTGACTGGGTGTTGGAATTTTCAGAGCATTGCTATATAATATATTTTATACGTTTTACAGCCATATTATATTGCAAGTATTTTTCGTTGAGCGAATAATTAGCCCGGCATCCACTCACAGCATCACAAAATCAAAATAATTTACATGTTTCCGTTCTGCTGTTACTGTTGTCACTGTCGGTTTCGGTTGTTATTATGCGAAAAGTGTTTTTTACGAGCATATAAGCTGTACACTATTCGTTTCGTGTACAAGAGACGGGGGATGATAAAGCTGCATGATTTATTGGCAAATTATATATTAATAAAAACAATTTTGTAATTTTCAAAATGGAAAATTTCACATTTATTTAGGTGAGAGTGTAATTGGTTCGATATTAATTAATTTTTATATGTGTGTGTCTATGTATTTAAATATAATATAGTGGGTGGTGGTATGCATACTCGTTCACATTTTGAGGTGCATTGCCCAAATGAAACATGCATACATAAATTAATGTACAACATATTTTATTGATATAATTATTAATTAAATATTATATGAATTTGTTTTTAAAGGTTGATGTTCTGCGAAGTGGTTTATCATATACAAAATCAATGGTATATTATTTAGATTTATTAAAGCTAACCAATTTTATTGAGAGAAGTTTATTATACTACACGGTTATATGAATTTCCAACCCTTTTTCCCGAAAAAATCTAAAAAAAAAATCGTTCAACATTAGAATTTATTACGTAATTTTCTGGTCAATTTAGTTTTATGTGTATGTATGTGTAGACCAAATTATATCCTTTTTTCGGCGATAGAAATAGGAAATCGAATTAAAAGTACAATTAAATGTAACAATCATTACTTTAATTGCATAATACACTTTTTTTAAAAATTGTACAATTAAGGGAATTAGGGAGACAATTTATAAAAGATTGGGGCACATTAATCAGAGGATAGGTTTATTAATCATTTTGTAATATGTACGCTTCGTAAAATATCTATAAAATTTTTGAGAAACTTTCCTTTTCTCAGCAGCTCATCCCAAAACTGAATGATGGTTTTATGAGTTCTTAACTTAATGCAAAACGAGACTTATTTTTCTAAGTGAAGGTGTCGATGCATGGTGAAATATTAATATTTTAAATAAACAAGAAAACTCGATTGCTTTTGAGCATATTAGAAAATTTTTCTAATGCGGCTTGATTTCTCAAAGTCTAAATGAAACGAAATTTTAGCTTCTTGGAAAACCAAATGCTTCAGTTTTTAGAATTTTTTCCAGTTCATTTGAAATTTTCACTAATTCAGAACTTTATTAATTTAAGTTAAATTAAACCTTAAATGTCGAAAAGCTTGATAACGCAATAATAGACCGACAAAGTTAACTTTCCTATATTCCATAAAACCAAAAAATCTTTGAAATAAAATATGTAATACAAAATGTGTCACAAATATTGATTTATAATTTAAACAGTTAAAGCTCTTGAAACTTAAACATAAATCTCGTAATAACCTTATAGTTATTAACATTCTTCTAGTTAAAAAACAGAAAAAACTGAATTTTCAAAGCCCAAAGAAAGCCATTTGCTAGCTTTTGGATAACTTTTTTAAATAATTCTTGAGCAAATACAAGAATTACATACGAGCATTCCACGGACGATTGCAGTATTTTAACAAACTATAAACAACAACAATCTTGACAACAAAAACAAATTGTATTTATTTGATTTATATATTTAAATTTGGTTAAGTACAAAATAATACTTCTTTTACGTATTTCTGTTATAACCTAAGCTTTTTGATTAAGTTGGTCAAAAGTTCAAAAGATTTCCTTTTTTAATACCTTGGAATGCGATTTTTGAAAATTTGTTTTTTAAATTATTCTTTTATGTATTTATTAATTTAATTAAAAAAAAGAGCTTTTGATTAATAACTGAGCTTTATGATTTTAATGTCTAACATATCTCCGTTCTTTTACGAAATTCACCTGGTTTTCAATAAAATGATTATGATGGTACAGTGTCTTTAGACTCCGGAGAATTCCAGAGAATTCATAGGATTAATGAATTAATCACACATTATCCGATAAAAAAATGATTATGAAACTGCATCATGAAGCGACCAAATCCTTTAAATGCTGTTGATTCCCTAAAGCTTTCCAAGTTAACTTGTAGTAAAGTGTCAATCTTTTAAATTATCGCAATGTATGAAAGAAATTTTAAATTTAAACTTATGTGTGAAAATCTTAGTGAATGAGCTGATATTTTTAAACACACTAAAATACTTAAAAGCTTGTTTAGAAGCAAACTAATGAAACGACAAAGTTTGCTTTCCTGTTCCAAGGATTGATTTATAATTTTAGTAGCTTCTAAAGCTCATGATACTTAAGCCAATCTGGTAAAACCTTAGCTATTAACCATTTTTTTAAAGCGTCGGAAGGCCTTCTTGTCAGTAAAAGCTTATTAGAAAGCTGTTAGTAAGTTTAAAATATATTTCATATTTTTTAAATAGTTAATATAAGAGAAAAGCTTAATTTAATTTTTAATATCAGATTTTTAGAACACCAGGAAATTCATACTAACATTAGAAAAACGGAGAAATGTTTTAATAATCCAGTCCGCCCAAAGAGACAAAACCATCATTTTAGAAACCCAAAAGAAGCATTTTGACGAGCTTTCGCAAAACTTTTGTAAGTTATTTAGTAATTAAATAATTAAAACAACAAAAATCTCGACGTGAAAATAAAAACAATTTGTATTTATTTGGATTTTATATCTTTAAACTTGGCTAAATGCTTCTTATGCTTTTCTGTTGTTTACTAAGCTTCTGGATTAAGATATTGAAAATATCAAAAGCTTTCCTTTTTTCTACCTTAGAATGCAATTTTCGGAAATAGTTTTCTTAATTTTTTTAAAATATAGTTATTGGCTTAACTAATGAAACAAAAAAGAGCTTTTGAGCAATAACGGAGCTTTATGATTTTAATATAAAACTTATTGCTGAGGCCGTCATTCTTGTATAAAATTCACCTAGTTGAAAGTAAAACGTTTAATCAATAATTCAAATTAATATAAGTTCATGATCCTTGAAAGATTTTCAAATTTTACATATTATAAATTTCCAATCTTTTAAATTATCCTAATTCGGAACTTTATTACTGTAATTTAATCTTAAATGTTAAAATTTTGGTGAATTATCTATTTAAAAGATTGTTAGGTAGCAAGCTAATTAAACTAGGCTAATTAAAGTAAGTTTCAAGGATTGGCAAATAATTTTTAAAGACTTGATGAAACTAAAACTGAGTTTCTTGTAACTAAAATTTTATTAGAAATTTCTGCCTTTTGTTCTACCTTTTAGATCCTTGACCTGGAGAAAAGTCTGAAATTAATTTTTAATGTCAGATATTTCCTTACAAAATCAATAGTCAAATTTTCCTAAAAAGTTTGTCCTAAAACCTAAGCAGATAAAATCCTAATTTTAAAAGCTCTCAGGAAGCTTTTTCAGCAGCAACAACCTAAACGTGGCAACAAAAACAATTTGTATTTATTTAAATTTTAGATATTCAAATTTGGCTAAATGCAAAAAAAATTCTTATACTTATTTCTATTATTTACAAAGCTTTCTGGTCGAGTTAGTGTAAAGCTCAAAAGCTTCTATTTTTTATCCCTTAAGCGAGTTTTGAAAATTGTTTTCTAAATTATCTAAATTATATTTTTTATGTAGTTATTTATTTACCAAATAAAAAAATAGAGCTTTCGAGTAATAATGCAGCTTTTATTATTTTTTTGTCAACCCCATTGCATTCTTGTACGGAATTGACCTGGTCGATAATAAAATGTTTAATTAGTAATTAAAATTAAAATTGTCTTGTTGATGGTTCCTGAAAGCTTCAAATTATACATTTTATAAAGTGTTAGATTTTAACTATTTTTAAAACGTTGAAAGGCTTTCTTGTAATTATTGGAGAGCACTAGATAAGTCTAATAATATTTCATACATTTCAAATTCTTAACATAAATGGAAAGCTGAAAAATTTGTAAGGTTAGATATTTGGTTGAAAAATTAATGTACGCATTTTCTAAGCTCAAAGAAAGGCTTTTTACGAGCTTTTGTAAATAAAAAAAATTAAATTATTCTTGAGCAAAATATGCTAACACAAGAATTCACAGGTGCCTCTGCAATATTTTAACAAACTATGAAAATCTTATATTGACAACAACAACAACTTAGAGATGACAACAAAAATATTTTGTTTATTTTTTTAATTTTAGATATTTAAATTTGACTTAACGCAAAAAATGTCATCTACTTATTTCTGCTATTTATTAAGCTTTTGGATCAAGCTAGTTAAAAGCTCAAAAGCTTCTGCTTTATGCAAAATTTTATAAGTTTTTCTTTTATGTAGTTATTAATTAACTAATAAAACAAAGAGCTTTTTGGGGAACAGCTACAATTAGCTTTAAAATGTTGATGATTACGGTAAGCTTTTCAAATTGTACATCTTATAAATGGTAAATCTTTTGAATTATCTCAATTGAGGAATTTATTAATTTAACCTTGAATGTCAAAATCCTGATAAATGGTCTGATATTTTAAAACCCGATAAACTATTTAAAAAGCTGGTTAGGGAGCCAACTAATGAAACGATAAAGTAACTTTCTAGTTTCAATGGTTGATTTATAATTGTAAAATCTTAAAGCACATGAAACTAAAAAACGTTATAGTTTTCAACCTTTTTAAAACACTGAAACACTTACTTATTAGAAAGTTCTAATTAAGTTTAAAAAATTAGCTTCCTTTTAAATTTTTAACATATAAGAAAAGCTGTAATTAGTTGTTAATATCAGATATTAGTTAAAAAGTCAGGAGATGCGTTTTCTATAAAAGTTTTTTATTTTGTTAAAGCTTTGTTGAAAATTTATTGGAGCAGAATACGTGAAAAAGCGGATTAAAATCAGCTAAAATCGGAAACCTATCTTAACAATTAAACCTGTACTTAGGAACCACCTAAGGAAAAGACAAAATTTTAACTTTAAAATTCTGAAGGAAGCGTTTTCACGAGCTGTTGCATAATTTTTATTGTAATACTCTTGAGAAAAATATGTAAATGTGTACCAGCCTATCTAATAATAACAACAACCACCTTAATGTGACGTTTGATTTTATATATTTAAATTCAGCTAAACGCAAAAAAAAACTATTTCCACAAACTTATTTCGGTTATTTACTAAGGTTTAGGGTCGAGTTAGTAAAAAGCTCAAATTTTTTTTTTTTTTATATACTTTTACGCGGGTTTCAAAAATTATTTTCTAAATGTTTTAAATTATTATTTTATGTTGTTATTAATTTATTTAATAAAACAAAAAAGAGCTTTCGAATAATAACGGAGCTTTTATGTTTTTAATGTAAAACCTATTGCGTATTTGTACTAAATCCACTTGATTGAAAATAGAATATTTGATTAGTAATTCCAATTAAAATGAGCTTTTACATGTCGATGATGCCTGAAAGCATTTCAAATTTTACATCTTATGAAGTGTCAGATTTTAACATTTTTTAAAACGATGAAACGCTTTCTTGTAGCTAAAAATTTATAAGAAAGGTGTAGATAAGTTTAAAAAAATATTTCCTGTCTTTTAAATTCTCGACATACGAAAAAAGCTGAAATTAGTTTTTAAGGTTAGACATTTGGTTGAAAAATTAATGGAACCGTTTTCCGTAAAACTGTTCCCAGAAAAAACGAAAACATATGATATTTTAATAAACCTAAACCCAAGAAACAGACAAAATCCTGAACTTTAAAATGCCCAAAGAAGCCTTTTTACGAGCTTTGCAAAATCTAATATTGACAACAACAACGACTTAGATATGGCAACACAAACAATTTATATTTATATGAATTTTACATATTTAAAATTAGCTAATCAAGCTTTTGGGTCGAGTTGGTAAAAAGCCGAAATTTATGCGATTTCTGAAAATAGTTCTTTTAAATTTTTTAAATTATTATTTTATTTAGATGTTAACTAATAAAACAAAAAGAGCTTTCCCGTAATAACAAAACTTTTATGATTTTAATGTAAAACCTATTGAGTTTTTGTACAAAATTCATCTGGTTGACAATATAATGTTTTATTAGTAATTCCGATTAAAAATAGCTTTCAAATGTTGATGATTCCTGAAAGCTTTTTAAATTTGCATCTTATAAAGTGATCAATTTCAATCGCTTTTAAAACGTTGGATTTCTTGTAGATAAATACTTATAAGAAATGTCTAGATAATTTTTAAAAACATTTCCTAGCTTTTGAGGAAGAGCCAAGGAAGAGATAAAACCTTAATTTTAAGAAGCTTTTCACAAGCTTTTGATAAACTTTTTTAAATTATTATTGATCAAGATATGCTAACACACAAGAATTATGTACCAACCATACACAGATATCTGCAGTATTTGTGACAACAAAAACAATTTATAGTTATTTCAAGTTAAACTATTTAAATTTGGCTGAACTAAGTTTTTGGGTCAAGTTGGCTAAAACCTCAAAAGATTTTCCTTTTTAAACCTTTATGCTATTTTCAAAAATGGTTTTTCATCGTTAGTTTTGGTTTTATGTAATTAATTATTGCTCATTTGAGCATTCCACTACGGCGCAGGTAACAAAGAAGAAACGATAAAACCGCTACACTAACCAAAATCACAAAGAAATTTTTGTATTTTAAATATGACGAACTTACCAACTGTATTCATGTATAAACTGCTTCTCCAACTTGTATCGTGCGGCTATGCACAAACATCAAAGATGCTAAAATATTGTTCTATAAGGTGTGAGGCACTACACCAATTGCAATATATAACACTCATCATTCACTAGTTAACAGTACATTTTCAAAAATTACGCACACAAAATGTTTACGTTTTTTTTTTCACTGATTATCGGCACACACTAATAAATACAATCAACCTTCATAATTTATGCACATTGTACTTAACAATTGTTATAATTGTCATATTATTATTATTAGATTTATTAAAGTTTTTATTTCCACTTGTATCACTTGATATTCATAAATATTCACAAACTTTCGATTGCGATCAAGCAACCATATTTGATATTTTTTTTTGTTGCTCGCAAATCGCATGCGCACAACACTAATTGATTTTTTGCCAAAATTTAAAAATACACTAACTCCCGAGTCAAGCGGTCGTTCACCTTTTATAACATTTTATCATGTCTTCGTGTTGGTGTTGTTTATGATGATATCTCTGTCTTTCGTCTCGTTGTGTCTAACAGCATCAATTTTAATGTAGTATTTTCCGATGTACGATTTTATAATTTATAGAACTGTAAACAACAGTTGGTAATGCTCAATGTAGAGAATAAAGAACATAAAAATATTGCGTAAGGTTAGGAGCTGCGATATATGTACATAGAATTTTAAGTGATCGGATAAACAAATTGTTGATCAGAATTTTCCTTGTACATATATCCACGGATTAACACGATTTAACAAAGTAACTCATTTTGTTAAGAGACATGCTTTTATGTAGTTAACAATTTAACTAATAAAACAGAAAAGCTTTCGACTAATAACGGAGCTTTTATAATTTTAATATATAATCTATTGCGTTCTTGTACAAAAGTCACCTGGTTGAGAAATAACTTATATGATTCCTGAAAGCTTTTAAAATTGTACATGTTACAAAGTGATAATCTTTTAAATTCTCCCAATTTAATCTTCTTCTTGGCATTATTTATATGCAAAAAGCTTTTAAGCAACATAAAAATTTTAATATTGGAATCTTAGAAATTTGTCTTGGTATTATCTTGATTCATAGTTATGATATGTGTTTGGTGTGAGCAAAGATGTGTCCTATGACACCTCATATGTTACTAAATAAATGAGCTTTTTCGGATTTTTACACGTTACGGGATCTCCTGCCTTGAGTTGTATAAAGTTGACAACATATAATAAACAATATCAAAATGCTATGGCAACCCGAACGTTTTGGGACATTATTTTTCAAATTTTTTCTAAAGCTTTTTCAAAATAACTTTGAAAAAAGCTTTCATCGGAATAAATTTGTATTAACTTTCGAAAATATTGCGTTTTTAATGCTAATTTTACTTGGAAAAAAATATAAAAGCTTACAATAAAAAGCCTAGCTTTTATAATTAAAAATCTAAATCTCTTTTAGTACATCTAGAACTTGTTACCATAACAAGCATTTTGTATCCAAGCAGCATTAAGCATTCAAAATTCGTATATTATTCCCTCTTAAATAAAAGTACAACACATTAACCCATTTACAACAATGAAGATGTAAATCATCTTCACATATACGTAATAAACATAAACCTTTCGGTGAAAAATAAAAACAAATCCCAATTGAGCTTTTCCCCTGCGTATCGTACCATACTTACATAATTCATACGCTTAATAAAAATTCATAAAATTTTATTAAAAAAAATTAACCCAATTATTCTAATTAAATTTAAAGAGTTTCGAAATTAACTTATAAAAAACATAAAAAGGATCAACTTTCTTAAGTGTTCTTCTTCTTTTTGTTGTAAAGAGATATACAAAAACAAGATTTTCTTTCATCGCATATCACAAACAATAAAACTTTTAATAATTAGCCACTTGAGACTTCGTCATATGTGTGCGAATGGTATCACTCCTGTTTTTAAAGGGATATATATCATAATCATCATATGTGTTGGAAACTGTTCCTTTTTTTCATTATTAATTTAAGGAGTGATAACACTTTCAAATTTTTTTTTTTTTTTTTTGTGAAGAACATATATCAAATTAAGAAACAAACTTTTGTAAACATATATCCTTATTTTATATACTCATGTAACCCTTTTTCGTGTCTTTTAATTTTCTTTTTAATTTCACCTCAAGTTTTTATTTTTTTTTGTTTTGTTTTCGACTCGGCAAATTTATAAACAACTCGGTGCGGAAAATTATAATAAATTTCTTGGAAAATGTTTTCCGAATGAGAGATTGGAATTGAGATGTGGGTCTGGATGGTTGGATATGTAGGTGTATGTATGTATGTATGATGCGTTTCTTACGTTTGTTATTTATTAAGGGAACGCGCAAATGCGTTAATTAATTTTAATTGTTAATTGTAGAAATTAATTTACATTTATGGAATAGATGATGCAATAACATGTATGTGTCTATAAAATTAATGGATGTGATTTGTTTACTAATCTGAAAGGTAAATGGGGATTAGCTTTTGTGTTACATTTGGTTCGAATTTTACGACATAGAGAAAATGTGAATCTCTAAATATAACAAATACGGAATTTCAAAATTATTGGTGGCCGAGACAACTAACACGGGCTCAGCTGTAGCAAAGAAGCTATAGGACTAATAGGGGCAAACTATCTCTTAAAACTAAATTGGATCGTTGATGTCGGCAACAAAGTATGGAAGTCTGAAAAAGTGTCATTATAGATCGCTGAAGAAGACAGTAGAAATTAAAGAATGAATAATGTGCATGCAGTGAATAAATCTGGCATTCCAACCCAAACAGTGAATATGGATGACTTGTGTGAAATATACAAATACCTACGAAAGGTTAAATTATAAAGTTTGTAGAGCCGAAATATTCAATACTTTCAAATTGCAAATTGGGATAGGCGCTACATGAACCAACAGGAACTACAAAAGGAAATAATGGAGAGTTTTGTTATTTCAATTCACGACCCGAAAGCAAATTGGAAGAGCTAAACCAGCTGATGAAAGAAAGCTGCAGTATTGAAGGGTTTGATGTACAGACGTTGAGCAATTTTCCTAAATCAAAAAGTGATATTAAAGCAGCAAATATAATGAAGGATACTACCTTTCATGTTGATGGAAGATGGCAGACGGCATTATTATAGAAGAATGATGAATTCACAATGCCACCAAGTAAAGCTAACGCCATGAAATCATTATTAAGAAAAAGGTTAAGCTCTATTCCTCACCAAAGAGGAAATACGATCATGTCCGTATGTAGCTCATTTCGGAGTGAGTGAAGAATTTAAATAAACCGGGACAATTACAACTAGTTTTTCAAGCAAAAGCCAAAGTCAACGCTAAATTCATCGTGCGTAGAAAAATCTTGATGCAAGGTATCTGGAGATCTGGTATTGGATGGGGCGATAAACTTCAATCCAGGGCCTATGTTAATTGGTTATTATGGCTAGAAATTCCGAAAGCGGTGTGATAATACCACGGTGGTATTTCTCTGAAAGAAGCAACTACAGATCCAGGGCAGCTACAGGTGTTTGTCGAAGCCAGTGAACAAGCCTATTTTGACGAGTCACCGAGAGCTGAATTGCACGCTTCAGTCATGGGAAGCAGACTAGCAAAAACCTGTAATTTTTGGAGTGAGTAATTTTTTTTGAGTGATTCACGGACAGTGATTTATTGGTGACATTCAGATGCAAAAAAACATCAAGCGTTCATTGCTCATCGTGTTGGTGAAATTATGATGAATACGAAATTATTCACTGGAAGAGAATTCCAACAGAAAAAAATGATGTAGATAAAGTTACGCTTGATGATTTGCAATCACAGTGTGTAGTTGATAATTTAACATTATCACGAAAAGAGGAAGCGCTAAGGCCAAGGAACTGTCATCAACGAATTGAGGCATGCTATTGGAACTAAACACATGAGCAGCAGTGAAAAAAGCTTGAGCAAAATGCGGAGTATGTCAATTTGTCAAAACCGAAGATTCCAGAAAAGGGACAACTACCAGCAGGAAGCAGTAACCAGGCAGAAAACAAAATCAGACCTTTTGTTTTACTGAGAAAAGAGATATTAAGTTGTCTTTACGGATCTAACCACCAGAGCCGTCCACTTGGAGATTGCAGACTAACTCAATGCAGATAGTGGAATTTTGGCCATAAGGGGATTCGTAGCAAGAAGGGGAAACCGCAGCTAAAATATTTTTGGATGATAGCAGCGACTTTCTTCTTCCTGTGAAAACCCAATTCGTTATGTTACACCGACCAATCGCTAAGACCTGCAAATTGGATGTGGAGCTGAAGGAATCCCCGAACTGAAATGGGGCTGGAGATCGAGTATTCCACTGGAGCGTGTATGCCCCGCGAAGGAACATTGAAAATATGAACATTGGGATAAAGCAGAAACTAGAGAGAAAAAGATTAGAACTAAATAACCAGTTCCGTTGTTGACGGCAAAGGGAAGAGACAATTGCAACCCGGTAGAACTAATCGCAGTCGACGGGAGAAAATTGTGAATTGACATTATAAAACAATTGTTTTTGTGCTTTTGTATTAATTGAAATAAAACTTTAGAAGTAATCATTTTTGAATAGGGACTTGCTAAGTCAAGCTAACTTCCATCTCAAATCTCAATTAAAAATTAATACTAATCTTCAACTAAATGATTGAATGAACCCCAACTCTATCCTAACCCAACTCCAAACTGAACGCCCTACTAAATAACAAACCCAATATGGTGCAATCTAACATCGAACACAAACCAAAACTGTCCTGAAACAAAACCGCAACTCAACTCCTCAAAAAACTTCAACCTAACCCCAACTCAACGCTCAAGTAAACTCAAAATTTAACCCTAAACTCAACATCCAACTCCATCCTCTAATCAACGCGACTCGAAAAACTGCATTCGAACATGAGCTCAACTCAAAACAACTCAAGCCAACTTTCATCTTAACCCCAACTCAACTCCCAAATTAGTATGTTCTAAAAAACGGAGGGTATCCGATCATCTTGACATAAAACTTTCAAACGCTTTAAAATTCTCCGACTTGACCATTGAAACAGATTCGCGAGAAAAAAAACTTCTAAAAGAGTTGGAGTTGAATTGGAGTTGAGTGGGGGTTGGATGAGTAAGAAGTTCACCAGTTTCTTAAAAATGCTGGTTTGACAATTGAGTTGGGCATTAAGTTTCCGATTGAATTGAATTCCATTTGCGGATTGCGTTGGGGTTGAGTTGGAAATGAGTTGGGGTTGGGTTAGAGTTGTATTCTGAGGGCTGAATTAGAGATAGCATGGTTGAGTAGGGCATTGTGTTTAGGGTTGAATTTAGAGCTGGGTTGCTGCTTGAGTTGGGTTTGAATTATGGTTGGGCTTGAATTGAGTTGAGGTTGACTTGAGTAAGAGTAGAGTTTGCGTTTCCCTTAATCTGACTAGTAAGTAAACCCTGATACAACGAATATTAACGAACTTCGGATAAACCAGACAAACATTTGTGACATTTAATTGTGTTAATTCTGTATTTAAGTGTGGTCACACTGACAAGTCCAAATTGTGTTGGTTGTAGCTTAACGACTCTTGCTAGTGCCCAGTGCGTGGGAGATAAGGATTACTAGTTCTCCCTACTAGTTGGAGGTTAGGTTATCCTACAACCACTTTAGCCTTCGTAGTTGTGAGTGATAATCAGTAAGGCATTTTGTCTAAATTTTTGATTGAGTTTGTCCTACAGAACGTAAAAGACTACTGAAGGAAGTTGAGGTTGCTTTTTTTGTCAGATTCACGACTAATTCTCTTTTGTTAATTGTAAAAGTAGAATAATTCGTGAATAGTGAAAAGATTAATAACCCATTGCTCTCTGATTATTTACTACATTATAAAGTGTGTAATGGATCAGTAATGAACCAATAAAATGTGAATAATCGATGAATAATAAGTGAAATCAATAATCATTCGTGAATAATAAATAGTTACTTATTCTCTCGTACTGCTTACTAAATTACTGTATAACCATAGATTCAATCTTGATCTCCTTCAATTACAGCCAGATTAGGTTCCGAAAGATATTTCGTTAATCTTACTTTTTCATTAATTACCACTTAATAATCCAACCTTTTATGTATGTCTTGTGTCGTGCTGAACGATAGGCAACTCCCATTGCATTTCTTAACTCTATCTGAACATGGATTAAACCATTCGACTAAGGTGGTTTCCCAGAGACATGCTTTGATTAGGCGGTGAACCAGTCAGAGGTGAAGATACTTTTTAAACACTCGATGACTACTTCTAGATTGATGGAGTCAAAAGCTTTTGATTGCCGGCGCGTTACTCCTCATCAAGGATTCGACGTACGGTAAACATTTATTTTCGTCGGTTGATCAGTTGGTTAAAAATGCGGCTTAATATAAATTTTGTGCCCCTATTACATACGGTTATGTATCAATAATCATTGGTATTCTTTAGATTCTTGTTCTTGGGAATCGGAACTTGAATGGTGTCGAGCCAGTCAGTTGAAAGCTCATTTTTTATCTAAGCCAATTCGATAATTTTGTGGCAGGCATTGATAATGTTGTTGGGTGCGCCGTCTGACAAAATGGTTTGATATAGACAACTGATTTTTGGATCTTGTAATATAGGGATAGATGTAGAGCGTTGTAGGTGAACTTTGAGGTGCAATTGTTGAATTTGATACTGGCACAGAAACAATAGGGCATTTGGTCGTTTCGCTTATAGCCGGGTAAAATGGGGCAGCCTCAACAGCCGATTTACGGTTTCAATATGTACTCCATCTGTTCAGATAGCAAGGTTTCGTCGTTGCCCATGTAGTGTGTGGATCGAGTAGGTAGCTCTAGAACAACTTCATTATCCAGAGTGTACGTTGGTGTGCCCCAGATGGACGGTGAAGTCGCTAACCAAGACAATATCGTGCACGAGAGACAAAGATCAATTATCGAGAGCGAACGTTGAAAATATTTTTGAATATTTTGGGAGGTATGGTGTGGAACATACACAGATATGAAGAGGATTTCCATATTTCCAATTTTGCCATGCAGCGTAATGATGTCCCCGAAATATTTTCTGAGTCGTTTGATCCGATGGTCTTTTCCTTATCAAAATAACCATATCTCGCCGTTTTGTTTTGAGATCGTCTGCATGGTGTCATGTGTAGTTTTTCGAACAACAGCTACGGGCGTTGATATGGGATTTCGATGTTATAATTTCCAGCTGTGTGCGTCAAATTAACTTTGCTTTTTGCCTTGATGCAATATAAGCGAACACATTACATATAATAGAGCATATTGATTATATACGGGTTTAGGAATTGATTGTTTTTACTTACCTTAATATTTTTTGATTTTCTCTTTGAACTGCACCAGTTAATATAAATGCATAAAAAACCTAGAGACATACACACACAGGCTTAAACCCAATAAATTATGGGCAATGCATCGAAAGCAGTCCGATAAATTGCATCTAAGGATATAACAAACAAAAAATGAGCGCGTCGCAACAGATGGCTTTAAAGGTCACGGTAGGTTCAAAAATGAGGCATAATAGGAAAATTGGGCTAACAACTTTGATTTATTGTGCATACGAAAAACTATTCACCGCAAAGTTAAATCATTTACGGTCCTCCACATCCTCTATAGTTTTAAATTATCACTTATCGCTTCCCAAAAACCTCTAAAACACAATTTGCAACTAAAGTTATCCCTTTACTAGGTATTAGCACAAAAAATGTTTTCCTTTTCGTATATCGTTTACCGTATATATTGTTTCCATTAAGCGGTTAAGCACCGTGGTTATGAAAATTTTCGTGATTTCTATTAGTTTTCCCAAAACAAATGAAAAACTTTGTAAAATTTTCAATTATGATTGTTTTACGTTTTATGTTTTGGGGTCAACCTCAATATTTGTGGAAAACAAAATGTTGAAAAAAAAATAGTTTTGAGTTGCTTTCTAATTTCTATACCACACATTTCATAATCATGAAAGCGGTTTCAAAAGAGACTTGTAGTGCCATCTATGATAATAAAAAAAATTGGTACAAAAAAATTGTGTTTCGCGAAACAAATACTCACTAGAATTTTTTTTTTATGTATTCCCCTCGTAAAAAAAAAAATACAAAAATAAAAATTTATTCTCCTCAAGGTACACAAACAATAAAAGAAATCCCTTAAAATAGGGGTGAGTGTCCTCATTATACACACAGTAAACAACAACACAAACACATAGTCAGCCGTCACAATAGCAATAAAGGGGAAGTCATTACAATACAAAGAAACATGCGTCGTCTTTCAAATCGATTTTCTCGAAATGGGTATATAGGCAACACACCAACAAAAAAACCGGTAAGATTTTTTTCTTACTTACCACGTCTAGGGGAAATATAGAGATATATGTGTAAGAAAAAAATGTGTCTTCGCTTAAAAAAATGTGAATACATTTTTTTATCAGAGTGTTGGAAAAAAAATTCGTAAGGATATTTTCTTTTAATAAAAAAATGTCTTAGAAAAAATCTTTCCGTTAGTAAGCGTAAAAAAAACTTACGACGTTTTCTAATAGAAGGCGATACGGTCTCAAAATTAAACGATTTTTTTTGGCAAATGCATCACAAAACAATATTTAGTCTCACATTTAAAACTACGATGTATAATTAAGGACAATCGCACCAATCCGTACGCACGCACGTTGTAAAAAAAAATAAAAAATCTTTTTTGTCCTTATATCGAATTAGAAAACCACAAAATATGGGCGTGGCTATTAACCACAAAAATACCAACCACAAAGTATACAAAAAAGGATATTATATCCTTAAGATTTATACATCAATTTTTATTCGTCAAAATCGTACGTTGCATTTCCCGGTAGTAAATAAACGCGCACAACACAATCAACCACCAACGAATCACAGAATGTCGTTAAATGAACTTTAATCGATTTAAAGTAAATCACCTGATTTCAAAAAAAGGATTCACAAATATTAATGAGAAATGATTTTTGGGTTCAATCTTAAGGAAATTAGAACACAAAAAAAATAAAAAAAATAATTGAAATGTACTACGAAACGAAAAGAAAAAGGATTCAGAGTTTATTAATCTTTTGGAAATAAATTTTAAATTAGAACAAGGATATACTGAAAGAATAATGGACAAAAATTTGTGCACGTACGACGATGTCCCTAAATATTTACGCTAAAATAATAAAATTTAATGGTTTTTGGTATTTGAAACGATTTTGTTATCAAAGACGTGACAATTTCAATGCATTTAGTTCTTACAGGGTTTCACATTTTTTATGTTTTTGGTTTAAATCCTTTTCCGTTACATTAACTCGGTCAATTTGTATTTCGCATACCCTTATTTTAGCTAAATTAAGTCGAAACCGGTACAAAAATATAGATTTTAATCAAAAATTAGATTCCACATACCATATTCGGATTAAATCATCGGCAAATAATAGTATTTTACCGGTATTTTAAAGAATGGACTCTCTAATCGTAAATTAAATAAAGTTGGGTCACAAAGTTAAATGCCATCAAACTTAATGAATTATAATAGATTCCACTAAAGTAAGAAAAAAATCGCTTTCCTACTCAAAATACAACATAAATAGTTTTAACTCCGGCAAATTTATCAGTTCCTTAAACGTAAATAAAATTTGAGGAATAATACAAGAATAAATTAAGTTCTACAAATATTGCTTTATAAAAAATGTAAATTATACTGTAAATTATTTACGAGTTTTCTAGACGCAGCTAAACAATACAAACAAAAAAAAAATTAGGTTCCACAATAATTTCTACTCAAACCAAGGCTATACAATCTTCAAATACAGAAATACAGCAAAGGATTCATTAGCTTCACACACAAAGTACAATTTTACGAAAATTATACAAATAAATTAGATTCCACATTAAATTGTATTGAACAAATCTTGCTTTATCAATCTTTTAAATGCATATAGGTTATTTGAATAAAATTCGGAGATTCAAATTACCTCAAACTAATCATACTAAACATCCATAGCGGTAGCAACCATCTACAAAATACAGCCCCATCAAATAAGGAACATATTGAAATCCTGAAAATAAGAAAAAAAATGTAAAGTGTGGAACCTAATATTTAATTGAGGTGTAGAAAGCCAATTAAGCCAATTAATTGGCAAGAATTCAAATCGATACATACAATTTTCACATTATCCAGTTATCTGTCTAAAACCAGCACAAATTTTGGGAATTTAAAACATTGTACCACCTACTTTTGTTCAAAGTAAAATGCCATCAAACTTAATAAATTAAAACTAGATTCCACTTAAGTAAGCTTCTACGTAAAATGAAAAAATCACTTCCTGAATCCGACAAATTTATCAGCTCCTTAAACGCAAATAAGTTTGAGGCATATTACAAGAATAAATTAAGTGCTCCAAATATTGCTCTATAAATCTAGGTTTTGCAATCTTTATATTCACAAATGCAATAAATTCTTGTTGAGTTTATAAGGACGCAGCTAATACAAATATAAAATTGTTAATTATGTTCTACAATAATTACTATTAAAGTCTATGATGGTCAGAAGTAAAAATAAAGCAATAAATTCATCAATTTCATACCCAAAGCATATGTTTAGGAATATTATACAAATAAATCAGGTTCCACATTATATTTTGCTTTTACAATGTTTAAATGCATTAAAAATTCAAATATATAATTTTCATAACGGAATTCAACGATAGTTGCAACAACCTATAAAATACTTCTTCATTGGCTAAAGCCATTCTTATAAAAGGAAACCGAAATATCGCTGAAATACCGATAATTTGTGTTCTAAGTTTTTGAAAAATAATTTAGTCGCCTCCAATCTACTTAATTATGGAAACTTATCTAATTTTCTAGTAATATTTAATCTACAAATTAAATTCACTAATTGCAATATTATCCTAACTGATTAAGTCTAAATCTACTAAAACCTCAAGATTTCTCCAATTGTTGATTATGAAAAATCAACATATAAACATGTGGAACATATTCAGATTTTTAAATATTACGGAATTATATTTGGAATCGATTAAGTTTCAAATCAAAATTCCTGTTTATTAAAGAAAAATGTAGGTACATTGAAATAGTTGTGTGGAACTTAATTATTTTCTTTTTAATTTATTTGTAAACTAAATCGACGATACCGACTATACTGTTCATATCAGTTTCTTACCAAACCATACATTTTTAGTTTAAATTACTTATTCCAGCAACTAAACTTAACACGTAATGGGTGAACTATAGATTTACTATGCTAGTAAGGAAACAACGTTTGAATTCTGGGGCCACTCGTTTTTGGTTATTGTGTGTCACAGTTATTCTGTTAATACTTCTCAGCAATGAGTTTTAGTAGGATCAGTTGCCCCCGTGTTATGAACCCACCGCACCACAATATTCGAGGTGGCTATTACTATTTTTAAAATAATTTCATTACTATCCCACTATTAATATTTTTTAATTTATGAATATTAATTTTTTGTTTTGTTAATATAACAAACAATTTTGTGTGCGCGGAATGGGGAATAATTTAATAATTTTATAATTTTTTTTTATACTCTACATCCGCGGTTATTATTTATAGGAGAGTATAGCAAATATTTTGGTCTGGATTTTTACTAATAATAAAAATAACATCTGGTTATTTTATTGGGTGGTGGCAAAATGTATGTACATATACACGGTAATATCGTAGCAAAAAAAAAAAAATTTTGCAAACGATACCATAGCAACTAAATTGGCGCCATCACCAATTCTATTCGTAAACATTCGCCGATTTATATTTTCATTATTAATTAGACTTAATTAAAATATATAATTAGGTGGTGTGCGGATTACCAATTAACTAATGTACTTTTTAATCTGCGAGTCATTCAACCTTGATTTCGATGCAAGAGATAAACTTTTTTTTTTGTGTTGGAAATGTCTCTAGCGATTATTTTATTATATCCAGACGGCATCGATAAAATCTATTTTTTAACGATTTCATTATGATTTTAACAAAGTCATGCAGCTCGTTAAATTGAAAACTATTCTATCCCAATTGTGCATTCGTTTCTTACTTTTTTATGTATGAGAGATAAAAATCGGTGTAATCGATTTTATTTTAGAAAATGAGGGTGATTTTATTTTTGATGAGTTGACAGTTTCTAGTACAAAAAGCGTAGAGGGGCTGATTAGATAGCTAAATACCAACCTACCTTACTTATGTGATTTAATAATTTGCGTGTACTTACGTCACAAGCTAAAAATGTTGCTGTTCCTATAAAATGTGTTAAAATTCAACGAGCTTTTAGCTTTAAGTTCCACGAAAGTGTATTTAATATTAACAAATCACATATTGTCAGATAGTTAGGATTGCAAAGTAAAATAAACTAAATGTACCATTGAACAAATTATATTATTATAATCTCAATTAAGTTCTACAAAGAAGTAACAATGACACATCAACAAGTTCCACAAATACTGCTTCAAATATTATTAAAAATGGACCACCCCTCCATGAAAAATATAGCAAGTATAAAAAATTACGGAATTTAACAAGCAATACTAAATTAGGTCCCACTATCGGTAAATATTAGATTCCACAAACAATCTAAAAATCCAAAACGATTCAAAAAACAAATCAAAATTGATGATTTAAAAGAAACGGTTATGAAGTGGTGACGTTATATGTATATATACCATATCAGATCTAATTTATGCAACACCGATGCATTCCACAAATAGTTCAAGAGTATTTTGTCTTGGACGTCGTTTAAATTATTGTGGGACATCATTGAATTTGGCAAGACTTAAAATGTCATTACTTAAGACAATATAATTAACATTTTGGAATTTTATGATCTGAAAGCTTGATTTTAATAGAAACTGATTAATTGCTAAAACTTCTAAAAAATTAAATTTTAGGCTGTTTTCCAAACGAGACTTATTTGGATACTTATTTGTGGAACCTAACTTATTCCATACGAGATTACATTAAATAAGTTAGGTTCAACAAATAAGTAGTCGTTTGGAAAACAGCCTAACAGGTGTGAATGCTAAATTTTAGAAACAATTAAGTCAGCTTAATGGTCAATATTTTTACTGAAACGGTGGCAATGTCTGATAAAAGCCCAACTTTGAATGACCCAATGTCACTTATCAATCTGGTTTGCTTAATTTCAGTTTCTTTATGGGATTAGTGCAGAGTAAATCGATCTTTTTAAATATTCGCCGGATTTCCCTTGCTGGTATTGAAAAAAAAAAATAAGTCCTAGAGAAACTTTACAGCCTTAGACAAACTATAAACAATTGTTTTCCTCTAAATAAAGTCAAGAGTTAAAATCATGTTACTGGATACCTACTAGCCCATTAAGCTTTCAAAAAAATCCAAATTTAACAAACTAACTACCAGAACTATTAGTTTAATTACTGTGAAACCTAATTACTGGTTTCTTTCAAACAACATAAATTCGAATTGTAAAAGATTATGTTGGTTACAGATAATTAAAATATGTGGAACGTATTCAGATTTTTTGGTTAAAAACATTTTTAGTATTCTGATTCGATTAGGTCGTCAACGACGAAGATTCATATGCATCTTCCTAGGAAGGAAACGCTTACTCTTCGAATCTTTTGGCTAGGCAAGCTTCGGGTCAAAACCCATTTCTCAAATTTGATTTTGTTTTTGCTTGATTTTTGTGTCATTCAAAAATTTCCAGTTTCCCGGTTACTGAAGCACTTATATAGGATTAATCAAATAATCTTGTCCAAACCAGGATTATTTACAAAGGAAAGTTGATATTCTAATTTGTTAAGTTTTCTAATTTGTTAAGTCTTTAGTGCTTTCTGTGTATGCCTCTTATTCAATAATGTACATCGCTCACCCGTTTGTCGGTTTTTTGCTTTGCATCTTATTACGGCAAATTATAACTAACATATCATTGCGGCTTTCAGTCTTCACATTTTATCAATCCATTTTTTATGAATTTGATTTAGCTTCGGTAAAAAAAAGCATTTTTCGACGGACTTGGAAGGAAGCCTCTGAACAATTTTTGAGTTTTAATGCAATTTATCGTGTAGCCAATTATATAAAGTATACGAATACGACGTAGGAGGGGATTGGATAGGAACCAATTGCTAAAATAGGTTCCAGCACACTTAATGAAATGTTCGTAGACAATTAAGACAATAATTGTGTTCTCTCTGAACTAAAACATTATTTCAAATAGTTTTTACTTATCAGACCAAGTATGACTCCAGTCTGAAGCAAAAAAAAGACTGTGGAACCTATTAATTTAGTTTCTTTTACGGAAGTAAGCGGCGGCTTAAAAATTTTAAAATAAAATTTTAATCTCGAGTTAAGATTAGATTCCACAACACTTAATGAAATTATCGTATTAATACAATCGTGTTTGCAATCCTTTAAATCAATAAAAAGCTTGTGGGACCTATTAGTTCAGACTTTATTTTACATTTCACACTGTCTAGTCCATCAGACGTCGTAGACGAATTCAAATGGTATTTTAATCTCGAATTAGGATTTGTTAGATACTTTAGTTCGACAACATATAATACAATTTTCATATATTCTAAGACAATTGTATTCCCCCTTATTTTGTACAATAGCGGTTCTCCCTATCTTTACGTATCTTGCAGGCTAAATTTAATGACTGGAAGCAATAAAAGCTTGTGGAACTTATTAATTTAGTAGCTTTTATGAACATTCGATACTGTGCCTCGGACTACAAAGTTTATGATGGGTCTAAACGGGAATTAAAATGGATTTTAATCTCGAGTTAGGATTGGGCAGGTACTTTGAAAATGTGTTCCACAACATACAACACAATTTTAATAAATTTAAAGAAAATTGTATAATCCCTAATTTTGAATAATAACGATCTACTAAATCTTTATGTACTTTTAAAGCCAAGTTTGAATCTTAAATGTGGAAAAAAGCTTGTGAAACTTATTAATTCGTTTCCTTTACGAGAATGTTCTACTGTATGGCGAAATGCAAAGTTCTTGAGTAAGAAGCGCCCTAGGTGGAGATAAAAATTAATTTTAATTTCGAGTTAGTTAAGATATGTGCCTAATTTTGAAATATGTTCCACACCAACCATTTTATCAAATTTTCATGAAAATTAAGAAAGGTATGTTTTCCCTAATTGTGAACTATTTGGTTCTTCAAAATTCTTACGTATTTTCAGGCTAAGTTTGAAACCTACAAGCAGTAAAACACTCGTGGAACTTATTAATTCAGTTGATTTCACACTCGCTAAAATACTTCAATCGCAGAAAGCTTTTATTGCGCTAGTTTTAGGAAAACAGTACACAATATGTAATACTTACAAAACACAGACTAAGGCTGTTTTCCAAACGAATACTTATTTATGGAAACTAACTTATTCAATGTAAATAAGTATCTGTTTGGAAAACAGCCTAAGAACAGCCTTTCGTTCTTCCGAATTTTGAACTATAAGGTTCTTACAATAAGAAATTTGTCAAACTTATTAATTTAGTTGCTTTTTCAGAAATTTACCACTATTTGGCACATTACAAAGTCTATAAGAAAGATGGGCCCTAGACGAGAATTAAAATGGATTTTAATCTCCTGTTAGGATTGGGCAGGTAATTTGAAAATATGTTCCACAACGTTTAATAAAATTTCCCCAAATTTTAAGAAAATTGTATTTTCCCTAATATTGAACTATAACAGTTTTTCTGATCTTTACGTACAGTTTAGGTAATTTTGACCAGTGTAAGCAATAAAAACGTTGTGGAACTTATTAATTAAGTTGATTTTTATAAAATTTGGTACAGTTGGCGGACTACAAAGTCTATGAGTCAGTTATACCCTAAAGGGGAATTAAAACGGATATTATCTCGAATAAAAGATTTGTGGAACTTAATAATTTAAATCGAAAAATATATTAAATCCATCACAATTTGTAGTATTTTAAACCGCCTTCCCCGTACTTCAATCCATATAATTTGGTCAAATCAATTAACAATCTCACTTGAACTAATTTTGTTTTACATGCTCGACTGGCATAAGTTCCAATTCATTCGTCTCGTTGCCTAATCAAATCCATATCGATTTCAGAAACAGAATAATATAAACGACTCTCAAGAATGAACGAACGACCGAAAAATAAAAAAAGTATTTTACGGTCAATTGGGTTAGCCAATATACCAAAAGAGAGTAACACAACAACAAACAATAAATTTATTTGTACAAAAGGATTTTTCTTTTTGTATTGGATATATGTGTGTGTGTGAGTCCTTAATGAATATCCATAAAAATACGACAAGAAATCCTTATGAACTTCCATAAATTTAATTTCATTTCAAAGAAAATTGAAAACCTAAAAAACCAAACCTCCCCAACCCCAACCCCTCAATGTAATCCCTCAAACTCATTATTAAAACTGAAATTGTTTTTTTTGTTGTTTTTTGGTAATTTTTCGTTTTTCTTACAACATCTTGGTATACAGATATATAGAGGAACATAAAGTAGATGGAAAATCGGGTTCGAAAAGAAAAGCGAAATTTTCTTTATTAAAAATATATGTATATGCGAATCTTTTGGGAATTCGTTTTGTTGTTGTTGTTTTAAAAATATAAGAGAATATTAAAACAAACAATAAACATAATGAATAAGATAAAATGATAAGAAATTATTCATAAAATATAAGAAGCAACGGAAAAAAAACTTTTTGTTTGATAAAACGTTTGTTCATTTTGGAATTCGATTCGATATTTCTTTGTATGATTTTCCATTTGAATTACTCGCACTAAATGTAACGTGTGGGATCGATTTTACAGAATTTTTAAATCTCCGGTTTTAATCAAAATTACACAGCTTGCAGAGCTAATGGTTTCTTACACCAAAAATGTTGTTATACGGGAGATGCATCCCCAAAACCAAAAAACGAAAATCTCATGAATTAAAAGTTTACAAAGGAAAATTAATTTTTTTTTGTTTCTTTTACTTAGTATTAAGACACATCATATAGACGAGAGTTAAGTATCAAGTATAAAAGGGGTGAACTAAAGTGTAAAAAATTTAGTAATTCAATATTAGATGTGAGATGAATTTAATTACAACTTTTATGTTTTAGATTTTAATATTTCAGTTTTTGCGTTACTGTTTTTGAAGTTTCTTAATAATTAATTGTTAAATGAAAAAGTTTTTTTTTTATTTTGTTTTACTAAAAACAAACGAAAATCAAATTTAATTTAATTCACAAATTTAGCAAACAAAATATTGCTTAATTTTAAATCATCCATCACTAAGTTACGAGCTTAATATTGTGTGTGGCAAATATTAACTTTCTAAGGAATATATTAAATAATGTGGAACCCAATTTTATTTAGTACCAGGAAACCTTCATTGAATCTTTATTGTATAAGATTTTCAAAAGAACGAAATTATTATTATTTGTTTAATGAATATCTGAGATAGTATTTTGTGGAATCTGTTTGTGTAAACATTTACTGGTAACATATGTTTAACATCTTTTAGTTTAGCTTTCATTTTTGCCCGAATCTCCTTTTGAGACTAATATCCAAAACAAAAATAGTTCTCAGTTTATTTAATTATTAGATTTAGGTTCCACACTTGATTCTATAAGGTATTGTCACTTTCAAATCAAACAAAATGTTTTACAATGTTTTAAAATGTCTGTATAAGGCTTTGTGGGAGTAAAACTGTGCTCCATTTTTATGTAAAACGGTTGAATCGAGGTATTAAAATATATTGTTAATGATTTTAGTTTCCAAATAATTTGATCCATGCTTTATGATATGGAGGCTACTAATTGAAGAACATATTATTTGTATTTCTTGTTTTGATAAAAATATTAAATTGCTTTCAAAATAAAAAATCAACATTTTTTTGTTTATGAAATAATCTGAATACGTTCCACAAATATACTTCATTTTTCTGCAGCCATAATGCTCTCATCAATTTGTCCTATGTAAACTACTCTTATGTTAAACTAATTTTGAATAAATAAATAAAAATTATTTCCTTCGATTACCACTGTATAAAATTACGTTCCTTCATTGACCAATAGATGGTTGCAGTAGGTTCTGTGGTGCAATGAAATTCATAAGTTAATCGTAGAGTGAACAACAGTGTTAGAGAAATTTACTCAATTTTTATAGTTTATGTGGAACTTATTAAGATTGGGGTTGGATTTGAAATTAAATTATTGTAGAAAAGCGGTTTATTTTAGGTTTTGACTAGTGTTCGCTAGGGATTAAGGTAAGCTGAATGAATGGAGACCCTTTAAAATTAGAATTTATATTCAGAAAACTTTTTGTGGAACATAATTTAAAATTTCTATTTTTCATTTAAATTTGTTTAAATTTGATTCTAAATTTAGAATCAAGAAAATGTTTACAAGAACAAATCATTTCTCCCACTGCCGCTCATAGTAAAACCGATGTAACGAAAGTTTGTCGATCGCCACGAAGACATAACAAAATTTTAGAGACAGACGTATACTAAGAGTATTAATACAGAGAAACCTCACTACAACGGACATGAATGGGACCAAAAAAGTTGGCCGTTGAAATGGGATTAAAAAGGGACTCTCAAATGATTTTTAGACAAAGTTGGTCATTGAAACTTGGTCATTACCTTTCCGATTTTGATTAAATTTTAATTGACAAGGAAACCAAATGGTTGGTCCTCTGCAGTCCAATCAATTTAAATACAGATCAATCTAACATTTGCAATGGTAATTGATAAATTACTTTCTGGTATAATACTGCAGTGATATTCAATCTCTATGAAAAATTGAAAAGGTGCATAAAGATGTTAAACAAACCAAACGAAAAGTAAATAAATACATCAGCGCTTTTATTTTGCAAATTATCATTGTGTTGATCTTGACTATACTCTTTTGAGTTTGTTGTAATCGTTTTGATTTATTTATGTTTCATTGCGTTATTTATAAAGTTATTTTATAAACTGGCTCTGCCGATTCGATTTTAAAATCTTGTTTTAATAGGCCAATGGAATTAAAAAAAATCAGTTCAGGCTAACAACAAAACTAAATAAGCACAAATATTAGAAGGACCGCCGCCGAAAATTTTCGTATAGCAAAATATCAATTCATCCTCAATATGAACAAAGTGAAATACATATGTATATACCGTGCGGAACAAATTCATGTCTATCGGCGAAGTTTAATTTAGGCCAAGATAAGCTACTCACACCATTTTTTTAGTACTCAGAATTTTTAATAATACAAAAAATTTCTAAAATTTAAACAAAAAATTCAAAATCTATAAAAATAAATTGCCTCACCGTTTTATCAAAGTTTAAATAGAGCTGATAAAGGAGGGACATTAAAGATGTGACTTCAACTTTAAAACGAATCAATAGTTTTATTTTCCAAAACGTACAGTATGTATAGTATCATGGAGTTTGGAAAATTGAAAAATAATTTTCCAAAAAAAACAAAAAAAAACTTATTGGTTAAATTTACAATGTAACACGAACCATATAGTATACGAACGTACTCTCGTATATATTGAGATAAAATATTTTGTTAGTTTTTGTACAAAAATCATGTTCGAAATTCTAAAAAAACGAAAACTATTTTATCGTATAGTAAATGATTATATTGTGATTACGGTAGACGTGAAAAAATCACAACTGATTTGATCTGCAATTATGTCGTATAGCTGTACGTATTTGAGAGAGCAGACTGAAAAATTATAAATTAAAAAAAAAAGTTGTTAATTAAGTAAAATCAATAATTTTATCCGCCAATATTATTATATATTAAAATATGTACAATATTACAACAACAATTATTCGTAATACACAATGCGATTATTTTTATATTTAAAAATGCCAATATTTAAATTAATATTTTTATTTATTGATTTAAATAATATATAAATCGTTTTTTTATATATATATCTATAATTTATTTTATTGTTTGATTAAAAATCACAAAAAAAAAAATGAGAATTATTATTAATAAAAAAAATGTATTTCGAATTTATTAATAAAAATATATTTTATGGTTAAAAAAATCCCAACCACATATTAATGGTGGTGAATTGGCTTGAATTTTTATCATCATAAATCCATTTGAATATTTATATACGCATTTCAAATATTATTTTTGTGTGTGTGTTTGTTTGTGTGTGAAAAAATTTGAATGTGTGTATGGGTCAAACTGGTTGGGGAATATTCATACCAATATTGATTTGATGGCAGTTCATACATACTACGTTTGAATTTTATTTCCACAAGTCGTGTCACTAATTTAATTTCCACAAGCATAACCTAAATCTCAAGCAAATTTCCTCAAAAATAATCAACGAAGCAATCTAAATGAATCCAAATAAATCTCTAATTTCAGTTCCACAAAGATAATTTCGGCAATATAAAATATCCTTTGGGAAATAAGCCTCGTTTGCACTAAATTAAGTTCCACAAAAAAAAATTGGCTATCACTATTGACTATAGTACACTTATTGAAATATTTTCCATCAAAACCAATAAGTTCCACATATTTTCGAAGGCACGACATCAATAAATTAATGTACAAATGTATTAAATCAATGAAAAAATATTTATTTGAAACTACATTTATCAATTGAGGGCATTTTAAGATTCAAATCAAATTCCTAAACGTAGTTTATTATATAAGTTCCACAGACAATATAAGCTTGAAAATCTCTAAAATAATCCAGTTAAACGTTTTTACTTCTAGTTATTAGTTCTAAAAAAGTGAAATGGAGAAAAATGGAGATGTGGAACATATTTAGTATAATAACTGTTAACATAAACTGTTTGCAATTTGTTTTCATAATTGACCCTGTAATATATTTGAAAGTTTATCTTGCATGTTTGTGTGGAAAAAAATGTAAATTGGTGTGCGCTTTTGACAAAATGCGTTTATTTTGTTCCAATAACAATTTCAATTGAAACAAAATTCCGATACCACGTGTATCTATTTATAATGAACATCCTTGGACAATACTTCTCGTTTGAACAAAATTAAGTCCCACAATAAAAAAATGTATATCCCAGATGCTTAAAAATAATATTATTTCAAGCAGTACTATAATACATCAATTAATGAAAAAATTCTAAGAGCGAATTTTTACAAGAAATAATTCTGAGACTATTTATAAAACTATTCAATTTGATTCGACCATTTTTAGATACTTCAGAGTTTAGTAATCATTTTTCAAATACAAGTTGATTGAAATTCACAATTCAAAAAAATTGAATTTTGAGCTTTGAAAAATAATTTTCTAACTTTTTGAAATTATAACATTTAAAATTTTTACATTAATCAAGTGATCACAACAATTCCAGGTCACTAAAACTATTGTAGAAGTATCAAAAATCTAAATCTGACAAAATTTTCAAATTTCATAATTTTACCTCAGAATTTGTGTGAATTTCCAATAAAATTGGATTGTTTGAAAAGGTTTTTGTAGTAATTGAACTGCTCAGATGCAAATTTTCATAACAGTTATAAGTTTCGGATCATATAGTTCAGATACCAACCATGTAGTTAGGAAAAAATTTCAAAATTTCACATTTTTGGCTAAGAATTTCTGAGAATTTGCAATAAATTATTCGAAAAATATTAAGAAATAATTAAATTGGTCAAATGCCAGTTTTATTTCTAGGTCCCACCTAACTGTTTTTTGAGGTACTAGCCAAAGAAATCGGAACACATTTTTAGATTTCGAATATTTGGCTCAGAATTTATGAGAATTTGGAATAAAATTGGATTGCTTGAAAAGGGTTTTGTAGAAATGGAACTGTCCAGATGCAAATGTTCACAAAATTTGCAGGCTCTGAATCATATCAGAGGTATCAACTATCTAGCTAGGAGGGAATAACAAGATTTCACATTTTTGGCTCAGAATTTGTGAGAATTTACCATACAATTTAATTTTCTATTAAATGTCTAGAAATAATTTCAGATGCAAGTTTTTACAACAAAGGCATATTCTGAAACCTATTGAAGGTGACGACCATTTAAATCAGAGCAAATTGCCAGATTTCAGATTTTTAGCTCAGAATTTGATAGAATTTGTAATGAAATATTTCAAAAATGTGTAGAAATAACTGAATTATCCAAATACATCCAAATAAATTTTAGTTTAAATTCCACAAAAAAATTAAAACATTATACTGAAAATCATAATAATCAAAATAATATTATTTTTCAAAATTTTAGTGATATTCCATTTTTTGTGGAACTTAATTTAGTTCAAACGCGGCTTGTTTGAACTAAATAAAGTTCTACAAAAAAAATCAAATACCACTAAAATGGTGAACAAAAATCAATATTTTTTCAATTAATATACTATTTAAAATTGTTACCATAAAAACCAATAAGTTCCACAAATTTGTGAAGGGACAAATCAATAAATTAGTGTATAACCGTAATAAATCAATCAACAATAATGGTTTGAAGCGACATTTAACACCTCAAAGTATTTTATAATTCAAAACAAGTTCCAAAACATATTTGATAACATACGTTCCACAAATTAAATAAACTTAAAAATCTCTAAATTAATTCATTTCAACGTTCTTGCTTCTAGTTGTCAGTTCTTAAAAAGTGAAATTGATAATAGACATGTGGAACATATTTCGTAAAATTATTGTAAACCACTAAAATTCGTAACAGGCCTCCGTCAGTTTAGTTTCAGTATAGTTCGCATCGAAAAACGTGCCGCTTGTGTAGCAAGTGTTTATTTTATCTCAATAATACAAAATGTCGGTAGAGTTTACCTTGTCAGAATCTACGTATTTAATTGAAGTAACAATCTGACATAATTAACATCTTGGGAACATAAAAAAAACGAAAATATTTATCGGTTCCGGTTACGAGTGCAGATTTAATTTTTTTATTAAATCGGTTACAATTCGGAATAAAATCTGGAAGATATTTCGGTTAATTATGGTTTGATATTCCAGTTTGACTGTAAATAAGATCTTTTCCAGTTGGTTTTATAGGTATTACTTTCATTACTGTGGGTTATCTGCCTTGGCAAGGTATATTTATGTGAATCAAAATGTGCTTATCCAATCATCCAATAATTTAATTAATCTTCACCGATACAGTTGCATCGTTTGTCTGAATTGATACTATTATCCAAATAGTTTTCATAAATTCATTAGCGGATTGGTTGATTTTCAATTGATTTTGTCTTTATAGTCTTTATCGTTAATAGTATTGATCTGTCACTAAATTAATATTCTGACTCAGTAGTCACTACCGCTTTTATTGCCTCAATGCGCATCATAAATTACAAACGCTGTCAGTTTAGCCGTAATATAGATAAACTATGTAATCAAGTACAGCGATAACGTTCCCGATCTTTAAAATGAGTAATTGAATCGTTTACACCACTTGCACGAAAATCATATTTTAGGATTAATCGAATTTGTATTGAATGGTATTTTGTGTGAGCCCTTGCAAAAAAAAAAATCTCGAAGGGCGTTAGCGTTTTCCTATCTTTTTAGACATTAGCGGCATCTATTTAAGGGTTACTAGAGCCAGAGCTCAGCAGAAGCTTTTTTTAAATATGTTTTAAGAAGTTTTCGAATTTCAAAATTTCCAAGAGATTTAAGAATTACAAGAGATTGCCTCATTTTTAAAGAATCGAACACTTCTTCTTCAAGAAGTGTTCGAGAGTTTTAAATTTTTCAAAAAATTAACAAATTCAAAGAGATTCATTTAAAATTGAAGAATTCCAAAATTTCTAATAAAAAAAATTAATTTTTGGGATTTAACCTGATTTTTGGGATTTTGGCAATTTTAAGAAAAGAAGTAATAAATTTTAAGAATTTCACGAAATTTAAAATTATTATTTTCAGGAATGCACAGATCAATAATTTAATTAATTTTAAGATTTTCAAACTTTATTGAAATTTATAAAGAAAATTTACGGAATAAATGTTTGTGTAAGACTTCAAAATTTTCATAAATTGCAAAATTTCAAAAAGAAAGAATTTAATAAATTTAATTTAATTTTGACATGTTTTAAAAGATTCAACCAATTTAATTTAACTGAGAAGTGTTAAAGTTTAGTTAATTAAGTTTTAAAGTGCTTTGCCCAGATCAGTAATTTAATTAATTTTTAGTCTTTCAAAATTTATAAATTTTGATTTTCAAGAATGTGGTCTAATTCAAAAAATTTGTGTAATTAACTTTTTGTTTAAAAGTTGAATGTTTCGATAAATTGCAAAATTTCAAAATTTTCAAGAAATCAATAAATTTTATTTAATTTTGACATACATATTTTAATAGATTCAATCCACTTAACAGTTTAAAAAACGTGATTTTTATAATTTCGATAATGTAAAGAGAGAAGTGAAGAATTTCACGAAATTTAATGTTTTTAAAATGTAAAGAACGTTCATATCGGCAATGTAATTAATTTTAAGGTTTTTAAAATATTTTGAAATAAATAAATTTTGATTTCCAAGAATCTGTTCTAATACAAAAAATTTACGGAATTACTTTTTTAAAGGTTCAAATTAAGAATTTCAAAATTTTCATGAACAAAAGTTTATTTAATTATAGAATTAAATCCACCCTGGTATTAAGGCAAGAAGTGTTAAATTAAAGAATTTTACAAACCTAAATGATAACCAGATCAATAATTTGATTAATTTTAAAGTTTTCAAAATTCAGTGAAATTTATAAATTTTGATTTTCAAGAATGCGTTCTAATTCAAAAAATTTAAGGAATTAATTTTTGTTTACAAGTCCAAATTTCTGATAAATTGAACAACTTCAAAATATTTAAGAACTTAATAAATTTAATTTAATTTTGACATATTTTAAGATTCAACCAATTTAACAGTTTAAAGAACGTGATTTTTCAAATTTCGATAATTTAAAGAGAGAAGTGAAAAATTTCACGAAATTTAAAGTTTTTAAAATTTAAAAAATGCCCATATCGGTATTTTAATTAATTTTAAGCATTTCGGAATATAGTGAAATTAATAAATTTTGTTTTTCGGAAAAAAAATTTCGGAATTAATTTTTGTTTAATAGTTCAAATTTCTGATAAATTGAAGAACTTCAAAATTTTCAAGAAATTAATAAATTTATTAATTTAATTTTGACATGTTTTAATAGATTTAACCGATTTAAAAGTTTAAAGAACGTGATTTTTAGAATTTCCATAATTTAAAGAGAGAAGTGTTAAATTTTAAGAATTTTACGAAATTTAAATTTTTTTTAAATTTAAAGAATATCCATATCGGAAATTTAATTAATTTTAAGCATTCCAAAATATAGTAAAATTAATAAATTTTGATTTTCAATAATCGGTTCTAATTCAAAAAATTTACGGAATTAATTATTTTTAAAGGTTCAAACTAAGAATTTCAAAATTTTCATAAACATAAAACTTCATTTAATTTTAAAATTAAATCCACCCTGGTTTTTGGGATTTTGACAATTTCAAGGCAACAAGTGTTCAATTTCAATAATTTCGCGAAATCTAACAATTTTACAAACTTACCAGATCAATAATTTAATTAATTTTAAAGTTTTCAAAATTCAGTGAAATTTATAAATTTTAATTTTCAAGAATGCCTTCAGAGTGAAAAATTTTTGGAATTGTTTTTGCTTAAAGGTCCAAATTTCTGATAAATTTAAGAACTTCAAAATTTTTAAGAAATTAATAAATTTAATTTAATTTTGACATATTTTAATAGATTCAACCAATTTAACAATTTAAAGAATGTGATTTTTAGAATTTCCATAATTTAAAGAGAGAAGTGTTAAATTTTAAGAATTTCACGAAATTTAAAGATTTATAAATATAAAGAATGCCCAGATTAGTTATTTAATTAATTTTAAGCATTTCAAAATATAGTTAAATTAATAAATTTTGATTTTAGAAATTCTGTTCTAATTCAAAAAAAATTACGGAATTAATTTTTTTTTAAAAGTTCAAATTAAGAATTTCAAAATTTTCATGAACTTAAGTTCATTAAATTTTAAAATTAAATCCAACCTGGTTTTTGGGATTTGGACAATTTTAAGGCAAGAAGTGTTAAATTTCAAGAATTTCGCGAAATCTAAAAATTTTACAAACTTAAATGATGACCAGATCAATAATTTAATTAATGAATAATGAGTGAACATTAATGCGAGAAAAAAATTTCACCACTCACGCACGCATTTGTCAATCATATTCACCTATTATTTCATAATCTACTGATTATTCGGTCAATATTGATCGAATAATGAAAAAATAATTAGTGAATAATGTTTCATTATTCACTCATTATTTTACTTTTACACTCGTCAATAGATAATTGGTGGTGGACCAAAACAAAAGACGTATTGCCAACACCGCCAAGTCCTTCCAAAATTTGAGAGTCGTAATTCATTATTCCGTATTCAAATTCATCACAGTTAGTTTAGCATTTATTATTTTTCTCAAGCCGATATCTAATTATTTCAACATTGCTGTATATATCAAATCATTATACCCCTGAGTACACAAATCTTCTTATTTTTTTCGTTTTTTATCTCTCACGAACAAAACGAATTTTCATCCTCATAATCTTTTCAAAAAGTAAAAAAAAAACAGTAAGATAAATCATAAGCTAAATTAATATGATGATAAAGAAAAATTGATGGAACACATGCGGGGAAGAAGAAAAGTTAAAATAGTTGAAAGTCTTATACTCTTAAGAGAGATAAAGTGAAATACAAAAAAATTTCGTTGCTTAAAATTTTTCTTTATTTTGCTTTTTTTGAAAGGCTTGAATTTAATTAGCACCAAGGTAAAGTAATTCGTATTAAAAATATATATTTTTGGAAAGAAGGATGGTTTCTAATTAAAAGGATTTTTTTTAGGAAAAATTTACATAAAGCCGAAACTCTCACCTTCTCCTGCAAAATATTCTTAGAATTTAGACGAAATAATTTAAAAACTTGAGTGGAATTGATTGAGATGAGAGTGTAGCTGCACAAAAAAAAAATTGATTTCTATTTCTCATCCTTAAAAATTTTGTTTGCCTTTAAAATTAACCCTCTATATGCGCGCAAATAATTTTCAGGCAATTTGCACAAACAACTCTATAATTTTTTGCTTCTGATTTTTTAATCTCATAAAATATTTGGCATTAAAATATGCTTTTTTTTGTCTTATGGTTTCTTAATAAAAAAATTTGTATACACACATAAAAGACTGTGTGTATATATAGAGTCTTTGTTTATTTAAAATATATAAAGATACACATCCTCTTTTTATCTTACCATTTTCTTGTTACATTTGGGGTTGATTTGTTTTGTCGGTGTATTTTCAAATAAAGATATTCCCCAAAGTCATATCAATTTTCAATAAAATATTATCCTTTATGCTTTTTATTTGCTGTTTGTTTTTTTCTTTTTTTTGATTTTCCATAAATCATAAATTTATTTAAAAATAAATAAAATTATTCGGATTCAATTTGTATGGGCTTTTTAAAGATGTCGAATTAAAATCTGTGCATATACGCATATATGTATATATGTAGAAGAAAATAGATCAAAGTTTTTATCTTTCGATTTTGATAAGCGCTTAATAATTTATTAATTTGCCGAAGTTTGGGATGTATTCAAATCATAATCTGTAAAAGCTGTTCTATTTGATAAAAAAATTGTCACCTCTTATTATGAATTGCAAACCAATCAATATATAGACCCCATTTTTCGCAAAAAAAAACTGGCATCGATTGCAATACACACAAAAAGCTAGCTAACAGTGAATAGTCGTAATTCTAGAATGAATTTAATGGTAAAAATAATTTTTAATTAACCAGTTGGTTAACAAACGAAAAATCAAACGGAAAGTCAAATCAAAAATCAATTCAAAAACCAAGTTTAAAGCCATGTCAGTTCAAATTTACAATACAATTAAATAATTAATTTATAAGGCAAAGTCACAAAATAAATGAAAGTTCACACCTAAAATAAGTCAAAAATCTAGCCAAAAGTCAAGTCAAAAGTTAAGTTAAAATTAAAGTCAAAAATGCAGAGCAAAATTTTAGTCAAAAATGCGTCAATTGAAAAGTGAAATCAAAAATTAGATCCAAAGCCATATCAATTCAAAAACTTCATCTAAAGCTATTTATATCAAGCCAAGTAAACCTTAAGTGTAATGTGCAATCAAAAAATTTAGTCAAAAGTTAAGACAGAAGTCAAATTAAAATTCAAGTGAAAAGTTCAGATAAAAGTTTTAACAAAATTGAAGCAAGTTTCCTAGGCTCGAGAATTAAAATTGATTGCATTGGTTGTAAAGCATTTTACGTGGGAATCTTAAATTATTTTAAAGATTCGTAGACCAAAAACGGTCCTTGAACAAAAACAAAGCGACCACAATGTATCCCATGTTTTAAAATTTAATTTGAATTTACACACGAGCGTGGAAAAGGGAAACCTTTAAATCACAGATAACATTTTTGCTTTATGAACATTTTTGGTTTTTCAGCCGGAAATACACAATCATAGTTGTCCTTATACCATTCATCTTGGGACGCCTTTACTCCTCAAGTGCTTGTCTTCTTTTCTACATTCTCTATGAATGAATGAATTTTTTTGGATTTTAAAATAAAGTTATACATCCACTGCAGTCTTATGTTCTATCTCACCTTTGCATTTCCTTACCGCTTGAATTTCGAATAATTTGTTTGCTGTTGCAATTTATAGAAATCGTTACTTGCGTCATATCAAAGATCATGCAGTATGTCCTGTGAAATGTGATATCTTATGCCAAGTTAAATGTCATGCCAAAAGTCAGATCAAAAATCATGTCAAATGTTATGTCAAATATAATATCAAATGGCATGTTAAAAACTTCATGCCAAATGTCATATCAAATATCAAGCCAAATGTCATGTAAGAAGTCGCGTGAAATGTCATGTCATATGTTAGTCAAATGTAATTTCAATTTTCATGTCAAGTATCACGTCAAATGTCAAGTCAAATGTCATATCAATTGTCATATCAAAGTCTTGTAAAACGTCACATCAAAAGTCATGTCAAATGCAATATCAAATATCAAGCCAAATGTCATATCGAATGTCATTTAAGAAGTCGTCATTGCAAGAGTCAAGTCAAATGTCACGCCAATTATTATGCTAAATGTCATATCAAATGTCTTATGAAACATCATGTCACACTTCAAGTCGAATATCATGTCAATAACGTCACATCAAATGCCGATTAGAATACATGGCCGGTTTCCTATGCGAGACTCAATTTGTTGAATTCAAAACAATTTTTGGCAAATGTTCTAATATCTCTTAGGAAGATCGTTGTCTACCATTTGATAATCGATGGCCTTGAGCCTTATACATTTTTGCGCTTATCTTTCCTGCCACTTTGGGATAATTTTTCTTTTTTCTTTTAAACATCCACTACTAACTACTAAACAACCACTAAACACTTCACTAAGAGCATATCCTAAAACTAACAAACAAATGTACAAGTACCTAAGCTTATACAACAATAATTGGCATTGGTATGCTGAAATTATTTCCTTTAGGTTTTAAATTGCCATTATAGAATGGTATCCAGATCCATCTTTGTATATCCCTAATTCGGACGTAAAATCGTTTAATTTCGGAAGAAAGTGCTCAGGCATGGAGATGATCAAATGTCATGTCAAATGTTATATCGAATGTCTTGCAAAATGTCGTATGAAATGTCATGTCGCATGTTATATCAAATTGTTCATCGTTTGTATTGGTTTCATGTCCATCAAACAGATCTATGTTGTGCAGTTTTTACATCGAAGTTAATTTAAATAATCGTGTCACAATATACTCGAGACTTGGGGAGCTTTCTTCTATTACACCCAGTAGAATCCTTCGTTCAATCTCTTGGTGCCTGTTAAATGGAGGGACGCATCTACTTAGTAGACGCATTAGTTGGTACAGGTGAAATAACGATGAAGCCGATAGCCCAAATATGATAGATTTCAAATTTTGTTTAGTTCCATGGAGCCGAAATACTAAACATTCAACATAACTATTGTGTACGTTGATGTTCTAGACTAATGAGCTAAATACATCCTTACTATTATTATCTCTAATTTCAGAACGTATAATAATGTAACGCTAAAATAATTTTGGAAAAAAAAAACTAAATGAAAAACCGCGAAATGCAATATTAATCACGATAAGTTTATCCAATGGTATTTTACAAATTTGTTTGCAAAATAATTTGCATATATACAAAGTACTCTACTATGCAACCATCCAACCATAACTCATTACGTTAACAAATTTATATTCGTTAGTTTTCGAAAAATGTCTAATTTGGGATTTTTTTTTTTCTTTTTTTCTAATTTTCCCCGTAAAAACGAATTTTTTATTTTGGTATACATATAAACAAACTTTTAACTTTATATTCACCTGACCGAACAGCAAAAACCAAATCATGATTAAAAATGAATAACATCAAAGTAAATTGGTTTCAGCTGATTTGTTGTTGTTGTTGATGTCAGTATAGGTTTTTGGAAGGGTTCTGTTGATTATCTATCATACATATTATTATCTATATCATGTTTGCATTTTTGTATAACTTTAATAATTTTTCAACATGGGTGTATTGAATGAGACCTGCGAGCACGGTCACATCTCGCGTAATATTTTTGGTTTTTGATTTCCAAATAAGAGATTTCTGATGTTCCCCAAAATTTTATTAGTATCATAATCGTAATATCTGTTTAATCTAAGTTTTAAAGTTTCAAATTAATTCTTATTACCCGATACGTTAAAATTTTTGTTCTTTAAAGACAAGGGGGACACAATAGTAGCTATACCCCAATCATTTTTCCAAGTAACATTATTGCCGATTATATTAAATATTCACCAAATTCCAGTCTTCGGAGAATTAAAAAATACTGAATTTAAAAAACAAGTTCGTATTTATAGAGCCTGTCATACAAATATATTAGCTCGCCGAGGCTAGCAATGCGTTTATGTCTAAAGTTTCACTTAGCTTGAAATGAGTTTTAACACTGTCTTAAATTTGGCCCCAAACATCAAATTTCACAGGCCTGATTTATAGTGTTTGTGAATTTTAAATGTGTTGTGTTAATACAAATGCATATCTTAAATTTGGAGCTATGCATATCTGTCACCCTGGTAAACTAATAATACAGCACCCAAATATAATTAACAAACAAAAATTCATATTATCGCCCTTTTAATTTACATTGGAGTGAGGATCCTATAAAATGGGGTTGATTTTGTTATTTATCTAAAATATATACATATTGAAATAATTTACATGCGAGAGTTTTTGTTGCATTCAACTAATTTATCAGACATGATTAGTTTTACATAAAATTTATCTAAACACACATTTTTTTTTTGTTTTGTAACTAGTTTTTCATTTTTGGTGAAAATTAAAAATGAAAATTTTTGATTGCATCAAGTGATACGTTTGTATAAAATAAAATAGACGAGCACATATTATTTGCATAGCCATCAATATATAACATAAAAACCAGCAAAAAATAATTACTAATTTAATTGGTTAAATTAATTTCATTTCGGTGCAATCAGCCAAATAAATAATTTCAGTTTTTTAGTTTTTTGTAAAGCTTTATGTTGATACTATATGGATTTTGCAAATATATTTGGTTTATTCTCTACCCATAGAACTTGTATCGACGTCTAAATCTCTATATGATGAAATTATTTGTGCTTATTTAAATGTAAAATATGTAGAACTTTTTCGTAATTTAAACTTCAAAATATTGTTTTTATTATGTATAAGGAGCATGGTTAATGCTTGAAAAGTTTTAAAATTTTAACAGATTATTATTTTTTCAATAAAGTTTTAAACTTTTTTGAACTTCTGCAATAAAGAAAAGCTTTATTTTTCTTAAAGTATAAAAATCCCATAATTCAAATTTAAAAGCAAGATGTTTAAATGTTTTAAAATAACCATTCTCGACCTTCATAATTAATATGGTTGTAAATATGTACCTTAAAAAACTAAGTGGAAATTTGTAAAATATATTCAAATTTTTGGAGCTTTAAACTTTACCGCTATTAATTTTTTGTGCTTTTAAACTGAAGTACTTCGTCAAATGTATGTTTCGAACGAAATCTTTAAACTCAGATAAAATAAAGAACTCAAACAAGCTTTGGTTTTATTTTAAATGTTCAAAAAGCTCGAAATAGGAACTAATAAAACTAGTAGGCTTCCAAGCTTTTCCAAACTTCTCATATACTTTCTGCGATCTAAGCAATTTAGCGTAAACTGAAGTCTACAAATTACAATATTAACTGTCCACGGTGGAATTAGTTAAAATAACCTAAAAGCTCGAAATAATACAAAATGGGTTTTAACCCAATTTTAACCCTAGGTATCTAAAAATGACGTTTCTTGATTTAACAACCAAAAGAATACTTGGATTTAACTTGCATTGAACTTTTTAACAAATATTCCATATTGAAACTTTCTTTTTTGGCAACTTATGTCAGAACTTTTAAAATGATATCTATTTTAGAAAAAAACACAGAAAAGCTTTTTGTTTTTTTTATGAAGGGCCGTTGCTGACAAACTTCAAGCTTTATAAACTTATGAATTAAAATATTTTTTAATAGATTTTTTAATAATGAATTCAAATATTTTCAACTTTCAAACAATTTTTGAAGCTTTTTAGACAGCTAAATTAATGTATTGACTTTTAAACATTTCAGTTAAATGGTGTTTCAAAATTTAACTGTTATCTTTACCAAAGCATTTCGAGTTAATTTTATTGGATAATAAATAAAAGTTCGATTTTATGCTTCACAGTTTACTTGTGAAGACATTAAACAGTTTGGGCAAAGTTTTTTAATATTTTTTATGATTTTTGGAGCTTTAAATAAAACCACCAAATTACTTTAATTCTGAATAAACTGAAATTGCATTTGTGCAGAATATTGTTTGAGAGCTTTTGAATTTAAACAAATTTAAAATATAACGGATTAGACTTATGGCTCTATATTGATTAAACGTATACCGAAGCTTTATCTTTAAAATCGAAAGAGTGGTTGTTGAATTACAAATTTCTCTAATTTATATAAGTTTCAAGCTATTCAATCATAAATATTATGCATTAAAAAATATATAAGTGACGTTTCACGTCAATTGGACCACGCCTCTGTCCATAAATTAACGCAACATAAAAAACTCGTTTTGGGCTTAAATTACTTGATTGAGCGAAACCTCCGGATAATGGAATAATATCATCTAGCAATACTCGTTATGATGTTCTGGTTTTCAAGTCAAAGTGAATTATTTCCTTGACGATTCTTAAAAAAAGTTACAGAAGTAATTTGAGTTCCACAAAATATTTAGAATTTTGAGGCTAGTGACGAATCCTTAGGTAATATTTCGAGCTCTCTTTACAATCTAGAACACTGACATACAGAAACTGTAATAAAGTAGTCATTTTGATGTAAGTCAAACATGATTAAAACTTTGGGAGATCTTTTGAAGCTCTAAAGGAAATTTTTTGAGGTTATGTTATCGTCATTGCTCTAAAAAGTTAAATTTGTTGTTTCGGTATTTAACATCGTTTAAGAAGACTCTTAGGAACACTAAACTAGATTTTGACTATAGATGACAACGTTTAAATACTTATGTCAAGGTGGCTATGTAGTTTTAAAGCATTTCAAACGTTTTAAACGATTGAAAAGCTTCATGTAATGGATTTAAACGCTTTTTTGAGATTAGGTTCATGAATTCTTGTGCTTATTAGGTTCAGGGGCTATGGGGGTTAATAGCCCAATTCGAACGGGTTTTTAAATTCAAAACTTTTTAAATTTACAAATTTACTTTATAGAATTTTTAGGAATTGTTTAGGTTAAGTTGAACGGCTATGGAATTTCTAAGGTTAGATAAAGGGTAAATAACTTATATTAACAGGCTGCATGTTTCAAAAGCTTAAGTCAAGTGAGGTACCGAATTTAATAGCTTAAATTATAGAGTTACAGTGATTTTTGAAGTTAAGTTGAGCGGTTCTGTGACTATGAAGATTAGACTTAGGCTATGTGGCTTATTAGTCTATGTTACGGGGATATTACATTTCGAAGGTTTTGTTAATAGGGCTTTCCAGTTTTAAAGCTTGCGTTATAGGGTGCCTTAGGTATTTCGAAAATCTAATTAATCCATTATTCGTTCGGAGGTTTCGCTCGTTTTGGTGCCATTTTGAATCTGCCATCTTGCAATATTCAAAAGGCCAGCCAAATTTCGAAAGCATATGAATATACGAGCAATTTAGGCCCAGAACGAATTTTTATTTTGCGTCAATTTTTGGACAGAGGGGTGGTCTAGTTGACGTGAAGCGTCCCATAAATACAAATTTTTCAACGAAAAAGCACTTAGGAAATATTTCTAAAAGTACAATAGAATTTGTTCAGTTAAATAAACTGAAAGTTCCGAATATCGAAAATGAAATTTATTACAGTTATAATGTTGGGTGGCTAAAAATGAATGTTGCATGGTATTAATTATAGAATGCCTTATGTCGTCAATAGCTTTGTAAAATATTGTGGAAGTTCAATGAAGCTACATTAAGTTAAAAAGTTCAAAATAATTTTAATAAAAAGTTTAAAAATTATTTTGTTTCAGAAAAGCTTTTAAAATAGATTATTGTAGCTTTAATACAATCTTATAAATAAAAATGCTTCCTTTGATTCAATCTTTTATATACATTTTGGAGCTTTTTACGGTTAATTAAACCTATAGACTTAAACTACATTTTCCATTACCGAAAAAATTAACGTGTGAGATATTTAACAATTTTGCTGGTGCCTTTTGAAAGCTTTTGTGCTATTTTCGTAAGATAAGTAAAGCATAGATTTAAAGCTTTATGTAGTTAGTTGGTTTATGAGAATATTAAGCAACATATTTGATTTGTAGTCGAATCACGGATTTGATTAAATAATAATAATACAAAGTTCTCTAAATCCAAAATGCCCAAAAAACGCTTTAAGTTTTAAATTAATTAAAATATTAAAAGTGTATGTTTAAGCTCGGGATGATTACAAGTTGTACGTAGATTCCAGTTTTAGCCAAAACCTTATAAAATAATTTTATTAGTCAAACAAAGCTAAATATGGCTGATCAACCCCAAAACTAGTTTGTCAATGTTCTTAATCTAGATTTAAAAATAAGTTTATGAAAACTTTTTGAACTAGTTTTAGCTAGTTTGGAAGACATACTATCTACTTTAATTTGGAAAAAAGATTTTACTAGAAAAAGCTTCCTTTATGAACTTAAAAGAGTTGGGGCCGAATCTAATTGTCTCGTTTTAATAACAATCCGTTGCTTTATATTAAGAAACAATTTCAAATCTAGCTAACTTTGTAGAATGAAAAATATTTTTTGGACATTTTGAGCTTGTTGGTTGTCCAATTTAAGCTTTCATTGGAAGTGTCAACTTCTATTTTCGTCAATTTAATTATTCTGATAATTGTAACATTAGCCTTAAAACAATAATAATAAATGGCTAATGAATACATAAAAAAAAATGGTTGCTGTGATGCAGAAAATAAAATCTATGCCATAGCACACCCGACTCAGTCGTTTGAGGTATATGTCTTTGGTCGTGGATTGTAGGTTACATCACAGCTGCGCTATGGCATATACTGAATTACAACTTCAACATACCAACCCACTCAACTCACCTTCCATGGTCAAATAATTTGTTTAGCTCCTCATTCTCATGGAAAGTATAACAACAATAAAAATATCCAATGAGTAATTGAGTTTTAAAAAAAAAAATAAATTAATTTAATTCAAAAACCCCAATAATCAAAATTTACAATCATTTACATTCATCTGTTGGTAACATAATAGTAAATAGAAAAAAAAAATGAATTTGGAAGCAGAAAGGGAAAAACACAAGATTTCCTTATTAGTTTAATTCAATGCTACCGTTAATTATCCAATTATCTTAGGGATATAATGACAGTTTATCCCAGAACAAAATATAATAAAAATAAAAAAAATTAATCACATACCTGCAAAACCGTAGACTGCGAAAGCGCTTCCAACGGCCTCGATCCTGCTAAAATATTTAAATTAATTCACCACCTCCCGAAATAACCCGCTATAATATGGTTAATTAACTACAGCTTACATATTATGATTTAATTAAATAACAAAAAAAAAAAATTGAAAATCAAAAGAAAATTACTTCCAATAACAAACTTATAGAAGAAAAAAAAAAATTACGTTATAATAATAGTAGAAGTTAAATGACACAACAAAAACAAAATAATAGTAATTATACTAAACAAAATAATACTAGTAAATTGGTAAGCCAATGATAATAATAAAAAAAGTCAAATATTCCTCCAAAAGACTGGCTTAAGCTGCTTATCATATATTAATCTCCGTTTGGATGTATATACAATTGGTGACCTTCACCGTTAATAACCAATTTTATCCGGGTAAAAAAAAAACGTCTCCAGAAGAACGCTAATAATGCCGTCGTTGTTATAAACAATAAACTTTTGTTGATGGTTGACTCATGTCTTTAGGTTTAACGTTAATCAAATTCCCACATCATTAAACGTGTTCCCACAATAATTTAGATTAAACATATCGTTAATCAAAAAAAAAAATAACAGTATTTCTGTGCTACCCTTTTAATTAATAAGCACAAATTTAATAAGGGTTTTTCTTTATACTGTAACTGGTTTAACACGCACATAAACAAGTCTCTTATGCACTTTTACCACTTAATTGTTGGTCGAATTTATGTAATGTCCACAAGCACAACACACGTAATCCATAATTTTAGTTCTGTAGTTTTTTTTTTATACCAATTATTATATGTACATATTACTATAAAAAAACTACCAAAAAAAAACTTTCACAACCAAAAGCAATATTTTGTAGCACAACTTCAATATCATGGAATTATTAAATTCCCATATTCACTTAATAATTTTGGCAAGCGAATTCTATTTACTTTAATATTTTTTGTTAGGTACTCCTACTACTGATATCGTATACATCCGTCCATTTTGCACAATTCTCATCGACTGTCCAAAAAAAAAAAATTTCAACAAAAAAAATTATTTGACCCATAATGGTGTGTGTTCTAATTCATTCCATCCAGAACCTTCCATCCCATTCACAAACTGATCTACTCGAAGAGTAATCAGGGGAAACTTAAAATAGAACAGCTAAAATGATCCATTGATCACATCACAATAATAATTCAATCCATTCATTGACATAAAATAATAAAAAAAATTAGACAATATAGTTACGTCGCAGTAATCAGTAACATTGAGCGGAGTAGGTGCGCGGATGTTACAATCGTGGGGACGTACTCATCGACCACTGAGTGTCTCAAAAGCCGGGCATAAAATCCTATAAACAAATTACCGATTAATATATTTATGTATGAATATCTTTGGCGTGATAAATGCCAATAAGTTTCCCATCGCTAGCGGTCAATTCATAGGCAACATTACCTACTTGTCGTGATACCGTTGCTTTTATAAATTTTGGAGCCAACTTCGCCGAATAATGTTTTATAGCGTCACTCAAGGTAAAGTTACGTACATAAACCGATTGGCCAATTTCAAATGCGCGATTGCGACTCCGCAGGTTGTAAGTTCGGGTGCTTTTACTATAAGCATCTTTTAAATGAGACAACACGTTTTGTTGGGAGATACTCAATCGATTGGCTTTACTTAAAATTGCTACTTCTCCATTTGCGACAAGATGTAATTCTTTCAATAACTTGTATTCGCTACCATGGGCTATATAGTGTTGACCAAACATCAAAAAATGCGGCGAATATTTAGTTGCGCTGTGGTTTACATTTCGTAATGCTGAAGCAATTTCATGCAGATGCTGATCCCATTTTCGGTGATCATCTTTAATGTAAGATCGTATGGCCGTGAGAATTGAGCGGTTTACTCTTTCGGATGCATTACATTGGGGAGAATACCTTGGAGTAAACATATGCTTTACCCCAAATTTGGCTAATAACGCTCGCAAGCAAACTGCATTGAACTGGGTACCATTGTCAGATGTCACTGTCTCGGGAACTGAGAATAGTGTAAATATTTCCTTTTCCAAGAAATTACAGACAGTGGTAGCTAACGCTTGCTTCATCGGCTTAAGGAATACAAATTTGCTATATAGGTCCAATACAATAAACAAATAGGCGTTTCCATTGGAAGATCTTGGATACGGCCCCAGAAAATCCATGTATAGATGTTGCATTGATCTTTCAGCAATTATTTGGTTACCCATCAAGGGTTGCGTTGAATAATTTGGTGCCTTTACTTGCTTACATGTCTGGCAATTCGCAACATAATCTCGAACATTCTTGGACATAGTGGGCCAATAGAAATACCTTTGTAATCGGTCAAGGGTTTTCGCCATCCCCAGATGTGAAGAGGAAGGTGGATCATGAGCCAATTTAACCAACGGACCTGTAAGATTGTGTGGAACATATAATTTCCATAAAGGAATGTCAGTATCGCTATCTTCATTAGACTTAGACGGATTAATGAAGAGCTTATTTCCCTCAACACGAAGATTTATATATTCGGATGGATTATTTAGGACTTTAGTTACCAGTTCTTGGTAACTAGAGTCATTAAAATCAGTAGAATCTAGATTTATGTTCAATAAATTTTCATCAGAATTGAACTTTTCGTTAGACAGCTCCTCCATAAAGACACGGGACAAAGCATCTGGCACAACGTTTTGACTTCCTTTTCGATGCATAATTTTAAAGTCAAACCCTTGTAGCTTTAACGCCCATCTTGCTAGTCTGCCATTTAGGTCACTTTGGTTCATAAGCCATTTAAGACTTGCGTGGTCAGTGATGATGATGAACGAGTACCCCTCAATATATGCCCTGAACTTCTTTACGCTTAGCACAGCGGCTAAACATTCCAATTCGGTTACGGAATAGTTCCGCTGTGCCGCGTTAAGTTTTTGGGACATAAAAGCGATGGGGTGCTCGCCACCATCATCACCGATCTGGAATAATACACTTCCAACGCCAGTACTACTAGCATCACATTGAATGTGAAATGGACGTGTAAAGTCTGGGTGAGTCAAAACCGGTGCTCTAGATAAGGCCAGCTTTAATTGGTCAAAAGCATGCTGACATTCATTACTCCACTTAAAAACCTGTTTTTTCTTTAGAAGGTCAGTTATTGGGGCTGCCAGAGTAGCGTACGAAGAAATGAATCTACGATACCATCCTGACAAACCCAAAAACCTACGAACCTTCTTCACAGTATCCGGCACAGGGAATGATAGAATAGCGTTAACCTTATCCTGGTTCACTTTTAAGCAACCATCTCCCACCACATAACCAAGGTAGTGAATCTCCTTTAAAAGAAATTTACTTTTACTCAGATTAACAGTTAGGCCGGCAGCCCTGAGTAACGATGCAACTTGCTTTAATAAATGAATATGCTCTTCGAAGTTCTCGGATGTAATGAGGAGGTCATCCAAATACACAAACACTTTTTCGTGTAGTTGATGTGGTATCACCCGGTCCATTAGCCTACACATTGTTTGGGGCGCGTTGCAAAGTCCGAATGGCATGACCACAAACCGGTACAAAGGACGACCAGGGACCGTGAATGCAGTTTTATCTCGGGACTCCTGAGACAACGGGATCTGCCAAAAAGCATCCTTCAAATCGATGCTTGAAATAAATTTGGTTTGATCCAGTCGACTCAAGAGTCCGTCAATTATAGGTAATGGGTACGCGTCCCTAGTCGTCACTTCATTCAGTCTGCGGGCATCTAAGCACAATCGAACCTTGCCATTGGACTTTGTGACTAATGTAACCGGGGAACTCCAAGAGCTATTTGACTCCTCTATTACACCGAGTGCTAACATTCGATCGAGCTCGTCATATAGGGCTTTTTGTTTGATAGGAGATACGGCATAATGACGCTGTTTTATAGGTTTAGCGTTACCTACATCAATAACATGCGTCAGGAGATGTGTACGCCCTAGACCGTTTTCTTCGGAAGAAGGAAATGCCCTGATAACTTCCTCTAAAATCGTTAGTTGCTGGGGGTTTAAAGAATGACGCATGTCGTCCGAACTTAGCTGTGTGGTGATGGATTCAGTCAACTCAGATATGGCTAAAGGAGGCGTTATTTTTATTTTAAATTCACGCCAAAAATCAATCCCCAAGTACAAGGGCTGCTGTAAACTTGGAATTATGAATACTTTAAATACCTTTTCTTGTTCATTAAATTTTAAATTGGCATAAATATATCCAAATACTCTTTCAGAGCGTCCTGAAGCCATCTTAACTCTAGTGGGCAAATAGAAAACTTTATAGTCGGAACTTTCTAAATATTTTTCACTCCCCAAACCTAATGCTGTGATCGTAGCCCCGCTATCTAGTAGGCCTCGATACTTTTGTCCATTAAGAAGTACGTTCGCGTAGGGTCGGTTATCTGGAATATTATTGAAAACTGTTTCTGACACCAATTTATGAAGTGTACGTTTATTGTACCAATATTGCCGAGCTCTGTAATGGGGTTTTTTGAATGGTTGCGAACCTTGGTATTCATAAGCTGGTGAAAAGGTAATCGGACAGTCTAGGGGGGTCGTGGGAGTGTGATCGGAAAATATGGTTAGTGAATTGTTGCTATTCATGGATGGGGTTATGGGGGTGGCAGAGACCGCTGAGTTATTACCTCGGTTTCTCCCTTTGCTGTTGCACTCATTGGTGGAGGTCTGGGAAGTGATAGAGGTTGAGGCGCCGGATTCCCAGGAGTTCGAGACCTCACGTTCACGTTTCCCGAACACCTAAAACACTTTGGTTTCAAAATACCCGGACGTCCACATCCAAAGCAGAATACTTTCGGTGGCTTTGAACAATCTACGAATGAATGCCCCATATCCTGACAATTCCAACATATTGTCGTATTGTTACTATCGTACGCATTATTAATTCGCGAGGGCGCTGCTTGTGTTTGGCGTCGTACGTTTATTTCGTCCACTTGTGTAGCGCGTTCATCAATATCCGTTTCATCAATCGAAAATTCGTTTATAGTCCTTCGTGTGCATAATCTCTCTGGTTCATACCCTGTGCGTTTCCAGGTGTCCTCTAGAGCTAGGCACCGTCGCACAAGGGCTGAGATTGAATTGATTTCTTGATCAGCTAATGTCACTTGGAAACCGGCCCGCATATTTCGCCTAACAATATGTAGTAACTCGGAATCACCTAGAGGATCACGAAATTGCAAGGACAACGCAATAATGTCATTGTAGAAAGCTCTAAAGCTCTCATTAGGCTTTTGTTTGCGGGATTCTAAATGTCTTCGGATATCATGTTCCGTTCTTCGGTCTTGGAACCGTTCGATCATATCACGCTTTAGACGACTCCAGCAGATATTGGGATTGCGCTCTATGTGACACCAATACCAGTTTGAGGCAGCTCCAGTTAAAAGAACTCCTATTTGGTCTACTAATTCATTTTTTGAAACGTTAAAAGTGTCAGCGTGATGTTCCACTCGAAACATAAATCTTTCGATTGCTACATCGTCGGAATTTCCATCGAAACTCAATTTCCACTTGGTAATATGGTTAGTAGTCTTGGTGGAAGTGGTGTCTTTTGAGGCAGGTGGGTCTTTGAACATGTTGGTTGAAGACAACATTTTTGAAATACCTGTTGCTCCGTCCTCTAGCTGATCTGAGGGTGACGGGTGTGCCAATACCTTGGAAGAAGTAGCTTCGGGAGTTGAGTTTTTCCCTGGTTCCTCATCTTCGGAAGTCGTTAGATCTTCTGGGTCTTCATGTTGGGAGTTTTTGATTTTATCTAGTGTCTCGTCAAAATTTTCGTCTCCTTGAATTAATGTTTGAACTGCGGTCAACAATAAATTGGTCGTGTTAATGTGGGCTCGACATTGCGGTTTATATGTTTTAGTGGTGTTTAATAGCCTCTCCAGTCGAGCATTGATGTGCATCAATTTACATTCCACTTTACGCATCTCATTTTGTTCAGCTTTCTTATCAGGTTGCATCTCCGTAATCCAATCGCGATGCTCTTTAAGTTTCAGAGCGCATTTTTTTAATTCTCTCTGCGGACTACGTCGGGCGGCTGTATGTGCTTTGTATGGCCGTAGAACGGGGTTTTTCTCTTCGTTGGTTACTGCTAATTGCAGAGCAGCGAGGTTATTGACTGGGGTTCCCTTAATACCTCTAACAAGGCATTCCACCTCAAATTCATCGGGAGCAAGAATAGCGACATCCATTATTAAATATGATTCGGAAAATCAGATATGAAGAAAAAAAAAATCAAAATTCAAAAAGCAAAAAAAAATTATCGACAAAATGAAACCGTTTTAAAAATAAAATGGAACCAAGCTCAAAAAAAAATATTAACTCTGAAAAGTAACTATTTTTAATTTTGGTTCTGTAAACTTAAGTTATTTTATATGAATGAATATTTCAATAATCGCAATCAATATTTATATCGATTTGAAAACTATCGATAAACTTAAAAAAAATCTAATTAATAACCATCACCTAAATAATAAGAATATACAATATTAAATCTATTTATATCAAATAATTTTTTTCAATAAAAAAAAATAAACCACAACCATGGAAGGGTAGAGTTGAGCAGGTTAACAGTAACTTTTTAAATATGATAGGTAATTACAGATTATATCAATATAGGCTTCCATCATTCTACTAAAAATTAGGAAAGGTGGCCTATGTACAAGATATAATATAAATACTTATAATTCGACGTGGTAAGCCTTACAAAAACTTTGACCTTTAAAGTCATCTACATTTACTTAATATCGTTTCAAATACACAACGTATGATGATGAAAATCAAATGGAAGACTTGATTGCTTAGTATAATTTGTAAAACACCAACGGAATTTAAGCATAAAGAGAAAAAAAAAATAATAAAAGAAATAAGAAAACTACTAATAATAATTATTTCAGGACTTCAACTAAAAAAAAATAAATTCTGTTATATAACCAAAAATTAAAGTGAATTCTAGTATTTGCATCTACAAAAGAATTACCAAGCAAATGTCAACCCAACGGGGGAAAATAACTTAGGATTCCTTCAGAATCAAAACCATTCAAGATAATTTAAAACAGTTAATAAAACAAAGTCCTCATTATTTGGGCGCCATATGTAACATTAGCCTTAAAACAATAATAATAAATGGCTAATGAATACATAAAAAAAAATGGTTGCTGTGATGCAGAAAATAAAATCTATGCCATAGCACACCCGACTCAGTCGTTTGAGGTATATGTCTTTGGTCGTGGATTGTAGGTTACATCACAGCTGCGCTATGGCATATACTGAATTACAACTTCAACATACCAACCCACTCAACTCACCTTCCATGGTCAAATAATTTGTTTAGCTCCTCATTCTCATGGAAAGTATAACAACAATAAAAATATCCAATGAGTAATTGAGTTTTAAAAAAAAAAATAAATTAATTTAATTCAAAAACCCCAATAATCAAAATTTACAATCATTTACATTCATCTGTTGGTAACATAATAGTAAATAGAAAAAAAAAATGAATTTGGAAGCAGAAAGGGAAAAACACAAGATTTCCTTATTAGTTTAATTCAATGCTACCGTTAATTATCCAATTATCTTAGGGATATAATGACAGTTTATCCCAGAACAAAATATAATAAAAATAAAAAAAATTAATCACATACCTGCAAAACCGTAGACTGCGAAAGCGCTTCCAACGGCCTCGATCCTGCTAAAATATTTAAATTAATTCACCACCTCCCGAAATAACCCGCTATAATATGGTTAATTAACTACAGCTTACATATTATGATTTAATTAAATAACAAAAAAAAAAAAATTGAAAATCAAAAGAAAATTACTTCCAATAACAAACTTATAGAAGAAAAAAAAAATTACGTTATAATAATAGTAGAAGTTAAATGACACAACAAAAACAAAATAATAGTAATTATACTAAACAAAATAATACTAGTAAATTGGTAAGCCAATGATAATAATAAAAAAAGTCAAATATTCCTCCAAAAGACTGGCTTAAGCTGCTTATCATATATTAATCTCCGTTTGGATGTATATACAATTGGTGACCTTCACCGTTAATAACCAATTTTATCCGGGTAAAAAAAAAACGTCTCCAGAAGAACGCTAATAATGCCGTCGTTGTTATAAACAATAAACTTTTGTTGATGGTTGACTCATGTCTTTAGGTTTAACGTTAATCAAATTCCCACATCATTAAACGTGTTCCCACAATAATTTAGATTAAACATATCGTTAATCAAAAAAAAAAATAACAGTATTTCTGTGCTACCCTTTTAATTAATAAGCACAAATTTAATAAGGGTTTTTCTTTATACTGTAACTGGTTTAACACGCACATAAACAAGTCTCTTATGCACTTTTACCACTTAATTGTTGGTCGAATTTATGTAATGTCCACAAGCACAACACACGTAATCCATAATTTTAGTTCTGTAGTTTTTTTTTTATACCAATTATTATATGTACATATTACTATAAAAAAACTACCAAAAAAAAACTTTCACAACCAAAAGCAATATTTTGTAGCACAACTTCAATATCATGGAATTATTAAATTCCCATATTCACTTAATAATTTTGGCAAGCGAATTCTATTTACTTTAATATTTTTTGTTAGGTACTCCTACTACTGATATCGTATACATCCGTCCATTTTGCACAATTCTCATCGACTGTCCAAAAAAAAAAAATTTCAACAAAAAAAATTATTTGACCCATAATGGTGTGTGTTCTAATTCATTCCATCCAGAACCTTCCATCCCATTCACAAACTGATCTACTCGAAGAGTAATCAGGGGAAACTTAAAATAGAACAGCTAAAATGATCCATTGATCACATCACAATAATAATTCAATCCATTCATTGACATAAAATAATAAAAAAAATTAGACAATATAGTTACGTCGCAGTAATCAGTAACATTGAGCGGAGTAGGTGCGCGGATGTTACATAATTAAAACAAAATATTAAGCTTTCTTAAATTTTAAAAAAAAATTAAGAACCGAAAGCTTTAATATTCCTTAAATTAAATAAAATGAAAGCTCGAAATGTAAAAAAAAAAAATTTATTAACTTTCAACCATTTAAAAATTATTTACCACCACAAGCTTTGTAGAATTTAACAGTTTAGGGAATGCTAAACTCGAATAGCTTTTAAGAGAGAGTTTAACTATTTTTTTAATTTTAATAAACGAATTTAGAATAGCTTTTGTGGCTTTTGAGCTATATTTTGGTCAAACTTTCATAAATATTTAGAGCTTTTCTGAAAGATAACTTAACGTACAACATACTAAATGCTACAGCTGAAAGTTCCGAATTTCAAAAATGAAGTTTATTACAGTTATAATATTGGGTGGCTAAAACTGAATGTTGCATGGTCGTTAATAGCTTTGTAAAATATTATGGAAGTTCAATGAAGTTACATTGGTTGAAAGTTCAAAATATTTTTAATAAAAAGTGTAAAAATTATTTTGTTTCAGAAAAAATTTTAAAATAGATTGTTATTGCTTTAATACAATCTTATAAGTAAAAATGCATCCTTTGAGTTAAACTTTTATATACATTTTTGAGCTTGGTTAATTAAACATACAGACTTAAACTACACTTTCTATGGTCAAAAAAATCAAGAAAATATTAAAAATATTGCTGGTGTATTTTTGAAAGCTTTTGTGCTATTTTCGTAAGATAAGTAAAGCATCGACTCAAAGCTTCAAGTAGTTAGTTTGCTTATGAGAATATTAAACAACATATTTGATTAACATTAATAATAATCCAAAGCTATCTAAGTCCAAAACGCCCAGAAGGCGCTTTAAGATTTAAATTAATTAAAATATTAAAATTGTATGTTTAAGCTCGATATGTAGATTCCAGTTTTAATCATGTGTTACTGAACTTTGGTGATAGTCACGGAATTTCTTGATCAAAAACCTTATAAAATAATTTTATTAATCAAACAAAGCTAAATATGAATATTCTCGAAATAACTGTTCGAACACCAGTTTGTCATTGTTAGGAATCTAGAATTAAAAATAAGTTTATGAAAGCTTTTTGAAATAATTTTAGGTAGTTTGAATTATACTATCGATTATAATTAGAAGCATTTAAAATTCAACTTTGATGAGCTGAGAAGCGTGATTTTTTGCATGATAAATTCTGATAATTAAAACAAAAATATTAAGCTTTCTCAAATTTTCAAAATCTTTTAAAACCCAAAACTATTTCTACCTTAATAGAATTTCTTAAATTAAATAATATGAAAGCTCGACATTTTAACAAAAAGAAACAAATTTATTAACTTTTAGCAACTGAAAAAATATTGACTACCAAAAGCTTTACAAAAACTAAACTCAAACATATTTTAATAGAAAGTTTAACAAATTATTTAATTTGAATAGCTTTTGTGGCTTTTGAAGTTTATCTTGGTCAAACTTTCATTAATATTTAGAGCCTTTTCAACAAAAAGATAATTTAAAGTACGAAATACAAAATGTTACAGCTGTAATTTGCGTGAATGAAAAAATCTTGAAAATTTAAAAGATGAAAGCATTTCAATGAAAATATTTTGCAACCAAATTAATTTTTATTTTAAAGCTGTTGAATTGTTATTAATTAAAAATTTAATGGAAAACTAATCATTATAAACTATAAAAAAAGCGTTCTCCTTGAGATTAGAATGGTTGTTGTCGAAGAATTTCGCTAATTAAAATAATCCAATGCTTTTAAATCACGACGTCTTTCTCAGTGTCAAAGTTTAAAGTTTCGCAAAATATTTCAGACCAAAAACCACTAAATTGGATATCCAATAAGTTCAAAAGACCCAACAACTTTTAGGTCTAGTGTACATACTCAGACAGCACAAATCGACAACTTACAATTTATTTAGAAAATATTTCTAATTCAATATAACTTGTTAAATCAAATAAACCGAAAGCTTATAAATTTCAATAAATGTGAGCTTTATGTTTTCAAAAAAAATGTCAATCAAAAGGTTGTTAAAAATTTTAATCATTCAAACAAAGTTTAATTTAGTACAATTAAGCTCGAAATATTTTAAATAAAAAGTTTCTTAAAAAATCCAAGCTATTCTAATACTAGCACAGTCTTACAACTAAGAAAAAGCTTCGTTTGGCTCAAACGTTGATATAAATTTTGTATCTCTGAAAAATTTATTTAATGCATAGATTATTAGAAAATATTTTATTGGTTTGGTAAAATTTCCACTAGGACGAATTTTTTTTAAAAGCTTTCAGAGATTGTTTAATGATGATCGAGAGCTTTAAAATCTTAAATTATTTAACAAGTTTACGAAAACTGTAGCATAATATGAGCTTTAAGCTTTCTTTGGAAACAAATACACATGAAAGTTTATAGCTGAGTATGAACTAATAAACTTTGCAGTTAAAACATTCAATGACGAAATTAATTTTGAAAGCTTTTACTATGAGTTAGGTATAAGTGGTCCATAGCCATTTTACTGTGAGATGGTGTCTTGCGATAATTCACATTTAAAGTTTTTTTGAACAAACTTTTGATATAAACTCTTTTATTTGATAGAAAATTAAAGTATCTCTCGACTACAAGAGTTTATATTAAAAAGTTTCTTTAAAAAACTTTAAATGTGAATTATTGCAACACAACGATTTTTCTTATACGCTACTTCATTACTAAAGAGACGTTTTATTCAGTCAATTAGGGTTCTACGCAGTAGTCGCCTTCTTAAGTCTTAGTTGGCACACGAATAACAATTCTTCACGACTATTTTTGGTTGTTACCAAAACATTCGAAAAACTAAAATTGCTCGTGTAAAAAGTTTATTTTTAGAATCGAATGTCATCAACATACGATATCTCCTTAAATTTGAAGACGATACATTTCACATTACAGCACCAAAGAAAAAAAAATCCAATCAAATATTAAATTTGATTTTCCTAATTTTCCATTACTCTAAAAGCATATACAAAAAAAAAACGTATTCATACCAGCCTAGTGGATCCATATCCCGAGACAAGACAAAACCAATTTATATACTCAACATATAGCCAAACTACAGTATCGTAAAAATGAACTCAATTTTCATTGACCACCTGATGTTATATTGTTACCATATATCTGTGTGTATTTTACATACACACACACACACATGTTAATCTTTCTAATCTAACATCCACATAACATCCAACAACTTAAAAATAAAAATAAAACTATGGAAAATCATCCAAAATGTAAAAACAACCCCCAATGGGATATATGTATATAATACTCGGTATCTACGACTCGTACATACGTACATGAGTGGGTACAGACAAGAATGGAAAATTGAAAATGAACATACATGCCAAATAAATGTGTGTCTCAATTTTGGCTAATAATAATTTTCTCTGTTGCCTTATTCTTAACGAAGGCAAAATATATTTTTCGATGGAAGGCAAAAAAATCAAAAAAAAAAAAAAAACGAGAAATTAAGATGGTGTCAAATATGAAACCAACCAATTGTTACAAAATTTGAAAAATATTATTTACCAGGCAAACGCAAATTATTATATGAAAAGCAGCCGAAACACTGTACAGTGTACATACACACACATCCAAAACAAAAAAGGGTCAGATTATGTAGTAAATTTAATAAACACTGTGAATATTGACTCGAAATAGAATGGGGTAAAGGGTAGTATGTCAAGGACATAAATCTTATATTACATTTGGCAACCCCTTTATTACACATAGCTTGTTATCAATTACAATAACAAAAATATTTTTTTTTTAGTCAATATCATAAAATTTAATTTCAGTAAGAGATCTCATAGCATGCACACAATACACACAGTAAGAAAATTGAGGAATCCCTTTTACTACAGAGTTTTGTTTTGTATTCTTTACTTTATATAGAATGTTGTGTCGAAATTTTACGTAGCGTAATAAATTAAAATAGGTGACGGTAGATTGAACAAGGTTTTTATGGTTTCTATAGTACATCGAGAGAAAGGGGGAAAATTAATATTTTTCCAAAAAAAAAAATTCCTTTCGGTGTTTGATGATTTATTAGGTAGCAACAATTTTTTTATTGTTTTTGATTTTCTTTGTATTTTGGTGGAAAACAAAATTTTGGTATCATGAATGTGTCGGTAATCTAGTTGGGATTTGAATTGTTGTTATACTGTCTAAATAATTCATGCGGTACTTTAAACTGTCTCATAAAATTTAAATGGAAAATTCAATAATCAAAATAAATTTCTTCAAAGGAACTAAATGCTGCAAACTATTTTGCCTATTCGCTCGGAGGAATACTTCAAGTAGCTTGAACAAAAATAATTTTAAAATCATTCAAAACTAAATTTAATACATCACGCTTATTTTTTGGGATTTGGCCGCTTCAGAATGAAGTTTCGTTATCATATTTTTAACGGATAATGAGTGATTAATTCATTGATCCTACATTAACTAGCCGTGATTTTTTCATCACCCGCCGAGAATCGAACCCGGGACCTCCGGAGCTTAAAGTAAGCATGCTGACCACTGTGCCACCGGAGCTTATTATGAACTTTATGTTACATAAAAGTTTTCTAATTTTTGGAAAGCTTTTATGTAAAAAGCGGTTTCAAACTAAAATAAATAAGATTCGAATTCAAGGAAGAATGGTTTAATTAAAATAAAAATGGTTAAATGAATTATTTTTTTCAGCTCCTGAAATGTTAACGGCAGAAAGCTTTGAAACAAATAAATAATTAAAATTATTTTTTAAATGTTTTTATTCATTATGCAATAAACGTTCCTAGCCTAATACTAAGCTTAATTTGGATAAATACATTTTAAAAAGCTCTTGATGTGCTTTTCGTTTAGTAAAACTCCTCAAAATAAAATTAAAAATTAAAAAGTTTAGCATATGTGCTTTTTCTCAGAAGTGTACTCCATTTACCTTAGAGGTTATAGTTTTGAAGCTTGGCCAGAAAGAATTACTTGCTTAATCACAGAGTCTCCAAAAGCTTGATATTTAAAATGAAATAAACTTTTTGCTTTTTACAGCCTCATGTTAATAAAAGCTCCTTTAATTTTGCCAACCTATTTTTTAGATGACCAAGTAGATTTTTTCCTCAAGTACAATTACTTTTAAAGGGTTGACTATATGCAATAATTTGGCAAGTTTTTAGGGTAGAAAAAAAACTCAGTTTAATTTGAAAAGTTTCAAACGTTAAAAGTGAAAAGAGGACAAACTCAATAGCCATTATTATTAATAGTCATCGCTGACAATACTTTGATTAAAACTTTTATGATAATTTGTCAACTGGCAAACTAAAATTTTTAGAAGCTTAATTTTCTAAAATAACTGTTTTTGGTAACAGTAGTTTTTAAGCTAAAAAATTCTATATAAGCTCACCATCAAGCAACACCAATCAGGCTGATTTAATAATTTTGTTTAGATTTCGACAACGTAAAACTTTTCTGTTAATAATTAAATTTGGAGTTTTGAATATATGTAGGTCCTCCAAAAAAAGATAAACACATGTATTTCATCCAAAAAAGCTCTTTTTGAGTTAGGAGGTAGAAGATTATAAAAGCTTTTACCAACATTGAATATAATTATAAAATAATTTTTGATTTTAACCATAATCCATAAATTACGGTAACTATTTGTTAAAAAATTAAACCACTAATGCTTTTGGTGTACTTTATTCTCCTCGAAAGCTCTTGCTCTAATATTTAGGTGAAGATTTCAGCATTTCTCTACAACCATTAAATGTAAAGAGTAAAGCTTTGCAAAGATTTTATAGGTCGCAAATTATAATTGCAGAATTAATAAAACCGAGCTTTAAAGTGCTTTTAAAAATAAAATTAGCATATTTTTTTCCATCATTATCAATCAAAATCATAAAAATATTAAATAATTTTTAATTAATTGATGAACAAAATCCAAAAATTACGTTTAATGTTATTAAACATTAGTGCTTTTGGCGAACATTATTTTCCTCGAAAGCTCTTGTGCCTATTTTTGATTATTAAAGTTAAACATTTTTCTGCAATCATAAAAACTAAACATTTAAGCTTTTGAAGGCCAAATTGTGTTGATATAATAAATACAGGATTTACAAAAAAACTAAGCTTTATAGTGCTTTTACAAAATAAAATTAGCATAATTGGTTTCTTTAATTGTTAGTTAAAAGGGTGTTTTCGGCAATGTCAGCTCCATTTGACTACACCAATTTGCCTCTAGCTGTTTCAATATTTTATAGGCCGCAAGTAATAATTGCAGAATTTACAAAAAGGAGCTTCAAAGTGCTTTTACAAATAAAATGAGGATATTTTTTCCACCATTATCAATGAAAATCCTAAGCTAAATATTGAAATTAATTTCAAAATTGAGCCATTAATAGACGTAGCTATCGTTGACAATATATGATTAGAGCTTTTAAAAAAATTTTTGTTCGGGCCAATTTAAATTTTTTAAGAGCTTGATTTTTCAAAATAAATATTTTTAGTAATATGGAATGGTTCTTAAGCAGCAAAAAAATAAATACTTAACCTTTATAAACCCTTTCTTCAAAGCTAATTCAATCTCAAAAGCTCACAATAGTCCAAAACAAATGGCAACGAGTTTAATTTAATTTAATAATTTAGCTTTGTTTACGTTGATAACGTCTGTACATTTCAGAGCTTTTCTAGAAAGATAGCCCTGTATTTTCAAAAGCATTTTAAAAGCTTCATTAAATTCTTCGGTTAACTAGAAAAACCAAACATCGAAATCAATAGCTGTCAATAGCTATAGTGGGACTCTAGAATCAAGGCACTCAAAAAAAGCTTTTTTTTATTGAATATTTAATAATTTTTCATTAATTACTGAAAAACATCCAAAAATTGAAAGCACTTACGCCAGATTTTGATTATTAAAGTTCAACATTTCTCTGAAATCAATAAATTTAAACATTTAAGCCTAATTGTGTTGTTATAATAAATACATAATTTACAAAAAAGCTGAGCTTTATAGTGCTTTTACAAATCAAAATTAGCATGGTTGGTTTCCTTCATTGTTAGTTTAAAGGTTGTTTTCGGCAATTTTAGCTCCATTTGACTACACAACGCTGCCTCTAGCTGTTTTTAGCAATTTCTTCTTGAAAGCCCCAATACTTTTAAATTTCTGGAAAACTTTGTAAATCCAAAGATATAAATTTACAATAACACGGCATTCAAACCAATAAAAAAGCACATCGAAAATGGCTACTAAGAAGATTATGGTAATGTTTAAATAATCGCATAAGAATACGAATTACTAGCAACACAACGTTAGTAACCACCATTTTGTTCATTAATATTTGAAAGCTTTTCTGAATACCATTTTGCTAAAACATAAAACATTTTGCTTATAAATGGGAATTCGACATACTTTTCCATGATATCCTTTCCGCTGAAATTATATTTCAACCCCATTGTATAATGAAGCTTTTTAATGCTTTGTTTCAACAATGGTCTAACAAAATAATTACTAATTTGCGTATTAGCGCAAACCAAAAATTTCAGCTAATCAGTCAACAAATGGAATACAGATTCGTGCACAAGTTTTTTATCAGAATTTTGAAATCTTGAAAAATAATTAAATAAAACATTCTTCAGGTTCCTGTATATTAGTTAACAGTGTTCAGTAGATAAAAATTAATTAATAATTTTCTAATGTTGCTAATAAACCAACAACTTTATAAAAGCTTAAAACTTTCTATTGTTTTTTAACGCTTTATAGCTTTAACGAAAAGTTCTCTTATAGATGTCATAACGCATAACATAGTCTTGAAATTTTTAACACAGTAAGTGGACATCATGTTGAGTCGAAATCATAAGAAACATTTATAGGCACTCAAGGTTCCTAAGTGCCATTAATGAATACATCAAATTCACAAACATTCATTTTCGACTATATACATACATATTCAAGCTTGTTCTGATGAAGAGCTTTTAATTTGTTAGACCTTTTTGGTGAGTGTTTCGATTAATATTATAAAATAATACGCAAGCTTCAATTTTTGGTGACTTTAATTAATTATGTTAAAATTTTTAACTTGAGCTTATAACAAAAAGCTCATAAAATTGAGAAAATCTGGCATTTACATTAGTGATTGGGCTTTACATATTTTACATTTTAAGCTATTATGGAAATTTAAACAATAACAACATTTGATTTCAGATAGCTAAAATTAAGCTCAGCAAAGCTCTATATATGTAATTGTTTTAAAATTTAGGAGGTTTTCTTCAAATCAACTACCATAAAGGCAATCCTGCAAAAGTTATTTTTTTAACCATAATTGGATGAGCTTTTACCGTTTAACTGTGTAACAAACAAAATATTCGGTTTTGCCGTATTCGATGGGCCAACACTTTGAATGATAATTATTAAAATATAAAATTAAGCTTTAAGTTCACCTACCCATACATACATACACACACATCGTTAATTTTATATTTTCCCCATTTTTTATGTTTACCGATATCAAAAACAACAAAACCTTATTTTCCATTCAATGAACACAAAATGAATGATGTGCACAAAAATATCGAGGTTTTTATAGAGGTTTTCCTCCACACTATTACATATATACACTGACTGCATACATAAAGCAAAAACTATATATGTTTATGATAACATAATATGGTCAGAGCTATATGTACAACACTAATAATTTATGTATTTTTGTACATAATATAATAATAATAGTTTTTATTAATTTTCTATTAAATATAAATATTTTTTTTAGTCACGAATTGTTGTTGTCTGGTTTCGCCGGATAATAAATTAGCTAGACCTGTGTATACAGTTGGGTGAGGATTGGGCTGTCTATATAAAAAAAGTAAAAAAAACATTTATTAATCTAATGCAGAGTGTGCTTCAACCATATTTTGTATAAAGTTAGTTTTAAAGCTCAATAGTTTAAATTGTAAAGCACACCCTGTTTAGTTATTAGAAAAAATAATGAAAATATCATTATTAAAATTGTATCTAAATACACGCACGTATACTAGTATATGCTGCACCTAAATTAATTAACAATCATTAAAATAATCAAAACTAGAAAACTAAAAAATTTAAAAATTGAATTGGTTATTTTATCAATTATTTTGAAATAATACTTTTCACCAAAGTGGTTTTAATGGTTAGAACTATTTTTTTTTTTTTTTGGCTGTTGGACAAATACGCACACACACACATAATATACACATATTTCAATTTCTGATTTTTCACGGTACTAAATTGATTAATTATAAAATAAATAAACATTTTTGACAATTATTTATCGAAAGGTATTCACTCGATAAAATATTATTAATTTTAATTAAATTAGATATAACAACAATTTTTCTTTTTTTTATTTGATTAATTTTTGGTGGGTGGTCAATGTGTCGAAGGTAATGAACCTTAATAATTTATTTTATAAGGATGAGACGATTTTTTTTTTATGATTTGAGTACTAAAACCTTTGCTAGAATTTAGGTGAAATATTATTGGATAAACAGAACAAAAAGCTCCAACAAAAGCAAATATGTCATGGTTCCTAACTGAAATTATTACCAAAATATGTTTTGTGGTATATTTAAAGCACACAAGTATTCCATCATATTTTAGAATATTCTTAGCGATAAACCTAGAAAAACTTTTTTATTTGAATAAACACGATTTGTTTTAATATATAGAGCATCCAATTCCAGAATTCAAAATTCCGATATTCCGAAATACCGGCCCATATTTTGGCTTCGAGTCTAAAAGAGCGTATTCAGCAGAGGGAAATATCACAATAAAAATTCTAGCCTAAACGACACAAGCCTCAATGCGTCAGGTTTATTAAGAAAAATTAGAAAAACAGGGAACACTTGATTTTAATCATTGCCCATTATAAAAAGGTACTAATTCGCAGAACGAATTAAATCTGCGCTTCAAAATGTTTCCGATTTTTTTTCACATTCATTTTATAAGGAGTGAGTAGGATAAAATTGTTTAAACAAACATTTAATTGTAACTGTGATTTAGTATCGTTAGTTAATCTGGGGAGTCCTATCACAGCGCTTAAACAGCGAGATCAATGGTTCCAGTAAGGGTGAAGGCGATACATTTTGTGCCAATCCAACTAATCTAACCTAACTTACTAATTTGTAGGATTTACAGAATTTATAGGATAAACCGGATTTATTGAATTTATAGAATTTTTAAAATATGTCAAATTTGAGTTTGTAGAATTTATATAACTGACAGACTTGAATAATTTATAGAATTCATAGAATCTAGAATATTTCAAGAATTTATTAAAGTTATTTATGGGTTTTAAAAACTAATAATCTTTACAGACTTAAAATTTATAGAATTTATTGGACTTTTAAGATTTACAGAATTTATAAGAATTGAAGAATTTATGAGATTTGTAGAATTTAAAGAACTTACTGAATTTTTAAACTTTATGCAAAGGATTTATATAATTTAAAGTTTATAGGATTTATCAAAATTTTTGAGTTTCTAAAATTTGTAGAAATTATGGAATTTTTACAATAAGTAATATTTGGGTTTGTAGAATTTATGGAACTGACAAACTTGAAACAATTCATAGAACCCATTGGATCTTTAAAATTTAAAAAATTTATAAAATTTGTGGAGTTTATAAAATTCATGAAATTTACCAAATTCATAAAATTTATAGAGTTTATGAAAATATTAGAATTCATAAAATTTATAGAATTTGTCGAATTTACAGAATTTATAAGAACTAAAAAATTTATGAGATTTTTAGAATTTAAAAAACCTACTGAATTTTTAAACTTTATGCACATGATTTATACAATTTATTAAATTTATAAAATTTATAGAAATAATTGAATTTATAGAATTTTAAAGTTTATAGAATTTATCGAAATTTTTAAATTTCTAAAATTTATAGAAATTATGGAATTTTTAGAATAAGTAATATTTGGGTTTGTAGAATTTATAGAACTTACAAACTTGAAACAATTCACAGAAGCCATTGGTGGGTGCTACCCGGGATTTCCCGGTAGCGAGATCTCGGGAAATTAATCAATTTTTATAATTCCGATTATCGGGAATTTTAGTTAAAATTCCGGTATTTACGAGAAATCTCTTTTATATAATAAAACTTGTCTAAAAATTCTAAAACTCAATCTACCCTATTAAAATACACAAACCACAGTGTATGGCTAAAATTCTGTCTAAACTATGTGCATTGGATGAGTTTTCAATTGGAGTCTGGTGTATATAGGAGTGAATTTATAAGAGAAAGTTTATGTGTTCGTGACTTTCAACTACCTAAAACAAAAACAGATGAGATGCATACAGCATTACTACGAATCGGTAAAAATAGAAACGAATACAAAACTAATTTAGACAAAAAGGAAAATTCCAGCCAATTATTACTTAAGTTTGACCCTCGAAGAATTAATGAGTTTCAAAAACCAACGTTATTTGAATGTGAATGCGTACATTATTCTAATGGTTTATATGACAATCTAGGTCTGATAAGAATTTATATAAGTTGTTCAGCTGACGTTTTAACAAAACTACTCGAACGGAAGCTAATTCGTTTCGAGGTCAGCTTAAACTAGGTTATAGCTATATCAACAGATGGAGCGTCGTTTGTGATGCAAAAATTTGGCAGAGAATCATTAATCATAATTCAGGAACTATGTTTATTTCAACTCACAAGTAGTGGTACTTTTTATAAGAACGTATCAAAACGCAACATTAATATTGATAACGATCTACTCGATATATCCTCTTCAAAGAAACCAGATGGAAATATTGAAGAAAACTATGAAGATGAATATAAATATAACCAAGACGATGAGCTAGGTGAAATTCCACTCAAAACTGATACTGTCATTGAAAGGCGTGAAAAATTTAAAACAATTTTGAACAATGTTAGTCAAACTATTAGACTGTTCAAAAAATCCGCTGTAAAGATCTGTGTGCAATACAAAACATTGCAAAATCACGCTTGGGAAAGAACTAAATCTCATGATCGATTCTCTAATGCGATGGAATAGTATTGTTCCGATGCTCGAACGATTTTTGTTGATGAAAAATAGTACCAAAAAAGCAAGAAATTTGCGTCACGTTTTGAAACCAATGGAAATACCAGTTGACACTTTGAGCGAAAGAAATTGTAATCTAGTTACTTCTGAGGGAATTATTAAATTCACTTTGTGAAATACCTGGTCATTTGTCGAAGGATTTTTTGGAAGCTCTGAAAATCAGGTTATCGCAGAGACGTTGCAAGGACCTCATTACGCTCGTGATGTTTCTACAGAAACCGGAAAATTTAAATCTACCAGCTGAGAAGTATAATCATGGTAATTTTTTTCAAAATCATCGATATCCTGCATCGCTAAATGTGCAAATGGTTTAGTCAAAAAATAATTTAATGATCATGAAGAACAGAGTCACCAGAATCCACTAACAGGCTCAATCGAAGAAACGGATTGTGATGTTAACGATGATGCTGTTATTATTCCATTCGAAAGCGCCACTTATAATTCCTCTTAAGTTGTCTCTGACAAAGATAATCACAGCTTGCCAAAGACACATGGAATTTAAAATCCGGTTAATCAAAATCAACTATAATAAAGGAGATGACCCATTATGAAGCTATCGGAACAATAACTATCAAATACACTAAAACATATTTACAATTCGTTGATGACCATGACCATACGGCCGACTTCAACTGAATCTGAGCGTGCGTTCTTTATTTCGAGCGCATTCGTCACGAAAAAACGTGTTGGCCTACCTGATCATTCTATTTAGTTTTATGTTTTTTTAAGAACATATTTTAATAATCAAAATCTTTAATTTCGTTTTGTTTTTTTGCGTAAAAAAATTTCCCCTTCTGAGTAATCCTTCCGTTGTCTGAAAATTAAATTGCAGCAAGTTGCTGAAAAATAATTAAATATTACGTGAACTTGCAGTGGAAAAAAACAAAACAAAAGTTTGAGACGAACTGTAGTCCGAAATTAATTTACAGGTTCCAATCCAAATGAATTAACCTCAATTTAAGCCACAGCAGCATATAGACGAACATAAAACATAACACGAACATAAATAACATAAAAATTGGGAAATAAACCCACCACGAGGTTTAACTAAAATTCAATGAAAGTGTGGATGGAAACTGTTTTTTCAGGGACTAATGGCTCAACCTATACCTCTCAAGATTTCCTCTTCATTCTGCTTTGGCACCTGGAATGCACGTTGAATCAAAAACACACAGAAACGAGAGGCAATGGACCAAATTCTAATTCAAAATCAAATTGATATTTGTTGGTACCTCTACTCTCCTCTAATCTCGCGGGGAAAATTCCAACCCTCGGAGAGATCCACTTCATCTCAGTGTATGTACCGTCACAAACAACACAGTACAATCGTCGGCTAGCTGCAAAAATAATTTCAACATTACACTCCATAATTAACCGCACCCCTAAATTGCGCGATATAGTTCTGCTCGGGGATTTCAATGACCATATTGGATCAAAGTCACTCGGCAAGGAAAAAACATTGGCTCCAATTTGATCCAAGGCACTTCAAACGAGAATGGGATCATGTTAGAGCTGCTAACCCAATTGGCACAGTTATAATTATATTTATTCCACCAGCGGTCGGCGAAGTACTGCAATCACCTGGAGAAATGGGTCGATCTTGCGTGGACGACAATCTCAAGTGGACGACAATCTAACCCGGATCCACAACCAGCAAATCTATATCAAATCCTTAAAAAGTGACGTGTTCCATAAAGAAAAAAGTGATTATAGTTTATTATAGATTGACTGCATCTAACGTAAAGGAAAAAATCGCGTCAGCTTGCATTCAACCACACCACAATCCAAACCAAAATTATCACCAGCAACCTATAACTACCGTTCCTTAACACAGTTAACGAATAGCTACGAGAAAACTCATACTGCAGACAAAACCACAAACCAGTGGTAGCGGATTGTGGAAAGCATTAAAATTGCAGCCCATGCACTAACAACAAGAGCACCTCTGATCCCAAAGCGTCGGCGAGCGCTGGCACGGTACAAAAGCGCCCAACATTATAAAATATTCCCAAAGGTCCAAAAGACTTGATCGCTCAAACAAACTTGAAGAACAGCCGGCTAAACTTCAATAATGAGGTCTCAACCCACAATGCTCAAGAATGCCAGAGCTTTTTCCAAAACCTCTCAAACGTACTCATTTTTTAAACAATTTAAGAGAGAAAACAGCACTACATTCCAGTTTCAGCCTGGCTAAGCAAATTAGTACAATAACATCTGAGGGTAATTGGCCATATCTAATCTAAGAAACCGATTCTTCCCACTGGGGCATCCATACCCACCATTGATGACATAAGTTCACCTTAAACCATATTCGGCCAGGGACCGCTGCTTGCATAGACGCGATTCTAATCGAACTGCTAAAAATCGCGCCAGATTCGATGATTAAAGCAATACACAAAATATCTAATGGAAAAGTCCTGAATAAGAAATAACCCTCCTCCCATACCCTTCAGATTCCTATAGCAACTATAGCAATAAAAAAAAAATCCCAGAAATGTTCCCGATTACCGAAGGATCACACTTTGCAATGTCGGGTACAAATTGTATTCGAAAATATGACTAAATAAACTAGACGAACGCTTGAAATTACCACGCTTATGCTTTTATGGCTAATCGATTCACAGAAGGCCACATGTTTACCTTACGTTGCGTCGAAATACCACTAATTCTTGCTTATGCCGATGACATCATCCTCATAGCACGTAACATCAATAATATCAAGCCATTCTAAAGGAATTAATGGTGAAGCTAGAAATTGTCGGATTAGAAATTAATCCACAGATCCTGCAGATCCTCTGCACATCCGACCCCAATGCCAATTCAGTTCTAGCAGGGAACACATACCACCACGTCAACACAATGTGCTATCCAGGCACCCAGTTAACCGCGGAGCTAAGTCGACCTCTCACCTTATGGGTTAGATGTTATCATGCACATGAATTCGTCAAGCAGATGCAGCTCTCCATACGTAAAAACAAATTACCATTCCAAACTGCTCTCACGATGTACAGCACAACAATGGTTCCAATGATAATTTTTGGGTTAAGAACTGCAGCTCTCACTTCCGCAAATCGTCGCCGATTGAAGCAGCATGAGCTATTCTTCTTGAAGAAATTGACGGAGTTCGTACACATGAACCAAATTCACATAAGCTCAGAGAATTATTGAAAGGAAGAATAATTTCCAAACGAGTTAAGATTCAGAGAATCGAGAAGAAAGTAATAAAGGTGGCAGATCTTTATATGTTGCAGAATGGGTCTTACACCATTGTAGCGCCAGAAAATCCCACACATTATAGCGCTAGAGAAAAGCCAAGCATCTTAGATTTATTTGTTATCCAAAACCTTCTATTAGTTAAGAAATTTGAAACTATTGAGGAACTGAGCTCAGACCACTATCCATTGTTTTGTGTTATTAATTTAACAGTTTAACAATCAAATTACTCCAATAAAATTTTTAACTATAGAGCTACTAAGCAATAGATAATACTATATCAATGCTTACGATGATATTATAGATGCACGTAACAAGCCAACTCCATTGGTATCGTTCAAACCGGAAAGAAGTATCCTTACCACAGAAATTAGAAACCTGATAAAAAAACCGAATTCTAAGAAGAAGGCAGTGGCAAAGGACCCGTGACCCTTTTATAAAAAGAATTATAAATGAGCTTAATATCCAAATTTAATCTAAAATTTATGTATTAGTAAACATAAATTGGCAAAGCAGACTAGAAAAATTAGCGAAAGGTACTAAACCATTTTGAAATGCTATAACTAAATTTAAAAAATGCAACTTTGCTATCCCTGCGAATCTAGCAATTATCCTACCTTATTTCTAAATCTAGAAAAAGCTGAAAAATTAGCTCAAAAATTGTTTGCAGCAAACAACTCAAACTTAGATAGGCCTACATTAATTAATTCCACACGCATAAATATAGAAGAAATTGATCCCGTCTCTGAAAATGAATGAATTTATATTCTAAGAATAATTTCAGCTATAAAGGCTCCCTGGAACGGACTCTAGTCAATATATTGATGAAAAATATTTCGCTTATAGGAATAAAACTTTTAACGAAAATTTTCAATGCTTGCCTGTTTATCAGCTCTTTTCCAAACTAAATTCCGGCTTAATTATTAAGCCAAATAAATTTCCCTATGATGCTATCAGTTACCGTCCTATAAGTATTTTACCCCTGCGTCTGGGTAAATTGTTTGAAATTTGCATTAAGCCGTAGGATAGTTTCTAATGTCAAAAATAACTTGTCAATGCGAAAGTCAACGGGCATGATGCTTTTAGACTTTGAGCATGCTTTTGATACAGTTTGGATTGACCTTAGTAAAATTATCCAATCATACCTTAGCAATCGCCAATTTTAAGTTAATATTTTGAATACATTTTGTCTGCTCGTTATGATGTTCTTGCTGGGGTGCCGCAAGAAGGAGTATTAGGACCCTTACTATTTAACATCTTTATTAATCATATCCCCAAAAATGATTCTTGTCATCTGGCCCTGTATGGGGATGATACAGCTATATTCACTTCGGATGAATTCGCTTCGCTGTACTTGTCATTAATAGATTAAATAATTACTTAAATCAGCTTATAACATATTTTAGTAACTGTAAACTAAAAATTAATATTACTAAGTGTAAAGCGATTTATTTTACAAGATATAGAGCCTGTGACAAAATTCCATACACTTTCTTGAATTTGTTAGGGATGAGTTTGGACTGGAAGCAGAGTATTAAATACTTGGTTTTGCATCTAAATTCTAAAGTCACTTTGAAATTGCATTTTTGCAGAACTGTTGATAAATGTAAAACGCTCCTCAGAATGTATTACCCATTGTTAAATAAAAATAGTAAATTTAATCTCAACAATAAATTGTTACTATATACAAGGCTTTCGTTCTAAGCGTCCTACTGTATGGCGCACCCATCTGGCAAAACGCCAGAATTTAGGTTAAGTAGTCAAAAAAGCTATCAAACTGATGTGTATCCTAGTAGAATCTTTTACCTACTCAGAAATAAAGATGCATCCGTTATAAAGTTTAGATTAAGAAACTGATCACAGAACAAGCATTATATATAATATTGTAAACTCTATAAGTACCAAAATAAATAAAAATTCTATAAATTTCTTTAATTTTTAAAATTGTGTAAGTCCTTCAACTCTAAAAATTGTGTGAGAAACATCCAAACAGGTTAAAATATAAAACCTTAAAAATAAACATTTGTAGGTATACATTATATCCAAATGCAAACACATATTTGGTACATCACCTTTCTTAAGAAATAATTTATTTAGAAACTAATTATTCTTCATGGACGACAAAATTTTTCATCGATAGAAACCAGTCTGATAAATTTATTTCAAACTCATCATAAATTTATCATTCGTTGCTTACTTAAAATCGCAAAACACTGATACTTTTATCAGATTGCATTAACATCGAACCAGAATCGCATTCTAGTGCAATAAGTCATGCATAATTTTGTTTTGTGCAATGAAAAAAAAAGTAAAACGGGTGACTAGATGGGAATGAAAAGTATTTTATTATTTCAAATTATCTCTGATCCAGAATCACATTCCAAGGTCCGTATTCTTGAGGTTCACCCGAAAAAGTCATCGGCGACTATTACCGGTGAATTTCAAGAGCACGGGCACAGGTAGCATTGATTTTAAATTTTGAAACAAGTTGCAATTTCATAAAAGAAGAAACAGACGAGATATTATTTAACTGAGGAGTTGCTGTTTTGTTCTGAAATCGGGCATAAATAAATTTAACTTCCAAAAATAAAGTTTCTAATTCGCCATCTAATTAGACCCCCCACTAGCGGTAATTATTAAATTAGATAAATAATTTTCCAATTTTACTTACATAAATAATTTCGCTATGTTGATTCGCTGGTTGATAGCTCTGTGGAAATTGCAACATGAATAAACACGGCGCGGCGTCATTATTAAATTTGCATCACAAAATTGTTTTTAATGTTTAAATTTACCTGTATAAATATTTCCCACCATTTGCACGGATAATTATTGTAAAAAAACTCAATTTGTTTTTATTAATATTGTTGTTAAATAATATTAAAACAAATTATCACAATTGTTAATTATTAAATATATGCGCACTCACATAAATTCACACGATACGCACACAAAATCAAAATCACTACTAAAACATTTGAATAAAACAAAAGCGATTTAATATTAAAAGAGGCCGGTTTTACACAACACCAATATTTTATACTAGAGGATATTTCATGTAAAAGATGTGTATATTTTAGTGGTTTGGGTATCGGGTGATTAAACAAAAATAATATTTTACATGAAATAGCCTTAAATGTGTGTGCTAATTTTTTATTAAGACCTAAAGCTTGATAAAAAAAAATATTTCGGTCTAAAAAGACCAAAGTATGTATTGAAATCCTGTCAAAAATGACGAAAAATTTGGTTGGTCCAAAACCACTTTTCTCGACGTTTTGAAAATCCCTGAGTCTTAAAAAGCAAAAACAAAAAAAATGTTCGTCCGTCTTTCTGGATGTCTGCGGATGTCTGTACAAATTGGTATCTCAAGAACGGCTTGTCCGATTTTGAATTTTTTTTCGCCAATCTGTTTCTATGGTCAAAGCGAAGATTTGAAAAGCTTTTGGAGACTGTACGTCAAGAGGATTTGATACTTGCCATACGAATTGACCTAAAATACCTGGTTTTATAAATATTTACGATTTGTTTATATAATATGCTGGTTTGATTATTAAATTGGGCATTGAATTGGGAATTGATTTGAAGATTAAGTTAGGGATCAATTTGCAATTTAATTGAAGTTGAGTTGGAGTTGAGTTCGGATTGGATTATAATGTAGTGAGTGGTTAACAAATATTTTATATGATGGAATTTGCCTATTTATCAACCGATTTTTATGAAATTTGACATATGTGTCGGGAATGGGAATCTATAATGATTTTTGGAAGATATTCTGGAATATGGCAGAGTATGATGGAACTTGCCCATTTCTCAACCGATTACGATGAAATTCGACATATCTATTGGAAATGGGATTCTAAAATGTTTTTTGGATGAAATTCTGGGATTCCAAAATGATTTCTGGATGAAGTTCCGGAATATGGCCAAGTATGATGGCACTTGACTATTTCTCATCCGATTATTATGAAATTTGACATGTGTGTTAGAAATGAGATTCTAAAATGAGTTTTGGATGAAGTTCTGGAATATGGCAGAGTATGATGGAACTTGCCCATTTCTCAACCGATTACGATGAAATTCGACATATCTATTGGAAATGGGATTCTAAAATGTTTTTTGGATGAAATTCTGGGATTCCAAAATGATTTCTGGATGAAGTTCTGGAATCTGGCCAGGTATGATAGAACTTTCCTATTTCTCAACCGATTATTATGAAATTTGACATGTGCGTTGGAAATGGGATTCTAAAATGTTTTTTGAATGAAGTTCTGGGATATGGCCAAGTATGATGGTACTTGGCTATTCCTTAATCGATTATAATGAAATTTGACATGTGTTTTGGGAATGGAATTATTTATGAAATATTTTATTGAGAAAACAATGAGTATTTGAAGAAATTGGAGCCAGATTAAAAATAGAAGATATTACTGTGTGTGAGTAATACCACATGAGAATCTATGGCCTACAGCTCAGTGATTTTCAATAAAATTGAATTTTTTTCTTTTAACCTTAGAATATATAAAAATTTCCCAAATATAGGCTACATTTTCCTTATACAGTTAAGTACTTTCTTGATGAACTGAAGTCTCAGAGAAAAATAAATTAAATGTAGGATATCATTACAACAATAAATACTAACTAAAGTATAGCCAATTTAATTATTGGAGTGAGAAACTATTCCAGAGCAAGCAAGCAAGCAAAAAAAAACAAAAATATTTTAAGGATATAAATTTTCTATTTTTAAATATTCAAAAAGGAAATTAACTACTTAAGAATATTTTTTTTATTCCTTCGTCTATTTTCTATATTTAATTTAAGTTATTTACTCAAATTTTATTTTAATGTATTCCAGATAGTGTCTAAAAGATTATACGAGAATTTTTAAGTTTTAAAAGATTTTTTTTGTAGCACTTTAGATATAATTTTCACTCAAACTACCTCGAAAACAACTTTATATATAGGATAATGAGGAATTTAGCAGAGGTATCAATCAGCGCTGTCCAACATTTATTAAATCGTAGACCAAATTTATTTTATCGATTTTATAAAAGTTGCTATTTAGTTTGGAAATTTTACTAATCTGCACACAATCCCTTAATTGGTATCCAGACTAGTGGTCAAGACAATGTACAATAAAAAAATGGTTCCTCGCCTTGTAATTTTTTATTGTTTCTGGGGGTATTACATTACCATTACGAATATCTATCTAGATACATATAAGATTCGTTCGATTTGCAGAAAAAAAACTAAACATAAATAAAATAATATCCGATAAATTTTTATCGTACAGCTTTTTGGATATTTTTAAAAGCTAATAAATAAATAAATAAAAATTTTATACCGAACACAAATTACAAAACGAAGAAGAAATGAACGTGATTGTGTATAGTAAGAAGATAGATAAAAATGTAAGACCAGAGAAATTTTTTTTTTTTTATCTTCTGTGTGCTACATCTCTACAAAAATACGAACAAAAAAAAAATTCGATCGATATATTCCTTTTTCCAGTGTAGTGGTGTATAGTTGTGTCTGGAATTTTGTTTTTTTGAGACGTCCGGATCTTATTTAAATTTCTTCCTAAATTTTAAATCGATTTTCCATTGCTTAAGCTAAACTCTGTCTCCTATTTAAATGTATATCACCCGCGGCCATATGTGTGGATTATTTTATTCCGCGTTCCTTAAATGCTTGCGCTCGTTTATTGCTTTTTTATTATGTATATATTGTGCGCGAGGAATGAGTCGTCCCTCACCCCAAAAAAAAATATGAACGATACATTTTGACAACAACAACCCTGGAGCATTTAAATTGTTTTTCATTTTGTTTGTTTGTTGTATGTTGGCGGAGGGATTCAAGTATAAAGCTGATTTTTATATTATTGGCTTACCATAGTAAAATCCGCGATAACAATTGTGCGACAATTTAAGATACACATACAGATGTCAAATAACATAAAAACGAATGATGTATTATTGTGTACAGGATCAAATCAAGGAATAAGAACAACAACACGATGTAAAGAAAATGCAAATAAAATTAGAGAAAATGAGGTATGAAGACGAAGAAGAAAAGTTATTTATTTATTTTTTTTTTTGTTGGGAAAACATGATGAAATTGAAAATTGAATTTTTTTTTTTTTTTATTGTTTGTCTTTAGGATTAAGGAGTATAAAAATTAGATTATTATTAGAGAATATTGTCGGATTTTTTTTTTCTGTTGTTATTTTGACAGAAGCTGTTTTCTTGTAATCATGGGTTAAATGGTATAAAAATATGTAATAGAGGGATGGGAGGTGTATTGCAATTTACTTTATGCCAATCGAGGGAATCAATTTCATTGTAAAGTAAAAATGTAAATGTTTGTATGATATATGGTAATTCGGAGTAGAATGAAACAAAAATACTGTGAAATTAGATAAAATTAGCGGATAAAATAGATACAACGAATATCAACAAATTCGGCGGTAAAAATGATCGACTATGGAAGTTCCAGATCACATGTGCATTGCAAGCAAGAGCAAAAGGTTTACAACACATTGTGAATAATGATGCGGAAAAGCCAAATAAATAAGATGGAACATGGTCATCATAACCTCCGCAATGGCTCTTAATTAAATTACGTTGGTGGAGAACTGCAAGTCATCAGTTGAGACAATTAAAAGCTGGATTTCATTCACGAACAGAAGACGGAAATGAATAAAATGATAGTGCATGAGAGATTTCATCAATATAAAATGATCTCAAATGACAACATCTCACAGCACATTGCAAAAGTAGAAAATTTGGCACAACAAATCAAAGAAACAGGAGAAGATGTCAGTGATGTAGCCATTATTACAAAAATGTTCGGAAGCTTGCCTCAAAAATACAGAAATTTAAGACAAGCCTGACTATCAATGGATAAGGCACAGCAAACAGTAGCTAATCTAAGACCATGACTTAAGTATGAAGAAGCCAGCCTGACGTCATATGAAGAAGCAGACTCGGCATTGGTGGTAGTAACTGAAACACTATACAGCAGTTCATAAAATCAACGAAATTTAAATAAGAACCAAGGTAACCGACTTCGAGTAACCTGCAATAATTGGTAAACGAAAGGACAATTTGCTAGTCAATGCCGGGCTCGAAAGAAAAATCGAGGAGAAAGAAATTTGAAGAATGTCAGTATCGCCAACATCGATAAATTTGTCTGTGAGGCTTGTGTTTATGGAAAGGGCCACAAGTTACCATTCAAATAAGTTGTAAACAAAAAAACCAAACCCGGTTAGTTTGTGCACAGTGACGTATGTGCTCCCATGTCTCAACCATCAGTCGGTAGAATGAGATATTTTATTCTATTCAATGATAAGATAGTTCCGGTTATAGTGTTGTTTTCCTAATTAAACTGAGTTTGGTTCACCTCCAAAGGTTTTACACGTTGATAACGAGACCGAATACTGTAACACCACTTTCAAAGAATATCTATGAAACTACTGTTCCCTATACTACGAGATATGAGAACTATTGTGGAGAGAACACGATCAATGCTGTATATACAAAGGATGTTCCACTTAATTTGTAGAGTGAAGCTGATAACTCTGCAGTGTACATCTTAAACATTAGATTAATATTTGTTGGATACGATGGAAATTCTACCAATTATCGTCTTTATGATAAAGAACGCGGAAAAATCAAGGTTTCTCGCACGCTTCAACGAAAATGCAGTTGTTTGCCTTCCAAGAAGATATACGGTTAAGACTAAAATACTAGAAGGCAACATTGATGATAATTGCACTCAATCAAATAAATACGAAAACCAATTAGAAGCTTATGAATCCGAAAATAATAAACTAAAGGAATTTGAGATGTAGAAGACGATTTAGTGAAACATGAAGCAACAACACAGGTTCAATAAATAGTCAAGACAATTCCGGCTATAAGTTACGCAATTGCAAAACAATCAGAATGCCTGCACGATACTACAAATTTTGTTGAAGATGATAGTCTTGAGAATTATGAGGAAGCTAATCATATACAGAAATTGGGCGAAGTCAATACAACATGAATTAGATGCATTCAAAAAGAACAACACTTGGGAGGTTGTTAAGTTACCAACAGGTAAAAGCACTATTGGATCAAAATGGGTTTTCAAACAGGTCAAGACTTTTTTTGATTCAAGTAGGATACTTATCTCTGTGGTAATACGAAATGGTTTCGAAATTATGAAGTTCGACGTAAAAACAGCATTCCTATATGGCGAGTTACAGGAAGACATTTATTTGACGCCACCAGGTGGGACAAACATCAACACAAAAATGTTATGTAGATTGAAAAATTCTTTGTATGATTTGAAACAAGATCCGCACTGTTGGAATACAATAGTTCACACTTTTTTGAGCAAATACGGCTTGATTGCTGTAATACTGATAATTATCTTTATAATGTGAGAGTACTATTAATATACTTTATGTTGAAGAAGCACTGAAAAGTGTACTTAATCATCTTCAGGTGACTTTCGAAGTAAAAATAAACGAACCAGATAAATTTATTGGATTGCCAAATTGAACGCAATCGCGAGAAACGTTTAATTTTTATTCACCAGACGGACGAACTATATAAACCAAATTATAAAACATTTTAACTTCGAAACAGCACATTCAGTAAACATTCCTTTAGATTTCTATCAAATCATACGAATGTCCACTGGAATGTTCTGGATATGTTTTATTGCTCATTAGTGGACCGGTAACATAGAGCAGTCAACGACAACATTCAGTGACACTATCATCGACCGATGCTAAATATATGGCTGAAACTGCAGCGGTTAAAGAAGTGACTTCTGCTGGTTGCGTCAGTTGATGAAAAATAATGGAGCCCCTCCACGCTATTCATTGACAACCAGAGCGCCATCCAGAATTTCATAAGCGAACTAAACATATTGAAATTCGATATCACTTCATTTGAGCGAACTAAATAGTTAAGAATAAAAATAAAAATTAGTTAATTGTAATTTCGATTGCTAACGTATAATATTCCAAATTGGCGCAGCCTAAAAACTAATTCGTAGTGATTCCGTTGCAGGGCAAAAAAACTGTGAATTGTGATTTTTTTTTTCATTTGATAAACGTGACATCTCGCGCTAAAGGTTTATCCGCCTAGAGGACTACCGAGTATGCCACACAACACACCAGAACATACTTAAAATCAACGCTCGCGACAGCAAAATCAGGTAAGAAATTTGTATTAAAACTATTACCGACAACGGTTAATCCGCGCGCTACTAAATAGTCGCGAACTGATCGTTCTGTATACTATCAGGTACGCACAGAAAGTGAAAAATTCCTAGGAAGCCGTTTACCATCGAGCAATACTAAATAGACGTGAAAAATCGATCAAATTAATTATAAATTGCAATAAAATTATTTTAACAAGATTTTCCATAACGGGAAAGGTTTGCAAGAGAATAAAGAAAAATATTGAAAACTTTATTATTAATAGAAATATAAAGTTAACGTCAAGAAATGGAAGATGTGCAAATAAATCCTCAACTGGGTGAAATTTTAAACCAATTGAAAAATTTAGTTCACAAACAGAGTGAACACGACGAGATACTGAAATATCTCGGTTAAAAAATTGGCCCCAGCGCCTCCCCCTGAGGAAGAAGTCAAACTGAACGGACCTGTAGCTAACATATTCCGTATCCCCGGCCCGATCATGTCGATACCTAATTTCAACGGGAACAGAACCCTATAAGTTTCGCCAGTACAGCTTACAATGTACATGCAAGTTGAAAAGAATAAGATAGAGGGCAAAGCAACAGTTATCCTATGCTTGGCTGCGGATTCAGATTCGTTTCTCTAGGTGAAACAAATTATAAGTCGCAGCTTTGGGCAACAAAGCAAAGCGATAATATGACCATACACAATTATTTTAATAAGATAAAATAAACTATCCAAAGTATAAAAGCAGTGTCAAGGCATAACAAGCTATATACAACGAGTCTTGGCTTGTCACTATCTGCATTGCACTAGATGAAATGTATAGAAGAAGCATATGTCATGATAATAAAATTAAATAGAGGATGGTTGCATTTGTTGTTAAATTTTTAGAATTTTTGTATGTCGGTGAGCTGTGATATAGTCCCTAAAGTGAAGTTAGAAAATATTTATTGACCGGCCCAGATGAACAGAGCATGAGATAGAGGATGGTTTAATGTATTTGCTGTGAACTTTTTAGAATTTTTGTATATTGGTGAGTTGTCATAATTATCGTTCCTCGAAGTCAGAAAATATTTGTTGGCCAGCCCAGATGAATAGAGCTTTAATAGAGGATGGTTCAATGCATTTGTTGTAAATTTCTAGAATTTTTGTGCATCGGTGAGCTGTGATTTAGTCCCTTGAGGTCAGAAACCAAATGTTGGCCGGCCCAGATGAACAGAGCATGAGATAGGGGATGGTTTAATGTATTCGTTGTAAACTTTTATTTATTTATATAATTATTTACACAACAGATTGTGGTACATGCTTAACATTATAAAAAGTAAAAATAAAACTGAAAGATCGTAGACCGGATCACATCACAGCTGTTTGTTCAATTACATAATTCGCTTAGGTTTTATTATATTTCGCATGCGCCACTTGAAATTCTTTTGACGATTAAACCGCATTAACACAATATTTTTTTTATACATTCATATAATTAGCTAGATAATTTATTTTCAAAAATAAAAACTTACAAAATAGATTGAGAAACACAAAAACAACAAATAAAATTTGTAGTTTTACTAAGCGTAACTATTTTAGAGAAATTTTATCATTATCATTATCGTTATTTTCTTCACTAAATACACCAAACAGATAGGCGGTGAATTCTTGGAATAATGTACCTTCCGTATCTACATTTTCGGTTTGTTTAGACGTAGAATTTGGTATATTATCACCACCATCCGCGATTGCTGTTTCATTGGTGTTACTATCGATTTCATCTTCATTATGAATTTCGATTAAAATTTGTAAATGCATTTGTTGTTGGTTCTCGTCTGCACCACTATCCGGATCCGGTTCAGTAACACTAGAATTTGAATTATCTTGTATTGGTGGAAGCGGCGTCTCCTGAATAACATCTTCAACAATAGAATTTTCCAATACGGCTGGTTCTGCTGTTGTAACATTTTCATTTTCTTGTGACACCGTAGCCATTTCTTGGTCATTCTCCACCAGTACAGGTGTTGACGATATAATTGGTATTTCAACTAAATTGGACGTGCCCGAAAGTAGCACTGAAACAGTAGAATGATGCGTTACAAGCGGCCCAAGATAAATAACCGAATTTGATTCGTGCGGATATTGTTGATTTGCTGTATGATTCGATTGCCGTATTTCTTTTGCTAAATCAATCTTTTCGGACCTTCTTCTTATCGATAGGCTTGACTTCTTTTTATTATATTTACGTTTTGCGATTGATCTCTTTCTGTTATTGCCATTGCTGGTACTGGGTTTACGCCTTATTGGTCTCATTTATTTTATTTTTTTTTTCCTATTACAGGTAAGGTACGTCAAAATTTTATATTTTTAAATAAAAAATACGAATGTTATTTTGTTTACGACCAAATGGTTTAAGTTGTTTTGTATATTGGTGAGCTTTTACACCGTCCCTTGAATTCAGAAAATAATTGTTGGCCGGTCCAGATGAATAGAATACTAATAGAGGATGGTTCAATGCATTTGTTGTAAATTTTTAGAATTTTTGTGCGTCGTTGAGCTGTGATTTAGTCCCTAGAAGTCAGAAACCAATTGTTGGCCGGCTCAGACGAACAGAGCATGAGATAGAGGATGGTTTAATGAATTTGTTGTAAACTTTTTAGAATTTTTGTATGTCGGTGAGCTGTCATGTCGTCCCTTGAAGTCAGGCAATATTTGTTGGCCGACTCAGATGAATAGAGCATGAGAGAGAGGATAATTTAATGTATTTGTTGTAAACTTTTTAGAATTTTTGTATGTCGGTGAGCTTTGATATAAGTGTGAACAAGAACGTAATTAAGCCAGATATTATACCTGAAGGGTTTCTGATCACTAAATGTATAAAACAAAAAAAAATTTACAAAAACTCTTAGGATCACATAAGATCGCGATAAATTACCGTCACAGACATATTACGAAATGAACTTTTAAAACTTTTTCGATGGAATTCTGGGGTCAGAATACATTTAATAAACCAGGTAGGTATTATCCTGAAAAAAATTTTATAATCACATTGTAACCATTAACACTACCGAAAATGGCGACTAGTTTGTATCGAATGTTGAACAACTAAACAAAGAAATAACAGAACAACTAGGATTCTATAATGCCGATAATTTCATATGGTGAAAATACTCCCAAAATTAGAACTGAAAGTGAAAAATTTCGAAACACTCAATCCAATCCCAGTATCGGCAAATGAAAGATCAATAGAGGAGCTATCAAAGATCTAATCAGGATGGATCATTTGAGTGAGAACGAAAAAATGTACTGATTGAAACCATCTTCCAGAACCAAAAAGTATTGTTCAAGCAAAACGAAAAATTGTCTTCGACAACTAAATACAAGATTAAAACGATAGATGACAATCCTACACTAAACGAAACCATATAGACATCCTCATCATAATAAAAAGGATGTAGAGGGACAGATTCAGGAGATGTTTTGTGGAATAATACACAATTCCAGTAGCCCATACGTTCCTACAATCTAGGTAGTCACAACAAAATTTGACACGTCAGGAAAACGTAAAAATCATATGAATCTGAGTATCCAGGAGATACTATAGATAATGGAATTATCAACCGATAAATGACATTACAAAAATGAAAAGGCAAAAGAGAAAAATTCAGTTAGACAAATGTGAATTTCTATGTTTCTTGGCCATGTTATCACTCATGACGGAGTGAGAACCAATCAGACTAAATCAAACAAATAATGTATTGGCCGTTATTAAAAACTCCAAAGGAAATCAAATAATTTATTAGAATATCTAGCTATTACCGCAGATTCATCAAAGATTATTCAAGAATAGCCAAACATACATATGACAAAATACCTGAAAAAGGATATTTCCATCAACCTCACAGATCCAGATTATATAAAATCAATTGAAACGCTAAAAAGCATCATCCGATGCATCGGAAGCTGCTCTAGTTGCAGTCCTGTCACAAATTCAGGATCGTGTCGAAAGCCCATTGCCTTTGCTTCTAGAACATTAAGCACAACTGAATCAAGACATACCACTAACGAGAAAGAGGCATTACCCAAAATCTGGGCAGTGAAAAAATATCAACCTTATCGTTACGGTAACAAGTTCATCCTAGTCACAGGCCATAAACCTTTGAGCTTCATAGAAATATCAGAAAAAAATTATTAAATTGTAAAAACTCGAAAACTGCGACTACGATGCAGTGTACAAAGAAGGTAAAGCTAACAGAATACCTACCAAAATTAACCTAACCCTAAAGAATCAATAAATGAATCCTTAAAATTTTGTTTTATAATTCCTAAAATTTTGACAATTTATAAAACAAATTTTATTTAATGCTTGTGATTTCTGAAAAGTTCTAGGTATTGGAATCCCCTCAATTCTTACAACTTAAAATTTTTAATAACTTTTTTAAAAATTTACTGAATCTTTAAAAATTCGATAAAATTCTCTCTTTGTTAAAATTTTAGTTCCGAATTTTCTAAAACATAAATATTCTGTAAAATTTTAGAATTATTAACTCAAGGAAGTCATTTACGGTCATACAATTATTATAAACTTTAAACGTCTGTCGATAATTTTGATTTTATCAAATTTTCAAATATTATTCAGTTTTACGAAATTGTTAAAATTATAAACTCTACAATTTTTTAGAGCTGTTGACTTTAACGTACATTTAGCAATTTCTGAAATAAGTTTGATTGCGCTAGAAATGTGTAGATAGGTGAAAATATTAGTTTTGCAATATTTAAGAGAAATTGTCTAAGAAAATTGGTAGAATTTGTCATTTCTAACAATCTCTAAATTCCTTCAATTTATATTGTAATATAAATTTAATCTTAACTAGATACATCTAAAATTCTAGATATTCATCATTTTTAAGATTATTCTGAATTTTATTAACAATGTATTTTACAGGATTTTGAAATTTAATTAGTTCAATATTTTTAGTTCTAGAATTCAAAACGAGGATTCTAAACTTGAATGAAAACTCATTGAAATTTTTAAGATTAGAAATCTTTTTCATTTAGTAAATTCACAAAGTAAATAGAATAGTAAACTACGAAAAATTCTTAGAATTGTCAATTTTAAATTCCAGAATTTGGGAAGTTTTGAATTCCATAATTTAAAAATTTTGCCTAAAATTTAAAAAAAAAAATTCATATGGAAAGAAATTCGAAATTTCGTAGTATTATGGAGATTTGTCAGGCAAACGACTTTTAGTTGAGTACATTATAAAATTATTATATTTTAATAAAGAGCTTATGTATTCAGCTCAACGATCTGGTCAAGAACAGAGAGAGCAATTATCGTTCCAAAAACGGTTACACTTAATAGATGATGAGAAATGTTCTAAAGAATTAAAATTTTGTCTTTGTCTGAAATTCTACCCAATAAATCACTAAAAATCAAAAACTTTTAAAACATGTGAGTTTTTTTGTTTAAATCCGAGTTCGATTAGCTATTTGTATCACAAAATACGAAATAGTCTCAACTTTAAAGAGTCTTTAGAAATTTGTAATTCTGTAATATAGATTAGCAACTAAATCACTAATGATCAGTCAATTCCTTGAAACTTGTAGTTACAAATCAAGAATTCTAAATTTTAAAAAGCGTGCGCAAGTTATTAAGCCACTAAAATAAGGTAAATTCCTAAAAAGCTAATTTATCAAAATATTTCAGGCATTTCAAAATTTATAGAAATATTGAAATTAAAAATCAAAATTTATAAAAAAATGTTGACTAAAATTTCGTAAATACTTTGAAATTTTTAAAAATTTCTAAATTCTGTAAAAAATTTGTTAGTTATGTTTTAAATTTGAATTCCAGAATTCCTAAAAATTACTGGTTACGGGATGGATCAGTTTTCTACATGTACCTTCCAACATATGGCAAACACTGGGATATGTTTAACTTTTTTATCAGAAGATGATGAAACGAGACCATCAAAATTAAGGGAGACTTTAAGTCTGTATATTTCGAGAAATTTTAGAATAATTAATTAAATCATTAAAATTTAGTAAATCTTAGAATCTTGAGTTCCATAAATCGAAAATTTTATATAAATTATTTTAGTAATATTCAGAGTATTTGCAAACCGTCAGAATGTTGAATTTTAATTTACAAAGTTTAAATTAACAAATATTAAAAAAATTTCAAAATCTTAAAATTTTATTTATTTAAATGTCACTCAGTTTTAAACAGTTTAACAATGTTCCTAAATTACTAAATTTTCAAAATTCTTTAAAATTTATAAAATCATTCTAAATTTCAGGCTGTTAATTATCCATTTATTAGCCACTAGAATTTAAGCATTTTGTAAAAATGTGGAATTTTAAAATTTTACAACCATTTGATGGAAATGTCAAATTTTATAAAATTCTAAAGAAATTGCTTATAATATTATTCAACAAAATCTTGTAATTTGTAAATTTAGAATCCATGTATTTAGATACATTTCGCAGATAATTCTATAGAGTAAAATTTTAAATTTTGTAAAATATATACTTTTAGAATTCGAACATTCAAAATTCAAATAACAAATCTGCAAAATCTCAGAATTTTTAATTCCAAAATTACAAAATTACCGCAGTTAAGCTTTTACAAATTTCATAATTATGTTAAATTCTAGAGACATTAAGTCACTATAATTCAATTTCATGCTTCTAATTTTTAATTTAAGATTACTAAAAGGTTACAACTATGTCCTACAGATCCGTATTCCAACTAAAGGTCGTTGGGCATGTTTGCTCTTTTTCGGGTGTTTCTTGTGATTAATAGTGCTTGAATCTACTGTTTAAATTTTTTACCGAACATTCTTGCTAATAAAAATGAATTTTCCGAGAAATAATATTTTTGCAAAATAAAACCAAAAAAAAATGATTGATTTTTCTATTTCGTAAACACACATTTGTACATTTTACACAAGTGTACAAACTTCATTTTTGGGGTGATCTGATTTTTATTTTTTCAAATAAATTGAATAAACTAATTTCTAAATACTTACGTGGATATCATATTGACCAAAATTTGTTAAGAAGCTTACTATTTGTTCGTATATAACAAATTATGAAAAACACAAATAATTTTTTTTTTTTTTACAATTACTATAAAATCTTCACTAAACTATTAAGATTTATTTTAGTTCTAAAAATTCACAAACACGACACTGACACGTTTTCGGATAATATATTTGGCCCAACTTTATTAAACGTTTAACTATCTGATCCTGATTTATATGTATATCAAGATAAGTTTAGTTGTTGTTTAGTAAAGTTGTGCCTCCTTCAATTCACATAACACACTGAATTTTAAACGCCAAAAGCTACTGTATTGATCGCAATACGTATGCATTTTTGTTATTTGTATTGTGTTAAGTTAATCACATGACTTTACGGTCAGCTATAAAGCAAAAAGTGAGATTGATGTACATATGCCGTTATTCTCAATTACCAAATTTAAGTGTGTATGTATTACTCGGAAGACTTAATTTGATATGAGTGGGTGGTTAAAATAAAAATTGGACACCAATACTATTTTGTGAAAAATCATTTTACCTCTATAATCTACCATAGGGTTATACTGTTTGCACTTATAGTTGGCCGCCAAAGTATTGAATAAGAAAAATTCGCAATCGTTTTGATTTTAAAAATTACATTACTAAACCAAAAATAGCTTTTAAGATTTCTTATCATTATCAAAATAAGTATTTAGATTTTAATTAATTATTTGAATTTTAGTAGTTTCCATAAATCAAACAAGGGTTATTACAAAATGCCTTTAAGACACTTTTTAAAGGCTGGCCAAAAACCGGAACCGAAACAAATATTATTTGAAATACAAAAAATTTATTAAAACAGCATAATTCAATTAGCAACAAACAAAAATTTCTTGGCATCAAAAAATACTTCTTTAAACACTAATAATTGCGCAACATAAACACGTTACATATGTATGAACTCAACTCAATCTAATCTCCCACTAAACCCTCAACTATATATCCAAATTATGACAACCAGAACAATAAGTACCTTGAGCAGCTTACTATTAATCATCAGGTTGACTTTGTTGGTGAAATTCTAGTCAAATTTTGTGAATCCACAAATTCTTTTCTGACATCACAAAGATATGTTTTCTCCTCGGCACCATTTAAATACAATTTCTACTAAGGGCAAACACTCATAAATTAGGCATTGATCTCATCTTATGTGCCACAAAAGAAGGACTAGTTGATCTCAAATCTAAAATTACTGCTCGTTGCATTGACTTCAATAATATCGTATTAAACTATAAAACGATTGCTTCCTATTTGATTAATGGAACCCGAAACTATGATGCGGACTTGTCGACATGCGCAGTAAATGTCTTGGGGATAAAAATCAAATTCCATATATTGACAGATTACATCAAGCTAATATGCAATTTTATTATGCGACTAAATTTATAATGAATTCGGAGCAAATAAATGTTATACATACAGTTGTCCTATTGATGTTACGTTAGCACTAAAAGAATTGTTTCCAGATATCAGCACTAAAAACGGAATAGATGTAACAATGTAATTCTTCAAGTTACGGCCAAATATCGCTGAACTACCAATTCTAGATAATACGTATTATCTATCTTTCAACAAAGCGGATAAGAGTTTGTTAATCGTCCAGCTTACCTTGCCAGCAACAAGTAAAGTCTTTACGATTCACAAAGCTCAAGGACTAAATTCACCAAATGTTATATGTGTAAGAACTAATGAACATCCGAATAATCTATTTAGCAGTTTAGCATGTAATCGTTGCGATATCGAGACACGCGGGTTCACTTAAATAATTCGCGCACGTTGAAGATGATTTGCTACACTCGCTAGTGATGAAAGGGCGCCACTTAATATCGTCGGAGAGAAATGCAAAGTGTGTAAGTCCAAAAACAATTTTGTTCAGGAGACAAAGAAAACTATTTCACTCTCCTTATTGTCTACATGCAAATTCTAATTTTCATTTAATATGAATTAGAGGGTTGTATTCCATTTATTATCAGAACGTTAACAAAATGGCTTCAAAGGCATCCAAATTTTACCGTTTTGTTCTTCAAACAAACTACCAAACTTAAATCCGGGAATTAACAGTTCTGAATATTTTAGGCATGACTATGTTGTTTATAGATGCGTGATCGCAAACTCGAAACAAGCTGTAAGAAATCGAGCGGTGGTGTAAGCATAGGAATGCATACTAAACTAGTGAGTGTTCCAGTAACATTAGTCCATAATAAAGCGTTAAGCAGATTTTGACTGAGAGTCAGATGCAGAATTCGTTCGCTGCTGCAATGCTTGGTTATAATTTAAACCAACTTAACTCCATTGCTAATAATCTTGGGAAGTTTTTAGATCTTGTCTTTACCAATGAAGTAGATGCGTTTAAAGTAACTGAATCACTCAATCCATTTTTCGTAAATGATATCAACCATAAATCTTTGGATATTGTATTTGACACTCTACAGATTGTATGACGAAATCGGAACACCTGCAAAAAATTAAATACAACTTTAAGAAGGCAAACCGTACTGGTTTGCATGTTTATTTGGAAGCAGTGAATTAGGATCAGATTCTAAACGCAACGAATGTAAGCAAATAAATAAACAAATATATATTTTAGTTTTAGTTTTTGATCTTATATTTGGTTTTGCGAAGAACGGACCACAGAAATCGATGCCAACTATACAGAAAATGGTCTTGACTGCGTCACGCGATCAATTGGTAAGTCACCCATTTTCTGATGCGTAAATTTTGGTTTGTTTCAGAAACAATGAATACACCGATTTATAACCTGTCTGCATAAATTTCGACCTCTTATAATCCAATAGTTAGATCTCAAATCATACAAGAGCGTTTGAGCGCCACAATGGAGAAGCCGTATGTGTTCAGATCGAACCAATAGTGTTGAAAATATATGCATATCCGGTAGTAATAATGGAAATTTATTAGAGTAGCTCAATTTCGAATTTCGAAGACGTCCACCAACACGAAGAATTCCCATTTCGTCCAGGAATGGATTTAATAATTTTAAATTGCTCGAATTTGGAACACATTCATATTTCTTCAGGTGTTGGATGTCATTATGATATTCATTTTGTTGAACAATTTTTACAAGAGTGATTTTCGCAGTATTTAGTTCAGTAGCTGTGAGCTCACCAGTAATTTTCAATCGTCTTTTAGGTTTTATATTATTAATGTATCTTAAAATATAAGCAGTCACTCGAAGAAGCTTAGTAAACGATGCATATCGATCAAATATGTTCCAAGGTGGCGTCACAGCAATGCAAACTGATATTGAGACATTTTTCCGAAGATCCATATTTAATAAATCTGGGCTAATTGTTGGATTATGATTTTTCGGCCAATGAGATTGATCCTTAAAAAGAAATGAAGGACCAGACCACCACAGACTCTGTTTCAAAAATTCATCTGGCATTAAGCCTCTTGAGACAAAGTCAGCTGGATTTTGTGATGTCGGTACGTGACACCAGCTATGTAATAATGAAAGTTCTTGTATTTGCGTGATTCTGTTGGCTACAAACGAAGAAAATTTAGCAGGTTCAGATTTTATTCGAAGTAGAGTTATCTCAGAATCTGACCAAAGATAAATGTGGTTAAACTTCATTTGTAGACTTTCAATTACCTTAGACAACGTTTGTGCCAAGAGCAAAGCGGCACATAGCTCTAATCGGGGTATAGTTTGCCTCTTAAGCGGCGCAACCCTAGATTTTGAGCATATTAATCTCGTATGATGCTTGTTTTGTTGATCCGTGATTCGCAGATACAAAACACAACCGAAACCTTTCTCGGAAGCATCTGAGAAACCATGTATCTGTATTGCTTCTAACTTTGGTACTAAAATACATCGTGGGACAGTAATTCGATTGAGTGTTATTAACTGTCCTTTGAACTCTATCCAATCATCACGTACTTGATGTGTAATGATGTCATCCCAGTCTACATTGTGAAACGTCCAAATGGTTTGCATTATTATTTTCGCAGTTAATATCATTGGGGAGCACAACCCTAATGGATCAAATAATTGGCAAATCTCTGATAATATATTTCGCTTCGTATAAATTGATTCTAAAGAGAACTTAGAAAAATTCCAAGACCAAGAGACCAAGCACTAATGATATGTTCGACGATGATTCGGAAGGGAACGAAAGAATTGGTACATTTGAAGAAAACTTCCGTAGTTGAAATCCACCCCTTTCTAGTAGCTCTAGTAACTCAGCTTTTATATGATCTGCATCATGAATTGTATCAGAGCCCGTCAGAACGTCATCCACATAAAAATCATTCGTCAAAATTTTCGAAGCTATTGGGAAAGAATTAATTTCATCTAAAGCTAATTGAATTAATGTGCGTGTCGCTAGAAATGGAGCACTTGTTGTTTCATAAGTCACCGTAGCTAGTTTATAACAATTAACGTTGCCCAATGGATGATCTCTCCACCATATACGTTGCAAATCCTGTTGATCCTCAGCAATCATGACTTGCCTATACATTTTGGCGATGTCAGCGGTAAAAGCAACGATATGCTTTCTAAATCTTAAAACAATAGACAATAAACTGTGTTGTACAGTAGGACCTTTAAACAGGCAATCATTAAGCGATAATTTGGACGATGAGTTTGAGGATCCATTAAATACAACTCGTAATTGGGTTGTTGTACTACTAGCTTTAATAACGAAGTGGTGAGGTAAATAAAATGCCTTATTATATACGCTAGTAATAATATCAGGATTCTTAATTAATGTCATGTGACCTAGAGATATGTATTCGCTCATGAATTCTCGATATTGACGATAAATTTCTGGTTGACGAGCTAACCTCTTTTCAAGGGCATAAAACTGACGAAGTGACGAAGCATTCGAAGACCCTAAATAATTTATATTTTCATTGACAGGCAGAGAAACCGAATATCGACCAGAAGGTAAACGTTTATAATTCTTCGCATAGTGATCTTCGCAATATTTCTCATCTAAAGAGTAATGATTGTTCATTGATAATGTTTCCAATTCCCAGAATCGTTTAATATCATTATGTAATATTTCATTCAGGCATAATGTTGTTGAAATGTGATCTTCAACAGGATTGGGTGCCATTACACGACCACTAATGATGTACCCGAATACACTAGGATAAAATGATGGAAGGTTTTCCAAAACTGTAATAGCATGACCGTTAAATAATTGATGGTAGACTTCAGCACCAATCAGTAAGTCAATTTTATTGCCAGTTCAATCTCAACTGGTAATAAATTTAAATTGACGTTAACTGAACTTGCTGGCAGATTACTTGTGATTTTTGGAATCACCAAAAAATCCAAATTTACCGAAAAGTCAGATACTCTTAAAGAGATTGTCAAGGAAACCTTTGTATGAATGGTAATTTCCTTTCCACCGATACCTGAGATAATTTTCTTAATCGACTGCCTTATGAGTTTCATTAGGTTGACTATATTTTCAGTTACAAAATTCAAGTGTGACCCGCTATCTAACAGTACTCTACATAACAAATTAATATTATTTTCTGATGTCACGTTAACTAATGCAGTTCCAATCAGAATTTGTTGTACATGTTTTTCGCCCGATGGTCCTAACTTATGTTTGACGTTGTACTTTGAAATACTGGCAGTATGAACACTATCTAACTGAGGAGAATTATCTGGTGTTATTAATTCACTATTTGATATATTTGCAGTGAGAGATTTAGTCATCGGAATGGTCTTGCGGCTCTGAAATGTTGAAGTTGCCTCAAAAGCATTTTTATTCTCAAAGTGAAGCAGCTTATGATGTTTTAGTGAGCATAGTTGACACGGAGGTTTATCACATTCACTAGCTTTATGTTTGCCAATTAGGCAGTTCGTGCACAGTTGGTTTCTCTTGATGAATTGAAATCTCATTTGTGGAGTGATTTTTACGTCAGAAAATTCTGGACAATTAAATATTAAATGTGTTGCATTACAATAATGGCACTTACAACTATTTGCTACTAATGAAGTAGACTTTCCTTTATAAAAATTAAATCCTTTGCTATTTGCTCCATGGGTTTCCTTATAAGCGTTGCCTTTTTTGGTATTTGTTCCTTGGTTTAGAATAGTAATTCGAACACGATCTCGTAAAATGATTATAAATTTATCAAACTTTAATAATTTATTTGACTCAGTATTTTTAATGACGTGTATTTTCGAAGCTTTATCTAACCGTTCTGTCAAATGATGCATTAACATTAAGTCCCATGACTCAACGTTAATAAGCAGTGACTTTAGTGTATTATAATTTTTAACTGACGCATCAATGAAGGATTGAAGTGATGTTGAAGAGTTTTCCAGTGGGCGTTTGATATCATATAGCGCCTTCATGTGAATCCGTTGGATTGAGATCGAATTATCGTATCGATCACAAAGTGTTGTCCATGCAACTTTGTAATTATAAGCGGTCACACAAACAAATTTTACTGTTGAATCAATGTTAGTTTTGTTATGAATTAAATCTCGAAAAACATCTCGAAATGCCAACCAATCGCTATCCGACCCACTAAATGTTGGAAGTTTCAATTCCGGAAGTTTAATTGACATTGATGGAAAGCTTTGTTCGAGTATAGTACTATTAGCTGATGATTCGAAGTTAATCGCTTCCTTTTGTTAATTTTTTTTTATTTCGTGAAGCTTATTCAATAATGAGCTCTCAACCAATTCATAGTCGTCTTCCAACGACTCATGATCCGTTGACGCACCCTCGTCTAATATTTCTAATTTCAGTTGAACTTGGTGATATTTGTCGTATGTCAATTGTAAACGACGGATATTTGATTCGATTGATCCTAACGTGGTAAGGGACGACAGTTTATTTCAAAATTGCGTAAGCTGACCCTTAAAAGCGCTTAGCTGCCGTTTTAAAGAATCTAAAGTTTTTGACTTGGAAACTGTATCACTCTCAGAATCAGACATATTTGGTTTTAATTAATAATATACACACACCCACACGATTTAAAACACGATTTATAATTGAAGATCAATGTTTTGCCGGAAGAGCTAAAAATGTACGCGGAATTTCACAAATAAGCGAACAATGCAAATCGAAAATTCAAGATGATCACTGATTGTCAATTAGGTTGATTGTAATCCAATGTTACATCACTATAAATTATCTAATATGATTTGATGATAACCGATTATTCCACAATTTTTTATAATATATTAATAGAAATTAAATTAAATGCTAAATATATTGAAAATAATTAAATTAAGAAAAAATAATTTTTAATTACCGTACAATTTACTTATATTGGTTGATAATCACGTTGTAATGGCGACTTCGTTGATTATCCAATCTTCTTTCTTTCCAATGGTAAAATATTTTCGATGTAATAGGCACTTAGCATACAACCGTGACGTCAATGATGAATATGATGATATTTGTTTTTGCTGCTCGAAGATAGTGTGTGTAGTATTTCATGTACACGATGATTTCAGCAATATAATGATAGTTTGTTTCCAGTTGCGATGATTAATTTATTCTGGAAATGCTTATATAAACCACGATTTCAGCACAATATTCTGATGTGGTTATTTATTCCAGTTATGATTATTAATATAATCTGGAAGGCTGCTAACAACGTCCAAACAATCCGGTAATTATGACCTTGATACTCGAAGATGATGTACTGTATTGCGTATATATCACGTTTCAGCACGATTATGAGGTGATAATTTAGTCCTGTTGCGATGGTTAAGTTGCGAATAGTAATTGTTGCACCTTTACCGCAAAATGGCTTAAAGGTGTGGCACTTAACATGTGGTAGTTTTTACACCACTAACAGCAATGAATTGTTGTATTTATATCGAAGACAATAAACCACAAAATGGATTAAATGTATAGCACTTTATATGTGGTAATTTGTACACCACGATTACGTATAGTGTATTACATAACTAAACGTTTATGTAAGTACTGGCAAACTTTCGAACTATTGAAGAATTTAAGTTCACCAAATGTATGTGATCAACTGTATTATCACAGAACAGATTCACAAATTTTTCTCGAAGAAACTGTATTATCACAGTAATTGCCGTAATCCGGCTCGAAGGACCAAAATAAATGAAAGATATCGTTACTTATAATTTTGTAATGACGAGATATCTTTCATTTAAGTATAGAAGAAAAATTGTTAAAGCACTTGTAAATCAAACTCACTGTACTTTCATCAACTTTATATTTTATAAATTTAACTTTTTTATTATAAATTTCAGAACTATTTATTTATTTTATATTTATTATAAAACTCAACAGATTTTTGCAATTTTTATTTTTTAGATAAAATACATAGGAATTGTCATTAAATCGTAAAGTTGTACATATTCAGGTTAATATATAAGGAATTTATATTTATATTTTTTATGATCTTAAAGTACATAACAATTTCATTGACTAATATTATTATAAATATAATACTTATGGGCTTCACACCGTACTAACTTCATAATGATCGGTGCGTTAACACATGTATATATAAGCAGGTGTTACTAAGAGAAAGTCTTTGTAGCGATACAAAAAAAAACGACTTTGGCGCCCTTCGCAATAAATAAAATAAAAATATAAATAAAATTTTTTTTTTTGAGATTTTCATGTTAAAATCATGTTCTTAAACGTTCATTCTAACATATTCTATCATCAAAAAAAATTCGATTTTTTTAAAATTTGAAGGTGGTACGTCCCCTTAAAGTAGTTGGCATTAATTAAGAATATCTTTACTTTTCACATGGGTAATTATACGAGAGAAGAACCTAGAATTTTGTAGGTAGTTAATTGTTCAAACTACAGAGCTTTTACAATAAAATTGTTGAGAATTAAATTTAATCTTTAAAACTATGATAAATACAGCAATAAAACACTGATTCAAAACTGTTAATAGCATTTGAAGCTTTTAAATAAAAATATAAACACATCAATATTATAGTCTTCCAAGAAATTGCCTTTCAATATCAAAAAAAGCTTTCAACACTATTCATTTGATTAAGTTTCTTACAAATTTGGGGAAAAGTTCAATTTATTTCAGCCGATTGTTTTACAAAGCTTTTAAATCAAATGCACTCAAAATATAACCCAATTTCGAGAATAATTAATATGTTCACGAAATAGTTTTCTCATTTATGTAACATGTAAAAGCTTGTTGGAACTTAATCAAATTCACGAAGGTTCTAGTGGAATTTGTCTACCAAAGGAAATTTTAAACCATCATAAACAAAAAAGCTTACCTCACTTTATAAAAAAATTATAATCGATTAAGAAAAATAAGTTTATTCAGTTTATTCTCATAACTTGTTGCAGACTTGAGCATTTACCAAATACTAACAAAATTGGTTGGAAGAAATATTTAAATGGATTAATTTTAACATAAAAGTTTTTAATTTTAAAGCATATAATTTGTATATTTTATGAAATAATGGGAAAAGCTTTTGTAAGCATTTACTAGAGGAATAATTTTACGAGTTGACCCAGCTCTCGCATAGCTATATACGAAATATTACTGTAATGTCGCTTTAGGTTGTTTTATTCGCGCTATCATCTTAGAAAGGATTTCAGCATTGGTATATTTTTTCCTGAATTCTTCTTTCAACACACGAATTTTTCTAAATTGTTCTATCTCATAATAATCGACATACTATCAAATTTTTCAAGCCAGTTTTTTACAGGATAGAAATTAGAACCAGTAAATGTTTGCATTGATGGATTGATTGTAACTCTAAGAATTTTTGACGCCGGGCTTACCGTACATCCTTTTTACATTTATTTGGAAGAATAGGATAGGAATTTTAGGACATTTTTTTCTAATAATTATTTTACTACATTTTTTCTACAACAGCTTTCCCTACTTGGCATCCAAAAGTCAATATGTATTCATTAGTTATTAATTACCCCTTATGTTTTCCCACCACCTTACTACCTAATCAAACTCTTCACCCATTAAGTTTAAACTTTAGTTTATTTTAATTTCTATACCCCTGTTATGGATTACTCTTTGAGTGCTACAAACAACCTTCCTATTAATATTATTGAATGTTTTCCTTGGCTGCTTTAGCTTCCAGTACCCGCCTCCGGACCTTTGTTGTACTCTTCCCAAAACAAGCTTAAATTAAGTTATTGACTACCTGAAATCAACAAGCTTTATTAATCAAGTTAAATTTAATTTCTACCCCCACCCTTTTCTTAGATTATCATCATACATGCAATCAATAAACTCAAATATTAGTTTATGTTAATCCCGCTAGGCGAGGGCAATCCCTGTTTACAATATTTTTCGGAATCAATTCAATAAATAAACTTAATCTGTAAAAGAATTTGTATTAATCAGAAATTCAGTAATAATAAACAATTTTTGAGGTTATGGAATTAAAAGGACGACCAATTATTTGCACATTGTCTTACTCTTTCACAGTTCTTTGTGTTGTCCCCTTCTAATTAACTATGTAGCGGTCAGTCTCCTATTTATGATTCCGTTTTCAGCTTTCCTGTTTTACAGCTTCAGATTATATCGCTTGCTTTGCCTGGTGAGCCTATGTTTCCATTTTATCATGATCCCTTGCATGTTGAGCTAGTTCGAACATTCCTTGTCCATTATCCAACAATTTATTTATTCTCGATTTACACAAATTTGTTGTTAAGTAATTTTCCTCAATTGATGATTTAGCCACGGACATCTTCGATTTCACACACACCTAATTTTAACGACTACCACTTTACGTGAAACTATCCAGCTCGAGTCCGTTGCTGTGCATGGTAACTATGTTTACTAAATTTTCAAACCATTATCAGAGAACTCACCCGCATTTAGCTTTCATTTTTTTTTCGGCTCCGATCCATAATTTGTTCAAACCCATTTCATATTTCAGCTGGCATCTTTATGTTTAAATGTATTTTCTAAACGGCGGGATCTTTCTTATACGTTTGTCGCATTGCTGCCGTACTCCTCGCAAAGCATCAAATTTCTGTCGCACATCGCACAGATTTAGTAGTCCTGACGGAATCGTATCCCTTAACCCTGAACTGGCATCTGGTGTTTCTGCCTTTAGCCCCATACCCTTCGAATTTGAACACTTGTTCATGGGTACCTATAACCTTTGGCCTGTTTTCGTCGTTGGTGATGTCCTCAATGCTTGTTTGCACTTAATATTATCCCGTTTCCACAGGAACATTTCGTGCTTGCTTTAAACTCAATGTTATACTTTGACAAACAAAATTAAATTTACTTATTTAAATATTTAAATCGAATTTAAAAATTTTAAAAGTTTTTTGTTGAAAAATTTATTTTGTCCGCGAAAAAACAACCGTTCGCCAAGGCTACTTTTTTCGAATTCCTTAGAACCAGTAATTATATGCATTGAGTCTAGATTCATCCGACTAAAACCTTGGTTATCATCATCACTCACAGTTACCTTATCATTGTGTAGGGAATCATTGAATTTGTTCAGTCCTCCGTTATTAAGATGACCTATTTTAGTTGTTCATTCTCCAATTGAAGACTTTCGAGTTCCCTTGTTTTACCAGCCAAACTAAAAAAGTTTCACTGAGGTTTACTGAACATTCTTTGATAATCCGCAGTTCTTCTAGATAAGCAAATTATGTGATTGTTGTCTTTATTCGAGGGCTAGTGAACGTTTTATTCAAAAAATGTATACCGGCTGGAAATTTGTGAAAATGTTGTTTTTATCGATGAGAATGATATCGAAGAAAACCCTTTTTGAATTATGGAAACTAAAAAAATTCAAATAAAAGCTATTTTGATAAGGATAAGAAATCTTAAAAGCTTTTGGCTTATAGTTATGTAATTTTTAAAATCAAAATGATTGCGAATTTTACTTATTCAATACTTTGATGGCCAACTATACGTGCAAACAACATACCGCTACGGCTTTATGATGTTATAGAGTTAAAACCAATTTTCTATAAAATAGTATTGGTGTTCAATTTTTATTTTAACGTGAGTGTGTGATTCATATCAAATTAAATCTTCCGAGTAATACATACACACTTCAATTGGTAATAAAAAATAACGGCATATGTAAATCGATCTCACTTTTTGCTTTTTATATTTAGTCGTGCGAATGAATTTAACACAAAACAATGTAGTGCGCGATCAGTACAGTGGTACAGGTTTTAACTTTTAAAATTCTGTTTGTAATTTGAAGTGAAAAGGCACAACTTTAACAAACAGCAACTAAACTTATCTTGATATGTAAGTCAGGATCAGATTAGTTACGCGTTTAATAAAGTTGTGTCAGTGTTGTGTTTGTGCATTTTTAGAACTAAAATAAATCTCAATAGTGTATAGTGAAGGTTTAACAGTAAAAAAAAAATATTAGTGTTTGACATAATTTGTTATAACGGTGTTTAAGACTTCTTTATTGAAGAATAACTGTACACTGATCAGACATTTAAGCTTCTTAATCAATTTTGGTCAGTCAAAAGGCCGTAAGTACATATTTAGAAATATTATTTGTGTTGGATATTATGAGTTAAGTGTTTTAAAAAATTATTGAGTGATACAATACTTCCGCTGGTTTGAATCTGAATCAGGATCCAATAATTAAATTTTTGAATAAAATTTGTTCCATGATCTCCGGTCAATATTTGTTTGATAGCTACATATATAGATTATGTAGATAAATAAGTGAAATCGCATATGCTTTATATGGGACCGGAAGTCATATTTGAATTTTTATGTTTTGGATGTGTATCACAAGTTGAACAAAACATTCATAGAAAATAATTGTTTTGTTGGTTTTTTTAAATACAGGGTGTCAAATATAATAGGGATTATAGTATATGTAATTATAAAACTGGTGCCATCTTTAATTTCTTATTTTCCAAAATGGTCGTCGAAACTGTTTTGAATTTTCTACCATGTGCTTTTTTTAACTTTTTCTCCATTTAGTTTTATTAGACATACTAAAGAGCAGCTCAGAATCTTGTTTCATTTTCTTGCAAAATACGTTTAAATGAAACAATCTACCAATTTTTTATACTTAAACGTATTGTTGCCTGCGCTGATTTTTAGTATGTCTTAATAAAACTAAATGGAGAACTAAAGTTTTACGGCCATTTTGGAAAAGAAGGAAGATGGTACCGTATAGAGTACTAAAGGAAATAAATTTGTCGCGAGAATGATTTAATTAATGTCGATTTCGATTCACCTTTTACCAAATCTTTAAAAGATCACTCTCTACTGCTGGTGAATCGAACAGTTGCTCCTTAATATATATGTGTGTGTGTATGACGTTTGTATAAACATAACCTATAATTTTCATTAAATCGATATTTTTATATTAATTAAACACAAATTAATTCTTTAATATAAAATATTTATAAAAAAATAAACAGAAACACAAAAAAAAACACAACACAAATGACGCTTTCAATAAACTCAAATCGAATAAAATATCATTCAAAATGACAGTTCTATTTGTGTTTGTGTTTGTAAATCTGCCAAAAAATCGAGATTCGTAAAACAACAACAATTTTGCTCGACCGAGCGTTTTTCTTGAAGAATCGAACAGTTTGACAGCAGAAAGAGCAAGCAGACTTGCTCTTTTTTGGTGAATCGAAAACCACATAAGTCACAAATAAATCAAAAAAATTGCAGGTGCAGGGCATTATTCAAATTATTCGCAAAAATAAAAATTATATCACCCCCCAGAAAGGGAGATTCTACACATGTGTATGTACATACATATGGGTATTTACGAAAGAGAAAATTCAATAAATTTTTTTTGGTTTTATTTTGCAAAAATATTATTTCTCGAAAAATTCATTTTTCTTAGCAAGAATGTTCGGTAAAAATTTAAACAGTAAAGTCAAACGCTTTTACGGCTATTCGTTGGAGGACAGAGATGTAATTTTTAGTAATCTTAAATTCAAAATTAGAAGGATGAAGTTTAATTTTAGTGACAAGTTTCTCTAGAATTTAACATAATTATGAAATTAAGCTTAACTTCGGTAATTCAAGAATATTTATTAAATGTTGATGAATTTTGTAATTTTGGAATTAAAAACTCTGAAATCTTGCCGATTTGTTATTTGAATTTTGGATTTTCGATTTTTAAAAATTAATTGAATTTTAAAAAGTTGAAATTTTACTATATAGAGTTCTCTGCGAAATGTATTTACATGGATTCTAAAATTACAAATAACAAGATTTTGTTGGATATATTGTAAGTAATTACTTTAGAATTTTCTAGATTTTAATATTTCAATCCAATGGATGTAAAATTTTAAATCTTCACATTTTTACGAATTTTGAAACTTTAGAGAAATTTTTCTTAAGAATTTAGCTTCAAACAATTTAGTAATTTATCAACATAGCTAAACAATATCAAACATATTGGCTATGGAATTAAAAATTTCTACTAACTGTTTAAAACAATCATAAAAATTTTAAGATTTTGAAGTTTTTGAATATCTGTTAATTTTAATTTTGTAAATTAAAATTCAACATTCTTACGATTTGTGTAGACTCTGAATATTACTAAAATCATTTTTATAATATTTGTTTGAAGTGTGTAGTACTTTACTAAACTTTATTGACCCAATCAATTATTCTAAAATTTCTCGAAATATCCAGACTTAAAGCCTCCCTTAATTTTGAAGGTTTCGTTTCATCATCTTCTGATAACGACGTTAAACATATTCCAGTGATTGCCATATGTTGGAAAGTAGATGTAGAAAACTAACCCATCTCGGAACCGGTAATTTTTAGGAATTCGGAAATTCAAATTTAAAACATAACTAACAAATTTTTTACAGAATTTAGAAATTTACAAAAATTTCAAAGTATTTGTATTAATTTTTTAGGAATTCAGTTTATTTTAGTGGCTGAATAACTAGCGGGCGGTTTAAAATTTTGAATTCTTGAATTTTAACTACAAGTTTCTAAGAATTGACTGATAATTAGTGATTAAGTTACTAAATGCTCTAAATTCAATTTTTCTACAATATTACAGAATTACAAATTTCTAACGACTTTTTAAAGAATTTTTTGTTACTCACATTTTTTAAAAGTTTTGGATTTTTAGTAATTTATTGGGAAAAATTTCAGGCAAAGGCTAAATTTGTAAATTTTTAGAACATTAACTCATCATCTGCCAATGTGTGTGTATAATAACCCATTTGGGACATAATATTCTTACTTCAATGGGCCATCCGTCATCTCCATAAGGATAGAGAAATGGATAAAGTGTCGGATCACATTTTCGATGCAAGATATTTATTTATGTTGTAGTGACGTTACTAAAATCTTTATTATAAACACAAATGTCTCTTTCAAATGGTGGTTCACCATTTATATTTTGAAATACTACAGCAATTTTATTTGCTGCTGTTGGAACATTGTATCTTCTCTGATCCTTTTTTGGATCATTGTGAAAAGAGAGTGTTAAAGATGGTATTTCAATTCCGTTCTCAGTTAAACCTTTATCTATTTCTTGCATCATCTTGTATGATTTTGCAAGCTTATTATTTACTTGCATAAAGTCAGATAACTTCCGCGCATTGATTGTTTGTCGCAACTTTTCCTACTTCTGCTTGGGTGTACGCTTTTAGAGGTCGCATGATATATTTGACGGTTATTTGACAGTACTTCTAACACTTGATAAGGGCTAAAATACTTTGAGCAGAATTTCAAACTACTGCCCTACTGCGTTCTTCTGATTGCCACCAAATCTTCGACTTTATAAGGAACGGCTGAATTTCCTATTTTGGTTGAAAATTCGACGTTGCTCATCTTGTGCGTTTTCAATATTCTCCCATACTTTCAAGCTTTGATCTTTTCTGTCCACTATGAAGTGAATAAATATTTCTTCTTCAACTATTTTCGCTAGTTTTATGCATTCAGTATTTCTCATTTTGACTCCGAATATCGCTTCAAATGGTGTCATCCTAATTGTTCGCTGCCATATTTCATTTATAAATCTTTGAGGATTAATTTGCTTAATTTTGAAAGAGAAGATACTATTATGAAATTAGTCCTTTCAACATATCCATTTTCGCGTGCTACCTCTGTGACTGTCATTATATGATAAACACCGTTTTCATGGCAATAACCTTTAAAAATAGTTGCCGTGAAACATGGTCCTCGATCGATAATCATTTGTGTCGGCTTCCCAGAAAACACTTTTTTGCAAGTCCAACTTCTGAATTTTAACCAGGTAAATCCAAAGGAAATTAGAGAACCCATTTCACCTCAACCATTTTTTGCTGTAGCGAAATGTCCAATATATAAAATACCAACATGCAGCAAAAATTGTTTATGAGATCCTTAGCTCTAAAGTTGTATGATTAATTGAACCTGTTCGTCGTTTAGAAAATCATATTCTACAATCAACGATTTACGATTCAGTGCATCAACGTGTCTCGTTTTAGTATACCAGCACGATGTTCTATGACATAGTCATAATCTTCAAGACTAAGTGCTCAGCCATAGCAATTCTTGGATTTATATCCTTTTTCACCATCGTTCAGAGGCAAGAGCCTCAAGGTAATAACTGCAGTAATTGGATTCTGATACGGTTGTCTTTTGGCTGTAGAAATACACTGGGTGAAAAGGCCATCATTTGGATTCTTCTGCAGAAAAGTGGCTCCCAGCTTCGGGGCGTCCGTGTAAAGTTCCTTCTGCTGCAAGTCTATAAAGTGCCAGTTCCTAACTAAGCACACACTGTTCTTGAAAGCCATTAATTAAAATCTGTATAAACTATAATGGGCCATACACTTATGCGTATAAGACACATTTGGCCTTAAAATTTTTGTCATGAATAATGAACATGATGCCAAGTTGATCCCGTAAGATTTTATTTCCGGCCCTGAATATTTCTAGAAATCGGAAATTAAACTGTGCGATCGACTAAGATGGTCCAACACAATATACGATTACCTATAGCAAACAATCATTACATACAGATTATTTTAAATTTGTTAGTTACTAATAGCGGGCACCACAGCAGATCATACTTATGCGAATTTACTTCCGACACTTAATGTTCCTCAGGGTGACTAAGATTTGTCTCAAATAAATTAGGCTGCTTGACTTTGATTTACAATTTTTATCACAGATAGGGGGCAATACGCCAATTTGAGCTCATAAGAATTTAGACCGAGACACACGGTTCTTGAGGATCGTTAATTACAATCTATATCAACTTAACTGGACCCAACTTATATGCAATGATAGTCCCAAAAACAACATAAGGATGATCTTACATATTTTGTCATGTATATTTGATGTTCTGCCCAGTTGATCTGGTAAGATTTTATTTATGGCACTCAAAATCCATCGCACCCGTAGCTGCCAGGACGACCGTATACAAAACTGTGAGTTCACCTTCAGACATCAATTCGTACTGCCAAAACCGGAATAATTTGAGCTTTTGATGCACAGCAAAAAAGAAGAGCGAAAATAGAAAACTATCATCTGTTCTCTGGAGACATCAACTAACCAGTGTGCTTTCTGAAGAGAGTGTGGATACAGACAGAACCAATTACGTGAACCATAAAGGATCAACACCAGAAATGCTTCTACTGTCAGGAAACCGGCCAGAAGACATAAGGTAAAGTGCAGGAAATATTGGAGAAAATAAAAAAGGTTGCTACTGGCAATGCTACTCAAGAACGAAGTTGTGTTAAATTTTAATTTTGTGTGGATTACTGTAAGTTGAAAACCCTACGATACGTTGAATATATTACATGAAGATAAATGGAATACAGAACATTGGATCTGAAGAACGGCTACTCGCAGTTGTATACCCGGAGGACCGAGGAGACACACCATTTATAACAAATGATAGATTCTGAAAATTCTAAGTTCTAGCGACACAATAGAAAAACCACTTCGACTATCAGGAACTAGGTGCTGGCTGTCATAAAACTTCTGAAACATTTTCGCAACCATTTGTAAGGTCAAAAATTCGTGATTAGAACTTCATTATACTTCAATTCGAGTACACCGAAGGTGAAGCGACAAGGTGGATATTATTTTAGAACTGTATATGAATACAAGGTAGGTTGGTTTAGTCTGTCTATATCTATTCCTAATCCTAAGTATACTGTTTCATAGAACCCTTTAAACGCACTTAAGTTTGGGTGCATCAGAATGGTCAGCTTACTAGCCGGCCAGTCTGCCCTGATCTCTGCAGTGATCTTCTGTCCAGTCTCTTGATTTAAATCGAAATCTTAAATCATGTGCTTTTACCAGTTTTAGGGCTAGTTGTGATAAAATGTTTGGCAAGAAACCAAAAGTAATCCTGCGTCCTGCCATCCATAGAATTACTCCACCTATCTTGCCATTTTGAGAATAACACTTTCCGCTTGCTTCCATTAAGAGGTTTAAAGAGGTCTGCTCTTATATCGCTACTGGAAATTTACAAAACGGAGGTTTGTGGGCATCCGTTATCTATACTAGAGCTATTCATAAAGCTGCGATAATATACACGGCCCTATTAATGGCCACGCCCGTTGGATCATTTCGGCCTTGACGCTGTTTAATTGATGACGTTGTTTCTTCGCTATCGTCAGACAGAAAAGTGTTAAGTACGCATTGAGTAGTATCCTTTCAACGAGTGGTCGATGCGCTATCGTTATATACCAAGGTACTAAGTACCTCCAAAGTTGCTAATTTTACCTCTAATTTTACTTTTTGTGGTCATTTGAGTAGAATACTTGCATTACATTAATTTACAACAGTATATCTAATACTGGTTTCTCATTAAGCATATTCTTATCAATACCAAATTGGAAACGAACATCTTTCTTCAAAAGCAACAGTAGTGGACGAGCGATGACTGCATAATCAGGAAAAACTTTCTAAAATATCCCGTAAGACCAAGGAAAATTTGTTTCTTCTTCAGTGAGCTTGGTTCTGGAAACTTTTGTAAAATTTGCTTATTGTCAACATAACTGATCGTAGCTATAATAATGTCATCCATGTAGACTAAAATTTTACCACTAGAAATTCTAAGAAACGTACTCTTTTATCATCTGGCTTTTTAAAAAATTTCAAAATGGCAGATCAAAATAGCGGATTCAAGTAGCGAACAACACTCTAAGCGAGAATTTTTATTCATTTAAAAACATTCAGGGTGTCGCAAATTTTTTAAATGACCCTAATTGGATGTATTTTTCATCGCTGAACACGAATTCAATCAAACTTTTGACCAAAAGTTTAGCAGTTCATCCCTAACCTCTAACATGAATATACCCTAACTTTGGCTAAAATCTCCGCATTTCATTCCTAACCTCCAAAAACTTCTCAAAAAAGCAGTCTTACGTAATTTGCGATCAATGAAATCGTCGCAAGTGTCTGGAAAGTGCTTATCTTTGGGTATTTTTTACCACTAAACTTGAACACAACCTCACTTTTAACCAAAAATGCAGCATTTATTTTTGGCACTCATACAGAACCTCCAATTGAACTGAAATTCTGATGGAATTCATTTTCAATATTTGTTGATGCATATTTGGAGGGTTTTGCCTATAATAAATGGCCGATGATTGAAATGTTGGCGTTGATTTTGGAAATTCTGATTCCTAGAAAATTGTGGATAACTAGGTGTGGGTGGAAGATCTATATTGATCCTGTTGATATTTTTTTATTTCATATACGCTATTTTCTGTTCCTTGTGGCAAAATCTCAGAGCTTCGGCCAAGGTGCTAGGTCTCATTGTACGAATCATAGAACCCATTGGTTCTCTAAGACCGGTTAGGAATACGGATAAACAAATGGATTGGTATCATGTGTTTTTTGTAGTCAAAATATTTATACGAACTCCGTTCTGTGAAGTAATAATGTTGGCATTTTTAGACATTGTATTTGAAATGCCAACAATTTTGCCAAATAATTTCTCTACAGGGTCTGATCCCTGCGATAGTCGATGTAAATCCCTGATAAGGCTTGTCTCATCCCTCTTATCGGCATAATGTGTAACAAGAGTAGTCCTAATTGAGTCCAAAGCATTTGTGGTACCATATGAGCAGGACTTTACCATTGATGTATAGGGAATTGTTAAAATTAAATTTTCTCGATGAATTTGTGGACTGTATATTTTATATGTTATATTTCTTCTACTCAAATTTGACGAAATAAAATAAAACAATCCTCCGAAATGGGGAGATCGCGGTGGAATTGTATGCCATTGAATATTCGATTCCAAGCAAAATTTGAGCACTTCGTTTTGATGTAATTCCGACAGGAATAAACTACGAAGATCGATTAGCTCGGATTTCGTCCCGACAAAATTAGTGGCATTGTCCGAATATATGGTTGAACATAGCCCGCGCCGAGACACAAATCGTCGAAGAGAAGCTAAAAAGGCTGAAGTGGACAAATCCGACACCACTTCCATATGGATCGCCTTTGACGCGGAACATATAATTATTGTGACATAAACCTTAAATCTTCGAATGGTATCGAAGGTAGGAGCCGTTGAATAGGTAATTGACCCATGATTTACTGTAAAGTGTGATGTCTAACGAAGGAACATACTACCAATCATCTGAGGAACTTAAATCTTGAATTTTAGAAATCCTGTGGGCTACGAAAGTTTCAAATCGCCCTGGACTCGACATTATTCTATGCCACGTAATCTCGGAATCTGTCAGAAAATTTCCGATAATACCGACCTTTTAGTAGATTGTTGCGCGATACTATATTTTTGAAAGGAAAAATTGAATTTATCAGTTTCGATGTTCATGTTCCGCACTGCATTCCAAGAACTGAAAACGATTTTGAATGATGGGACTCGCCCAAAGACGAAACCACTGGATGATTTGAGGTTATTTTACGTAAGTCAAATCCTCCTCTACTCAAAAGATTTACAAGATCACTCTTCAATTTAATCGCCCATTCCAGATTGTCAGAGCCAGTCAAAACGTCGTCAACATAAAAATCGTGCTCAAGCACTTTTGAGGTCTCCGGAAAAATTGACTGTTCGTCTTCGGGCAACTGAACCAATGTACGAATTGCGAGGAATGAAGCACTCGCTGTTCCGTAGGTTACTGTTCTGAGTTTGTAACACTTTAACAGTACCGATTCTGACTCACGCATCTTGAACTAAAATCGGACGATACATTTTCGTTATGTCACCAGTGATGCCAAACAAGTATTTACGAAATCTCAGAATAATCGAAAACAAGTCCTGCTAAATAGTGGGACCAATGAGGCATTAAAAACGACGCGTAATTTGGTTGTGGTACTGGTTTCGCGAATTACTGCGTGATGTGGCATAAAATCTGATCAATCAATCGTTCCGAAAGATGGTGAATGAGAAACAAATCCCAGTGCTGAACTGGAACTTTCAAAGCCTTTAATGAATTATAACTCTTTACCACACTGTCGACAAAATATTGAAGTGATGATGTAGAATTTTCGCTTGGCCTTTTAATTTAAAGTTTTTAAATTAAAGTAAAGTTTTTTCATGCAATTGGATAATTCTTGTTTGAGATTGGAAAAGGTTGTACAAATTTATAGCCCTTTACGTCTCTAACACACGAAATTAGATAATGAAATGTTGCAACATTGCTTAAATTTGTATTTGAGTGAATCAATTCGATAAAAATACCCCGAAAATCCAACCAATTTAATTCGGGCCCATCGAATTTAGGCAAATAAATATTTGGAAGTTTGAGTGATACGGAAGTTTGCAAGGGGTGTAATATGGAATTCCTTTATAATTTCATTAATATCTTCTTCAGATCGTCACATTAGTTACATATTTAGCACTGACAGAATTATTATTTGATGGACTGATATAGTATTTTAGGGTATTTATTCAATTCTGGTTGTTTGGCTTTAATTGTTTCATTATTTACGGTGAATAACAAATCGATATGCTCCTCAACAGATTTAAGTTCAAATTTTGTAGAATTAGTAGAATTTTCGAAATTGTTATGCTCATTGATCAAACTAAGTATATTGAAATATCAGAATTACGGTCATGCTCGAAATGATTTTCATAGTTATCGTTTCTAAACAAATGTGATAATTTTACTTTGACTTCATAGGGTAGAGCGGTAGAGTGACACAGATTTATAGATCTTGAACTCGAACAACTGTATCCTGATTTTTCTGATCGAGTTCGTGAGAGTTTTCCGCTACATGTATGTTCTGAGTTGTAGATGGTGAACACGCACTGTGCTAATTAATTTTCCGCCGATTTCAGTAAAACTCAACAAATTTTCTTTTCAAATTTTAATTTATTTTATTTTATGTATTTGCTCTTCCAAATTGCTGATTATTTGTGACCCGATTCATTATTTGACGTCTCTTTATATACAAAATAAGTGCGATCTATGCGGAGAACGCATGAGTAAGTTTTATACAAAATGCTTAATACTAATTCAATATAGATGGCAGTAACGTAAGTGAAGATACAAATTAACAAGTTTAATTACTATTACATAGATTGCGTTAATTCAAGACAATTTAAATTTAATACAACTAATGCAAATTAGATGGTATTAAGCCAAGACAACTTAAGGTAATTTCAAATATTAAAAACTAGATGACATTCTTAAATAAATACAAAATTGTACATTATAACGTTCAATTGTGTATTTCAGATGATCACCATTACGGTGGCCGTAACATCCTGGCCGGCTAAACGAACAAGATGACCCCATAGTGGGTCCCGTTGCCATGTCGAATAATTCCTTTAGCCAATTCCAATACAACTAGGCGGTACAACATGCTCTTTTCTTATACAAATTTTCATAATCAACATCCACCATTTGCTCTAGGATACTGGGAAAACCTTAGGGAAAACTTCCATTAAAAAACCCTAAAGAAAACCAGCATCAGATGTGATTGCTTCTTTTTCCATCGGTAGTAAACATAATTGATTGATCGGTCGCACTAATTTGCCTTTCTCCATTGTCAGCAGCACGTCACACACTGATATACTATGCTGCGTAATAAAACTCTACATCGAAAAATCCAATACTTATTTCTCAAATATTGCGTACAAAGTTGCACTCCCCCATGTCATAAATCTCTATGAGCCTTTTCGACTATTCTTCTAACTAAAGTACCTTTGTGATCTAAAATAATTGGCTTCCGCTGTGCCAACGGTAACTGTCCCTTGTCCAATCTTCCAGTAATCCTCAGTAATCCCTGCTTGTCCATCCATGGAGTCAACATCCACAATCGGCTAGTCTTGGATATTCCAGCCTTACCAAGTAGAGCTTTATATTCGGCGTCAGTCGTGGCACAGAACCTACTCCATTGTTTCTTGTAACACCTTCAAGTTTGTTGCTTCCTAGAGCTGGCAGTTCCTGATTTAATAGATTATTTGCCTTCACTGTGTTATTGTTAAGCCTGCGATTACGAACGATTCATATGATGACCTTTTCTCCATTAATTCAATTTCTTGATCGCCATGTTCGACCGTCGTCAGCCAGACACTGTCTAATCTCACTGGTGGTTCTTTACATTCCGTCTCAATCTGGATATTAATCTCTTTGTTGCTCAGTTTGGGAGTCCAATATGGCCACTCCTCATTACTCTCTCTCAGCATAGCTGGTCCTCTCCGCCATAGCTCGTTTCTTAACAGATTTTCCACTTTTATCCCACGAGATATTAGATCGGCAGGGTTTTGTTCCGATTTGACATAACGAAATTGCTCTAATGCTGATTCCTTGAGTATCCTATCAACTCGATTTGTCACAAATGGTTTCAATCCATTAATAGGCTTTTTCAACCAATGTAACACTATTTCTGAATCAGTCCAAATATAAATTGGCGCTCTCCTTTATCTTCCGAATTAATTTACAACTTAGCTCAACCGCACATAGCTCCAATCTCAGTATTGTTACTAATTTTATAGGAGCTACCCTACTTCTTGAACACAATAACCTGGCACTCCACTGCTTGTTAATACACACTCGGACATAAACCGCTACTTCATACGCCTTATTTGACGCATCAGAAAATACATGAATTTGAGTTTTCTGGTTTCTTGATGTATCTAACCATCGTGGAATCCGTAATTCATTAATTAGTCTTAATTCATGATAAAAATCCTTTCATTCTTGTTGTATGGATAACGACAAATGTTCATCCAAATTACTGCCCAGTCGCCATAACCCCTGAATAAACAACTTCGATCTTATTGTAACTGGAGATACCCATCCTTGTGGATCGCCGCTTCTCCGGTGATAAACCGTTTATTGATGACATCAGGTTGATTACTCCTGCACCTTGCCAAAGTAGTTTAATAATTTCCTTTGCCCTTAACTTGATTGCTTGGGATTCTGACTCAACTGACGTTGACATATCGTCCATATAAAAGTCGCTTTGGATTGGAGAAGATGCCAACCCATAAGTTACCACTGTTAACCAATAGTCACGAATTGGCTCATCTGAGTTTTCTCTCCACAAATTCTTTGCAGATCCCAATGAATTTTACTTTTACAAATATCCGCCGTTAATGCTATTTTTCCGGTGCGAAATTTCATAACTATATCCAGTAAGTCCCTCTGAAGGCGTGGCACAGTGTATTGTGCATCGTTTAATGATTTCCCATTGGTAGTTTTTGCTGAACCGTCAAAAACAACTCTGAATTTGCGCGGGTGTGGGATGTAATTACGTAAATCTAATAATCCATCGCTCGTTGCATATGACCTAAGTGCTCATATTCCGTCATGAATTCAATATATTTACTCCTATACTCCGGGTCACGTTTAAACTTATTCTCCTGACAGTAGAGTCGACGTAATGCCACAGCTCTCGATTCTCCTAATTCCACATCAGGCTTCATTGGTATAGTAACACTATATCGATTGCCCGTTTTAAGAACTGTGCTTTTGAAATTGTCCTCACAGAATTGGTCTTCAGCTGATAACAATTTTTCATGCATCTCGTCTATTTCCCACAGTTTTAGAACCAGGAATCGAATTTCATCCTTAATCGTTATCCCTATTGTACACAAATGTTCTCCAAGATCTTGTAATAAACCTTCCCGCGAAACAATCCATCCAAACGATGTATTTTGGGCTAATAACTCAGCTGCATTGCGGCTTATACCTTCGTTGATATGGATTGCCAATAACCCCACACCAATTATTGCATCTATCCGTCCCTGCTTATAATACTGTGGATCCGCCATATCCTTTGCCTCAATATTACAAAATTGCTCTGGTTGAAATGATCTTTGGGGATGTTCTGGAATCGAGTCCAAAAATACCACAAATCGGTAACTTGGTATACTAATCGAATCGGTTGTTCCGAGGTCCTCCATCTCTTTAGTTGCTATTGGCCATTTCTTTGAGATACTGACCCAGGTACATCGACAGCTTTGCCATTATGTTTGGTCTTAAAGCATAACTGAAAATGATGTTTCCTTAAGGTCTTGGGGCAATTTGTACAACCATCTCTTTGGCATTCTGTTGCGGTATGACCGGATCTCAAACAACATAAGCATAACTTACGTTGATACACAAATGCCTTTCGGTCTTGTAGATCCAAGTTTCTAAACATATCGCATTTCTCAATCTCGTGTCTTGACGTACAACTTTGCATAATACAACGTGAGGATTCAACAACCCCTGTTGATCCATCCTTCTCCTGAGCTGATCCGTGGTTATTTCGGTAGTTTTCTCGGTTATAATGCAGCTGGTTGTATTGAGATGATCGATTACCTCTTTGCTCCTCCCTAGGCTTATTATAGCGTCGATCATCTGACCCAATGTACTCATTCTCTTCAAACTTACGGCGACCCTTAGCCTTGATCTCCAAAAACTGCTTTAATTCCTCAAGAGTGGGTAAATTTACTGTCCCATCAAGACTACGACGCGACGTCGCTCCCAAGAATCTAAGGTACATTTAGAAAGACGCTGCTTGGCATAATGAATCAAAAATTGATCCCACAAATGAGCCGTAAAGAATCATGATTCTCTCGTTCTTGCCTTTTAATTACATGCATCTTACCCAGGATACAATGAATTACGTGGTAGTCGTCGTCGAACGTCTTCATTAAAACCTCCCATGCCGCCTTATAATTACCACCTGTAGGTTGCCATGGGCCCAACGTTATGGCTGCTTTCCCTACACAAGCCTCTTGTAGATACAAGAGTTTAGTAACGGGATCATAGTTTTTATTATGAACTTCTTTATAATAGTTGGCTGACGATTTTCAGCATCAACTAATGTTGATGCTCTACAACTTGTCCCATTCCCACACTGCACATTTAATTTGTCCTGTATCTTAACCATTAAGGACATAAACCGATTCTCCATATCATCGTATACCTGACTCGTGACCAACATGTTACACTGACGATATACTGTATCGGCATCCTCAAATAATTCGAAATGTCGTCGCAACCTTTCTTGACGCATACGCAACTCTGATTCAGTTAGTGTCCCAAAATAATCCTCATCCACTGATTCATTATAAAATCGGTTTAATGAGTCAATTCGTTGCTCACGAAGGACGTACAATTTTTCTCCTTCCATTTGATTTGGACTTGGTCTGTCATCTGATACCTCATCTCCACTAAGCATCACAACCTCTTCGCTTTCAAACCATAACTGATTATCATCCTCCATTTCGCAATCTCCTAAAATTAAAATTCTACCATTCTGTTAGAGCTTTCATCTTCACCTTCTTGTGACCGCCCGAATTATTGGATCATTTTGGCCACCTAATTCCTTATTTAACTCATCCTTCCTGACCAGTTCCCTTCAAACAAAAACTAAATTATTTAATCCCTAGAAAAAAGTAGCTTTATTTCATCATAAAAATCATTTTAAAACAATAACTCCTTCCTCTTCTCCAACTTCAACCTTTTCCTTCATCACCCATACCATTCCCCAATACAACGTGGCTCCTTTTTTCCTCTCCTTCCAACTCTTCGAATCTCATTTCCAGCTTTTCGAATGCCTCAGTTTTTTGATTCAGCGTATTGAAACACGTACATTTTTAATTTACTTTTTTTCGGTCCATAATTCAAAATTATTAAAATTAACAATGACGAAAGTACGTTGCGAGAAAAAAGAATGTTGTATGACGGAGGATTCAAATGTTCAAAATGATATGGTTGAAATTATATATATAACCCGACTAATTAGTCCAGAGAAAAATGGAAAAAAAATATTTGAGAGTTCGGTCGCAACAAAAGTGCTTAAACCTGGCAAATCGGTTGTGCAACGTGAACATAAATGTTATTTTATACCGACAGCTGAAGATCCCTACCTCCATATAGATCCGGATTGTGAAAAACCTTGTGGAATGGAAATCGCCGGGCCCTCTACCGCCTCGATTTGTCCCGGTCCGCCTCCTCAAGATCGGCACTCTCGATCAGGAAGGTCATCAAATGTAGACGACCCGTTAATAAATTGCCAAAATATGTGCAGACAACAATTTCACGATGAAATAGAATCAGAATCGGATGATTGCGGTTGCTAAATGAAATGAATTTAATTTTTTTTTTGTGCAAGAAATAAAAATGTTTTATCGATAACTACCTGCCGTGCACCAAGGACCTTCGCAAGCAAGACATCCTTTCTCCCTTCTGGCGAAACTAATAAAAATCGTATTGTATGTATGTAGGATGTGTCAAGAAATATCTTCTGGATTAAAGATGCACTTTAATTAGGAACAAAAACAAATCCTTGGTGTAATAAAAAATTTTAATTATATTACGTATTACAAATACAAACTACAAACAAACTACTGCCTCCGCCCATAGCAATTTATACGTTCGAATTCCTTCTCTCCCTTCGTCCTGGCCTTGCACTTTTTCAACCCACGGTCGTACCTCACTATCAGTTATGTTTATTTCTTCATCTATCGCCCTAATCTCATCCCTAGAGTTTGCTCGTTCGCTTTTATCTATGGACTTGATGATTTCGTTTAACTCCTGTATCTTTGCCTCCACCAATTCCTCCATGTTACCATTGGCCATTCCGTCTCTACTGCTAAAATAATAAAAATTTACTATACAAGGTTGCTTGCAAGGCACACCAAATTTCCTCCGATTCTTTTAAATTTGTGTTACCTTTTCCCTCAATAATTTATTTGTACAACGTTGCTTTTTATTAGACTGAATTTCCTTTGGTACCCCAATTATCCCGCGTTTTTGGCACCTTGAACACGCACTGTGCTAATTAATTTTCCGCCGATTTCAGTAAAAGTCAACAAATTTTCTTTTCAAATTTTAATTTATTTTATTTTATGTATTTGCTCTTCCAAATTGCTGATTATTTGTGACCCGATTCATTATTTGACGTCTTTTTATATACAAAATAAGTGCGCTCTATGCGGAGAACGCATGAGTAAGTTTTATACAAAATGCTTAATACTAATTCAATATAGATGGCAGTAACGTAAGTGAAGATACAAATTAACAAGTTTAATTACTATTACATAGATTGCGTTAATTCAAGACAATTTAAATTTAATACAACTAATACAAATTAGATGGCATTAAGCCAAGACAACTTTAGGTATTTATTATTATTATTATTATTACTTGAGGGCCATGTGGGGGCGCAAGCCACCCCGCACTGCGACCTAAAAGATCTTTTGTACATAAGCCCTACTTAATTATCCGTCCAGCCAATATTCAGGCTCTTAATGAACCTGATAATACTGCCGACCGGTACGTGATACATACTATCTGGGCTCATTGCTCTCCCTCCTAGATGTAATAACATTTACTTCTGCTAGAAAAGCGGTAGCATTGGGACTCAAGGACTTTGAGAGGGCAGACCCACTCCCGTGTATTCCTTCCCGTGCCTCGTCTACCGTTTTGATTTGACTCTTGCGAGTTGCTGGGAATAAAAAAAAGTCGCCTGTAGGTCACCCAGGTTTACTACAGGAAGGCTAAATAAAACTAGAGGGTGCCTGGTATCCAGAGTCCGCATATATAGACTGATTAACCTATCAGCCATTCATCCATCGGCATATGCTGTTCCACCTTAAATTAGGGATTTTTTGTCAAGGTTTTCTCCTTTAGCGCCGTACTTTAGCCTGTCACAAAAGTCTATATTCAGCCTAATGGTTACAGTTACCGGTGGTTGCCACGAGGAGGCAGTACGTACACTTGCGCCTACTGGAAGCTTACGGAGCCCCTTCCAATAGACGCCAAACCACCGACAACTTTAGGTAATTTCAAATATTAAAAACTAGATGACATTCTTAAATAAATACAAAATTGTACATTATAACGTTCAATTGTGTATTTCAGATGATCACCATTACGGTGGCCGTAACAGATGGATTGGTGCTTTCTTTTCGCTGATTATTATACATCCGTTTTCTGCAATCTTTTAACATATGACCTATATTTTTACAATATAAACATTTAACTGGATTCTTGTAATTTTTAATATTCGTTAATATTATAGCTTTTGGATCACTGGGTAAGGAATTTCGCGAATTTGATAAATTTCCTGTGTAAGATGGGCTAGGTTTATTCAACTGAAAACACTCTTTAGCGATGTGACCTGGTTTAGAACACAATTGGCATTTCATAATTGTCGGCTGAAATCTAGATTTGTTCATAAATGACGTTTCCTCTTCTATTGCTTTATCTACTGCTTCCTTCAGAGTTTTGAACCGACATGCTTTCACAATAATTGAAATGGAACGATGTAATTCATCCTGAAATGAGCGTAAGACGGTTGCCTCGTTTCAGACTGTAAATCACTTCAGCACTTTTTTTTCTTCTCTACGTATGCAAGTACTATTAAGCGCAGATAAGGTTTTTTTTAATGTTACGCGCAAACGTACAAACGTCTTCATTTTGACCTTGAATATGTTTAATAAGTTCAATTTGAAGCTGTTCAACCGTGCAGACGTAGCACGAATTTTCAACTACTTCAAACGTGGAAACCATCTCTTTACACGAGTATTGAAACAATTTTCTTTGCTTTACCAATAAACAGGAATATTATTAACAAGCGAGTATTTCTAGATCTTCTTCGACGTTCTGAATAAAATGATATAGTCCGTGTTTCTCTCCTTCATATGGTGGGAGGCCTTTTACCAAATGGAACACACTGATTTGCAGATGTATTTTTATGAAATTGTATATTTGATAAATTTTTTTTGCCAGTATCATTCGGGTTGGAGCTTGATTTCTTAAATAATGCCTCCGGAATCCAAAATTGTGCTACACTGAAAAAAAAGAATGGGTAATTTTAAGAAAAAAATTGGGTAAAATGAACAAAAAAATAAGTTAAAATTCTGCTTACGTAGCGCTAAGGTAGTTTAACAATAATTGAATTGCTAATTTAACTAATTTAACTTTTTTATTTTTATCCAATTGCAGTGTAATTTTAACTAAATAAAAGTAAAAACATTTTAAGCATGTTTAGTAAAGTTAACTTAAATGATAGGTTGAAATGGATAAATAACACTACCCTGCAAAATTTTGCCCCTGGACAATGAATAGTTGTTTCCGAAGTAATTTTTCACGCTAAATCCGAATCCGGGCTCAGAATTGCTCTATCACGTCAAGTTTTTGAGATATTCTAACCTAAAAGTGCAAAAAACACTGTTTTTGACATATTTGAGGTTATGTAGCAATACAGTTTTTATTTTTTTATAAGAGCCATGTATGGGATCTTATTGCACAAGTCTTCCTCTTTCAAATGCTGTTGAATTTGCTCAAATATCATTTTTTTTCGCCGAGATATCGAATTTTCAAATTTGCATATTCGTGAATTTTTCTGTATAAAAACACTACCCTGCAAAATTTTAAAAATTTGGTGCCACTTGACAATGAATAGTTGTTTCCGAAGTAATTTTTTACGCTGAATCCGAATCTGGGCTCAGAATTCCTGCATCACGTCAGGCTTATAAGATATTCTAACTTAAAAGTGCATATATACCGTAGGTATAAAAGGTACTAAGGTAGTGTATTATACAGCATACCGACAAATTCACGAACATTATATTTTGAAAATGCGATATCTCGGCGAGAAAAAAACATATTTGAGCAAACTCAAAGGAATTTGAAAGAAGAAGACTTGTACTATAAGATCCCACACATGAACTTTTGAAGAAAAAAAAAATCGCGGTGCTAGATAACCTCAAATACGTCAAAAAACAGTGTTTTTTGCACTTTTAGGTTAGAATATCTCATAAACCTGACGTGATAGAGCAATTCTGAGCCCAGATTCGGATTCAGCGTGAAACATTACTTCGGAAACAACTATTCATTGTCAAGTGGCACCAAATTATTGAAATTTTGTAGGGTAGTGTAATTAGTGAAATTTACAAATTAATATTTCTAGTTTAGCTAAGCACCGATAATTTAATAAGCAAAATTAACTAAGTTACCAAAGTTAAAACAAACGAAAATTAACTTTTGCTAAGTAAATTTGATATAATATAGCACAGTAAAATTAACTTAGGTAAATATATATATATATATATATATATATATATGTATGTATACATGTATGTATAATTTATATCCTATTATATAATATATATTTTTTGTTAGTGAAATAAAACAAATTGTTAATTTGATTAGACCAAGTTTATTTTATTATTCTCCTTAATATTTTAAAATTAAATATTATAAACCTTGTTACAAAACAAATTCAATTCAATTAGATATATTTGTAAATTATCATTTAGACATAATAATATCATATTTATATTATTGTTAAAAATAAATAGTAATAAGAATAACTAGTAATAATTCATGTATCCAAAAAATGTAAGTAAGTAACTGTAAGATTACTATATATATATTAAAAAAAAAAAATTAAAAATAAATTCATTTTCTGTTTGTTTAATAAAATTGCCTATTGTGGTCTGTTTTCTAAATCTGTAATTAATGTTAAAACTGAAGGTACATTTTTGTCGTATTTGGTTTTTATTTCATAGAAGTATAATTGAATGAATAACCATACATTAAAACATGGTTTTGGATATTCTAACTGAAAAATTTGAAATAATTTAAAATGAATATCAACGGCTTCTAAAAAGCTGCCGCATAAATATTTAAAGCCATCTAATATTATTATAAATTGAATGGCATCAGTTGGCTTTCCTAAACACATTTATAATGGTTGAAGATGTGTTTTATTTATCAAACATTTTTTTTTGATGTTGTCCAGTTCAATTTCCATATCGGCGAGCGTCTCCACCTGAATTAGAAACCAGTTTTGGCTGTCTTTAATAGAGTATTTTACAAAGTTTTTTGTTTTAGAATTTATGTTGATCAGCGACGGTGGTAACAAAACACTTAAACATTTAATTATTTCAATGTGGTACGTGTCTGAAATTAAATAATTAAAATTTAAATATTAATTATCAAGATTAAAAAAATTAATTTTAAATTCAAATTTGTTTAGTAAATTAATCCAATAGACTCAATCATCATGCATTTACCACATAAGGCAATAAAATGCCAGCCTGCATTAAAAGGAACATTTTGGAAGTTATTTTTTTTTATAGCGGAGATGGGGATCATTTATAGGGAACCGAGGTTCTGTGAGCATTAACACAAAATAATTTGTTTCATTATTGTTAGTTAGTACACTATTAAAATTACAATAGTAAATATTAATGACGAGCGTTTGATGCATTTTCTCCAAACTCGAAACTTCCATAAGCGACCCTTAAGCGTCTCATTTTAATGAAACTTAGATTTCATTTCCGTAGGTTGAATTACAAAATCGTACAAATTAATAAAAGCTTTTTAGTTTGAATGGGGAGGGGGGGCATTTTAAGGACCTCTACGGACCTTGAGCTTAAAGCCAGGAAACTAACCCATGATTAGGTTAAATTTTTTCAACAGAATATTATTAAATTAATAAAATGGAAACTTTGCAAAATTATTAATTTCAATCAAATTTATTAAATTAAGTGTTCAAACACACGTTCATTTTCCTCAATGCATAAGTGTTATCTACTTTAAAAAATTTAAGCTTATGTAATTAAAAAACTTAATGAAACTGAACGTGTATTTGCGAATACTATCATATTATTAATTGATCATAATTACTAATTTAAAAAAAATTAATTTTATTCTTAACTTATTAAATTTAGTTTTAATTATTGTTATTAAAAAAATTTAATTGCTGGCCTATACCTTCCTGCGGTCAGTTTAATGTCGGTTAACAGTCACCAACTTATATTCAAACGATTTTTTTTTTATTAAATCCAAACCTACGGAAATAAATTAATGTTGGCTTAGAATGGGACACAAATATGGGATACAACGGAATAAATAGGAATAATTTTTAAAATATTTGAAACTAAACCAGTTGTAAATTTTTCGCCAGTACACTATGGTAGTTATGTTCCTCTATAAGTTAAGTATCTATATTTATTCTTACTAGAGTTAAAATCATTTCTTTTTTCATAAAAATCTTTGAAAGCCTTCTTGTACCCGGCATGCTTCAAATTTGATGATACAATATTGGGGAACTTCTGAATAAACAAATTCCACTTAGAATAGAGAGTATGGCAGCTGGGGTAAATTGTTTCAAAATCCATGTTAATCTGTAACATCAATAATTTTTTGTTAGATTTTTAAATTTAACGTTCTATATACAAGTCAGTATACTTACTAGTTCCGGACCAAATGGATGTTTGTACAACGGCCATTGTTCAAAAATTACCACAACTGATGGATCATTATTTTGTTGAATTTCTTTCATTCTCTCCTTTGAAGACGATTGCCATTTTTGAAGCAGTAGTTCCCTGGGACTTCGTAAATGTTTTAAGTCGGTTTTTATATTTAAGTAATCGTCCGAAGGTTGAAATACTATTTTCGAGGTCTTTATTTGTGTATCTGTTTTTGAAGTAAAACTACTTTTGGCTGAGGGCGTCTTAGCCGCTGTATGGTTTTTTTTAATGAATTTGTTTATTTTTTTATACTGATAGCCAAACCTATTATATAGTTTGCCGTACGGTGGTAATCTGCCATCACGATAGACATAATATGTATTCTAAATAAATAAAAAATTAAATAATTAGACAAACTATAATCATAAAGTATTAATTCATAATTTTTACCAAATTTTCTCCAGGAAAGCAGTGAATGATTTCTTCTGAAATTGATTTTATTTGTTTGCCGGCTGGCTTATTATTGTTGGAGATTAAATAATTGTCGACAATAAGAGAACATAATGGTCGCGGTGACAATTTTCAATATATTTGTTCTGATGATAAAATTCCAATATGGCTTTTCCGATGGAAGAACTTTTAAGGATACTGTTAACTGACTGGCAATGCTTTTTAGATGACTTATGTTCATTATTGTCTTCAATCTGGATTGATGTACTTGGAAAACAATTAGTTGAAGATGACTGATTTTCTATATTATCATAAAGCAGGTTTGATTTATCTGTTGCCAATGTTGAATTGAGCGTTCCCTGCCATAATAACAGGTAGTGCTCAAATATGACTCTAGTTCCAAATTCGGTTTCATCAAAAAGATGATCTAATTGATTTGTTTTTAAATATTGTAAACTTCGAATGTTAAACCCACGATCTATAATTTAAGAGAATTGACAATTATAATTTCACAATATTCAATAAATTACAATATACATCTAAACTTTTCATATAATGGTTCTAACTGCCAGGATTTCAGTAAATTAAACATCTCATCGATTTCGTGATTTGATTCATTTTCATAAAGAATGGTTTCACTTGTATCTGGTTGTTCCAAGTTTTCAGGTATACCGCTTACAATAACAATTTGTCCTATGTCGTATTCTTCAACTTCATTTGAGGGATTTTGAAAATCACTAGTATTTGTTAAGCTTATAGTATGGCATTTTTTTATAATGAACCAGTATCGGTTATTTCGGTTTCAGGTTCCATTTTTTAAAATAAATTTTAAACCTAAACGATTAAAATAAATATGTATTTGCAAAATAACAATTTTCTAACTTAAATATATTATTAAATTTAAAAGAAATTTTTTACACGAACAACTTCTCCTACATTTGTCTTGTAAGTATGCATTGGAGGACCATTAAAATAAGTTAAAGGATAAATTAGGTAGTTTCCACATTCTGATACAAGTTTATATAAAACATAGTGTTTGAGATAAACAGTTGAGTATTTTTTTACTATTAATTAGGGATCGTCACTGATAAATATCCCATGAATTTTGTAAAGTTCAATATGAAATTGATTAGATCTAGTTATGAAATATTCATTTTTTATAAATGTACCTTTATATTTAATCGAAGAGTAAAATTCTAATTTTTTTATATTAAAATCAAAATTATAAAAAATCTCTAATGGGAATGTGATATGTATTAAATCTTTTACGTTCAATTCTATAAGATTTTCAGGTGGAAAGCAGCAAAATATCGACTAGTTCAGCAAATTCACAAAAATATATCCAAGTTTCATCATCTTCTGGTATAATATCTCCTACAATTACAGGTAAAAAGTGGGTAAAAGACCACATTTCCCGTGCCGAAAGTTGAAATTTTTTATTTTTAATGTGATTTGATTTTATATCTTTGGACAGATTACCAATTTCTGTAACTACATAAGGAAAAATACTTTTTAATTTATTTAATAGGGCTAAGTCAAAATATTTTTTTGTATCAATTAAATCTAATAATATTTCGGATAAGTTGTAATGACATATACCTTCAAAGATATCATGCATGATATCAATCGCAAAGTTATTGGTTACATGAAAGGACGGGAGGTTATTAAATATAGATTCAGCATGAATTCCAGTAACCATAACATCATTTGTAACGACATCTTGATTGTTATTTTCTAAATTACGGATCAGTTTAGCATTCTCTACAAGTTGACTTGCAGCATGCACTTTATCAGCTTTGCAAAATCGACAATAATATTTTGCTGAGAATGATTTACGAAAACCGAGTAACGTATTTAAACCTAAATTGTCGCCTAAGACTAAACCTAATACAAGGTGAACGTGGAAAGTTACATTTTCTGTATTAATTTCAATACCATTGATTTCCAAGGATTTTATTTCTTCAATAAGAGTATATAGCGATATATCATTTCCATATTATTTTACGAATTTTGATCTAATTAGAGCAGCGAGATGAATATCTTTCAATATTGAAATTGAATTTAAAATGGGAAAATTGTAACATATTCCTGTAATGGAATGTACCCCTGCATGGGATCCGAGAGGATTATTTATCTTATAGTCATCTGCATACAAAAAGAATGGAATAACAAATTTACTTGCGTATATTTTACGCTTCTCCTGCCAAAGTTTACCTTGGATAAAATGAGATAAGCGTTTGCTATAGTTTTCAATATTATTAATATTTTTCAAAGCCTCTTTTAAAACTCCTTTAACTTCAAAAAAAATTTTTAAATTGAAACGCTAACGGGAAAACTATTCCCTTGCAGCTTTTTTCGCTTATAAATGGGAGACCTCTTTGAAACACCTCCAGTTACCTCATCGTTTAATGAAAATTGAATTGGGTTTTGAAAATGACCATTTTCTGTCAAATATTTGATCAATTTGTATTCAGTATCATATTTTTCTGAAAAGTTTAGAAAATTTAATACTGGCGAAAAATTAGCTAAATAAACTTGTTTAAAATTACTACCCTCTAGATCAGCGTTCTTCAAACTGGGTTCCACGGAACCCTAGTGTTCCGCTAGATGTTTCAGGGGTTCCGTGAAAAAATGTTATCAAAAATATTTAATTTGCCCATTCCTAATAATTAAATTATTGCCTAATCCAAATATACTAATTTTGAATGTACGTAGACGTACATATGTAAGTCCGTAATTTTGTTTAAAACGAAACTTTTTTAATTCGAAATCTATACTCAAATAATGATATCTAGAGTGATCTGTACTCATCTCTCAATAATTTAAGTTGGGTCGAACTCGAAGATCCTTTTAATGAGCGCAGTGAAGTGGATACATTGTCAATAAAAGAAAGAGAACAACTTATAGACGGCATTAAAATCAGATTGGCATTGATCCATTTTGTATAAAAATAATGAAAGAGTATCTGGGAATTTCCGAGCGCGCAGCGAAAGAATTGATGCCTTTTGTAACAACCTACCAACATATGTGAAAAATCTTTTTCACATTCGTCGCTACGAAAACCAAATACATGAAATTGATATGATGCAGAAAATGTTATGCATCTCCAACTAACACCAATACATCCGGATATTGATAAATTATGCTCTAATAAACAAGCTCACCCAAGTCATTAACTTTTTTGGCTAAATTGCATCATTTTTTGGGTCTAGCGAAAAATTATTTTTTCAGCCCATTTTAATGCAAAACAGAAAAGTAACGACAAAAAATAATTTTTCACCAGGCCCAAAAAATGGTACAATAGCGCCTCATCGATCGGTTTTTTAATATTTTTTTTTTTTGCCTTTTATGTGTTTTTTGTGTTACATAATCTGTACCTATAGATTAAATGGAATAAATTTGTTTTTTTTTGACTGAATAAAGCAAATTTTTATCTTGTATAAAGTTTTTAACATAGGAGGGTTCCGTCGCAAATTTTATATAGAAAAAGGGTTCCACGGAATGATAAAGTTTGAAGAACGCTGCTCTAGATTTTCAATAATTTTTAGCACTTGATGTTTTAATGGCTGAAATATTATATTCTTTCATATATTTTAAAATATCCGTTACATCTTTTCTTGTGAAATGATTTTTTTTATGTAATGATAAAATAAATAAAATTTGTAAATTTACCAAATCAGAATTTTCACAAGCCAGTAAATCTGAAATTTTATTCGAACCATTTTTTATATTTTCAGGGGTTCGAGCACGATTATTGCTAATATTTGTAGATTGAATTGAAGTAGAAGCAACATTACTATCTATAGATACTTTACTATAATTTAGATCAAGAAGTTGTGAACAACTTTCATTCTTTAAGTTCGAATTGTTTGACCGATTAGGAAAATGTTGTCGTGAAATGCCTTTTAAATGTACTAATATTGTTAAAATTTTGGAAACAATTTTCTGATAAACATAAAAATTTACTGTTTGTTTGGGATCTATGAAAAATTTTTAAATGGTCGATAAATATTTCAACCGAAATCCCGCGAAAATTGCATAGCAACATTGAATCATTTTAAATAAGCATGCAATAATTATTTTCCTATAATACAACCAAATTAAAATGGGCAAATTATAATTTTAATTTAATTCCAAATTTTCAAAATACTCTTCTAAACTTAAAGATACGGATTCGGTTTCGGCAGTATTTGAATCTGACAAATTATTCTAAAATAAATTTAATATAAAACTTAAATTATGCATTAACAAAATATGACGGCGACTTACAGTTTCCTCGTGTTTCTGGCTTTTTGCAAAATAGGAATTACCATTATTTGGAACATATTACATCTAACCAAGCTAATTTTACTATGTCTCTAAGTTAATTTATATTTTAAATATATTATTTAACTTTCAATAAATGTAGCAATACTTAACACAAGCTAATTTAGCAAATCATTTTGGTTATTTTAGAAAACACGGGTTTATGTAAATTTAGCATTAGTAATGTAGGATTTACCCATTTTCTAAGTTGAGCAATACTTGTTTAAATTAGCTGTGTTAACTTTACAATTGTAATTTAAACTTGTCTATATTAAGTTGTATTATAATAAAATGCAAGCTAACTTTACTAATCTCGTTTACTTGTTAATAAGCAAAAATTATTTCTTTCAGTGTAAGTGTAAGCTTCTTAGTAAGAACAAAATTTTATTCCCGACGAAAGCCAATCATAATTATTACACAGCATCTACCCATAACTTTATTATTACACCAACTATAAGAATACATCTGTTCGCAACAGATTTTCTTGGGAGCTACCGCGTAAAACATGAAAAAATAGGTCGCAAACACCCAAAACCAATTTTCTCGGTTTGCTGCTCATATACATACCAAACCCACACCAATCTCATTATAAATAGCACACAATTTAACATAAATCTCTTGTACACAACAATAACAAATACAACAACAGTAGCATTCCTTATCAAATTCAAATTAAAAATGAAGGGCGGGGGGCACCATGATAAGAAAACAAAACAAAAAATAAAAATTACAACCAATTTTCCGGGATGAGAATATTGAGGATGAAATTGAATTTTTTTTTTTTTTATTATTCATCTTGGCGTTATTGTAGTTGTTGTTGTTATTTGTGTTCGTCTTAAGGGTGCAAATGACAATAATTTTATTCATTTCATGTTGTCATCGTCATTTATATACACACACCCATGGTTAATGATTTTTGTTGTTTTTTCCTCATCATCAGCATATCGGATTTTGTTGTTGTCATGCGTTTATTTCGCATATCCATACATACATAGCTTGGTATAATGAGATGAAGGCAACAAAAATGAAGAAAATAGAAAAAATCTTGTAATCTATTTGAGAATCGTATTAAAAAAAACTCTTCGCTTAGTCGTTTTGGCATTTTGATTATGATGGTGACGATTTTGATTATAATTTGATTGTAACGATACGCACGCATATTAAAAGAGGAGTTGAGGAGCATAAGAATTCTTGAGGGAGTTGCTAAGTAATTTTTATTCGTTTTCAAGATGTTCATGTATGCTTCTTAAACTCCTTGACATTATGTACATAAATTAATGATTATTTCTGAGATGATGGAAGATACAGTAAACAGTACAAAAAAAAAATGTAAAAATCCTTCTTGATCCTTAAAATAAATTTGGCACACACAACAAATCCTTTATATAACTTTTTGGTATACATATCCTCCACTATATATGTATAATATATACGACGACGTGTACATAAAAGATCAAAAAAGGATATAAACAGCACAACCTGAATGAAATTTATATTCAACAACAACAAAAAAAGCTAAAGAGGTGATGATTAATATTAATTAGAAGGATAAAGGATTGTTTTATGTATCTCTTAAACTTTAAAAAGGAACTTTTTTTTACTGTTTATGCATGCCGTAGTCGAGAGTACCAAAAAAAGGGAAACACGGTGTTTTCTATACACACAAAAAAGGAGTTTTTAAATATTTTATTATTGTATCCATTTAATCCTTTTTTTTTGCGCTCGTACAATATATACCCCAAAAAAAAAAATAAAAATAAAAAATACACGGAAAATATGGAAAAATTCGGGATATTTTCCATTGTTGTTGTATGCTGTAATAAAACGGAATTTTAAGAATTCTTATGGTTTTTTCTCCGAAATAATAAAAAACAAAAAAAAAATTCCCGTCTTCCTGATTTTTTTTTTTTTGTGTATTCGTTTATTTTATTTCTAGTGTTGGTTATCCAACATAAAACAAAACAGAAAATAAAACGAATTTTCCGTTTATACCCAGAAGTGAAAATGGATAATAGAAAAACGAGAACGATGAGGAAAACATTGGAAAAAATTCTGCTGTGCTTGTGAAAAATCGTTCGTACGTACCATATATAGTGAACTTTAATTAAAAATATATAAAACAGTTGTTGTTGTTATATTTCGTTCCTTTCGTCCTTTGCGCTTCTTCGAGAAAATTTCCGAATTTTATGTACACACATACACACACAGACATAGAATGGAAAAGTATTGATTTCATGTTGTTGTTATTAAATTTAAAAAAACAAAAAAAATTCCATTGATTTGAAAATATTGAAAATACTCGTAAAAGAAAAATTCTTTGAAAGCTCTGGAAAATTATTTATTAGAATAGAAATAGCTGCGAAAAATAATATCAGGAATGTAGTACACTATACAGATTAAAACATTGTGTGCAGAATCAAAAATTTTGATTGGATTTTTGTTTCGTCCACGTTCTATAGTAAATCGACCGCAACGAAACGAAAATCTGGCATGATTATATACGATATTGTATCACATCCAATTAAACTATAAATTACATTATCTGGATTTTTGTATAGTAATCTGAAACATTTTAAATCATGTATGTAAAATGTGCAAAAGTGTTAAAAGTGGGCATACAAAAAAAATGGTGTGCACTTTATCTAAATAAAATATTACATGAAATACTTAAAAAAAATATGAAAATTGTACGCTCTCACAACACGTTAAATATTTTTTTTTAGTCAAAATGTACATTTTTATTGTAAAACGTAAACACAAGGTTAAAACATAAATCGCTGAAACTTCGGTCTAGATTAATTCAACTCCCAAATCAATCCCGGAATAAACCTCTTAAGTCATCACCTCCATCTCAATCGCAACACAATCCTAAATGCAAGCACCAAATTAACCGTCAAACCAACCCTCAACTTAATCACTAAATCAACTTTCAAATCAACCTTTGACATAACTTCAAATTAAACCTTGAATAATCCCCCAACCGAATAACACGCTTAACCATAGAAGCTACCTAAATCCTAACTCACTTCAAATCAACTTAGCTCGAACCAAATCTCAACTATCTACTCTCAGCCCCATATCATTATTACATAATATCATGCCATCATGAGACTATAGCATTAAACCACCATACACCCTTACCATTGTACCATAGTAAAGTCGAACCATCACACCATGTAACATATATCTGACCATCAATCCACCATACCGTCACACCATCATACTACCACAATATCATACCAAGGTACCATTATACTATTGTACCATCATACCATCATATTTTAAAACTTTATTCAAGAATCCAATTTCCAATGAACATGTCAAATTGTATCATATTCGGTTAAGGAATATCCAAGTTCTATTCCGCTTCGCCATATTCTAGAACTTCGTGTAAAAATCATTTAGAATCCCTTGTCCAATAGTAATGCTGAATTTCATTAAAATTGGATCAGATATATACTTAGTCGAGTTGACGTTTAAATGTCAAATTGTACAAAACCACCCGCTTCTATATCTGACCACAAAAATTCATTTTGTGTTTTGTACTTCAATTGATGATTTATTCTTCTAACTTCTAACCTAGAAATAAGCTTGTGAGCTGTCATTTCAGTCAGACCGACGTTACATGTTACACCGAAATTTAAAACCCGTCTCTACCAACCTAATATTAACTGACTAAAAAACTGACATATAAAAAATTGGTTAACTGCTCACTACATCCTAATCCAAATCCCAGCTCAACTCCAACTCAGCTTCAATTCAACGTCGAGAAAAGTGGTTTTAGGCCTACCAAATTTTTTGTTCTTTTTGACAGGATTAATACAATTTTTCATGTTGCTTAAAAGCTTTCTGTATAAAAAATAATGCCAACAAGTAGATTAAATTAGGAGATTTAAAACGATTGGCACTGTGTAGCATGTACAATTTTAAAAGCTTTCAGGAATCATCAATATTTAAAAGCTAATTTTAATTTGGATTACTAACTCTACAGTTATTTCTCAACCAGGTGACTTTTGTACAAGAACGCAATAGATTAATCGTAAAAGCTCCATTATTACTCGAAAGCTCTTTTTTGTTTTATTAGTTAAATTGTTAACTACATTAAAAGTATGTCTCTTAACAAAATGATTTACTATGTTAAATCGGCGATCGAGACAGTTTATGTCGTTGATGTTTGAAAGGAAAAAATCAGATCAACAATTTTTTATCCGATCACTTAAAATTCTATGTATATCGTAGCTCCTAACCTTACGTAACATTTGTATATCCTGTAACCTCTACCTTGTAACATTTCCAACTGTTTTAAACAGTTATATAAATTAAAAAATCGTACATCTAAAACTACTACATTAAAATTCATGCTGTTAGACGCAACGAGATGAAAGACAGAGATATCGTCATAAACAACACGAACACGAAGACATGATAAAATATTATAAAAGGTGAACGACCGCTTGACTCGGGAGTTAGTGTATTTTTGAATTTTGGCAAAAAATCAATTAGTGTGGTGCACATGCGATTTGCGAACAACAAAAAAAAAATAACAAAATGGTTGTTTGATCGCATTCGAAAGTTTGTGAATATTTATGAATATCAAGTGATACAAGTGGAAATAAAAACTTTAATAAATCTAATAACAATAATCTGACAATTATAACAATAGTTAAGTACAATCTGTGTATAAATTATGAAGGTTGATTGTATTTGTTAGTGTGTGCCGATAATTAATGAAAAAAAAACGTAAACATTTTGTGCGCGTAATATTTAAAAGTGTACTGTTAACTAGTGAATGATGAGTGTTATATATTGCAATTGGTGTAGTGCCTCACACCTTATAGAACAATATTTTAGCATCTTTCATGTATGTGTATAGCCACACGATACAAGTTGGAGAAGAAGTTTATACCCGAAAACAGTTGGTAAGTCCGTCATATTTAAAATACAAAAATTTCTTTGTATTCTTGAAATCATTTTGGAAAATCGCATTTAGGTTTAAAAAGGAAAATCTTTTGGGGTTTTACCCAACTAGACCCAAAAGCTTAGTTTAGCCAAATTTAAATAGTTTAAATTGCAATAAATACGAATTGTTTTTGTTGTCACAAATACTGCAGATGTCTGGGGATGGTTGGTACATAATTCTTATGTGTTAGCATATCTTGCTCAAGAATAATTTAAAAAAGTTTATCAAAAGCTGGTATAAAGGCTTCCTTTGGACTTTTTAAAATTAAGGTTTCATCTCTTTTTTGGGTGGTTTAGGACAGGTTGGTTTATTAACATAGGTAGGAAATGTTTTTAAAAATTATCCAAACCATTCTTATAAGTATTTATCTACAAGAAAGCCTTCCAAAGTTTTAAAAACGGTCGAAATTTATCACTTTATTTGATGCAAATTTGAAAAGCTTCGGGAATCATCAACATTTAAAACTAATTTTAATCGGAATTACTAATTAAAGATTTTATTGTCAACCAGATGAATTTTGTACAAAAACTCAATAGGTTTTACATTAAAATCATAAAAGCTCTGTTACTATGCGAAAGCTCTTTTTTGTTTTAATAGTTAACAACTAAATAAAAGAATGATTTAAACAAATTAAAAAACAATTTTCAAAACTCGCATAACGGTATTAAAAAAGCTTTTGAGCGTTTCACCAACTCGACCCAAAAGCTTGGTTAAGTCGTTGTTTTTGTCAATATTAGATTTTCATAATTTTTTGCAACTTTGCATGGCTGGTACGTTATTCTTATGTGCTACCGTATTTTGATCAAAAATAATCTAAAAAAGTTTTGCAAAGCTCATAAAAAGACTTCTTGGCCATTTTAAAATTAAGGTTTTTGTCTGTTTCTTCGGTTAAAGTTTATTAAAATAAGTTTCCGTTTTTTATGAGAATAATTTTACGAAAAACGGTTCCATTGATTTTTCAATCAAATGTCTGAACTTAAAAACCAATTTCAGCGTGTTTCTTATGCATATTTCGTATAATTTAAAAGGTAGGAAATAATATTTTAAACTTATCTACAGCTTTCTTAAAAAATTTTATCTACAAGAAAGCGTTTCAACTTTTTATTAAAAAAGGTTAAAATCTTACACTTGATAAGATGTAAAATTTGAAAAGCTTTCAGGCGTTATCGAAACGAAAGATCATTTTAATTGGAATTACTAATCAACCATTCCATTGTCAATCAGGTGAATTTAGTGGGTATACGTCTTTTAGCAAAAAAACGTTTCGCAAATGAAGGTTTGATCAAATTCCGTTTAGCAAAAAAAAACGTTTGGCAAACATTTCTTTAGTAAAGAAGTATGAATGGTAAATTCACTTATGTCAAATATTTGTTTGACAAATTACTTGTTGGCAAATTATTCTTCAGGAATTCTGAGGCATTTTGATTGCGCTATCAAAAAGCCTCATAATTCCTGAAGAATAATTTGCCAAAAATTAATTACTCTAAAATTTGAACAAAATTTTCGCGTGCCGCGCCTGAATTAATAAAAATATTTTTGCTATTTTAAATATAATTCTAATTTTACTAATAAATCTCTATTTTCCAGATAATTCTAAATTTCCGTTTTCAAGCAAAACATTTTTTGTTAATTCCAGCGCGCATCATACCTGCCAAATTTCATCACAATCAGTTCCGAAATAGCCAAGTTGCAGGCCAAAAATGATTTAAGCATCATTTCCACCGTACCTCGCAACATGTATCATAATCCCGAAAGAAATGGCCAAGTTACAGGCTAATTTGCGATATTCCAAAAATGCAACCAAAAATTATTTAATAATCCTATTTCCACCGTACCAGTCCAATTTAATCACAATAGGTTAAGAAACAGCTAAGTTATAGGCTAGTTATATTCCAAAAATGTATCCAAAATCATTTAAAAATTTTTTTTACATCGTACCTGTCAAATTGATGATAGATTTTTTGATTAAACATACATTTTCCATTCAATAAGTTTTGTCATTGATATTTGCCAAATATGCCAATTTGCCAAAGATATTTTGATGAAACGTAACTTTGTCAAATATCGTTTGCCATTTAAACGGCTCCCCGAAAATAGTAAAAGCTCCGTTATTATTCGAAAGCTCTTATTAGGTAAATAAATAACGATATAAAATATTAATTTAGAAAACAATTTTCGAAACCCACGTAAAAGTATACAAAAAGAAAAAAAATTAAGCTTTTTAATAACTCGACCCAAAACGTGGTTGTTGTTATCAATATTAGAATTTCTTAGATGGCTGGCACGTATTTTTGTGCATTTACAGTATTTACAATTAAAATTTCGCAATAGCTCTTAAAAGGGCTCCCATTGGAATTTTAAAATTAAAACTTTCTCATTTCCTTAGGTGGCTGGAGACATTTTTATTTATTAGGATAGGTTTCCGATTTTGGCTGATTCTGCTCTAATAAATTTTCAACGATAGCTTTAACAAAATAAAAAACTTTTATAGAAAACGCGCCGCCTGACTTTTTAACTAATATCTGATATTAAAATCTAATTTCAGCTTTTCTTATATGTTAAGAATTTAAAAGGAGGCTAATTTTTTAAATTTACTTAGAGTTTTCTAATAAGTTTTAATTACGAGAAAGTGTTTCAATGTTTTATAAAAGAGTTGAAAACTATATCGTTTTTTAGTTTAATGTGCTTTAAGCTTTTAAAATTATAAATCAACCATTGCAACTAGAAAGTTACTTTATAGTTTCAGTAGTTGGCTCCCTAACAAGCATTTAAATATTTTATCGGGTTTTAAAATATCAGAGATAATTTAAAAGATTTACTATTTATATAAGATCTACAATTTGAAAAGCTTACCGTAATCATCAACATTTTAAAGCTAATTGTAGCTGTTCCCCAAAAGCTCTTTATGTTTTTTTAGTTAAATTAATTAATAACTACATAAAAGAAAAACTTATAAAATTATGCATAAAGCGAAAGCTTTTGCGCTTTTAACTTGCTTGATCCGAAAGCTTAGTAAATAACAGAAATAAGTAGATGCCATTTTTTGCGTTAAGTCAAATTTAAATATCTAAAATTAAAAAAATATACAAAATATTATCGTTGTCACCTCTAAGTTATTGTTTTTGTCAATATAAGATTTTCATAGTTTGTTAAAATATTGCAGACATCTGTGAATTTTTGTGTTAGCATATCTTGCTCAAGAATAATTTTTTTTTTACAAAATCTCGTACAAACTTTCCTTTCAAATATCTGACCTTAAAAACTAATCTCAACTTTCCTCGTATGTCAAGAATCTGAAAGGTAGGAAATATTTTGAAACTTATCTAGCGCTTTTCAATAACTACAAGAAAGCCTTTTATCGTTTAAAACAGTTAAAATCTGAAATTTTATAAAATGTATAAATTGAAAGCTTTCAGGAATTATCAAAAAGGCAATTTTAATTGTAACTACTAATTAAATATTTTATTATCGACTAAGTCAATTCTGTACTAAAACGCAATGTGTTTAACATTAAAATAAAAAAAGTTCCGTTATTACTCGAAAGCTCTGTTTTGTTTTATTTGGTAAATAAATAACTACATAAAAGAATGTTTTAGAAAATTTAGAAAACTATTTTCAAAATTCGCATAAGGGTTAAAAAAGGAAAACTTTTTGAGCTTTACATTAAATTGACCAAAAAGCTTAGTAAATAATAGAAATAAATATGAGAAATGTTTTTTTGCATTTAGCCAAATTTGAATATCTAAAATTTAAACAAATACAAATTGTTTTTGTTGCCACGTCAAGGTTGTTGCTGCTGAAAAAGTTTCCTGAGAGCTTCTAAAATTAGGTTTTAGTCTATTTAGGTTTTAGGACAAACTTTTTTGGAAAGTGTGACTATTGATTTTGTAAAGACATATCTAAAATCATTAAAAATTAATTTTGGTAGAACAATTTTTTTAAACTTATCTAGACATTTTTAATAAAATTGTAAGTACAAGAAATTAAGTTTTAGTTTCATGTGCATTAAAGCTTTAAAAATTATTTATCAATCCTTGTTTTATTAGTTTGCTACCTAACAAACTTTTAAATAGATCATTCAGCAAATTTTTAACTTTTAAGGTTAAATTAATAAAGTTTTGAATTAGGATAATTTAAAAGATTGGCACTTTATAAATTGTAATACTTTAAAAGCTTTCCAAGATCATGAATATTTAAAAGCTTATTTTAAATTTAATTATTGATTAAACGTTTTCCTGTCAACTAGGTGGATTTTATACAAGAACGACGGTCTCAGCAACATATTTTATAATAAAATCACAAAGCTCCGTTATGACTTAAAAGCTCTTTTTTGTTTCATTAGTTAAGCTAATAACTACATATTTAAAAAATTAAGAAAACTATTTTTGAAAATCGCTTTCGCTTTCCAAGGTAGAAAAAAGGAAAAGCTTCTGATATTTTCAATATATTAATCCAAAAGCTTAGTAAACAAAAGAAAAGCTTAAGAATCATTTAGCCAAATTTAAAGATATAAAATCCAAATTCAACTTGTTTTTATTTTAGAATGCTGCGGACAACTGTTGATGGCTGATACGTACGTACTTCTTGAGTATTGGCATTTTTTGCTCAAGAATAATTTACAAAAGTTTTGCGCTTCTTTTGAGGAAAACGATTAAAATTCAGAACGGATCGTGGAGGAGAATATATTAAGGGAAGAGAATTTAAAATGTTTCTTAAATCACATGGTATACTGAATCAAAATTGTTTGATGCAGATATGCAAAATAAATATTGGGGCGAGGTATTTGTCACAGCTATGATAACTCAGTACTAGCACAGGCAAATTGTTTCCGTTTGCACTTAACAGCTTCGGTAATTGAAATGCTCACTATGCGCTGCTTGATCGAAACCCAATTCAGAGAAAGTTCGCCCTGTTTGCTGATCACATTAGGATGACATTTTATTTTCGAGTGTCTGTTCCATAAGTTTAATCAGTTCAAGATGCAGATTGCCCATGCCCCGGGAAGATTTATTCACATACTCCACTACATAGGCGGCGGAACTGTACTCATCAGGAATGAACTGAAGATCTATGTTCGAATTCAGGATACCAGCGATCCAGGGATTAAATGTATTGGTATATATTTGCGTCATGTCGCGTCTGAACATTAGCGTGGGCCTGAGCAGAGTCGCCTAAATTATATCCAAGTGCGAGTCCTTAGTCCATTGTCCACGAGTAACTCGACGATGGACGTGTAAGTGCATTGGTCGAGTTTATGCCGCAAGTGCTTCGCTTGATTTTTCGACCTGTTTCTGCTTCCGTCCGCTTGCAGCATGGGAAGCAGCATACGCGTTGAGTTCATCTGCCAGTACGGGATGCCAAATCTGCATGTCACAACACATTGTTTATAGCAAGTAAAGGTGTGCCTATGCACTTGATTGGCGTAGACGCACTCCTCGGGAACGTCGCCACTGCTCACCGAACACAACGATTCTATCAAAGCGATTGTGTTTGGCATGTTTTCGCTCACAGTTTCTCTTGGGGCGTCATTTAACCATAGCAGAATGTGAGCATGGGGGTTGCCTCGGTTTTGAAATTCGATTCGCGTAAAAAATCTAATACCCTGAAACGGCCGAATATGTTGTAAGCTTGCACCGATCGCAGCATGTTGCAGCAAAATGCATTTTCCCAGCGATTTGGTTTTGAATCAAGTAATTCAGACTGTCTATATCCTTGTTTTTTGCTTCCAAACCTCTCGTTTGCTGAGCTAATCGTGATTCATATAATTTCGGCGGATGTACGGAAGTACTTTTGTGTTAAGCTATTCCTACGACGCCGTGAACATGCAAAAATTGAAGGGAAACGAAATCAATCCGGTCGAAACATCAACAGGAATTTCACCATTGCCAAGTGCTAACAGTTGTTTGGAAAAATTCGCAGTTGATGAGTCGTGGTCAACTACAACTTCTTCACATAGCACCACAAATTTGACGATTTCAGATATGCGTAGAGTTCATCTGCACCTGTCGATCTCGAAATGACTGGTAGCGTTTGACGAAAATCGCCGGCAAGCAGAATCTTTCATCTTGAGTCACTTTGTAAATCCTTCATCGTTCGATTGAACGCTTCCAATGATCGTTTGTGTGCCATTGTGCACTCGCCCCAGATGATGATTCTGCATTCTTGCAATACCTTGGCTATCGTCGAATTTTTGGCAATTGACCAAACTGGCTTGTCATTCGTGTGGATATTCATCGGCAACTTCAATTCAGAATGTGCCGTTCGGCCGCAATGTGGCTGCAATTTCCGATGATGCAAGACCATCGAGGAAGAATATTCTGCCGTTTTCTTCGTCAACTGCCTTAAACAATGGGGCGTACATGTTTTTTTGCTGTGCATTCAAAAGCGGGACATTCTTTCGTACTATTTGGCTCATTGAATCTCGATCGTACACTTGCCCTCGTTGCAATTCACGATTAAATGCATCGTGCGTCAAGCGTATTTGTTCCACAATTCCATTACGTTCGATGGACGACAACTCGCTATGATGATCGCGAACAATGCATGAATTTGATTTGCCGGCGCAGAAACAGTAGCATCGGCGAGTATTGATTCCCAATGTGAGTCGTTTTCCAGCAAATTCAGAGCACAACACACCATCTAAATAGTACAAAGCGGTTCGAACGAAGTAGAACCACGAACATGGAACAAAATCAAACGAAGATAGAATCATTTATCTTGTCGTGGTTGAATGGTGTACACACGGCCAAGCGCATAAGTCGAATATACATCGACGTATCCTGCAACAGGTTAACCTTTCTTTCGTCGTTGAAACTTCTTCGTCGACTGGTTCCAAGTATTATAGCGCGGCATTTCCCAGTAAAGCAATGTTCATGCGGACGGATCACTTTGGAAAATTTCGAAGAAATTCGTGAGTGTTGTAGCTTATGGTCGTTCTGCTCGTTGTGCCTGCATTAGCTTCCATGAATTAGACACGTTGTCCATTCTCCAAGTGCACCCACAAATGTTGAACAGTGGGAGTGACGTTCGCGTATTGCAAATGAAAAAATACGCCAAATCGCCTCATTGCAACTGAAATAACGGCCCAATTGGTATCTTCACACTTCGTTGTTTGCAGACATATTAAATGGACTTCAGCGATTATCAACCATGACATCTTTTCCTTTCACCGTCAGCGTGACTGCTCTGCCACCATTTTCGGGTGAACGACGCCGATATAGTGGATAACCGTTGTTTCCACTAATTGTGTATGCCAGCAACGGACGCGGATATTGTTTTGAGCATTTCCCATCGGTCATACACGGTGAATCTGGATTATGATCTCCGCAAATCATGTTTGTTGCGAGTACCGCGAACGATCTAGAAGGGTCTGGTATTTCGGCGCTGATGATTGAATCGATTTGATCTGGTCTGATTTTCTCAAACCACAGCAGAATGTGTGCATGTGGTAATCCACGCTTTTGCCACTCTACTGAGTACACCATTAGCGCCCTGAGTTTTTGTTTGAACACATGTGCGGTGATGTCGTGGCGATCGCTGGAAGTTTGTCCTGGTAGTAGATTACCGGTAAATTCAGGTCATTTTGGAGTGCATGTGAACGTGATGAACAAACCTGGCCGTCCGTAATACTGCACATACGTCATAGCGTCCTACGCATATTCATATATATGCCGTGGGCTGCCAACATATGTCGCTGGGAGAATGGTCAATTAACGGACGTTGGGTGGATCTCCTTCCGAAACGATGGCATCGCGCAAATGAATGTACTGCCCGGAACATATAGTTTGGATTGGTTAAAGCGGATGATATTTAAATGTTCCGTTTCGATCTTGATATTCATATCCACGCAATACTGTTGAAACCATCGACGATGTCTCAAAAGATGTTTGTCCACGCCTTGTCGCGTCATCAACCGATAAGTATAAAAATGCATCGAACTGACCTTCTTATTCATTTCTTCAACTGCATAATGAATATTCAGCGGTCAGCGGATTGACCATCTTTATCTGGAAGTGGTAGCCATCCTCTACATGACAAAGCATCAATGGATATTAAAGTGCATCATATGATCTATGTGAACATTGGAAGTCATTGTCTCCAAAGCAGTTTTAAACAAACGAACCAGCGCATTGTGTTCATGCAAAAGACATTGATGTTCTCCGATTATCTCTCGTTTTGACGCTTTGAAAAGCGCAAGGCGATAATTGACCTCAAATTCGGAATTTCCAACGAAATAAATTTGAAAGAACTTGGTTTCTTCATTTGCTGGTGGCATCCACGCTCCACTTCGATGATAAATTTGCCCTTGAATCTTTAAAATTGATGGCAATTTTGAATATAATGCGTACAATCGTTCAACATTATCGAAATGAAGAACACGTGGTGACGTTATTACCTTAAAGGTGGGATTGTAACCGGATTGACGAACAAAAACATCGGTTCCAAATGACGTCATGTTAAAGCATTGATTGTACTGTTGCGTGTATGCGAAAAAATGTCTGCAATGGCTCCGGTGGCGAAGTCAAAACCACCAATTTAACTTTGCCATCGGCACAACATAGCCCTGGCGTTTCTGCTTGGAACTTCAATGCTTGGCAATGTCGGCACACTGTAGATAATGCACAAGTTTTGTTGAATCTGAGATGGTGCCCGTGTAGCGCGAACTTGTCCGATATGAGCACGTCTCTGTTTATGTAATTCTTCGCGTTGCTCTTGTGTTTCATTCTCACGGACACCGTGCATTCTATGTGAATTACGTTTTCTTGGTTCTAGGTACGATTGTCTGATAGTCGTCATTTTAATCAAAAATCAATTCTTAAAAATTACAATGATTCATTTGACTAATTTACTTTGAAATCATTAATCAACAAAAATGAACTTACCGATCGAATCAATCTCAATCTCGCAATCCAATTTGCAATCCAATTTTTGAAAGTTTGTTTGACTTTTGACCTGACTTTAGACTTGAATTTTTGATTACTTTAGGCTAGACGTTTGGTTTAATTTTTGATTTGAGTTTTAACTCGTTATTTTGGCTGGATTTATTTACGTATTTACACGACATTTGATTTGACTTGACTTTTGACATGGCTTTTGAGGTTTTTTTTACTTGAGATTTTTGATTGACCCAAGGTTTTACTTTTGACTTGATTTTAAGTTAGCTTTTGGTTTTACTTTAAGTTTAATTTGAATTTTTGCTGGAATTTGATGGCTTTTGGCTTTTCACTTAATTTGACGTTTGACTTGACTTTTGAAAAAACGTTGGTATATTATATTTTGACATGCCACTAGCAAGTCTTTTGACTTGACTTTTTTACTTGTTGTATGATTTGACTTTGAACTCGATTTTTGACTTGATTTATTATTTGTTATTTGACTTGAATTTTGCTTCGAATTATAATTTGACACTTTTGACTAAACTTTCTGGTTTGATATTTAACTCGAATATTGACATAACATTTGATTTGATTTTTGTTTTGAAACTTGATTTTTAGCTTCTTGTTTGATTTGGCGTCGATATAATGGCTGGACGCTTTTCTCTTCATTTTTCACAAAAATTTTTGATTTGACATTTGACATGGCTTTAGATCAGATTTTTAATAGACTATTGACATCCAAACAAACAAAAAATCTTCAAAGCCCAAACATTCATCTTGATGTAATTCATATAAAAACCTGTTCCGTTATGATTTTGGTAAACAATTACGCATTGCCATTATTTTACCCAAACCTAGTATACAGCGAGAACAATAAAAATTTTAGACAACTTCATTAGTTTGTTTCCAAATTTTGGGGGGACATCAAGATGCGTCTAATCTGGTTGATTAGGCTAATATTTGTTATAGTTGGTGTTTTCGCTGGGCTTATACTTATTATTTTGGGATATTATCAAACTACAGAAAATCCAGATTTGCAAAAATTACTCACAGAAGCCTATGTGCCTGAACCGCAAGTCTTTCTTATTGTAATAGGCATTATAACTTTGGTAACATCGCTTATTGGCCTTATAAAAGGATTACGAGCTTCGGCAATTGGTATAATCGTTTATGTTATTGTATTAAGCATGATAACTACAATTATTATGGCAATGGCAGTATTCATTTTTGCTATACGTCACAAATTTTTAACACAAACTGGAATAGTTTACGATCGAACATGGATTACACGCGATGACTCAAATTCCGCGCATCTAATACATTCGATTAATCAATATGTAAGTGTTCGTGTGTGTGGTGCTTGTTTTTTGGTGTGAGATTCATTTTACTATGTTTAATCGTTTTTTTTTATAGCTGAGATGTTGTGGAAGATATTCGTTAATTGACTTTTTTCCTTATATACCACCATCTTGTTGTGATGCGCCAGTTAATAATGTCTGTGCTCATAGTGATATATACGTAGATGGGTGTCGTGATGCGCTATACAATTTTGTAGATAAGAAGGCAGATTTGATTGGATATACATCCGTTGTAGTGACACTTATGCTTTTATTAGTTATACTATTCCATATTTTTGAGTACAAAAGACAAGTTAGTTACACATATCTAGCAATAAAGTTATGGAAATGGATTTTTTATTTTTATTTTCTAGATTGAACCTGAATTTTTGGCTTTATTTTTCCAAACCTTGTTGTAGCTAGAAAACAACGAAAATATTAGACAGCTAAACTGTAGTTGGTTTCCAAATTTTGAGATATTAAGATGGCTCTATTAGGAATTAGTCAAGATAATTTTAACCATAGTTGGTGCAGCCACTGGACTTGTTCTTATTGATTTAGATATTGATGAAACTCAGGGTAATCAAGATTTGCAAACACCAATAATAAAAGTATAGTAATTGATTTAGCACTCGGCGGTTATATTTATGCTACTGTACAAAGTGCGATAATTATAGTTCTTGTGTCTGAATGCCTCGCTTGTTTTAAATTCGATTAATCGATGTGTGCACAGTTCTCGTTGGATGTATCCGTTTAACCGTTTTTTTGTTCTTTTAACGATATAACACGGTGGGATGCCATGATGCGCTGAACAATATTTTTGATGAGAAAGGAGATTGTGTCGGGTATTCTTGCATTGCAGTGGCTATTTTATTTTTCAAAATTCCGCATGAATGAAATTGAAATAGACGAAGTGCTGAAGGTTAATTACACTAAGTCCTCTGATAAAAATTACCCGCGTTACTTGGTGTAAAAATGTGTTCGCTATTATTTATCTCGTAAAGCAGATCATTTAATCGTCGGTCTAGATGGATGTCTAGGTATTTTGCTTCGTTTGCGTGAGAGATTTGTATTGCGTTCATTGTGACCGGCGAACACGGTAAGCTTATTTAAAGTGAATGTTATACGTGAGTCGATTTCTCTTCTTTGACCTTTCCCCTCCATTTTGTTAGATTTCGATGTCATATATATGTTGTTTCAGGGTTGTGGACGCTGTTTGTGGAGTTTTATGAATACATACGATTGCTGTGTCATCAGCGATTGTAGACATCATAATTTTCGAAGAGGTTGGTAAATCAAAAGTGAAAATTAAATACAAGGTTGGGCCTTGTGGTATTCCTACCAGGACGTTTTCCTGGCCCGATTTAGAAGTATTGTGTTTTACATAAAATCTGCGATTTAACAAATATGACTTATAAGTTGTTAAATTTCTGGCAATTTAAAATTAATTTTATAAAGCAAACCCTCATGCCAAACTTTATCGAATGCCTGAGCAACATCCAAGAAAACTGCAGAGCAGTACTTCTTTTCCTCGTGTGCTGATCTTATTTCTGAAGCTACTCGGTGCACTTGCTCAATGTTTCCATGCTCGGCTCTAAAACCAAATTGATCATTAGGGATGATATTTCGGAGTTTCGGTTTAATCTTTTCGATAATTGTGTTTTCGAAGACTTTGGAGATGATTGGTAGTAGGCTTATTGGTCTATATGACGAGACCTTGGTAGGATCCTTGCCAGGCTCTGGGATCATTTTTATACTTAACAGTTTCCAGCACTCAGGAATGCATTCTAATTCATATAGATTGAATTGAATATTTGAGCTAGTCGACCAAAGGCGCACACAGACAATATTTTTTAAGCATTTCACCTGTCATTTGATCATTTCTAGGGGCTTTCTTTAATTGAGTTTAGTGAGCAAAAATAAACTTAACTAGTGGCTTCTTTGTCTTGAATTTCCTCTCAGGTTCGATGGCCACATCTGTTTGAACCAGTGATAATCCAGGGTTGGGAGTGAAAACACCTTCAAGATGATCAGCGAAGGCTTTAGCTTTATCCTCGTCACTTTTAGCCCGCAGACACCGTTGGGCAGACGAATTTGCGGGTTTGGTTGATGAGGCCGTTTAAGGTATTTAGTAGCCTTCCATAATGAATAGTTTGTGTCAGAGTGGGGAGATAGCTGCTTAAGGTAGTTTTGTATCAGGCGATCGATTTGTTTGCCATATGCGTCTTAAACGGCGTTTCTCTGTTAGCAATTTTTCTACTTCAGCGGGTGTTATGGTCTGCATTGTATGTTTGCTGAAATAGGTACGTTGATCAGTAACAGATTAAAGTTTTCCATTGCCATATTTATATCGTTTGCCGTCTCCAATGTAGATGTCAAGTTGATATGCGAACTGATGTACATCTTGAATTTCAACCAGTTAGTGAAGGTGTTCATAAGGAAGTTGATTGTAGGCTATGGCTTTTGGTCAGCCCAGTAATGTAGTAAGACCGGAGAGTGGTCAGAGGATAATTCTGAGAGTGGTTTGGCCTCGATCATTTCTCGGTTTATTTTACTCGTGACTGCAAAATCAAGGATGTCTGGAATTTTTTTTTCGATCAGTAGGCCAATAAGTTGGATGGCCACACGATGCAACATCGTAATGATTTATCTAAATAACATTCATTAATTGGCGTCCCCTTGGAGTAGTCAGTAGCGTTGACCCAGCGTTGCAAAAAACGTTTTATAGATATCTGCCGAAATGTTTTTATTTGGAGGGCAATATATTGAAGCTATGACTAAACTTTCTTTATCAGGGTCAACACATACAGAGGTTGCTTGAATTCAGTGCTATATTCATTCAGAACATCGAGACTTTGTAACCATTTATTCTAAAATTATGTTTATCGGTTAAATGGGTTTCCTAAACCAGCATCAGATCAATTCCGTATTTTGCAAGAAAATGTTGTAATTCTAGTTTGTGTTGGCTTATACCGGTTTGCATTCCAGTGACATATCTTCAGATAATTTATCGGAGACATTCAAGTTTCTGGATGATAATGGTTTGATTTTGCAGCATTGCTTGTAGCATATTTTGCATTGTTGTCATTAACTGCATCATTAGTTGCATACAGTTATTCAGGTTAGGTTTATCATTTGAGGATTTGCCACGGAGAACGCTTGCATATGTTGGTTTCCCGACTGATGTTCTGGGCGAACGAGATTCATTTGGCGCATCCGAAGGTATTTTATTCTGCATATACGAAGGCGTATTATTCTGCGCATCAGGTGTAGTTTTATACTGCTGTCTGGGACGTGACATTTCAATAATATTTCTATAGACTGGGCATCCCCGGTAGTTTGCAGTGTGGTTTCCACCGCAGTTACTGAATTTCTTTACTGTTGAGGAATTTTTTGGTTTCGGGCAACTATTGGGTAGGTGTAGTTCACCGCATACAACGCATACGGATATCAACTTGCAATAAGTTCTTGAGTGGGCATATTCTTGGCAGTTTAAACACTGAATTGATCCGGACCTTTTATTTGGTTCTGCAACAGTTATGCGTCTATGCATGAGGTACTTTATTTTATATATTGGATGAATTTCTCCCTTTTTCAAAGTGATCTCGGATGGACACAGGGGTTCATGATCTTATATACATTCTGTATTTTAAATCCAACTTCAACAAGCGGCGCCTGGATTTCAGTTGCCGGAACTTGGACATCGATGCCTTTAATAACGACTGAAAGACCCTTTGAATCGTAATAATTAATGACTTCTCTATAGTCGTTGACCTCGTGTGTTTGAATTTTTACTTCGTGTATTTTGCCATGAAGTAAATTTGTTACGTGAAATGGTTTAACACGCTTGATTTAAGTTCTTGCACCACCTTGTGTGTATCAGCTTCACGCAAATAGATTGGAGGTGGCTTGTATTTTCAATTTGGCTGTTCTTGAATGTTTGAATTTTCAGGTTCCCTCTCTTCCCCATCCCTATCGGCGAATATATCAAATCTGTTCACTTCTGGCTCCATATTTGATAATGAATTTGTTGAAGTTGATTGTACTTGCGGCGGACGATTTTGTAGGCCTTCTTGTTATTGAAGTACTCTTTTGGAAAGAATTGCTCAAATTCGTAAAGGTGGAGATATAAATTGCTTGTAGATGTATATGATGTAGTAACCAAGCGTTGCATCACTACACCACTGCGGTCACTGGATTTTGGCGACCTGGAGCCCGCTGGCTCACTCCCGAGAGCCGCCGGTACTGGGCTCCGATTCCCTGCACCATAGCGTTGTTTTCCGTGGTGTTAACCATTATGTATTTGAATTCAGGGTTCCTTCCCTTATCATTTTATACCTACTGCAAGGTTTTTAGTACAGCCACTCCTAACACGGAGAAGCAGACGCTGGTTGATGCCACCCCTAACATAGGGAACAGACGCTTCAAGATATGCCATGGGTATTTCCTCTTCAAGGCAAGTATTTAGGGTTTTACCGCGCCCATACTCGCGTGGTTATACTTTTAGCGTTACCCACGGTGCAGCGGGAAGAGCTTGTATAACCGGTGCACCTCTATTTTTAATTGTTGTTTGATTAGGATTTTGATTTTAATTTTGAGCTCACCTTTAACTTCAATTTTGATTTGACATGTTATATGACTTTTGAATTGGAATCTTTTAAATTAATTTTTGACTTTTTACCTAAATAATTTACCATTTGAAATGAATTTTGACTTGTATTATGACTTGACTTTTAACTTGTTTGATTTGGCGTTTGACTTGATTCTACTCTAAACATTTCCTGATTTGATATTTGGCTTGAATTTTTGCTTTAATTTTGAATTCACTTTTTACTTGATATCAGACTTGTCCAACTTATGACTTGACTTTTGACATGATTTGTGAGTTTATTTTTGACTTGAGAAATGACTCGAGGTTTTATTTGATTTTGATTTAATCTTTGACTTAACTTTTAACTGTGAATTTATTTTTGGTTTTTCGCTTAATTTGACGTTTGACTTGAGTTTTGTGAAAACTTTGGTCTTGTATTTTGACTTGACATTTGACTACCATTTAACTCGACTTGACATTTTTCACTTGGGTTTTTAATAACCTTTTTCACTTTGCCGTTTGACTTCAATTTTGAATAAACTTTTGTCTTGCACCTTTGACTTGACATTTGACATGACGTTTGACATGACTTTTGGCTTGACTTTTTGACTTATTTGATTTGGCTTTTGAATCGACATATTGACTTGACACTTTACTCTTGACTTTTTCATTAAATTTTTTGAATTGAAATTTTTAAAAAACCTTTTGACTTCCCTACACATGGCTTTAGAACAGATTTTTTAATTGACAGTTGACAAAACTTTCCATACCTTAATACAACCCCCAAATAAATTATCGTAAAAGACGAAACATTCATCTTGTTGTAATTCAAATAGAAACCTGTTGCGCTATGATTCTGGTAAACATTATCATTATGTATTGCTATGATTGTAACGTTATTAAAAATCAAATTACGGTTATTTTTTACTTTATTTATTTGCACTTCGATTTTGCAAAGAATATAAATTTTCACCAACCACTCTGCCGAACTGTTCTTCTTCTTCTAAAAAAATTCATTAAAAACAGGATTGTCCAACATACCCATAAATGGTCCTTCACACCAATGACAGCCGACTTCTCCGCATACAACAATCGTATGCAAACACTTTTGTTACAATCTCCCCCTCTCTAAACGAGGAGTATGAGAACGAAAATACACAACCCAAAACAGGCAACATCCAAGATCATTGAATTCGAAATCATTGATAACGTAACGGCTTCCTTATTAACTGCTGCCCGCGAGTACGTATCGATGGTCTAGGATCGGTGTCGTCGCTGTCATCATTATCATCAGGATTATCAGTTCGGGCAGTTCACTGTCCATAAGGTCGTACTGGGTCTACGTCATTCGGTCTATTATATTCAGTTAGCATGGACACATGGTAAGTTCCAATGTGCGAACCATCTAAAGTTGTGACAACATACGTCGTTGAAGACTTAATTTCTGAGATCTTTGAGAACGGCCACGAGAGTTGTTACTAATAGGGTGTGTCTTTACTAAGACCAGACTATCAAGGTCAAACTGTAGATTTTGGCTTTTCCCATCAACATGTCCTTTCGTTGATCCTGCTTTCTTTCGTGGATTTCTCGTGCTCTTCGGATAACTTTCCCTATTCTCAGCAAGTAAGGAGTAATCTCCGGTTTAAAGTTTTCATTTTGTGTCACTGTTCGGTAGTCATGTTTATTGTCAAACACGTGTCTCAATTCCACTCCGAAGGTAATATAAGCGGGGGTGAAATGGTATTATCTACGAGAATTGACAGCTGTGTTTTCATATCCCTATTCCTCCGCTCGACAGCAGTTGCTGACTTAAATGGAAATATTTCAACCCATCTAGTTGTCGTACACCAAACGACCAAAACCCAACGAAAACTCTCCTCACTTTCAACCAACGGGCCAAAAAGATCAATGGAAATTACTTCAAATCGCTGATTGAGGGCTGGAGTACGAAGAAGTCCAGTCGGTTTTAAATTCGATGGTTTGTACCTTTGTCATCCAGTGCAGTTCTTTAGATATGTCGAAATTTATGATCGCATACCAGGCCCAAAATATCGATGACTAGTCTTCTGGTAAGTCCTGTCCACTTCATAATGTCCACCGCTAGGATCATAATGAAATGCTCTCAGAGTTTCCAATCGAATCACACTTGGAAAAACACCCTGTGGTTTCTCAGAATCAGTTCCCGGAGTAAATCGATACAAAACTCCACACATCATGTAACCATGATCCATCCAGTTTTGAACATCGAATTGATCAAGGGTTTCAAAACAATTAATGATTTTGTTTATTTCGGAGTCCTCGATTTGATTTTGCCGGATCGTGGATGGATATTCAGATGGGGAGTACACATATACCGCATTCAGATTCATCATCACATGGAGCCCGGCAATGTATCCGCGATCACATTTACCTTTCCCGGGACATATTCGATCATGAGAATAAACCCCTGAATATACAAGGCCCATCTAGCGAGTCGCCTTGATGGATATCTAAGGGACATCAACCATTTAAGTGGTTGATGATCGGTACCTATAATAACGTCGGATCCGTCCAAATATACTTGGAACTTCTTCCAAGAGCCTAGACCACTGCTAGGGCCTCCCGCGAAATATAAGGTTTTGTTGGATCCGCCTGTTGGAGAATCGGGTGAGTTGTTAAACTATTCTTTAACAAGTCAAAAGCGTGTTGGTGTTGAGAAGTCCACGACCAAGTTGCCTTTTTTTTTTTGTTAAATCACTCAAGACCCTAGATTTTTCAGCGAAATTGGGTACGAATTTCCTGTACCAACTACAGGTTTGAAGAAATATCTTCAGATGGCGAATATTTCGTGGGACAGGGAGATTGGATATAGCCAATATTTTCGATGAATTTGGTTGGATCCCTTCCGGTGTCAACACATGTCCTAAAAAGGTGATTGTATATCCCGAAGAAACGAATACTTTTTACGATTAGCGTGCAAACCAAATTTGTTTAATTAATTAAAGACGATTTCCAAATCTTTCAGATCAAAACATCCTGATATGCAAAAATCGTCACTCCAGATATTTCGGCCTTCATACGGTCGATGAGGCTCTGGAAGGTAAAAGGACCGTTTTTTACGCCGAATGGCATACGCTTGAATCGGTATAGTCCATAAACACAAATAAATGCCGTTTTGTCTCTATCGTGTTGATAAACTGGGACCTGCCAATACCCGCTTCTCAAATCTATACTTTACATGAACAAAGTTCGCTTGGCAAGATGGAGTAAATCGCTAATTCTTGGCCTGATGTACTTATCAGATACATTCACCGAGTTCAGTTTGCAATGATCCACACAAAAGCGATAAGAGCTATCTGTTTTTTGAATTAACACTACAGGAGCTGCCCAAGGTGATTCACACTCTTCAATGATATAGTCTTTCAACATTTGATCCAATTCGGCTCGGAGGATCTACAACAATAATTCACTTGTCTCCGTATCTGTTTCATTTGGCAGGGAAACGATCTGCTCAGTATAGGACAAGTTACTTGAACATTCAGAAACGATTTTATTTTTAGTCGCGTTCTCGAATTGCAATACAAAGTTCTCTGTTGAATCATGAAACGCGTAAACCCTTTCATAAAAATCCAAATGAATTCCCGCATCCAACAAAAACTCTATTCCAATGAGTGTTTCTGTGGATTTTGGAAAAACAACAGATCTTGTGGGGAATGCAACGGCTCTTCACACCGACATCAACTGACTGTGCACATCTGTATCGATTCTGTGACTGTCCCACGTCCGATGGTATTCTTTGATATATGCGCGAATTTCACTAAGTATTGAGCGATTTACCCTCTCCGATGCGTTACATTGGGGGAAATATTTTGGTGTCAGAATGTGAATCACGCCATATTTGTTTAACAAACGATTTAGGCAAAGTGCGTTGAATTGAGTAGCATTATCGGAGGTTATTGACTCAGGAACCAAAAAAATGGTAAATATTTATTCTTCGAGAAACTTACATACGTCAGTTGCTAGTGCACTTCTCAACGCATTGACAAAAATTTATTTGGTGTACAGATCCAATACGACCAGCAGGTAGGCATGTCCGTTTTTTGACCTTGGATATGGCGCCATGGTTTGCTTACACACCTTACAATTACGTACATAGTTCTGCACCTAAAGTCGCTGCAATTTTTCCAGCGTTTTAGCGCTTCCAAGGTGCGAGGACGACGTAGGATCGTGAGCTAAAAAGATAAGATTATTAGTCATAGAATGAGATATATAAAGTTTCCATACTGGCACATCAGTGAGAATATTATCAGAACGATTCGACGGATTTGCATAAATGTTGTTGTTTGATACTCGAAGATTGACGTACTGTTCCGGAGAGTTTTCCATGGTAGTGACCAAATGTAAATACTTAGCATCCTGAAATTTTGGATCATCGAGATCGACGTGCAAAGTCGGACTCTCCAACGGTGATTGTATGCTGTCCACGAAAGCTCTTGATAACGCATCTGGAACAATATTCTGGGTACCTTTGCGATGTTGAATGTCGAACTTTAAAGCTGGTAATTTTAGAGGCCATCTAGCGAGTCTGACAGAAAGGTCCTTTTGTTCCATGAGCCATTTAAGACTCGCATGGTATACGGGTACCCTTCGACATATGCCCGAAACTTTTTTACGCTGAGCACAGCGGTCAGACACTCTAGTTCGGTTATGGAGTAGTTCCTCTGTGCTGCGTAAGCTTCTGGGGTATGTATGCGATAGGGTGCTCGCCATCATCATCCCGAATCTGAAAGAGCACGCTTCCAATGCCAGTGGTACTTGCATTGCATTTGATGTAGAAAGGCTGACCGAAGTTCGGATGCGTTAAAACTGGAGCTGTCGTTATGGAGGAAGCTGGAGCAAGTTTCAAATTTTCAAAAGCATTCTAGCATTTTTCGTTCCAAAGAAATGTTTTTCCCTTTTTAAGCAAGTCGGATGTCGGAGCTGCAAAAGTGGCATATGAAGAGATAAACCTCCGATACCACCCGGACAATCCTAAATAGCTGGAAATCCATAATAGCTTTTACTTTATCTAAGTTTACCCGAAGACATCCGTCGCCAACCACGTACCCTAGATAACGTATCTCTTTCAACAGGAACTTACTCTTTTCTAAGTTCACAGTTAGTCCTGTTTTTTGAAGAAGAGAGGATACTTGATCAAGCAATTTGATATGTTCATCAAAATTTTCAGACGTAATGAGGAGGTCGTCCAAATAAATGAACACCTACTCATGAAGCTGGTGCGGTATCACCCGGTGCAATAGCCTACACATCGTTTGAAGCGCGTTGCAAAGCCCGAACGGCATGATCGCAAACTGATATAACGGACGACCAGGAACCGTAAAAGCCGTTTTATCGCGGGACTGCCGGAGTCAGTGTGATCTGCCAAAAGGCATCTTTCAAGTCGATGCTTGATATAAACTTAGTTCGATTCAACCGACTCAAGATCCCATAGGTAGTGGGTATGCGTCCCTGATCGTCACATCATTCAGTCTGAGGGCATCTAGGCACATTCGGACTTTGCTGCTTTTTACCAGATGCTGTGTAAACAATCGCAATATCCAAGATACAATTTTTATATGTGTGGCCTATATCAGCACAATTCCAACATACGAGCAAATTATTTTTTTGAGAATTGCGAGAAATGTTAGTCACTGGTGGAGAAGAAAATCTAACACTCGGCCGTGGCTTAACATCCAACTGTATAGCATTTACCCCAACATTTGGGTCAGAACCAGTAAAATCGCTTGGTGATGACGTATAAGTGTTATCATACGTATATTCGTGAATAGTTCTGTGGTAGCACATTGCCTCGGCCTCATATCCAGTCCGTCTCCACGTATCTTCTATTGCAAGACACCTCCGTACTAGTTCTGGAATTGAAATCAATTGTTCTATCGGCCAGTGCCACTTGCAAACCAGTTCTCATGTTTCGATGTAATAGTCATCGAGTGGGTGACGAAGACTGAGCTTCGCCGATTGATTCGATCGGATTTCCATTAAAATCGATAAGACCCCGTGTAGATTTCTCTATTTTTAAATTTTTATCATTACAATAATTTTTATATTGATTTTCACTAATTAAACACGAATTTGATCCTGTGTCGATCACACAATCGACGTATCTCCAATTATGTCCAAATTTTAGATGTAAACGGTTATTTGACGGTATGTTATGCGGTTAATATGGATTACCAATACTGGTGATGAATTTTGCGACAACGAAATAAAGAATTAAAAAACAACGATAAAGTTTTGAATTTTTATTTAAATCAACTAATTTCTACGAAAGACAAAATTATAATAATAATAACAATATACAACACTGACTATTTATAAAAAATTTAAATACAAAAAAATTGGAAAATTTCCACTCATTTAGCTAGTCATAAAAAATATGTTTTTAATAAAATGTTGATCCCTTTTTGGTATCAGTAAAAATAAATTTGGTTTTCACTAATGATCCTACGTTTATTGGTATATCAATAAAAACAAAAATTTTTAAGTTTATTGTTTTTTTTGAATTAGGGTTCTTATTTTTAGTTTTATTGTTTGCAAGCCAACACATGTTTTATTAGTTATGAATTTCTCCGTTCTCCCGCCCATGAAGTAATATTACTTCAAAACTTTTAGATAATATAGAGAAATTCATAATTGTAAACTTAAAAATGTTTGATGTTACTTTGAATTTGTCTAATTTATTCTAAAGGTAGTTTACAAATTTTACTTAAAGTGCGTTTTATTATTCCATTTTTTGTTCTTATATTAAATACGCGATTGATACCGTCTGATCCTGGGATAACTTCAACAATTTTACCCATTAACCATTGTATTCTGGGTAGATTTTCATCAACAATTAGTACAAGGTCGTTTTCTTCAATGTTATTATTATTATTATTATTATTATTACTATCTTTATTTCAATAAAATAAATACAAAATTAAAATCTAGTTGAAACAACATTATAAAATATGAAATAAAGTACAGCTCCTATAGACATTATGTCTGTAGTGGAGCAATTTAAAACAAATTTTAATTAAAATTTATATAATATTCTTTGTTTACATAATTAACAATAATCTTCAACAAAATACAAGCTCAGTTATTAAAATAGATATATTTAACTACACGACGGCACATTAGAACATAATGTATGATAAATTAACATTTATACTAAAAATATTGCTCGATATCATCGATGTCAAGTAACCAAGTCCGAATTTCCCTGTTAAATTTATGTTTCTGCGCAGATGGAAGCATTTTGACATTTTTAGGTAAAAGATGGAACCAATAAGGTGCCATATATAAATAAAATCTTCTAAACCTTTCACTATTACAACGAAGACCGACAAAATTGTTTGGATTTCTCATATTATACACGTGGTATATTCGACTATGATAACTATTGCTACGAACAAAAAACATTTTCAATACTTTAAAAACATACAAATACCTTAGAGGCAACAAGTTTAACTCGCGAAAAAGCGGAATAGTGGGTGTATTCCTTGGACAAGCATAAATTAATTTGATAATTCTTTTTTGCGCTACAAAAAGATCTGCAATATTAGCAAAGTAAATTCCACCCCAACTAGTTATACCATACATTAAGATAGATTCAACAAGAGCATGATATAACCTTCTTAAAATAAAAGAAGGGCACAAAGGTCGAAGATTATAAAATTTATGCACTGCAGTAATAACAATTTTCCTGATATTAGTTAGGTGGGAGGTCCAATTTAGCTGTGAGTCAATTGTTACACCTAAGTATTTAAACTCATTTATGCAGGGCAAATCAAAACATTGCCCAAAACATGGATTCTGATCACACGGGTATACGTGATACTTGAAAAAGTTTTGATCAACTGTTATGTCAGGCCGTCTAAAATGCATAATTCTAGATTTTTCACTAGCAACAAGCCGATGATAAAAAAACCATTTACTTAGAGTGCATAAATCAATATAGATAAACCGTTGAATATCAACGTAATCATTAGACGCATATGTCAAAGCCAAATCATCTGCAAACGCTGTAGCACACCCTCTAAGATTAATTTCAAAGATAGAATTGAAATAAATTAAAAACAATAAGGGCCCCAAAACTGAGCCCTGAGGAACACCACATTTTAGAAGACCTGGAGGACTATTCACATTATTAATTTTTACAATTTGACTACGCTTACGAAGGTAACTTATAAACCAATCTAATATTTTGCCTCTAACACCAATACTTGACAATTTCATTATGAGTATGTCATGGTTAACAGTATCAAATGCTTTTGAAATGTCCAAAAATACTGCTGAGCATTTCTGAGAGTTGTTAATTGCTAAATAAATATTGCTCAGAAAATTTAAAAGAGCTTCTTCCGTAGATTTTCCTTCTATGAATCCAAATTGGTGATCACTAAAAAATTTTATTTTACCAAGGTAAGAGACTAATCGTCGTTTAATTAATTTCTCAAATAATTTGGAAAAAGTACTCAATAGTGAGATCGGTCGGTAATTGTTTAATTGCAGAGCATCACCCTTTTTAAAAACTGGAATAACAACAGCTATTTTTAAGGCGTCTGGAAAAATTCCGCTCTTTAGACTTAAATTAAATAAAAATTTTAATACATCAACCAAATACCAGGCACAATTTTTAACAATGATATTATCTACTCCATCAAATCCTTTAGAATGTTTGTTTTTTAACTTCTGAATTTCAGAAATAATCTCCAAAGAATTAATTTCATCGAAATAACAAGAAGTACAGTAACTATCTCGGTTTCCAAAAATAAATTGTTTCTGCTCTCCACTGTTAGTACTATTAGGAAAAATATTGGAAGTTATATCGGATGAAACATTTATAAAAAATTTATTAAATTCATTACATATATTCTGATCATCAGTAAGAAGAACATTTGATTGATATTCATAAATTTGTGTTATTTGGTTTTTGTTTTGGGACGTATTTCTACCCAAAATATCATCAATTTCCTTCCACATAAGCTTAGGATTATTCCCTATTAAACCAAATTTATCTTTGTAATATACTCTTTTGACCCGTTTAACAGTCATATTTACATGCTTAGAGAGTTTTCTTACATAATTTTCTAACCGAGTGTTATTTGGATACCTTCTTAATTTTTTAGAAAATTTTTTAAGTTTATTAATTTTACACAAAAGATAATAATTCATCCAGGGCTTTAACTTCTTGCTACTGCGATAAGTAATTGTTTCTTTTGAAAGTTCAATATGGGAAATTAATTTATTTAAGAAAATATCGAATGCTGTGTTACAATTTTTTTCATGGTAAACAAGATCCCAGTTTTCAACTAGAAGACGATCTCTAAGTTTGTCATAATTAACTTTTGAACTCTTTCCGCTATAACATATCACAGGTCTATTCGATTCTGCCCAAATATTGAGGGTAATTAAATTATGATCGGAAAAATGTATTGGTAAATTATCAATACTAAAAGTATATGTACTACTGGATTTAACAAAAACATGGTCTAAACATGATAGATTCCTAGTTGGATTGTTAGATACACTGAGGAATCCATATGATGCAAGCATTGCTTGGTAGTTAAAACAGCTTACGTTATTCAATAGATTTATATTAATATCACCTAAGATCACTATGTTATTATTGTTAATTGTTCCCAGCAAATTATCTAAATTATTGCAAAAATCATTAAGATCACTATTACAAAAACGGTAAAAACACAGAAAAATCCAAACATTTTTACCTAGTTGAATGTCCAATCTAAGAACATCAGCTGAAATCCAATTACAAGTACAGCATGATATAACTGTTAGATTTTTATGTATAAAGACACCAACTCCACCGGCGCGGTAATTATCGTTACAGCAAGCTTTAAAGCTGTAATTAGGCAAATTGAATTCTGTTGTTTCGTTCGAATAAATCCAAATTTCAGAAACAAAAATCAAATCAGGTAGAGTATTCAGACTGGCTACAAACGTACTAAACATATCAAAATTTGCTCTTAAACTTCGAATATTTTGGTGCAGTATACTATATTTACTACTCATAAAAGATGCAAATCAAAAATAACTTACAAACAATGATAATAATAAATTGAGCAAAAATATAATATAGAGCAATAATCATAGAATATCGCATAGAATGTTTGCTCGTTTGTCCCTCCATTTTTTTCTCTGCTGCAACGTATGTAGGTATTCTACAGAAAATCTTTTCCAAAATGATTGAAACATTTTAGTGACGTTCTGTAATCTGGAAAGTTTGTTCGATGGTATTTCGGTAACATTTTCTTCAGGAATATTGTTTATTAAACCTCTGATTAAGAAGTGTGCGGGGGTTAACGGTGTTGGATCGCTCGGGTCTGTTGATAGCGCTGTAAGCGGTCTAGAATTCATAACTCCTTCAATTTGGATAACTAGTGTATTTAGTTCTTCATATGTTAATGTTGTGTGGGATGCGATTCGTTTCATGTGCGACTTTAAGATTTTTATAGAAGATTCCCACAATCCTCCTAAGTTTGGAGCTCGTGGTGGAATGAATTTCCACTTAATATCTTTGAAGTTGCAAAAATTAATTAATTCGTGTGCTTTAATTAATTGGTAAAGTTGCTTTAATTCGCGATTTGCGCCAACGAAATTTGTTCCATTATCTGACCAAATAATATGTGGAGTGCCTCGGCGAAAAATGAATCGTTTTAAACTAGCAATAAACGATTCCGTAGTCATATCAGATACTATTTCAAGATGTACGCCTTTAGTCACAAAGCAAACGAATATACAAATGTCGACTTTGTGACTCGATCCTCCTCGTTGATTTTTATTTTTTGTGAAAAAGGGTCCACAAAAATCTACTCCAGTAACTGCAAATGGTCTAGCAGGTGTTAATCTACTTTCTGGCAAATTTCCCATGATTTGATTTATGGTATTTGGTTTGGACTTGAAGCATTTTATACAATGTCGAGTTATTTTTTTTGCCAGGAGTTTGCCGCGTAATGGCCAGTAGTGTTGTCGTACCATCGAAAGTAGTTGTTGAGGTCCACAGTGTAAATATTTTACATGTTCTTCCCGGAAAATTAATGTAGTGAGGTTGCTTTCATATGGTAGAATAAGTGGATGCTTGCTGTCATATGGCACATACATTGCCTTTTTTATTCTGCCACCAACACGAAGCAAATCTCGTTCATCGATGAAAGGATTTAGATCCTTAATTTTACTTGTATGCTTTATAGCTTTTCCATTTTTTAATGAATGAATCTCATCTTCAAAATATTGTTTCTGCACTTCCTTTATTAAATAGTGGATGCTGTTTTCATCAGTTGTTAGGTATCCTTTAATTTTTTGTTTATGTGTATTGATATTGTTGGTAAATCGTAGCAGGTAACATATCACTCGAACAAGTTTGTGAAATGAGCTCATTTTAATTATTAACTCATTAATATCTGCATTTATTGATAATGTTAATGCTATTTTTTCCGGTTTAATTTCAGCTGTGGCTTCTTGAATTTCTTCTTTTGGTGTTTCTTTTAGCCAGTGTTCTTGGTGTTGGTGAAGAAACAGTGGTCCATTCCACCAAGCTTGTGATTCGACTAAATTTTCTACATTGGTACCTCTTGAAATGAGATCAGCTATATTGTCTTGGCTACTTACATGTTTCCAAGTATAGTTGGCGGTCAAATTTTGAATTTCAGATACCCTATTTGCTACATATGTTTTTAAGCGCACCGGATGCATTTTGATCCAACTAAGAACGATGGTCGAGTCTACCCAAAGAAAAATGCCTTTGAAATCAATTTTAAATGCACGAACTACCTTGGTGGTTAATCTAGCTAATAATAGAGCTGCGTTTAATTCAAGCCTAGGTATTGTAACGTTTTTTAATGGTGCGACACGCGATTTACTAACTATTAATTTTACAGTATAGCCTCCTGTTGAATTCATACTGCGAATATATAAGCAAGCACCGAAAGCCTTTTCAGATGAGTCAGCGAAGCCATGTAATTCAATTGCTTGTTCGGCGAAAGAAGAAAGGTACCTATCCAAGCGACAGTTTTCGATTAAAGCAATAGAATTTCTAAAATTTAGCCATTCTTTTTCGTAATAATTTGGAACATCCTCATCCCAACTAATATTCATTTGCCAAAGATTCTGTAAAATTAATTTGCCTTTTATGAGTACCGGAGAGATGAAACCTAATGGATCGAAAATTTGTGCTATATCTGCCAGAATTGTTCTTTTGGTTATTTTAGTATTTACAGATAATTTTGGAACAATTATCTGTAAGCTATCAGAAGTAGGATTCCACGCTATTCCTAATGTTTTTATTGTTTTATTATCAGATTGTTCGAGGTCCGAAATTGAAGTCTTTCTAAAAATGTGTTTGAATTGGAAGACCATTTACGAAGGTGCATTCCAGCTTCTTTTAACATGTTGATTAAATTATCTCGAATATGAATCAATTTATACAAATTATCACCACCAGTTAAGCAATCATCGACATAAAAATCTTCTTTCAGAATTTTGGAAGCTAAAGGATATTTATTTAAATTGGTATCAGCAATTTCTTTGAGAACTCTAGTGGCTAAGAAAGGTGCAGAAGTGTAAGTGACCGTCTGCAGTTCAAATGTTTGGATTTCGTTAGAATTATACCATAAAATTTTCTGAAGATGTGTTTGATTAAGGTTAATGAGAACTTGGCGGTACATTTTTTCAATGTCCGCAGTAAAAACATATTTATGACGACGAAAGCGTAAGATTATTTCAAATAACTCAGATTGTACATTTGGCCCGGTTAATAAAATATCATTTAGCGACATATTGTTGTCCGTTTTGCTAGAAGCATCGAATACAACTCTTAATTTAGTCGTGGAACTAGTAGGTTTTAAAATTGGATGATGTGGTAAAAAATATCCTGTGTTACTATTAATAGTTGACAATTTCATATGACCTTTAATTGAGAATCCCGATTTAACCTTTTCTCTAAATATGTAAATCGCCTTTTTGCCATTAACAAGGAATCACCAAGACAATTTGGATCAATCTTTAAAGGCAAACTCACAACATATCGTCCTTCATTATTTCTATACGTAGTTGAGCTAAAGATTTCTTCGCATAGTTTTTCTTCTGCAGTCTCAACAAAGGAAGTTTCACATGCTTCGCTTTGGAACAATTGTTCTAATTGTTTATTTAATTTTATGTCGGAATACTCGTTTTGTGAATATAAGTTTACGGGTTCTACTTCGAATTTTCCCCCTAGTATCCAACCTAGTTTTGAATTTACGAGAGCAGGAACGAATGGATTAATTTGGATTTTGTCTTTCAAAAATATATCGAAAAATATTTCGGCACCTAGTAACACATCGATTTTATTTGGAACATTAAAATGAGGATCAGCTAAAATTATATTTTTTGGTAAATTCCATCTAGAGATATCTAACTCGAATTGAGGCAATAAATTTGTTATGTTTGGAACTATTGAGAACTCTATGTTGACTTTATAATTAGAACATTGCGATCGAATAACTGTGGAACACTTTCCGAAAACGTTAGTTTTTTGGCTGTTTAAACCAGAAATTACTAAATTACTAGTTTGTGACTCGAAACGAAGTTTGGTAGCAAGATCTGCAGTTATGAAATTTGATTGTGAAGCGGAATCTAGAAGTGCACGACACGAAACAAAGTTACCATTTGAATTTTTAATTAGAATTGTTGCTGTTGATAACAACACTTGACTATTAGAAACGTTATTTATGTGATGCGTTAAACTATTTTCCGTGCTATGTAAAAGTGTGTGATGCTTTTGAAAACATTGCCTACAGGCGGATCTAGTGCATTGAGAAACAGTATGGTTTGTTCTGAGACAATTGATGCATAAGCGTAATTCCTTTACCTTTTGGAACCGATCTGTTGGAGAAAGTTTAATAAAATCTTTGCAGAAAGATAAATTATGGTTACTCTTACAAATAGGACATAGAACTGGTGGATATTTTTCTGTAGGCGATGATGCTACTACTAATGCAGTTTTAGCTTTGCGACTGGAATCGAGCATTACTAATTTTTTAAGAGGTCCAATTGATTCTAATACTCGAATCTTTTTTTGTAAAAAGGCCTGAAGTTTGACCCACGTGGGAAACTCATCTACTCCTAGTTCATTTTCAAATTCCTTTCTGGAATTTAAATCTAAACGCCCAACGATAATTCTAACTATCAAAGCTTCGGATAACTTGTCTACCTTAAATTCCCAGCTCTGTAACGAATCTATGTTGGTAGTCGAAATATCCAAAATATGTTTGATTTCTGTTAAGTTATTATTAGTGACTTTCGGAATATTTAAAATGGCATCTAGGTGACACTCGACTATTGTTCTTTCGTTGTTATATCTATTAAGAAGAATTCGCCATGCATTTTCATACCCGTTAGCTGAAATAGGTATTTGAGCCACCAACGATTTTGCTTCACCCTTCAATTTTCCCAATAAATATGAAAATTTAGCGATATCACTTACCTGATTATTATCATGAACCGCTGCTTTGAAAGTGTCCCGAAAACTACGCCATTTATTAAATTCCCCATCGAACTCTGGTAATTGCAACTCGGGTAGTTTGATCTGACCGATGTTTTTTGGTTTGATGGAACGTTTGTCTAATTCGACGTTCAATAATTGTTTATCATTTTGCACCAACACTTCAAATTTAGCACTTTCATTATCACATTTGTTAAATATTTCATCAGTACACTTATCACTGTCACTAATTTCTTTTATAAATTGTTTATATTCTAATTCATATTCCTTAATATAATTTAACTGGTCTTTAAGTGTATTTTCAGGAATTTTATCACTTTCTTGATTTTTTATCACTTCATGTAAACGTTCGAACTTTTTATACACATATATTTTTCTTCTTAATAAACGATCCATTTTTAAGAGTTAAAAGCACTACTACCTATATTTTTAATTTATGGACTGTATGTATAGTATTTAAATGGATTTTCGCGATTTCACAACAAGCACTATTGATATATTAATGTTTACGAAAACGATATTGAATTATTTTGAATTAACCATCCGGTTTGATGGACCAAAACTATTGTGTGGTGATGAATTTTGCGACAACGAAATAAAGAATTAAAAAACAACGATAAAGTTTTGAATTTTTATTTAAATCAACTGATTTCTACGAAAGACAAAATTATAATAATAATAACAATATACAACACTGACTATTTATAAAAAATTTAAATACAAAAAAATTGGAAAATTTCCACTCATTTAGCTAGTCATAAAAAATATGTTTTTAATAAAATGTTGATCCCTTTTTGGTATCAGTAAAAATAAATTTGGTTTTCACTAATGATCCTACGTTTATTGGTATATCAATAAAAACAAAAAATTTTAAGTTTATTGTTTTTTTTTAATTAGGGTTCTTATTTTTAGTTTTATTGTTTGCAAGCCAACACATATTTTATTAGTTATGAATTTCTCCAAATACAACGTGTGTTCTACATACTACGGTGAAACACTCGTAATTCAAATTCAGTAGTGTACCTGGGTTTGACTTGATTTTCTTTGGATTTACTTTGCTTTTAGCATGACTTCTGGCTGGATTTTTGGTTTTTGACTTTGGTCTTTTATTTTGACTTGACATTTTTCACTTGATTGTTTAATAAACTTTTTCATTTGTCATTTAACTTGAATTTTACCTTGACGTTTGATTCATCTTTTGACTTGATATTTGGATTGGCTTTTGATTCGAATTATGACTTGACACTTTTGACTAAACTTTCTTGTTTGATATTTAATTTGAATTTTAACATAACATTTGACTTGATTTTGGTTTTGACTTTTGTCCTATCTTTTGACATTTGGATTGACGTTTGCTTTGCCGTTTGACTTGAATTTTGACTTAACTTGTGACTTCCCTTCACATGGCATTAGAACAGATTTTTTTAATTGACTTTTGGTATAACACGAAGCCCAAACAGTCATATTGTTGTAATTCAAATCAAAACCTGTTTCGTTATGATTTTGCCCAAACCTAGTATACAACGAGAACAATAAAAATTTTAGACAACTTCATTAGTTTGTTTATTTTTTGGCCGAGACAAACATTACGAAGAAACATTACGATGCGTCCAATATGGTTGATTAGGCTATTTATTGCCCTAATTGGTGTTTTCGCTGGGCTTCTATTTATTTGTTTGGGTTATTCCCAAACTGAAGTTAATCAAGATTTGCAAACATTACTCACAACAGCCTCTGTGCCTGAACCGCGAGTTTATCTTATTGTGATAGGCAGTTTAATTTTGGCAGCATCGTTTATCGGCCTTGTAAAAAGATTACGAACTTCAGCAATTAGTACAATCATTCTTGTTATTATATTAAGCATAATCGCTACAGTCGCTATAGTAATAGCAGTAATCATTTTTGCTACCCGTCACGAATTTTTAAAACAAACTGGAATAGTTTATGATCGAACTTGGATTCAACGTGATAAACCAACTGACTCGCATATATTACATTCGATTAATCAATATGTAAGTGTTTGCGCGCGGTGCTCGTTTTTGGGTGTGAGATTCATTTTACTATGTTTAATCGTTTTTTTCACCCTGTTTGTTTAGCTGAGATGTTGTGGAAGAAATTCTTTTGTTGACTATTTTCCATATATACCACCATCTTGTTGTGAGGTGCCAGTTCATGATGTCTGTCCTGTTAAGGGTGTATTTTTGGATGGATGTCGTTACGCGCTTTACAAATTTGTAGATAAGAAAGCAGATTTCATTGCATATGCATGCGTTGCAGTGGCAGTTATGCTTATATTAGTTATGGTATTCCACATTTTTGAGAACAAAAGACAAGTTAGTAATACATATCTAGCAAAGGTATACAAATGGTTTTTTATTTTTATTTTCTAGCTTGAACCTGAATTCTCTTTTTGATGTTCATTTTTGATATACGATTTTTGGCTTTATTTTTCCAAATCTAGTTAGCGAAAACGAAAATATTAGACAGCTGAATCAGTTGGTTTCCAAATTTTGCGTGAGACAACCGGGGAGACAATAAGATGGCTCTAATAAGAATTAATCAAGATAATTTTAACCATAGTTGGTGTACCCGCTGTACTTGTCCTTATTGGTTTAAGAATTCGTGAAACTCAGGGTAATCAAGATTTGCAAACATTAATAAAAAAGTGTAGTACGTGATTCAGTAGATTTATTTATGCTACTGTACTAAGTGCGATGATTATAGTGCTTTTGTGATAATCGCAATCCTCAGTCTTGCCAAATGTAATAAATTTTACGACAAAACGTGGGATGATCGGGCCTAAATCACTGCCTTGCATGTTTAAGTTTCACCCCTATTATGATTGTCGAGTCGATCAACAATCGACACGTCTCTGTATTGCGTTTTCTTTTTTTCATTTGATAAAAACAATACGAAAAAGGAAAAGGCAACAGAGAGTCGTGTCGATTGTCGATCGACTCGACAATCATAATAGGGGTGAATACTTTACGGGCTAGATCGTCTCACGACTGAAGATGTTTCTGCAAAAAATTCCTTCTCTTGAACTCACATAGGGTTCCCTTGGCGGTGACTTCATATCCGTGGCTGGGCGAGGCTGGGGTTCCGGAGCTCCTACGGTATCTTCATGTGATATTGCCACATATGATTGAGGTGCTTCTGAGCATTATAGGGGACTGCCTGCAGAACGAGAAGACACGGTCAAATCCTTTCCATGTATTGAGCAACTAGTTGGGCTACAACAAAAACGATTAAACTGTACATCCGTTCTAGTTACCTGTTCCTTGTGGCGGTGTTCATTTTGATCGATGACTCTTGAACCTTCATAATCATAACGGTTCCCGATAAGTGACCTAACCGCTCGTTTTCGTAACTGGTTTTGATGTCTTCTCAAAGTACCAATGCCTGTGTCTATCAAGTACATGCGCCTTCCCTCGAGTTAGCAACAGTCCCATTTTTTCTTCTTCTGATACTGCCGCACAAATACCAACATTAAAATTTGTTGTCTCAATTTCTTCGAATCCCTTGTCACTTGGTTGCATAGCGGATAGCAGCGTTCTATTCGGCCTTCAATGCAAATATTCAGCGGCTGACTTTCCTGAACCATCCGGGGTTGATCGATAGGTCGACAACTAAATTAAAAGGGCCATCTCAAGGGGTTTTAATGCGCTCGTTCAAGAGAAGTTAAGTGATTGATTGAATTACGGTGGCAAAAATCTTGAAATTCCTGATAAATAAAAGTTCCGGAAAGGTGTTCAGTAGTCGGACACGATGGTTTGTGGCAAACTCTCGATAGCAAAAATAGTTTGCAAAGCGTTAATGGCCGCTTCGGATGTTGACGATGACATCTTTATAACAAAAGGGAAATTGGAGAAGGCATCCACTACAATCAGCCACATCTTTGATAAATATGAACCTGCGTAGTCCACATGAATTCGAGGCCAGGCAGCAAATGGAGTTGGCCAACTTGTAAACTCTCGCGGCGAATGGTTTGCTTGCAACTGACACCAACAATATCGGCGGGCCAATTGGCATTTGTGGGCATTTGTAGTACCCTTGCTTGTAAGATTTTTGGTACTACTACTCGCAGCTGCTCAGTCTGTAACAAAAGAACGTTAGTCAAATCGATGTCATTGCAATCTAACTTTTCAGGCCAATCCTACTTAAACAAATTCCGAAACCTTCCGTATATGCTGATCCTGGAGTGTATGTTCGGCCACTAATTTTGCATTAAACGGAAATTCGTCCAATCCGACTCTTCTTTCACGTCAAAATCTTTATTTTTTGCTTGAAAGCTTTTGTGCATTTCCGTGACGATCGGTTGGTCTATACCGAATAGTGTATGTGTAACTCATTAGCGTAATAGCCCATCATTGTAAACGATGAATTGTCATCTTCGGCAACTGTTTATTTTGGGCTGAAAATCTTTGTGCGCGGTTTATTCGACTTCAATGACAGCGAATTGACATTTATCTCCTCAAGATTGTGCAAGTGTTCGATGTTGTCGCGTCCGGTTATAATAAAGTCGTCCAAATAAATTCCACAATAGGGCAATTCCCTTATTAATTGTTCCAAATATTTTTGGAAAATGCCAGGAGCACTGACAATTCCGAACGGTAGTCTCTCATATTGGAATAATCCAAAAGCGGTGTTAAAAAATCTAAATTTGCAAATAGGCCTCCGATAAATCTATTTTGAAGAAAAATTGTCTTCCCTGAAGCATATGAAACAGCTCCTCTATTCTGGAAATCGGGTACCGATTTACATTTAATTGAGGATTAATCGTGCCTTTAAAATCACCGCAAATCCTGAGCATCCCATTTGGCTTTGTAACGACGACGATTGATGCAGCCCACTGGTTAGTATGCAGTTCTTTGAGTATCCGCAAAGAAACTAGTCTTCCAGTTTGGACGAGGCTTAAAAATGTTGGTTGGCGTTCAGTTTTAAATCAAACCGGGCTACATATGCATTACACAGTCCTAGTTCATCTTTAAATATAGTTGCGTGCTTTTGGATGAGGGTCACGGTTAAGGCATCAAACCAATCCAAACCCAATATATTATTTCCCGTATCACTATCAACGGCTAGTAGAGGGAACGTTAAGTCAACCTCATTCCAACGATCGTTTACGCTTCCCGCCATAAACCTTTAATATTTTCGAGGCTGGAGAGCAAGGTGAACTACCGCTGTTTTGTTTTCTTCCAGCTTTAACGTAAAACGTTGGCCTTTGCGTTCCGGCGTAGAACGTCCTTGTGCTTTGGATATGTTTTCCATCACCACTTCCAGATACTAAGCAACAGGGTTGCCAACTGGCCGGTTTGTACAGCAATAAGCCGGTTACCGGACGGGCAGCTGATCGGCATAACAAATGACCGGTTTTCAATGAAAATTAGTTAAATTATCCAGCTGCATTTTCATGAGAAAAATTAAAACAAAGAGAAAGAACAATTTGGCACCTGGTGTCAGGTGGTATAACTAAAATTAGAATTGAACTAAATAATTCAAACTTTTTGTTTCAATTATTTAATTCATCTATCGCGAGCAATTGTTGTTGTGAAATTCTGGTCGAATAAAAATTTCGTTAATTCTAGGATTAATTACTAGAGAGAGCCTTGGTACCACCTATAGAGGTTGTTATATGAACGCAATGTTTGAACTGCAAGCGTAAAAAAACAACTTATTGAGAAAGCTGAATAAATGCTAAATTAACAATAACACCTATCTGTAAACATTACCTGTAAAAAATCAAGAACACTGTAAAATGATCATCGTACATTCTAATCAATCAATCAATCCACAAATTTTATAGTTTCAATGGCTTCTACGAATGATTTCAAGTTGCTGCGTATTATAGTACCTACCGTTCTTACAGTTGGCAATAACTGGCGCATTGAGGCTTATGTCGTTTAGGCCCTATCATCTTAAGAAAATGGGCCTAAGTATGACAGACGGATGCCGCTTCTGCGACCTGGAAGTGGAATCAGTGGAATATGTTTTGCGCCATTGCTCAGGTAATTTTCGCAAAAGCATTCATCATCTAGGAAGGAGAATAATGAGCCCAGATAGTATGCATCATATACCCCCCGAGTAGTATTATCTGGTTCATTAAGAGCCTGAATATTTATTGGATGGCTCATTGAGCAGGGTCTATTTTCAAAAGATATTTTAGGTCGTAGAGCAAGGTGGCTTGAAAGCCCACATGGCCCAATAATAATAATATTATAAGCTCAGAGAAGAATCAATTTTTTGGTAGCCCTGAACATATATTGTACATTTCTTGTGCCAACAGTATCAACCGTTCTGTCCCAAATTTCGGTTTGCGCAGCTAAAACATCATCACAATCGAACAAAATGTTATATGTACCACGGCCACTAATATAAATCGGATGAATTTTGAACTTTATTGATGTGTCGAAATGAGGAGTTAATGTAATCAAGCATGATACCTTTGATGTTGTAACCGTATTGCCTATCCCATCTATATGTTAATGAAAGACTTTTACCGTTCCACATTCAACGTTTGCACGAATCGTTCGGAAATGAAATTTGTAGTGGCACAACTATCTAATAGAGCGCATCCAGTAACAATCGATCCGTTGGCATCAGATTCGATGACTGTTGACTGTAGCTGTACTGCTGTAGCGAGGACCGCTGGCTCGTCAACAAATATTCTGAAATTAGAAGTGCCTTGTGAGCGACTCCAGAAGTCGATAGCTGTTGAACAACAGCAGAGACCTTACAGAAGCGGTAATTGTGTTTTGTTTTGAGGCAGACAACATATAATTGCATCCGTTTAACATCATGGTATCGATCCATGGGCCCTAAGGCCAGAAATTATGGATATAGCTGCAAATTATGCTCGGTTGAGGCACATTTAGCGCACAAATTCGAATTCAGTGACGTTAAGGCGACATTGTTAGATTAAACTAGATGAACATTACCCGATACAGACGACTATGGCCTGTTAAATGGTTTTTTGTTATACTCGAGTTTTTCTAGAGTATATTTTCCACTTTTAATCAGTAGTCTTTATTGGAATGTTTAATTGTACAGTCTAGTAGCGCACGACACCGATGTACTTTTCCTCGACCATCTTCGGTCAGGACTAACTCCGTTGCAAATATTTTTGTTGATGTTGATTTGAATTTCTTTACCAAACAAGCTCAAATGCTCTTGAACTAAATTATTCTAGTGAAAGTTGTTCCTGTCCCCTGTTGACTCGTTACCTCAACAGTTAGGACACACATTTTTAAAATTTTTTAAAAACACTTGTTAAATATTTCGCAAAATTACAAAAGGTTTAAAAAATCACTCGATCGATTTCGGCTTATTAGGCCATCATCAGGAGTATCTACTAAAGCGTTTTAGTAGATACTACGTACTAAGTTTTAGTAGATACTCCTGATGATGGCCTAATAAGCCGAAATCGATCGAGTGATTTTTTAAACCTTTTGTAATTTTGCGAAATATTTAACAAGTGTTTTTAAAAAATTTTAAAAATGTGTGTATTAAGTGTGTTTCGCCAAGTGCCTACGGCAGAAAGTATAAGAAGTATCAACAGTTAGGTTTACTTGTTGATTCAAATGTAATAGCGTATTATGGTTTTTGTTGCATACCTTACGCCTACTAGTCTTACAAAATTTGCTAGAATGACCTTGTCCAAGGCAGTTAAAATATTTTCTTGATTTTAACACGAACGCATTCCTATCCACGGATAACATACTAATGAATTTATCACATCGATAAGGCTCATGTGCTTTTTCCTTCCACAATGAACATTAGCTTGCACTGAGTGGCCATCAGCTACCTCGCTTTCCAAAATTCCAGTATGACCTGGCACCCAAACAAGTGTTTGGGCACTCAAACAAGAGTTACCTTAATTGAGCTTGCCAAAATTTTAATAACCTTCAGACAATGCCATACCAGCCTTGACTCAAGGGTAAAAGACCTAAGAGCCTTTAAGGCCGATTGGCTGTCTGATACAATATAAACCTTTACGTCGTTTAGGCCTTTAGCTATGCCTATCCTTGCGCGAAGTTCTGTAGCATGGCCTTCTGCTTAAAAAACGGTAGCATTGGTACCCAAGGACTTCGATAGGGATGCCCCACTCCCGTATATTCCTACACCCGCTCAAAGGATGGTCTCCCTGTACTCCACAATTCCCGGTTGGGTAACCTAACATAAAATGGTTTGTGAAAATCCAGTTAAGCAGATGCAATGGAGTGAGTGCTAGGGATGCTTCCATTGCTGCGGTCGGACATTTTTTCATTGAGCCTGTAACACCAATGCAGGCTATACGCTGAATCTTATTTAATAAAATTTGCGCTGTTCTTTGTTCGGTTTTAGGCCAGCATACTAGCGATGCGTAGGTGACCATAGGCCTAATGATTGTTAGAAATGACCAGTAGATCATTTTTGGTTGTAGTCCCCAAGTACGTCCGTAGAGTCTCTGACAGGCCCAAAAAGCCTTTGTGGCTCTATTTTGAAATTTTGTAAATGTTGTTCCTAGTTCAGTTTTTGATCTAGGATGACCCCTAAATATTTAACTTCTTTGGAAAAAGCAGCAATAGTACCGTTTAACGAGGGAGCTATAAGCGAGAGATTCTTCCTCCTCGTAAAAGGGACAATGACAGTTTTGTTTGGATTGACATTGAGTCCTTTCTGGTCACAACACTGCCATATTAAATCGAGTGCATTTTGCATGAGATCAGAGATGACCCCACGAAACTTGCCTTTTATTATGATAGCCACGTCATCCGCATAGCCCTGGACATCAAACCCCTGGCTATTCAGGAGAACCAGCAGTCTGTCAATAACCAATGACCATAAAAGAGGAGACACTACGCCTCTAAGGGGACAGCCCTTTACGGCCCTGATGGTTACTGACTCGCCACCTAATCTGGCTGTAATATCACGATGTTCCAGGATGGAGTGGATCCACCTAGTTGTAGAAGACGGAACCCCCTTCCTATTAATGCCCTCTCTATTGAACCACAGGAGGTACTGTCAAAAGCTCCCTCAATGTTCACAAAAGCACAAAACCACCGCTATTTCAATCCTCGTGACTAGACCACTTCGATTTTTCTGTCGTCCGCATAAAAATTCACCACGCTAATCAGTTTCCGATATCGTGCAAAAGATGTCGCTCAAATTTTTGTGAGGCAAATTTGGAAGATGCTTTGACAGATGCCAGAACATCAAATAACTTTGACAAATTAGAGTAGTTTTGTTAGTAATTTTTATTTTCCCGTTAGTTATTATAATTTGAAAAATACTTGATTTGTGTTACGTCGACTTTGCCACCGCCACAGTACCCCCTTGCCAGTGAATCACCCATGAACGAAATATCTGCAAAGTGGATCTATTTTTCCCTTTTAATTCAATCTGAAATTATTTTTCTTTTCTCCATTACTGGGAAAGGACCCTCATATGGTGGTTGTAGTGACCGCTTGCTTAAATCCGTTATTACGAAAACATGTGTACATTTGGACAGCTCCTTTGCAACGAAAAAATTTAGACTAATGTGTTTGAATGTGGGTGTTGGCCTTCTTTTATAAATTCCGCTCGTGGTCCTCTCCCTTTTCTAATATTAACTCGCTTGATATGCGTAAGTTTTCCCCGGAAACCAGCTCTGCTAAGAATGCGGCCATCTCTTCCAGGTACGCCGATCTTAGTCTCAACAATACCGTTGGAAGTATAGGTGTCCACTCTTCTTTCCCATGGCATATGATGGCCGCCTTAGCGTCCTGTGCCTTCTCTCTATCATCCGGTTGGCTTTTGGGTTATACGCGGTATTCCTTTTAGCTCGGACTCGAATTGCGCACCTTGGTCGGTTACTTCCAGTCGTTGTCAGATACCGTTTCGGTCCATCGTGTGTATCTGTCTATAATTGTGACACAATATCTTTGTCCTTTCGATGGTGATAGTGGATCGATTATATCCATAATTGATCTGAAACTGAATCTATTGATTGTTTGCGGATATTCCCCTATAGTGGACTTTTCGTGTCTCGTGCTACTTTCGCCTTCTGGCATGGTATGCAGCGTTGGACCATTTCCTTCACATCCTTTTTGATGTTTTGCCAAATAAATTGATTTGTCATCTCTCGTACTGTTGCTGCTACTCCCTCGGTATGTATGCCCTTGGCTTTCCTTTTGATACGTAGCAACATACCGTTTCTATCACGTTGTCCCGTCCTGCTATGTGTTATATATCTGTTGAATACTGGCCTATGAAATCCAAGTACCGGAATCGTTTTGGCGACGCTTTCTCTGCCATCTGCATGAATTCGAATGTTATTGGTTTGTGGTCTGTAAATATGGTAAATGTACGACCTTCTAATAAATGTTTGAATTTTTTACTGATGCGTATATCGCCAAAATTTCTCGATCGTACGCGCTAAAAAACTGTAATGGTTGTCACTCGGCTTTTTCGTTCTGGCTGCACTGTTGTATTACGGCACCGATTGCTGTGTCCGATGCATCGATCATTAATGCTAGCTCCATTGTTGCCGATGAATGTACCAAACTTGTTGTTTCGCTCAGTTGTCTTTTGGATAATTCGAAGGCTTATATGGCCTGGATGTAACTCGACTACATTTAGTGGGCGGTTGCAGCTCATCTCTGATTAAAACGATGTTCTCTTGTTCTAAGTTTATCCTCTCTTGATGCCATTTCGGACGTTGTTGCAGGCGATGTAAATACTCTGACACCCATTTCTGCCAGAAGTGAGTTCGCATGTTCTGTACTACCTTCCATCGCAACGCGAGGTTTCTGTTTTGTCCTAAATACTCTTTTTCCGGTGGGGCCCCTAGCGAATTCCCAATTAAAAAATGCCTTGGTGTTAGTACCTGCAGTGATTCCGGATCCTCGTTTAATGGACACAATGGCCTGGAATTTAGACATGCTTCTATTTGGTATAATAAGGTGCTCATTTCCTCATAGGTGAGCTTTGTATCCCCTACACATTTCTCCAGATGAGTTTTGATGGATTTCATGCCTGCTTCCCAAAGTCCACCGAAATGTGGTGGTGATGGTGGGATAAAGTGCCAATTTATTGGCTCTAATAGTTTACTGACACCTGTACAAAGTTGGTCCCATTATCGCTGTACATATGGGCGACATTTCCCCGCCGAGTAGTAAACCTTCGGAAGGCGCTGACGAATCCTTCTGCTGTCAGATCGGATGATATTTCGATGTGGATAGCCTAGGTGGTCAGACAAATAAAAATGCAAATATAACCGTTGTAAGACTTGTTTCCCCGATCTTTATTCATCCGTATATTGAAGGGTCCCGCATAATCGACTCTTGTATGAGTGAATGGTCGTGACATGATGACTCGAGGTTTAGGTAGACTCCCCATCATTTGTTCTGACATTTTGTTTTTAAACCGATGACATCGTATGCACTGATGGTTATGGTGTTTTACTGCTTGAATTCCCTTGATGATCCAATACCACTTTCGGATATGCGCCAATGTAAATACAATTCTTCCGTGTAATGTTTCCCGGTTACCCCAATCCAAAATTAACTTGGTGAGTTGTCCCTTATATGGTAAAATCATCGGATGTCTCTCTTCATATGTTAGCTGCGAATTTTCTAATCGCCCTCCTACTCTGATGATGTTGTGTTTGTCGAGGAATGGATGCAATGACCGTAGGCTGCTGTGTTTGAGGACGGCTTTTGTTTCCTGCAGTGTGGAGTGTTCTTCTTGGAATTCCGTCAGTTGTACTGTACGTACTAATACTGCTAAGGCGCGTTGCCATTCTTGCAGTTGTATGGCACCCCGCTGCTTTGTTCGCTATCTCAATAGTTGGATCGTTACTCTTATGAGGCGTTTGAGAGACGACTGGCGGTTGATTAAGTTTTGAATTGATGATTCTGTCTCTATTCTTTGGACATGTGTTCCGACCGTTGTTTGGATGTTAATTTTTTCGATGTCACACCACGAGATGCACAATCAGCTGGGTTATCTTCGGATCGGACATGCTTCCATGAGTGTATACTTGTGTTGGTCTGGATCTCTGTTACTCGGTTTGCCACAAATGACTTCCAGGTTGATGCCGGTTTTCGTATCCATACTAAAGTGATCATTGAATCAGACCACAAGGACACGGTACTTTTACCACGTCTAGTACCTTTATCACTTGTTGAATTAGTCGGCTTAGCAGGACTGCGCCGACCTTCGATTTTGCTGCTAGAAGACGCACCGCTATTTGGCCGTTGGTTATGGCTCTACAGTAGACTACCGCCGCATATGCCTGTTGTGAGGCGTCACAGAATCCATGAAGTTCAACACGGTTGTCTTTGTTGTAATGAATATATCGAGGTACACGAATGAGTTAAGTAGCTTTTAGTTCTAATTTAACGTCATACTTCATAAGGTCTGATACATTATCTAACAGCTGACTATTAGTGGTGCCAGCCATCCGACAGTTTTGTAAGTCCGCCGTTGTTGGGTGGTAGATTCACGTCAAATACAAAATCGTCTTTTGTCGAGCTATAATGTATTCCCAAGGTTTTAACTGACTGTTCATCCATAAAGGTGATGTTGCCTATGAGGAACTTCTCCTGATGTATTACCTTTAAAAGTCTGCGTGGTTACTACCCCATTTCCCTAATTCCATTCCGCCCTTACGAAGTAGTTGGATTAATTGAGATTGCAAATGTTGAGCCTCCTCTACCGAATCTGCACCGGTTAATACATCATCCACAAAGAAATCATTTTTGATAATGTGACTGGCATTCTTCTCACTGCAATATGGACATGTGCTTGTGGATTTTGGAATGGTGTCTCATTTGTACTCGTTTTCCGTATTTAGAAGTACTCTTTGTTGAGCATCGGGTTCTATGGCTTAGCTGCTCGCATGCTGGATGGCTTATTCATGCCTGATGATTTCATGACTGAAACCTCCTCATTAGAAAATCCAGGAATATGTCTAACTTTGAAACCTCGCATGGACATTCCAGACAGGTTTCGTATCGCTGCAGTGTATCCGCATCTAATTTCTTCATCATAATTCACAATGTGCGCGAGTTTCAAACGGATTTTCCAACTTCAAATTTTTTATGTTGTGCAGCATCTCGATGTATAAGTATCATGTAAGGGTCTGATAATTGAAGCTGTCGCAAACTGTATATTATGCAAAGATAATATGGTGTTGAAGTATAATGTCGGAAGCAGACGTTGGTTGCTGTATCTCGCCTGCAGAATGCTCCATACCATTTCGTAGTTTTCCTCTATGTATGACCTTATTGAATATGTCCTTAAATGGCGGCCATTTCTCATATTCGCCATAGAAAATGGGAACTTCCATTCGGGGAAGTCGCATGTTGGTGGATTCCATAGAGTTTGGATGGCCGTTACTCAGTAGTTGATGTAATTTGAGTAATGTGGATTCTGCATGCTGCGTGATGGATCCGTAGTAATCGCCTATACGAAATACTTGGCGGTTTGATCCTCTTCCTCGATGTTTATGAGGATAGTCCGATGTTGTTGATCAATCACCATTAAGTAGTTCCGGGAACAATTGCCGGCATCTCACGCTCGTTCGATGGAATCCAGCCTTCGATATAGAAGACGCATGTTGATGTCTTGCTCATGAAGAAGAGCTGGGTTTGCGTCATCTTTCCTTGGATCTCTGGATGTTTGTAATAAAGGTGGCACATATTGTCCTTGCTCTGGCTAGTTATGCATTTGCTCACCATTGGCTCAGTGCTGCTTGCAGATGTTGTTGATTGGATAGTGCTCAAATCGCCAGAATTCATAACGTTGTCGGAGGTGGAACTTGATGACGTATCTTTCTTGCTGCCCGTTTTACCCTCACCCTTTAGTGGATTTATTGAGAGGGCACAAGAAACTCTCTGCCCCATCATTGAATCGATCGTCTCTAACTCTTCGCTAGCTATTAATTCTTGATCACCCTTGCAAAATACTGCGTACCTCGTGTTTACAGCTTGTTGATAGCTCCCGAGCTGGCTTCGGGTTAGATTGCCTATTTCCCGTCTCTTGGCTATTTCTGTTAATAGTTGCTTCATTGCGTTGCACATTTGTTTGTGTTTGTGAGTTGCAATTCGTTCACCACGTAAAACTTTTAATGAAACGATGCAACACAAATATTACCCCTCCCTCCCTCCCCCCAATCAAAATTTGTAGGCAAAGAAGTAGGAAACGAGGAAGTGTGGGGATGTGCTGTATGGCTATTTCATTGCATCTTGATGTACTGCGATATAAAAACTTGTTTCGGTTGATTTTAGTAAACAATTACGTATTGCCATGATTTTTCCCAAAATCTAGTAGTACATACAGCGAAAACAATAAAAATTGTACCTACATAACATAATTTAGTTTGTTTCAAAATTTTGGCCGAGACGCCCGTGCAAAAGCCGAAGAAGGAATACCGCAGCAAGATGGTTCTAGTAGGATTGATTAGGCTAGGTTTTGTCATAGTTGGTATTTCAGCTGGGGCTCTGTTTTTCGGTTTAGGAATTTATCAAACTCAAGTTGATCCAGATTTGAAAACATTACTCACAGATGCCAAGGTATCTGACTCGCAAACTTTTCTGATTGTAACGGGCATTGTAATTGTAATTGTATCGCTTATGAATTTAGTACGAGCAATACGAACTTCGACAATTGGTACAATCATTCATGTTGTTGTATTAAGCATTTTACTTTTGGTTGTTGTGGTAATAGGAACAATAATTTTTGTTAACCGTAGCAAATTTTTAGAAGAAACTGGAAAAGTTTACAATAAAACGTGGGATAGACGCAAAGAAAAAGTTTCCTCACATATATTAGATTCGATTAATCAATATGTAAGTGATCAGAGCTCTGTTGGGCGCTCGAATTTTGGTGTGAGATTCATTTTCCTGTTTAATCGTTTTTTTTTTTTTCTTTAGCTGAAATGTTGTGGAAAAACTAATTTCACTGACTATTTTCCTGATATACCACCATCTTGTTGTGATGAGCCAGTTAATAAAGTCTGTCCTGCTACCGGTATATACTTGCATGGGTGTCGTGAAGAGATAGACAAATATTTAAATTTTAAAATGGATATGATTGGGTATTCGATCGTTGTGGTGGGACTTGTGTTTATAGTCATGATTATATTCCGCATTTATGAATACAAAAAAGGAATCTAGTAAAGTTATGTAGGTAAATACATTTTTTTTTTTTTTTTCTAGTTTAAACCGAATTTCACTTTTCGACCCACATTTTCGATAAACAAATTTTGAATTAATTTTTTCAAATCTAGTAAGCGAGAACAACGAAATTATTAAACAACCGAATTAGTTTTTTTCGAAATTTTGCGTGAGACACCGGCGACAGACATTACGATGATTTTAATTGGATTTATCAGATTAATTTTAATCTTAGTTAGTTTAAGCGCTGGACTTGTCCTTATAAATTTAGGAATTGGTAAAGCTCAGAATAATCAAGATTTGGAAACACTAATGGAAAATGTGATTGTACCTGAACCGCAAATTTTTCTAATTGTAATGAGCGCTCTCATTTTGATTACAACGCTGATCGGTCTTCTGAAAGTAGTACGAAAATCAACACTCGGTGGATTTATTTATGCAACTGGACTAGGTGCGATAATTATAGTTCTTGTAATAATCGCAATCCTTAGTCTTACCAGACGCAATGAATTTTACAAACGAACACATAAAATGTATGATGAAAAGTGGGATGATCGAGCTCAACCTAATGCCTCACATTTTTTAGATTCGATTCATCGTAATGTAAGTGTGCACAACGTTCGTATTGGTTATTACCACCACCGTTTAATTGTTTTTTTTTTAGTTGCGCTGTTGTGGAAAAAGATCGTACATTAATGATTTGCCTAAAATTCCAGCATCTTGCTGCGACAAGCTAATTTTTAATGTCTGTTTTTACGGTGTATACTCGGTGGGGTGCCATGATGCGCTAAACAAGTTAATTGATGACAAAGCAAATACTGTCGGGTATTCTTCCATTGTAGGGGCAATTGCTCTTATGCTACTTTTGTCGTTCCGCATTGGTGAATCTGAAGAAGAGAAAGGTTAGTGATCTGCATTACTCGAGGCCCTGTTTCATTCTTTTTTTTTGTTTTTCGTTTAGATACAAAATTATCGAATTAATGCCGCCTGATTTGATTTTTGGCCTCATTATTTTCACACGATCTATTTCTGCAAATTAAAGCAGGCAACGTTAATGATTTCCAAAAATCTAGCATCGAATGAGAACAGCGCAAACGTATTAATCATAATTAGTGTAATTGCTGGACTTGTGGTTTCAGAATTACTGAATTCGGCGGATGTATTTATGCTACTGTAGTAAGTGCGATAATTAAATTTCTTGTGATAATTGCATTCCTCATGCTATTGGTCCAGGTTTGCAAATAATACTCGAACAAGAAGGTGGCTTTTGTTTATCCGTGCGTGCAAAAATTTGTCCAAGCAAAATATGTGTATGGTGGATAATACCGTAATAATTTTTTTTTTTTTTTTTTGACCAAACGTAGTACACAGTGAGAACAACAAAAAAAATATTTGACGCGCACCCAAATTATTTTGTTTCTATTTTCTGCAAAATGTTTGTATTAGGATGCATTCAGTTAATTATAGCTGCAGTTGGGGTTGCTGCCGGCATTTTTCTTATAACTGTCGGAATTGGTCACACTTACATGCCTCAACAGTTGCAAACAATAATCGAGCAAGCCAAAATCCCTCAACCGCACATTGTTCTAGTTATAATAGGAATTTTAATTGTTTTGATAGCAATTTCGAGCCTTTTGAAAATACTGCGAAGTTCATTGATCGGTAAAGTGATTTACTGTGCCGTTATAGGCGGATTAATTGTTGGCCTTGGAACAATCGCATACCTCGTTTTTTATGATCGCGACAAATTTTACGCGGACGCCATTGAAGTTTATGATGAATCATGGTATGAGCGAGATAAACCCGGTGTTTCGGACTTTGTAAATACAATTAATCAAGAAGTAAGTGTGACAGAATTTTATGTTTACGTATATTGAATTTTACAATAAAGATTTGCATTTTTTTTAGCTCGAATGTTGTGGACAAAATTCATCTGCTGATTATTTGGGTGAAATACCATCATCGTGTTGTGAAACGCCCATTGATGATGTCTGTCCAGTTAAATCAATATTTAAGAATGGGTGTCACAAAGCGCTGACCGATTATATAGCGTCGAAAGCTAATTTGATCGGAGGTGCTGCCATTGGAATAGGGATTTTACTTATTTTCCTTCTACTTGGAGCGATCTGCTGTTAAAGCTGCTAACCAAATAAATTCTAAATTTTGACGGTGCTATTATGGTGAGTAACAATAAATGGCCATGACTTTTTTTTTTTTTTTTGCAAACATGACAGCGCTGAATTTATTTTATTTTATTTCGCAGTTTATTCGTGCTCTCGTCGAACTCATCGCCATTTTTATAAATTTTTCGTGGGCGCATCATATCATTGGGTTTGATGGGACTGCTCAGATTAATTGTAGCTATATTAGGGGCTTGTGCTGGTGGTGTCCTTATCTCTATGGGAGCTGGTTATTGTCGGGTTAATGAGGATTTGCAAAATTTACTCGAAACATCCAATATCCCTCAACCAACAACGGTGATAATTGTACTAGGATTTATAATTTTTATTTTATCAGTACTGAGCCTTTTATCGATCGTTCGAAACTCGTTAATTGGTAGATTGATATATTGTACCATATTATGTGGTTTAATTGCAGTCCTTGTGATAATTGCGATCCTCGTTTTTGTTAAACGCGATGATTTTTACAAAGAGGCTGGTAAAATGTATGATGGCACATGGAAGAAACGAGACAAACCAGGAGTCTCGCACCTTATAGATTCGATTAATAAATTTGTAAGTATGCGTTATAGTTTGAGTTTGGATTTACTTTAATCGTTTTCGTTTTATAGCTGCAATGTTGTGGATCGAACTCATCCGCCGATTATATAGATAAGATACCACAATCTTGTTGTGCTAAAGAATTCATTGATGGCGTTTGCCCGCCTGCCAGTTTATATAGGGAGGGATGTCGTAACGCGCTAATGGATTATATAGCATCCAAAGCAAGTTGGATCGGATATGTGTCCATTTTCGTGTCGATTGTGCTTTCATTTCTTGTGATGAGCTCGTTGGGAGGAATAAACAAAAAAAAGACTTCCAGACGTTAGCTACGTGAACACATGCACCTGTTAACAAATTTTTGTGAACCTTTTTGTAAACATTAAATTTATTTATTAGTGTGATATTGGTCTGCTTGGTTTATTTTATGTTTCCCAAATTTTCTGAATTGGACTCGACCCTCTAAATTTATATTCAACCGACTATGTACAAATTTCATGTGATAATATGCATAAAAATAAATGCTACTAATGATGGTGTCGCTATGGTCACACACACCCATAGGTACGATATATACACTCTATATCCAAAAACATTTTTCATTAACACAATACAATAATTTAATGATTTGGTTTTCCAATTTTCCAGATACTCATATACATAGTTCGAAATTTTTATTTTTTATTTTTTTTTTTATTCAGTTCACTTATTTTGGAAAATTAGAATTTGGTTACCAAAAATAAAATTACTGTTAACAAAACAAAACAAAAACAAAAAAATACTTAATTAGTCTGTATCGATGGCGGACTCAGATTTTTAATTTTTGTATTTATTTCATATATTGATACAAAATACAACAAAACAATTTACATCCCCAAAGGTATTTTTGTTCCCTAAATAATAAATAAATATACATAGATATTCTAATTAATATAAATAGCTTTAAAATTCTAAATTTCCAAAATAAAAATCAATCAATCAAATTCTCTGCTCGCACCTCACACCATAACGAGTCCGGAATAGCCTTACGTCCTCCTTATATACAACAAAAAAAAATCTTTTTTTGTATATTTGCAATTTTCATACTCAATTTCAATTTGATTGAATTTTAACAAAGATTAATGAAAGTGTCCGTTATGAGCTATGTATGGATACGAGTTTGTACATATGTTCGATACACATGTAAGATGTGAAAATCGTCGGTTATTATTGAATGTGAACATAAAAAGAAAGATTAATACATTCTTGAATAGAGGGGCGCCCAAAATTATTTTTTTTATTTATGTGTAGATGTCCGACATTTATGTAATTCATCATAGAATTAATTTTTGCGTTGAAAAATTTGTTTTAATAAAAAACTAGTACACAAATTTAAGGCTATTTCATTTAAATATGATTTTTGTTCAATCACCCAATGCATAAACCACTAAAATATACACATCTTTTACATGAAATATCCTCTAGTATAAAATATTGGTGTTGTGTAAAACCAGCCTTTTTTAATATTAAATCGTTTTTGTTTTATTGAAATGTCATTTCAGTAGTGTTTGTGATTGTGTGTATCGTGTTTTTTTAAGTGAGTGCGCATATTTAATAATTAACAATTGTGGTAATTTGTTTTAATATTATTTAACAACAATATTAATAAAAACAAATTGAGTTTTTTTAACAATAATTTTCCGTGCAAATGGTGGGAAATATCTCTACAGGTAAATTTAAACAATAAAAAGAATTTGGTGATGCAAATTTAATAATGACACCATGTTTATTCATGTTTATTCACCAGCGAATCAACTTAGCGAAATTATTTCTGTAAGTACAATTTGAAAATTATTTATCTAATTCAATAATTATGCCGCTAGTGGGGGAGTTTTATTGGATGGAGAATTGGAAACTGTATTTTTGGAAGTTTTATTTATGCTCGATTTCAGAGCAAAACAGCAAATTCTCAGTAATAATAACCTTGTGCAGGTAATGCGTATTTACCGATATCTAATGGTAAAAACTTATTTATTTATTTTATTGAATCTTTTTGGTACACGCTTTTACTTCTAGCGAGCTATATAAAATCTGACTGTCTTTTTTTATTTTTTTCCTTGAGCTACTATGATGCAATATAATTCTCCCAAACAACCAAAAATGGTTAGCACCGTTTTTGGGTAGTTGTAATGAGATCGCCACACTACTCCTCCGCCAGACCGAAGTCATCTTTTGAATCGTTTGGGTGTGACTATGGTACGTCCAAACCTGGTGACTTTGGGCGATTTCTGCAGGCTCTGTGGTGGTTCCGGACCCTGTGGTGATTCTTGCGGACTTTGTAGCAGCTCTGGATTTGGTAGTGATGGTTAAACTAGCTGCTCGTTCTTCAAAATATGCGCTGGCTTCAGTCGATCCACTGAAACTTTGGTTTCTCGACCCTTTGCTTCCAGTACGAAGTATTTATCATGTCGTTCCTTGACGAGGTATGGGCCATCGTATGCGGGTGACAAGGGTGGTCGGACCGCGTCATTTCGTACAAAAACGAACTGAGTTTGGCGAAGCGTTGGGTGCTCCAAGACGTCCTGCGATGTGATGTGATATGCTGTGGATGTAGGCTGCAACGCGCTCATATTTTATTTAAGGGTTTTGATAAATTCATGCTGATTGGTTGATGAGCTTTCTGCGAAAATTTCTCCGGGCAATCGAAGATTTGTTCCGTATAACATTTCAGCTGGAGTGGCACCGATATCCTCTTTGTGTATTGTGCGCAGACCAAGGAGAACGATGGGCAGTTGAGATACCCAGTCTTGATTTCGCCGGCATGTTATAGCTGTTTTTATCGCCCGATGAAATCGCTCTATGATCCCGTTTGATTGAGGATGTCTTGTTGTAGATAGCAAATGCTTCGTGCCGCAGAGTCGGTTCAATGCTCTAAAGATTTGCGACTCGAACTGGCGTCCTTGGTCTGATGTTATGCGTAGAGGCATCCCAAAGCGAGCAATCCATCCGGAAATCAGCGTACTAGCGACGCGCTCAGCGATGATGTCTTCCATCGGGATGGCTTCGGGCCACCGAGAAAATCTGTCGATTATTGTCAATAGGTATCGATATCCCTGCGATGGGGGCAATGGTCCAACATATCGATATTGATATGCTCGAAACGTTGAATCGTAGGTATTGTTGTCGAAAATGGAGATTTCGTATGAACGCTCACCTTTGCTTGTTGATACGCCTGACAATGTTTTACAAATGTTGCACAATTCTTCCGAAGTCCTGGCCAGACAAATCTCTGAGTTATTAATTTCGTCGTTGCTCGCACGCCTGGGTGCGCAATGAAATGGAAATGACTAATCACTGAACTTCTATATTTTTGTGTGACAAACGGGCGGATGGAATCACCTCGGTAATCGCAGATAAGTGGTCCCGAAACACCCGGAAAATGCATTGACTTTAACTGGAGAGACGTCGTATTGCAGCTAAGCAATGTCTGTATCTCTGGATCGGTAGTTTGATCAATCGAAATAACGTCGTAACTCCATTCCTGTGCGATTATTTCAATCCTCGAAAACAAGTCTGCTGTGTGATTATCTCTTCCTCTTATGTGCCGTATGTCCGTGGTGAACTGGCTAATGTAGTCCAGATGGCGAATTCTACGCGGAGTGGCCTTGTCCTATTTCTGCATGAAAGCATACACCAACGGCTTGTGGTCAGTGCGTATATGATGGCATTGCGACCTTCGAGCATATATTTGAAGTGGCGAATGCCCTGATATATGGCCAGTAATTCCCGGTCATAGACGGCATAACGCTGTTCGGTGTCGGTCAATTTCTTTGAAAATTATCCCAATGGTTGAGCTTGCTCATCGATGGGTCTTATGTAGCACCGCGCCGATCGCATAGTCGGAGGCATCAACGTTTAGTCACAATTGAGCGTTAGGCATGGAATATGCGAGCAAGGTTGCTTTTGCTAAATCTTCTTTACATTTGACAAATGCTTCTTCCGCTCCCGCTGTACATTCAAGTTTACTCTGGTCGTTCTTCGCACGTTGCCCTTGATCAGATTTTGTAAGGTAATCTGGTGCTTGACAACATGAGGGATAAACTTTCTGTAAAAGTTTATCATTGCTAGAAAACTTTTTAGCTGCTTGGCGATCGTTGGTTTTGGAAACTCTTTTACGATTTCGACTTTGCTTGGTAGTGGTTTCAGACCTTTGGGTGTGACCACATGACCCAAAAACTGTATCTCATCTTTGAAAAATTCGCATTTCGCGATGTTTATTCGAAGTCCTAAATCCCGAAGTCGTTGAAAAAACGTTCGAAGATGTTCACGATGTTGTTGCTCGTTTTCCGAAGCGATGAGAAAATCGTCGATGTATCCAAACACGTATTGTAGATCTCTTGTAGCATGATCAACATACCGCTGGAATGTCTGGGCGGCGTTGCACCAGCCGAAGGTCATGTATACGAACTCAAACAGCCCAAATGGTGTTATTATGGCTGTTTTGTGTATGTCTGCCAGCTCTATAGGTATTTGATGGAATGCCTTGTGCAAACAATTTTTGAAAATATTTTTTTATTTCGCACTGCGTTAGCACAGTCTTGTATATACGGTAGGGGATATTTATCCGGAACTGTTATTGCATTCAGCACTCTAAAATCGCCGCAAGGTCGCCAGGAACCATCTGCTTTATTCACCATGTGAAGTGGGCTTGCGTAATGGGTTTTTGAGGGTCTGCATATGCCGTGCTTTAACAGGAACTCGAACTCGTCTTTTGCAGCTTGGAACTTGTCTGGTGATAGACGACGTGCCTTAGCGAAGACTGCGTTACCCTTGGTGACGATGTGGTGTGTCACATCATCGATCGGGCGTAGTGATGACGTTGGTTGGGAAACATCCTTAAATTCTTCGAGCAGATCGGCGATTGGATCGTTTATACTGAATGTTTTGAGCTGTAGTGGAGCACTTGTTAACCGGCACCCCGTCGACTTGAGTGACGTAAGCTTATCAATGAGAGCGTTATTCTTTACGTCGACAAGGAGATCGTAATGGGTCAGGAAATCGGATCCGACTATTAGTTGACTCACATCGGCTATCCCGCACGTCCAGTGAAAATCTCTCCGCAGGCTAAGTCTTACTTTTAACGTGCGTTCGCCGTAGGTGTCAATCGGAGTACCATTGGCTGCGAAAAGTTTGACGGCTTTTGGGTTTAGTTTTGACTTCAACTGCTGTGCTGGCGGAAAGACTGAAACATCAGCGCCGGTGTCGATTAAAAGTATTTTCTTTGACTCCGAATCTTTAATGAATATCCGATTCAGTTCGAAGCCGTTGTTGCTGGGGCTGGCAGGTTATCTGACTGTAACCTGCGTCCTATGGTATACACAAGTGGTTGGATTTGTTCGACCTGGGCTACGACGACCTTTTCGACATTCGCGTGCATCGTCTGCGTAACCCACGCGTGAACGACTGTTTGAGCGATTTCTATCTTCTCGATGATATAATTCATCGACTTTATTCGTAAGCTGGGCAATGGCTAGCTGAACTTCGTTTTTGTCAGTAACTTGAGATACTTGGGCAACATGTATATTCCTGCTGTCCACTGCTTCAATAATGGCGTCAGCGAGCGTTGCCTCGTCGTCGAGAGACACGTTTTCAGGATGCACGGCATTCGCTTTGTTCCCCACTATAACTGCACAAACTTCTGTTGGCATTTGTTCAAGCCAAAAATACCTTATTAAACTGAGCTGCTCTGCACTTGGATTTCTGAATATATTCCGCATAATGTTGAGCAGAGCTGTCGGTTTGTTCGTCCCTCGTGGAGTTTCGGCTAGTAACTTACGAAGTTGTTGGGTTTCACTGTCGGCGAAATTGGCTATTATGGCTTTTTTTAGTGGTGCATACTTGTTGCCATGAATAACACTTCTTAACACGCCAGCTACTTGAGTCAGAAGATTGGTATCTAGGGCTGCAACCAGTGTATCGTATTTTTCTCATGTTTCGAGCTGGAAGAACCACAACACAATCCAATGTTACCTCGACTAAAAGTAGGTATTGGGAGTCGATCGTAATAATGTCGATTGAGCGTTGGCTGTTCTGACGTGCGGCTGCTGTACCGTTTGTGGTTGCATCTGTGGCTGGTGCATCGTCTGCTGGAGCAGGCGTTGCATTAACTCTGTTAAGTGCGCAACCTGTTGCTCTAATTGCGTGTTTTGAGTTTACAATTCTTCTAACGTTAACGGTCGAATAGAAATGCCTGTTGCAACATCCCCGGATTGGTTTCTACCGCCGTAAATTAAACTGTAGCGTGGTGGGTTGTGACATACTTCCGCTGTCTGTGTTTCTGCTACATTAAATGTGTCTGGTTGTTGTGTTTGAGCAACAGTATTTAACTCCGTTGTCGTTGAAGTTGACATAATTTTTTTTACAACTGCATTTTCAATCTGGTTGATTTCGCCGGTGGTTGTTCCGTTAGAGGGTATGTTTATTGCCCGCTTTGACATTGCTGCGGCTGAAGTAACTATTGTGTCGGTTCTGGATGTAGATTCGCTAGTCGTAGACATTTTACACGTGTCGGCGATGTAATACACGATACACTGCTGGTTTATTTGTAATTAACTGCTTCTCGATTATGTACGCCTTGTAATAACAATTTGTGTTCTCTTCGAATTGTACCGTACGGTAATGTATGCGTCCTCCGACTTGCGGTAAAAATGTCGCGTAAATTTTGCGTAATTGACTCGCGTTTTTTACCAAAATAATTGCGTTTAATTTTCAAACGTCGAAGTCACCAGTGTGGAGGTAATGCTAATTGACCGATATCTAATTGTAAGAACTTATTTATTTATTTTATTGATTCTTTTTATTACACGCCTTTAATTCTAGCGAGCTATATAAAATCTGACTTTCTTTTTTTATTTTTTCCTTTGGGCTACTATGGTGGAATATAATTCTCCCAAACAACCAAAAATGGTTAGTATACCCTTTTTGGGTAGTTGTAATGAGGTCGCCACATTACCATCTCTATATGGTACAAATTCTATTGCAATGTCGTCAGTATTTCTCGGCGCATTATAAATACGTCGGTCATCGTGAAGGTTCCGAGTTAATAATACTGATACCTTATTTACGGTGTCAGCATTTCTGATGGCATTTGCAACCTCACATTCTTGCACATCTCGCAGTTTTTTGTAACTTTGTGCATACGGAGAAATAATTTGTAGAACTGTTGATATAGTATGCATAATACTTTTATTACATTTATGATTGGCCGGGATGTTCATGCGAATATTTACAGCTGCGTCGGTGTCATACATAAACAATTTGGCGTAAGATAAACTTAAACCACGTTCTTGGTAATTATCGGAATTTAATGATAAATCGATCGGAATATTTTCTGAAAAACGATGCTATTCCTCACCAGATATTTTAAAAATGCATTAACATTATTAAATTGTGGAATATTCTGTTAAAATTTTTGCTTTTATTGTCAATAACAACAAAGAGTTTCTTAATTTCATTTGGGAAGTTAGTACTTATCGGTAAATTTGACAATTTATTGGAACACCAATGTTCTGTTTCTGTTTCGTATACTATTTTATCGTCAAACCAATTCAAAGTTTTGAAAAGTTAAAATATGCATTTTACATTTACGAAAGTTTTATTTTGCAACAGAGACATCTATCTCTCTGGACGTATTTATAGAATAGCTTTAATAGGCCGTATTCTGGGATTTAAAGTTTTATGTTATGCTATGTTATTTTTGTTTTTTCAATACAAATTCAAATAGGAAGCGGGGAAATTAAATAACATAACATGGATTTTATGATGCCGGAATACGGGGCAATATCTCCGATATAAAATTTCACTAAAATACGTCGATAAATGTGTGTATTCCATTTGATGTTTGAGACGAAGAAATGGATTGTCTGGATTGGCTACATATTATCTCATAATTTTATTGAATAGGGATCAACATTTTTTGAATAAAACATGGCCCAACGGCAAGAAATATTTTGGGACACTGCGCGTCCTCGTACTTATCTTAATAACTAAAAATTATTCAGGCACTGAGATAATAGGTTAGAATCTATAAAATATTTCAGATACACAATTTTTAGTAAAATCGATGAAGAAATATGCTTGTTCCATTTGATGCTGGAGCCTGACGAAATAGTCTGAATTCGCAATAATTCTTAAATTTGGCTCTAAATTCTTAATTATTTTATTGAAAACCTTAATTGAAACAACAATAAAACCTAGTGATTTAATTTTATTGCCGCAATAACTAATTAACTTTGTTGTAGAATCAAAGATTTCCGAACTATTGTAATATTTTAATTTGTTATGCACACACTCATTAATGTCATTACAGGCGAATCCGTATCGACTTCGAACTTACACATTTTCTTATTAATTTCTAAGTTTACAAAAAATTTTGAACGCAATTTTGAATATTTACAATCCAAACTACTTATTTCGTAAATGTTCGTCACTTCTTCAACTATTTCGTTTTCACTTTCAGGATCATCAATGTAATTAGCCTGTAGTCGATTCTTATTGTAGTTATTCTTATTCGAAAAATTCCTATTCCTATTTTTTAAACTTGAATTTCTTTTACTATTGTCTCTGCTATTCGCTGTGGACCTGAAGCACACTACCGACAAATGACCAATTTAACCAACAGTATTACACTTTGAATTTATATGAGCGCAATTATTTGCCAAGTGCTCATCACGTCCACATCGAAAACAGTAAATTTGTTTTCATTGAAATTTTTATTTACATACTTATATTAGATTTATTTCTAGAGAAATTACCATTTTGGTTTACCTTATCGTAAGTACTCTTATTGGATGTAATTGAGTTTACCTCTTATCTTTTGTTGATTTCATCCGTTCCTCGTCCCAACATCTCCATCGCTTTAGCTAATTCAACGGCATTCTTCAGTGAAAGATTTGCCACCTCCAACAATCTGGATTGGATTTTTTTGTTACGAAATTCAAAAACAAATTGATTTCGCAGTATCGTTGATAGATAATCTCCTACCTTGCAGAATCTGGCTAGCCGTAATGATACCAAAATCGACATTCTCATTTATTTCTTTGTAACATAAGTGAAATTTTTCACAATTTCCAAGGGTTCTGGATCGTAAAATTTTGTGAGTATCTCTACAATTTCCTTATACTGAAGTCCCTCCGGTTCCTTGGGGGATACCTTATCACATAATATATTGTATGTACACTGCCCCACTGGTTTACGCCTACTCTGAAATTTCAGTCAAACCTGTCTAATCGGACCACCTTCGGGACTACAAAAAATTGGTCCGATTACAAAGGTTTTCCTTTTTTATATTTTTTTTACTTGTACATGTATAAGAAATGCTTTTTATTTAGAAAATGTATTAGTTACATGTGTAGATATTATGTACAATACATACATGTAATTTATGTTTTTCAGATAAAAACTTCATTCCATAATGTATAATATAAACAAATATAACAAAAACACCCAACACACGGTACTTAAAATAGCAAACAGTTCGTCTCTCAACCCCGTTACAACACAGGTTTAATTGTATCATCACATTAACTGCTGAACACCACTCATTTCTCAATCAATGCGGTAGTTTAAATTTCAAACAAACTTCACCCACCAAAACTACTGAAAACCTTGCACTAACTTTGATTCGACCCGCTCAAACGTAAAAACTATGACACCAGTTTCACAACTTAATGCCGAAACACTTTCTGAAAATATCCGTATATCATTTGCATGATATTTTCCCAGATTTTTTTTCTCAGTTTCCATACTAACTCATAATTATATGTTCATTCCACATTATTTTGGAAATTACACATTTTTTGTATAAGCTGCCCAATTTGAAGTTGTATAAGAATAAGAATCAATTGCCCTGGACTGCTTAAAACTTTTTTTCAGCACCGTTTCCCATTCCTCATATAGCTTCGTTGCTTAGACCTCAAATTGTATCCGTGAGAATATCTTAAATATGAATCAACCAACTTATCCCTTACTTTTTCAAAAATTTCTTCCATATGTTTTTATTTCTCACACATGTTTCCATTCTGAGAATCCCTGGGATCCGGTGTATTATTGAAATTCATTTTTCGGCCAAAATTCACGTAAAATGGATCAAATTTCGATGAATCGTGCACGGCAGTTCTTAAAGCACATTCAATTTTTGCTATGTTTTTGTCCCAATCCCTTTGCGGTCATCCTCCAAGTAGCACCATATGGCGGAAAGAATGCTCCAATTTACCCGCTCCGCCGGATTACTTTGTGGATGATAGAAAGCGTTAGTTTAATGCTTTATTCCATAATCGTCCAAAAATGATTTAAAGTTCCTAGCCGTAAATTGTTTCCGGTTATCAGATTCAAGGATTTTGAAACACCAAACGTGAGAAATACATTATATTACACACTCGGCTTATCGCAATCAACATATTTATGCTCATACCGGTTGCAGTTCCAACATATCATTCCCTTTCGCGGTCTTTGGTGTCCATAATTGTTATCATGGTGGACACGGTGCGGCTGACTTCTGGTTGCTTGAGTTTCTGATTGCACCGCGTAAACCTCTCTGGATTCTGGATTTGCCCTTTTCGACTCTTGGTGGACCAAACCATAGCTCAAACGGGTTTTGTATCATCTGAATAGTTCTACAGAATCTTCGAGTCTCTAGAACTTTAGCTTCGTCAATATGTTTGCATAGTATTTTGAGCTGCTCCAAGGAAGCTATTGTGACAATGGCCAGAGGTATTGAGTAATGCGGCAACATATTAGTTTGCAAAAAATCGTAGTTCGTTGGTAGGAACTCCTGCTTCATTGCTCTTACTAATTCCACGTAATTCCTTTTCTCCTAACATATTGCACAGTAAGACTATTGTTAGTCGCTCCTTACACATTTGTCCACCTTTGCATTTTGCATTTTTTAATTGTAAGGTTCGTGATGGACTAGCTCGAAAAAATAAGCCGGTTTCGTCCAAATTAAAAATGTTTTTTCGCTCGTATGTATCAGCCAATTTGCATAATGTATCGCGATATTTGTCGACTATAATTACATCCACAAAGGCACCTTTTCCGCTAAGAAAATTGAAATGCAGGTTATGGTGCTCTTTAAAGCTTTGGAGCCATCCTATTGATGCGGTAAAATCAACCAAATTTAATTGTTCGATTAACTTTAGAATCTTATCTTGCTCCAAAAATCCAGAAAAAGGAAAATTTTTACTACGGGGGCCATTGGAAACCATTTAAATAACAGTGAATCAAGTTCAGCATATTTGGTGCAGCATGCAATGCGTTTCCTTTTTAGTAATCATTATATAAATAATGTATAAATAAAATAATTCGAAATATAAAATTAAAATCATAAATAAAATAAAAGTAATAAAATTATTTTCAAATGAGGAGTGTCTGATCAAAAGTACATAGCTATTTACATTTTGGAACATGTAAATATTTTTTTTCTATAATTTTTTTTCGATAGCAGAATGGACCAAAAGTGACTTGGCTATTTCTCTCTCAAAAATGTCCCTAAAATCAGAGACAGTCAAAACAAGCTATAAAAAAGTAATCTTTAAATGTGCGTTTAAAATAGCCAGATACCAGATCAATACAAAATATTTTTCAAATAACGTAAATAGCCACTTTTGATCAGACACTCCTCCTACTTTCAGTCTGTTAAAAATCACATTAGTTTAAAAAAAAAATATCAATTCAATTTATTCTTTAACTTAACTAAATTCTAATCGATAATTCTGGTTCATGAGATTCAGAAACTGGGTCTCCATCTTCAACCATTAAATCCTGTAAATTATTGCTTATTAAAATGTCTTTATACAACTTCAATGAGTCTTACAACATCCATTCACTGCCAAAATATTTGGTTAACAGCTTATCGACATCATCTAGTTTTGCCGTTTTAACTTTAGTTCCTAATGGCAATTTAGTCGGAGTCATAGTACGAATATTCTGACCTCGTTTAATGTTTGCTTTAAAAATCCCAATGCTGGATTTGTAAAAGACCTCACCACGTACTCCTATAACATTATTTGTACCCCTTTTTAAGATGAACCTCTTACATTCATTAAATTTAAAGTGCCAAGCTGATGGCGGTTTAATAAATGTTGATACCACTTCTTTGAAATTTTAAACAGGACATTCATCACTTCCCAAATTTTTTATTGTTACGTGTTCCTTGCATATATTTAAATATTCTTCAACCGCGACGGTAGTTTCTCTCGCTTTCACATTTTTCTCAATCTGAGCAAAAACTCGATCTGGTGGGATGTATGAATGACCAGAAACCAGAAATATTAGTTCAATTGAATGAACGTGTCGAGGTGCTTTAATAGCTAGCCATATGTTTGAAATTTACTACAAAATAAAAGCCAAAATTACTAAGGAATTAGTAAGTTTTCGAAAACTTTTATTAAGCGCAACCATTATATTCAATAATATGAAACGAAATAAGTTATAACCTCAGTTATTTTAAAAAGTGGAATAGATTACGTTTGATTCTACACGACACCTGTAATCGTAACGATCATTTTAAAATAAAATGATTCAAAATAATAAGCGTTTCTTGGTAATTAAAAAAAATTAGATTTGTCACAACAATTGCATTGGATAATTTCCAAAAAAAAAATTTAACTAATTTATATTTTTAATAGTACATAAATTTAAGGCTATTTCGTGTAAAATATGATTTTTGTTTAATCACCCGATGCACAAACCACTAAAATATGCACATCTTTTACATGAAATATCCTCTAGTATAAAATATTGGCGTTGTGTAAAACCGGCCTTTTTTAATATTAACTCGCTTTTGTTTTATTCAAATGTTATTTCTTCAGTAGTGATTGTGATTTTGTGTGCGTATCGTGTGAAATTATGTAAGTGCCCGTATTTAATAATTAATAATTGTGATAATTTGTTTTAATATTATTTAACAACAATATTAATAAAAACAAATTGAGTTTTTTGACAATAATTATCCGTGCAAATGGTGGGATTGTGGTAAATGGTGGTAAATTTAAACAAAAAAAAACAATTTGGTGATGCAAATTTAATAATGACGCCATGTTTATTCATGTTGCAGCGTATCAACTTAGCGAAAATATTTCTGTAAGTAAAATTTGAAAATTATTTATCTAATTCAATAAATACCGCTAGTGGGGTTAATTAGAAACTGTACTTTTGGTAGTTAAGGTTATTCTGTTTTAATTTTATTGTAAATTTTTGCGGTTTATGTACATATTTTAAACACGTGAAATATTAACATTAATATTAATATTTACTAAATTTATATTAGTATGCGATATACTATTAGTAGTTTGTGTTTATGTATACTTAAAGTACAAATTTTCGAAAAGGTCGAATTTGTCGATAAAATCGGGTATTTCTAGTAGGTAACTTTCGACCTTATCGTATTGTTCGACCTAACGAAATTTTCGCAACTATTTACTTCGTGATTGTTTAACAAAATACTATATTCGTGACAAAATTTAATTATTACCTTGAGATTGGATTCGAATATTTTTGGCAAAATTCGAAATTATCGATTTTATAATAATTTCAAAATAGGTATTTTCGACTAATCGATAGTAACAAAAAATACGATATCGAATAAAATTCAAAATACCCCCGCAAGACTTCCATGATTGGGTATTGTTGTTGTTTCAAATGTACCATCGACTTTATGCTCGCAAATCACATTACAAGTTATCCTTCAGTTTACTAGAAAGATCCATTCATCGTTTTTGCTTAATGGAATTCAAATAGTGATGACTGCCCTCTGAAATAACTAGCAATTTGTTGGGACTTCGCTCAAGTACAATACAAACATTGAATTCATTAGCAGAGGATTGCATGTATTGATGTAGCATGTATGAACTTCTGTTGATGTAGCTTGGGAGCCGATTTAAAATTGTACAAGGTGAAACAATTATACGCACGCTTTATTTGTAACTCCACACGCAAAAATTGTTTTATGTGCAAACAATTTGACTGTCAATTTCCACTGAATCTCAGGCTTAATTTTACATATGTTCAAACTGCCGATGGCGTTCTCATTTAGAATAGAGGTAGCAGTTTCCTTTTTGCCTGATTCTACCGCTTGCACCCCTTTTTTCTGCGATAGCAGTGCTTTGTATATCTCTTGTTTCAATTTCCACAATATGTCCCAATAAACTTTCGATACCGTTGTTGGTAGCGCAGTGTTGCGTTATTTGCGGGTTCTTAGAACGCTTAATAATTTCAGGCATAACCAATTGCTCGCATAATTGTTGTAAAAATGTACGCTGGTGACTGAATTTTTTTTATTTTTATATATGCTAAAGTCGCCACACCCAAAATATTATAAAAATAAAAGCCAGTGGCCAGCGATTCATCCTCCTTTTGCATGAATATTCGCTCAGCACTTTGTCAATGTTATCCACGCGCGTTCTTTTATAATCTAGGATCATTGTTGGTTTATTGGCCGATCCTTGTGTTTCTCTATATCATAAAGCGCCACAGCTTTGTTTTTATTGAAAATACGCATGCATACATTGTGATGTGATTTGAAAATCCGAAAATAGACGGTTCGACAGGTCGTGGTTTGCCTTTTACGGCTATGAATTCTGCTGAAATGAATCGCCGGCTTTCACGCATTAAACGATTAGCATTAAACATAGCAATATATCTGAAACAGCTGCTGCTTTGTCAACAAGTAACCCTTTTTACGAAAGGAGTGTTCCCTTTTTCAAATCTGAGTTATCGGCTTATCGTAAAAAAGTGCTGAACACTTATCGTAGCCGATCGGCTAACACGGGCAAATATTATAATGTCGGGAATGTATCAAATTCAGTCGCACTTATTGACTTCCACACCTACTCGAATAGTATTTGGATTATTGTGGCTCCATCCTCTATGTCTGATAACGTTCAGCTCGTCTACGATTAGTTTATGATGTCGCAAATTTCCTCGTGCACTTATAAATAGGTTTAATAATTTGGATGATGCTTATACCATATGTTTTATTTGTAAGCCCTGGAGTGGCCGATTTTAAATTGTTATGCGACAGATTTATGCAATATATTGGTGGAACTTCACTCCAAACACTCCACGGGTTCTTCTGCCAACTCTTCCGCTATAATATCAATATCTGAGTCGTTCTCTTCAGGAATGAACTCAGGTAGATTTAGCTCTTCATCGTCGGATATAAGGTCATCTTCGTGAACTGGCATTATGGCATCATCTTCTTGATATGGTAGATAAATTTTCATCCTTGTACACATGTATAGTGTATGTACTAGTTAGTTTTCACCATTACCATCAAAAATACTAACGGCACTTTTCGTAACAAAAACTTTGTCCATTTTACTTCTTAGATAATTACCTCGTTCTTTTTAAGATAATATCTCTCATGCTTATGAAGATAACCACTTATCTTCTATTTTTATTTTAAAAATATATCGCAAATGTATCACGTTTATTATTCCCGTATTTGTTATTAAAATGTAAACATTTCCAAAATTTGTTCTTTATTCGGTATAGTGGCTCTGGATTCTTTTCTGACAACTGTTGCATGACTTAACAATCTCTTCATCATTGATTCACTCGGATGCCCTTTATGTGCCAATTCGAGAATTTTGAACTGCAAGCCCCTTGGAATTACTGTCCTTGTAAATCGCAACAGATTATAAATTATTGAATACCTTTTGTAATTTGCCATTTACTGCGGCCATTTTCCATTAACTTTAAATCTGTTATCTTTTCGTTTTTGATAACTTCGTCTTTGATTTCTTCCAATGTAATGACTTTTGGTATCGTGACCCTGAGTTGAAAGGTAATAATAAAGAGTTTCTTATGGCGCTTGTCTGGACATTGAGGGAGCTTTTCATAGTACTGCGTTTGCTACGATTACTAAAGCGTTTGCCAATTTTGGTATTGATCGCACTATTGTTTTATGGATCGAATCCATGCTTAAGCCTCGCATTGTTGAGGCTGAATTGGATGGCTTATCAGTTTTTGTCAAGTTTGCTAAAGGCTATCCACAGGTTGATATGATATTTCCTGTGCTGGGGCTTTTGGTCATTGAACAGCTACTTGTTAAACTACATCATTCTGGCATCATTTTCCTGCTGATGGTATTAGCCGCATTTCTTGACTTTTGATCTGATCCGGATCACTATATGCGTCAAGAAATGCGGCTATTGTTGTTACAGTTGCAGGCAAATATCTGAATGCATTGGCCAACTTAATTCAACAGGCCCTACTTATAGTGGAGACATGGTGTATTGAGAAGTCAATCCGTATAAGACTGATTTAATTTAAATAAAATAAAATATAAAATTTATAGAGTTTACAAATTTATAACATTTATAGATTTTGTAGAATTTAGAGAATTTACAGAATTTGTAAAAGAACTAAAAAATAGATTTGTAGAATTTAAACCCCTTACTGAAATTTTAAACTTTATTCATAAAATTTAAAGAACTTATAAAATTTTTAGAAATTATTGAATTTACAGAATTGTGAAAGTTTATAGGATTTTTAAAAATTTTTGTATTTATGACACAAGTAAAATTTGCGTTTGTAGAATTTAAAAAACAGACACTCATGAAACACTTATTGTTTGATTTGATTTTTAACTCGACTTTTGATTTAACTTTTGACGTGATATTTAGCTTGAATTTTGATTCGAATTATGACTTGACACTTTTGACTAAATCTTCTGTTTTGATATTTAAAATGAATCTTGACATAACATTTGAGTTGGTTTTTGTTTTTACTTTTGGTTTGGCTTTTGCATCGACATATTGATTTGACACATTTCACTTGATTTTTCCATATTTTTTGGATTTGAAATTTGACATGAATTTTAGCTAAACTTTTAGGCTTTAGATCAGATTTTGATTTTTTAATTGACTGTTGACGAAACTTTAAGTAATTTAATACAACCACCGCAGAAACTATCGTCAATGCTCTAACAATCATCTTGATGTAATTCATATAAAAACTTGTTCCGTTAATTTTGGTAAACAATTACGTATTTCCATAATTTTCCCTAAACCTAGTAGTATACAGCGAAAACAATAAAAATTGTACATAACTTTATTTAGTTTATTTCAAAATTTTGGCCAAGACACCGGTGCAGAAGAAGGAACACCAAAATGGTTCTAATAGGATTGATTAGGCTATTTTTTGTCATAGTTGGTGTTATCGTTGGGCTTCTGTTTTTTGGTTTGGGAATTTATCAAACTCAAGTTAATCCAGATTTGCAAGCATTACTCATAGATGCTAATGTGTCTAACTCGCAATTCCTTCTTATTATAATTGGCATTTTAATTGTGGTTGCATCGCTTATGAATTTAGTAAGAGCAATACGAGCTTCGACAACTAGTACAATCATTCATGTTTTTGTAATAAGCATGATAACTGTGGTTGTTGTGATAATGGCAGTACTCATTTTTACTAGCCGTGACAAATTTTTAAAACAAACTGGAAAAGTTTACGATAAAACGTGGGATAGACGTAAAGAAGCAAGTGCCTCGCGCATATTAAATTCGATTAATCAATATGTAAGTGATCGCGCTCTGTGCTCGTTCTTTGGTGTGACATTCAATTTACTGCTTAATCGTTTATCATTGTTTTTTTGTTCTTTGTTTAGTTGAGATGTTGTGGAAGGGATAATTTCACTGACTATATTCCTAATGTACCACCATCTTGTTGTGATGAGCCAGTTATTAATGTCTGTCCTGCTACCGGTGTATACTTGCGTGGGTGTCGTTCTGAGCTAAACAAATTTTTAAATTTGAAAATAGATTCGGTTGGATTTTCGGCCATTGTAGTGGGACTTGTGTTTGTATTAATGGCAGTATTCCGCATTTATGAATACATAATTGGATATTAGTTACACATATCTAGTAAAGTTATGTAAATACATTTTTTATTTTTATTTTCTGGCTTAAACCTCGCTTTTCGATCTACAATTTTTAATAACTAAATTTTGAATTAATTTTTCCAAATCTAGTAAGCGAGAATAACGAAAATATTATAGACAACCGAATTTTTTTTTTCCAAATTTTGCGTGAGACACCGGCGACAGACATTAAGATGGGTTTAATAGGATTTATCAAGTTATTTTTAACCTTAGTTGGTTTAGCCGCTTGACTTGTCCTTGTAGGTTTAGAAATTGGTGAAGCTCAAGGTAATGAAGATTTGAAAACACTAACGGAAGAAGCGATTGTACCCGAACCGCAACCTACCGCTAAATACGTTCTACCCAACCCCAATTTCTTGCTAGATGGAAATTGTATAATTATGTTTTCAAAAGGATCGTTCGTTGCCGGCCATTTAATTCATGGTTTTGAGCCTCGGCAGTTGGCGGCTATCGAAAGTTTTCTATATAGTACACTGATCATGACAAGAACTTCTAATATTTTTAATATTAAAAATTCCATTTCACAGCAAAATTGTTGTACTAACCTTTACAAACAAAAAACATTCACTGGCTCTCTTTCTGATCGAAAACTGCTAATGTAGCTTCATAGTGACCAAAGAAGCGACATCCTATAGTTTGTTGTTGATGTTCAGAAATACAAAATAAATTGGTTCGTGCACTTCTCTCGTAAAAACCCTTAACATTTGATATTTAGTTACCGTCAGCATCTACTACGAAAGTTAAAATCCAATTTCAAAAATTACCAAATTTATTTTACCCTCGTACGCAATCATTCAACTAATCACCTCACAAAAAGCCATTCAATTTTTCATTCTTTTCAAATTGTGTAATTTTTTTTTTTTTTTAAATATATCAAGTGGCTACAAAAACATTAATGTCTATAAACTCGCACCATTCCATCAAATATAAAAAAATTGTATAATTTATGAATTCACTGATAAAGTGGCAAACAAGAAAAATGTCAATTTCGTCTTAAGAATAAAACACATCTTTTTTATGCCGTTCTTATTATTTTGAATATAAATTGTATAATTTTTATCGCAGATTCACATTGTACTGAACAAAAAAAAACGCGGAACACAAAAAACTGAACATGTTCGTCGATACCCTCAACAAATAATCCATCCATAATATATATTAAAAAACAAAAAATAAAATCTTAAGCAAATAAATTAAGGATGAGATGAATAAAAAAAAATGGAAAAATAAAAAATCATCTCGTATTCAAATAATTGACTTCATTTATAATTTATCATTCAACATCCGTTGTGATTTTTGTTGTTTTGTTATAAAAAGACGGAACTTCCCTTTCAATTTTCTTTTATCGTTATTATTATCATTAAGATTAAACATAAAAAAGATGTCTTTCTTGTGAAAGTGCTTTGCATAAAAATGAGCATACACACATTTTTTTTTTCTATTTGTATACACAAACAGGAAGAAAGATATACTTTTCAGCTTCAATTCCGCTATCTTTTTGTTGTTTTAGGTACCTTTTTGGCATCAAAGGATTTTTAAATTTTACAAATTGTAAGATTGACTTTTGGTTTTAATATTATGCTCAGAAAGTATTCTTAATTCGACAAAAAAGGGAGAAACAATTTTTTTTGATGAGTTTGACTGCAGTTTGAACGGTATATTTATAAGATTAAAACAAACTTAGCTTTTATATTTCATAGAAATAATTAATTATCATATTTAAACTTAGTTTTGAGAATAATTTTGAACCGATTTGATGAAGTTTGATATTAGTTTGATTCAGTTTGAAAGCACACTTTCACTTAATAATGATGTGTTAGGTTGACTTAAAGCCCAAATAGTATGTCTTTTTGTTTTAAACCATATAACTTAGAGTATATAAGTATGGTAACATCATTTTCCGTGTACAAACATAATAAAAAGCTTGGAAAATAATTTTTGCTCTCCGCACCAACTACATACTACTTTTACTATTCGGCAGAAAATCTCAAAAGATAAATACTGTTGATTACGTATGTACATTTACGTACATACATGTACATTATATAGTCAACAGTACAGCATAAAAAAAAAAATCATAAAATGTATGTAAACATGTAATACTTAGTAAATGGTTAACATACAAAAAATAATAATTTTTCAAGATGGTTTTGGTTTGATGATAGACGGTAGATAACATATATGTATCGTACCACCCTTTATTTTGTTTACCTACACACAATCCAACCATCTTACCCCTTTCATCTAATTTTTAAATGTTTTCTGTTATTTTCAATTCACTTTTGCCTCTCCGTATATGACGATACTTCCTCGTACCCCCACACATACACACACATACACACAAAAAATGTTGCTATTGTTGTGTAACAATTTTTATGATTTTGGCTTGTGTCAACATAATATTCCCAACCGGATTTAAAACGCCTCAAGGTGTTTACTTAATAAACAACAATTTATGAACAATAGATGTTATTCTCTTTATATTTACGAGTGTATATTGTGTACGATTCCTCCTTCAAAAAACACAGCATCATCATACATCGTATATAACGTGTAGAATATAGGCAGCATATAGGAGAAGAAAGTAATCACATCTCTTACTATTAAAATACAAAAATACAAAACATTAAGACAAACATATGTATGTATAAATCGTTATGATTATTATTATCCTTGCCGTTTGAGAACGATATTCATAAAAGGATGTAGAAAGTTTATTTCTTTAGAACGTTTCTAAACGTTTTTGCTAAAGTCAGATAAAAGCTAATAAAAATGCAATTGTGCCCTTTTTGTGGTTTCGCATTTTTCCAAATTGCTTTTAAGGATAATTTAAGGTTATTAAAAACGACTTCGTGATTTTTTAAAAGCTTAACAGAATAAATTTAACAAAACTTATCTTTTTATAAAATCTATGCCTTCTAAATAAAGCTATAACCTGTCTTTTTATATTTTTACTAAACAACTCTATCAAATCTGTTCCAGTAACCTGGTCTCAGGATACCATGAGAGGGGTTTTCTATTTCCTTTCCATCGTAAAAATGTCTAAAAGCTCCCAATACAATTATTTGATCAAAGTGTTTTTTACGAATTTCATATAGTAAAAATTATTTTAAAAGCTCTTAAGGCGGTTTCAGTGTTGCATTCTTTCGTTCCTTCATTCGTTCTTTGGTTTAAAACAATTTCAAATGGCAGGAAGGAACGAAAGAATGCAACACTGAATCCGCCTTTCATATAAAGCTTTTGTGTATAAAAGCTTAAAGCTCGTACAATTTTTCACAAAAATTTTTAGTTGTTTTCTTTCTAAATATTTCCAGAAAAAATCTTAAATAAACTAAACAGAGAAAATGAACAACATTCGGTTTTGATGCGAGCTTTTATTTGTCCATGAGAAACAATTTTAATTAAATAATTAATTTTGTTCTTAGTCTTGATGTTGATCAATTAATTTGAGATAGGCAAATGTATTAAGCGGCAACGATAGCGTACGATTATAGAAAAAAATGAAAGCTCACAATAAAAAAGCTTTGAAGCTTCGAAAATTTGAATTATTTTATTTTTATTCTGTTAGATTTTGCTATTAGATTTAACGTAGGTGCAATCCAACCACTTAGTTACCAAAGGTTAGTAATTGGAGTTAAAATGATTGAACAACTTCATTTTACAAATTTTAAGTTGCCATATAAAAGCTGTAACTATGCAGAATCAATTATTATAAATATATTAAAGATCAATTTTTTGTATTATACTTTGAAAATCGGAATTATTCAGATCTTTACATTTTCTAAATTGCTTTTACAGTTAATTTTTAAAGGTCTTTAAACGCCTAACTCTAACACCCGTTAATTTTTAAAATTCTCTCAACTTTTCAACATAATTTTCGAAAGGATTCCGATTTGAATTAAAATTTTAGCGGTTTTACGAAATTTACAAAATTCATTGGTTCCAAATTAAGTCATAACTGGGATTAATTTTACTACACAACTCTCCACTGGAAATCTGAAACTCCATTCGTGGAAATTCGTTTCAATAATTTAATCCGACCTTTTTATACCACTAAATATATACCACTGCGAATATTTCGAAGAAAAACTAGCTTTCCATTCAAGCTCACAAAGACAATATTTAATCAGGTAAAAGTTTATTTGGTAACCCATTTGGAAACATTTATCAACCGTAAAGCTAAAACTGATTTATCAAAAAGTTTATCGTTTGTGTGACAATTTCAAACTCAATACAATTGTCCAATAGAAGCTTTATGATTTAAAAGTAGCTTTTTGGTTGTTGAATATTCCTAGAAACAAATTAAATATGGGCTTAACTAACAAAATGAACGTTCAGCATTATATTTTGATTTGAGCTTCTGAATTTAAATTACAAATATAAGCTTCGAAACTTTTAAGTTATTAGGATGAACAGAGGCACGATCCGACAACTTTGAGCTACAAATGAGATTTTTCGTTCGATTTAAATGTGAAAAAGCTCCACCTTTTTTTAAAGTACTCGGTGGCTCATATTAAAAGCTCTAGTTACAAAAAATCAATTAACACAAATATATTAAAAGATAAATCTTATTTGTGTTTAATATATTATTATGAGCTTTTGATTTCCACTGAAAAATTATTTTGTTAAATTTTATTTCTAGAGAAGAAATAAACTTCTAGAAATATTTTTAAAACAAAATGTTTCCGATCAACATGTAAGATTTCAGCCAAGAAATAATTATGATTAGGAAAGCTCGAAAAGCTCGAAACATATTTTTTTAAAATGTTGAATTTATAAAAATTGGGAAATTTACTATGAGCTTTATGGAATATTTTAAGCGAAAAGCTTTTATTTTACTACTTACTAAATTTTTATGTAATTGAATTAACAACTTTCTATTCTTCAAAGAGCTTTTATTTTTAGCAATTTTTATACGAAAATTCTTTGGGATCTCCATTTATAAGATTTTCTTGGTTTGCCATAGTTTTATCTGACTTTAAAATTGTTCGAGCTTTTCTTAGTAAACATTTTTTGAATCGTTTAAATATTATTTTTAATTTTTCTTAAAATTTAGATAAAACATGAGCATCTCATTGGAAAGCTTCACTTTCAAATGGGCTTTTAATATTGTTAACAAAAATACTTAGCTGTGGAGTTAAAACGTTGGAATCTCTCAAATATACCATGATAAGTAAGTTTCGTTACAAAATCTTATTAGGCTAAATTTGAAAAGTTTCTAAGCTCAGTGACTGTCGAGAAAGGTATTTAGTATTCCTTAAGCCTTTAACAATGTTTATATTTTAGGCGCTATTTACGCAATATTTTATGGTGAGGTAATATTTTCATTCATGTTTTGATATGGGTGGCATTTTGATAAAGTTTTGCAATATTAAATTGTGAGTTTAAATTGTGAGCTTTTATGAGAAAAAGAGCTTGTTAGGGATAACTTTAATAAAAATGTTAGGTCACTAAAAAAGTTTAAATTTTCGTCATAAATTTTTAACCACAAAATAAATGAATAAATAAAAATTCTGTTAAATTTTATTAATTTTTTGTTGTTGTTTCTTTTAATATTATTTATATTTATACATACAATTTTACATTTATATTTAATTACTACAATATATGGATTTGTTGTTGTTTTTGTATTAATTTTTATTTATTTTTAATCTAATTAATAAAACTAATCAATTTCATAATTTAATTTTTTTTATTTTTTTTTTAATTTTAAATTAAAATATTTTTTTTTTTGCTATAATTTTTAATAATAATTTATTTTGATTATTAGTTTGTTTATTTATGTATATAAAATGAAAATAAAATTATTCAAAATATTTTTTTTTAGAGTTTAAATATTTATTTAAAATTATAAAGTTTTTTTTTTTTTTGGGTTTGTGTTTGTTAATTTAAATAAAATTATAATTTATTACAAATATTTACAATTTTTTTTTTATTATATTAAATAGGAGATATGTGATTGGACGTAGGACTTTTATATTTAATTTTGTTTGGGTAATTTAGTAGGGTCGCCAGACATCGCTTAATTTCGGCCGTTTTCGTTCCAAACTGATTTCGATCGCACTATCAATTTCTTTAATTTCATTACGTTTACTACTACTATTATTATTATTATTGTGGTTACTATTGCTATTCTGATTATGATTTTCAATGTCTTCAATCTCGATGTCGTCATCGAGATCATGTTGCTCAATGTCATCTGGGTCATTATCGTAACGCGACGATGATAATAGTGGTGAAGGTGGTGGTGATATTTTAGTAGAGCTTACAGGTGGTGAAACAGATGCTGTTAGTCGCGGACTATCATCAACGTCTTTATTGTGTGAGATTAGTGTAATTGATCGTTTTACAAGGTTAACACAATTTGTTGTATCTACAGCATTTGCGGCGGCCGAAGCTGCGGCCGCCGCTGCAGCCACCATATTCGTTCGAGTAAAATGGTTACTATTAGTTGAAGTCGATAAAGAAAATGAGTTTCTAAACCATGGAAATTCGGAATAATTACTGTACAACTGGGTGTATAACCATTGACTGGGCGGTGGAATTAAAGGTGTCTGCAAAAATAACTGGGCGGCTAGAGCGTGGTTGAAATTTTGATGATTACTATTCTGCGGTGTTGTAAAGCCAGAACCTAGCGCCTCATGATTTCGCTCCTTTGAACTACTTTTCTGTATGAGAGCTGTAAAAGCACCACCGTTTGACAATATCGACGGAGACGGTGATCTTTTCTCGATAATTGCTATAGTTGTTTGACTATTCTCATCATTACTATTGGGATTCACGTTGGTATTTAGTAGATGGGCAGATGAAACAGAACCGGTTACCGATATATCATCATCATCTAAATTGTTGTGTTCATCATCGAGGTTTGATGATTTCCCGTGTGAACTACCGCTTTCGTTGTTTGGCGAACTTTTCGGACTGGTTGTGCTATGCGGATTACACATCGATGTTAGATGATTAGTATTATGATTGCTATTGGTGAGAATGTTGCGAGTGGTATCTACAATATAAAAATAAGAATGGGTTTCCGGTGTAATTCGAAATTTTGTTTAAACCTACCTCCAGATTGCAGCCGATCTAAATTTCCACTAGCCAGCAGCGGATGGCCAAAATGTTGAGGATGCCCCTGCTGATGTTGTTGGTGGTGATGATGTTGAAAAAAGTGCACAGGTTGAAAACCACTACCATTCGCGCTCCGTCCCGTCAGAGTTCGCCAATCTGGTAATCCATGTCCTAAATGGTTTGCCAAACCACCACCAGCCAGATGATGTGCAAACCCTAAAATTAAAGACACAAAAACAACAAAACTATTATTATTATTTTTTTCTTTAAACCAGACCCATTTTGAAATAATAATAATAATACTAGATTTATTTATTTTTTTTTTCGGAAAATTGGGAAAAAATTTTACCCACAAAAGAAAATTTTGGTATATATCACGCAGACGTTGAAAATATTGGTTTCTTCTTGCTGTGTATGTTTTATAGGTCTTGTATATAGAAAAAGCTTATATACTGTTTTTTTTTACAGATCCAACAACAAAAATCTCAAACCAAAATATGTGGTACCCGTAAGGAAACCGTATTTCGTGCGATAAAGGGTTAGCCACGGTTATCAAAATGAATTGTATCTCTGTGTACGAGTACTATATTCGTGTACTCTCATATATTTATTCAAATATTTTTATGATGATGGTGGGGAATAACTTGGTCTTATTGGTGCGCCACAGAAAAGCATCTTTTCTATAGTTCTTCATCGTCTAACAGTTTCTTGGTTGGCTTGCTCTCGCTCTCTCGGCACAACAATAAAAAAAACATTATTTCTTATATACTAACTTATATTATCATAATCATCATCAAAACGACATAAAATATAAATAGCTCTATCTCTTTCTCAAGAAAATTTAAAAATATAAATAAAAAAGCTCAGCATTATTTTTTTATAGATTTTTCCGAATAAAAGCTTTTTTTATTTAATACGTAAAAAAATTTACCAAACACATTTTACCCCTTTTTGTCTACGGATTGAGATTCTACATCATAAAAGCTCTCAGAGTATTTCTTAAAGACTGTATATAAGAACATAATATTATGTATCTGTCTAGGGAAAAATCATCAAACGATTTTTTTCTCGTTTCATTCGTTTCTAATCATTGTAATGATGACGATGATGATTTATAAGTATATAGAGAGCTTTTTTACGAACGAAAAAAAAATTCAAAAAGCTACAATATAATATTAAATTTAAAGAACGTACAGAGCTTTATATAAGAAAAGTTTGGTTTTTATGGTTTCATGATTTTTTTTTTGTGAATAATTTTTTAGGGTTGGACTATTTTTTTTTTGGTATGTGTATGTGTGTGTACGTGAGTATAGCTCTATAAGAAATATCCTCAACATCTTTTATCTTAAAACAAAAAAATTAAAAAAAAACGAACGAAATAATAAATTTTAATTAATTAATTAATTAATTTTAGCCAGCCAAGTGTAACTAACTTATTTTATAGAACCGAGTATGTTGTATGGCAAAAGGAATTGTTTTCTGTTTGATTTTTTTTAATAATTAATTATGATAATATAAAAATTTATATGTTTGGGTTTTTCTTTATCAACATCTAATACCCTTTTCTCGCTTTAGTGGGTTGTTAGTGTGTATATTTTTATTTGCCGACGGAAAAATTGCTTGTTTTGTCTTGGTTAAAGATATGAAAATATCCGACGGGAAAAAAATATTTAAAAATTCAGAATGGGATTTTCACCATGTAGTTCTCGCTTTTTTCATTCTTGATCGAAAAGCTCTTTTCGGATAAATAATAAAATATTAAGTTTAACTTTCAACGATCGAAGGTGGAAATAGGAATAAGTGAAAGAAATCATCTTAGAAAAACCTATTGGAAAAGCTTTAGAAATATTGTCTTGTGGCATAATATTCATAGTAAAACTTAAATTTAAATTTAACCAAGCAGATTGAAAGCTTGAGCAGATGAAGCCTAAATAGTTTAATATATTTCGACTGGCTTCAGATGAATATTAGCAATTTGCAAATGGGCAAATAATTTTAGTCAAATTACATAATTTAGGACCAACTTAAGGAATGAATACCCACTTTCAAATGGAAAAATTTCAAATATTTTTAACACCGTTTTGATCGTTTATCAATTTTCTTGAGAAGCCGGTGAAATTTCAAGAACCTTATCAGTTTCCTAAAATACCTATAGTTTATCAACTTTTTGAGTCAAATAAAAAAAGTTAATTTCCCAATATATCTCCAGGCTTCTCATTTGAAATGAAAAACTTATGGTTAGTTTCTGTGAACTGTTTCTTTACACAAAAATATTCACCTTCGATTCAATTCAGTCAAACATTATTGGATGTCAACTAATTCAAAACTTTTCATTTTTTTTTTACATATGGAAGTTGTTTCGACCAGGGCCGTGTTGTTCAATCGAAAAATATCAAAGGTGTCTTTGCACACTTTTACAAGTTTTTCTTAAGTTGATTCGAAACAAATAAATTTATTCTAAACCGTAGATTTTCCTTTATATCAGCTCCCTGAACTAAAACATTTTTCGCAATAATCTCTTTCATCATTACCACCATATACTAAAATTTTTATAACCACCACACAATCATCAGCCTGCTATTAATTTGTATTCGCTAAAAACGCTCTGCACCCGTACCAGACCTCCTTTTTCCAAAAAAAAAAAAAAAAATTGTGAGCTATACAACACCCCGCATTACACTCTCTTAAAGGGTTACGAAATAAATTTATATACACAAGGAGCACACGAATACGCTCTGTGTATAGGGTTAAATATTCCATAATTCCTGTTTTATTTTTTTTTTTTGTTAAATCTTACAGATTTATCATAAAACAAAAGAACATTTTAAAAATATTGTTAATTTTTATCACAATATAACGAAAAACACTAAACTTTACCATCTTACACTACGTACACCGTAGAGCTATATATACACACATCCCACTATGCGAGTGGAAAAATTAAGAACGAACAATTTTTTCAAACACAAAGCTATAGAGATATGTATGTACATATTATGTATATATATAAAGGGTGGTGTTGAAACAATTAAAATATAAGGATTATGTAAACAATGATGGAGGAAAAACTACTTTGCTAGCATATCTTTGAGTCGGGAGAAAGGAAAATAAAAGCAAAAATAAAAAAATAAAAAATAAGTTTAAAATGAAAATATTTTAAATACTAACAACAACAAAAAATGGTTAATCAGATAAACAACGAATGATGTGACAAATTATTCATAATACCGAAGACTTTAAAATAGAAATCACAATAAGGTGTTAGATAACAAAAATAAAGCGCGCGGGATTTTTTCCGAGAGATGTTGATTTTTTGATTACCACTCTTAAGTTGTTGTGAAATTTATAGTTTTGAGTGGTATACAATATACAAACACAAAAAAAAAATAGTTTTGAATCGATACATAATAAAAGGTTGTGTGGAACCTATGTTAAAATTTGTTCAAAGATAACATCAGTGTTTTTACTACTTAAATCTCTTGTTAAACTGAAAAATGTAACATAATACCATATTCGACGGTTTCATTTAAATTTGAGCTTTACGCTCTAATGTGGAACATAATTTCAAGTGTGTGTATCTCAGTGCTTGCGGATAATTTTGAAATAGTAATTGCATAAAAATACGATGCCCGTTGATTTGTGAAATAAAGGCATGAAATGTGGAACATGTTGACCACGGTTGAATAAAATGGCATGCCTAATTCTGACTTATGACCTTAGGTAACAGTTTGCTTATCAAGCTGGCAAATCCACTGTGATGGCTCTTAGTGGTCTAGTCACGAAGATTGAAAGAGCGGTGGCTTTTAAGGAAATTGCCCTGTGTGCCTTTGTGGACATTGAGGGGGCATTTGACAATACCTCCTATGGTTCAGTAGAGAGGGCAGCTATGGAGAAGGGGGTTCCGCCGTCTACAACTAGGTGGATCCGCTCCATGCTGAAATATCGCGATATTACAGCCACACTAGGTGGCGAGTCAGTAACCATCAGGGCCGTAAAGGGCTGTAGCTCCCTCGTTAAACGGTACTATTGTTGCCTTTTCCAAAGAGGTTAAATATCTAGGGGTTATCCTGGATAATAAACTGAACTGGGAACAACATATACAAAAAATTCATAATAGAGCCACTAAGGCTTTTTGGGCCTGTCAGAGACTCTATGGACGTACTTGGGGACTACAACCAAAAATGATCTACTGGTCATTTCTAACAATTATTAGGCCTATGATCACTTACGCATCGTTAGTGTGGTGGCCTAAAACTCAACAAAGGACAGCGCAAACTTTATTGAATAAGGTTCAGCGTATGGCCTGCATTGGGGTTACGGGCTCAATGAAAACATGTCCGACCGCAGCAATGGAGACACTCCTAGGACTAACTCCATTGCATCTGCATGTAAAAAAGGATGCTGTTAATATGGCCCTTAAGATGCAGGCGGAGGGTAACATCAAACCAGGCAATATGGTGGGCCATCTGGAGATCCTTAAGGAGTTTCAGACAGATCCCACTATAGGAATGCCTTCCGACTGTATGCCAGCCAAACTGGATTTCCACAAACCCTTTTGTGTTAGATTACCTGACCGGGAGGAGTGGAGTACAGGGGGACCATCCTTTGAGCGAGGGTCATTGGTGTGGTATACAGATGGATCAAAAACGGAAGATGGGGCGGGGGTAGGAATACATGGGAGTGGAGTATCACTCTCGAAGTCCTTGGGTACCAATGCAACCGTCTTTCAAGCAGAAGTGCATGCTATAGAACTTTGTGCTAGGATAGGCATTTCTAAAGGCCTAAACGACGCAAAGGTTTATATCGTATCAGACAGCCAATCGGCCTTAAAGGCTCTTAGGTCTTTTACCATTGAGTCAAGGCTGGTATGGGATTGTCTGAAGGTTATTAAATCGCTGGCAAGCTCAAATAAGGTAACACTTGTTTGGGTGCCAGGGCACACTGGAATTGTGGGAAACGAGGCAGCTGATGTCCTCGCCCGCGAGGGATCTGCCTTTCCATTAATTGGACCAGAGCCCTTCTGCGGCGTCTCTAAGGGGCACCTTAGGGCAGCAGTTAAACGCTGGGAGGATGTGCAAAAGTCCTCTTACTGGCGCGGAATTCCAGGTTTGCGACAGGCGAAGGAATTTATTTCACCTTCGTCGGCCAGGGCCAAGGAATGTCTCGTACTTAGGAAACCTGAGTTGAGGCTGCTTACCGGCTTCCTCACAGGTCACATCCCCTTAAGGTATCACCTTAAGAAAATGGGCCTAAGTCCGACGGATAGATGTCGCTTCTGTGACATGGAAGCGGAATCAGCGGAACATGTTCTGTGCCATTGCCCAGCCATTTTCTGCAAAAGGTTACAACATCTAGGAGGGAGAGTAATGAGCCCGGATGGTATGCACCATATACCGGCCGGCAGTATTGTCAGGTTCATTAAGAGCCTGAATATTGACTGGACGGCTCATTAAGTAGGGTCCATGCACAAAAGATCTTTTAGGTCGCAGTGCGGGGTGGCTTGAACGCCCACATGGCCCTCAACTAATAATAATAATAATAGGTAATATGATTTATAAATTCCCAAACACCTGTGATAGGTGCATTTTTGATTTATGTAGTCTTAGCAATTTTATGGAATTTGGAAATTTACAGAAATGGGTTCCCATCTCATCATTTTATATAAAGTTTGCAGAAATTCACCTAACCTAATTTTGGCAGAACCCTAAAATATGTTAAACCAATATTATTGTTAAGGTTAATAAAATTATAGTAGCTTAGCTCATGTATATTATAATACTAAGGTTTGTGGAACTTATGTTCCAAATCTGTTTTTTTTTTCATTTTTCTTTTTTATTATTTTGTTAAAGAACATTTCCAGAACTGTGGAGTTTAGATTTTTTATGTTCTATTAGTTTGCAGCCGGTGTTAATTTCTACTGTGGAACATAATTTCAAGTGTTTGAATATCACGACATTTTGTAAACATTGCACATAATCAAAAAATACTCGATTGGGAGTAAGTTGGATGCCGAATGATATGTAAAATAAAAGCAAAGAGCTGTGGAACATGTTCAAAGCATCTAATAAAATATGTAACATTTAAACTTAGCCAAGATTAATAGACCTTTGCTTACTCGTATTCAAGACTTGTTTGGCCAGTGCTGTTTTGATTTAGGTAGTCTTAATAATCTTTCAAATAGGTTTAAATAAATTTAATAACATCAGCTGTATTGATTTATTTTTATTTTTGAAATATTCAGACAATCGCTGTAATAGTCAACATGATTAATTATGTTTATAGGAAAATTAAACCAGACACTTGGGCGAATAGATCATGGAACCCGTTTGTATGTTTTTCGTTAGATGAACGGTTAAACTTTATCTTTCCAGAATATTGACTAAATAGTCGGAGCTGTTCTCTCCGATATAATCGAACACATGCTACCGCGATCTAGAGTAGATACGAATACCAAAATAAGTCCATTGTTAATTTTAAGATCGAAGCATTTATTGCTTCGGCTATAAGCAGTTCTAAAGTAGGAGTAGTAAATCTGTTCTGGTTATACATATGTCACTTTTAAACTCATATTGATTTACTGCATTATGGTACTTAGTATATCTGCTCTATTCAACAGTGATGACGTTCAGCGGCGTAGGGAAGGGTGCTTGTGTGGGTTGAACCCCCTCCCCCCCCCCCCCCTGAAGAGTTTCATTTAATATAAAATCATTACATGGTGATGTGTTGATCCACACAAAATAATTTATAATTCGAATAAGGCATATGATCATTAGCTCTACCTGTTACAGGTACAATACATGTAACTAGGGAATCCATCCGAGTACTCGAGTATTCGAGTACCCGATAATTTTTCTCTATTTTCGAGTAATCGAATACTCGGAAATTTTGAATCGAATTTGACTTTAAAGTTGTATACTATTTTATGTTTGACGGTCATTTAAAGGGTACCAACTTAACTAACGCAAACCACAAAACAAAGTTAAAATTGAAAAATCTCCGCCATAAAAAAAATTTCATTGTTATGAATAAAACGTTGGCTTGCTCGAAAAAAATAATTAAATTAAAAAATGAATTAAAATTTAAATTTGTTAAGTAGATTAACCAGTCCGCTGATTTCTAATTAACTTTAAATAAATAAAAAACACAACAATAACCTTAATATGTTCCTGGTTTGGTTTCTTTTGTGGGAAGTTGTGATGCGGAGAAAACTTTACGGCTGATTAAAAGAAAATTACACGAATTTTCTATTGATTTAGATGTTGCAGCCTCTGCACTCGATAGTGCAGCCGTGATGGTAAAGTATGGACAGAAAATCGAAGCTTGAACCATGGAATTAATCTAACAATTGTTGATGTTTTGTATAAGACAAGTTCCAATAAAAGTCAAGTTTTCTCAGTCAATGATAAAGACTCAGATAATGAAGATGATTTCAATGACGAGAGTGAAATTGAAGATGATGATTTTGAGAAGATGAAAATTTTTTTTATGTTGACGGTAACATAAATTTCGAACCATTTAATGAAGCGGCAAAAACTATTTAACAACTTCAGATTAATAAATAGTAAGGCTTTAAATAGCACCCGAAAAATCATTAAATTTTTTTAGGAAATCTTCGGTTAGAAACAATTTACTTCAAAAACACATCAAAGTCCAAGAGAAAAAAGAACTACAGAACTACAAAGGGATCGATTGAGATGCTGGAGGCGTTAAAGAATCTTTATATTGAACATAGGCGAAAAACTGTAGTTTCCCTTTTGCAATGTGGAGGTCTATCCATACCGGAAAAATATTGATCACTTAGGCCCGATTGTATGAACACGGATAGATTAAAAAAAATCCGGCGATACAGATTAATCTTCAACCGACGATTTTTTTTTTCGTCGATTGTATAAACACGGATAAAAAAAATTCCATCCTCTGTTTATTGCAGTTTTTATTGCAGTTTATTTTGAAGTGTCAACACTTTTTTGACGTTTCAAATTTAATTTATTGTTTATTTACATTCTTATGTGTGTACTTATTGTACACGAAAGTATTTTTTATGTTTTTGTACAATAGAAAAAAATTCGAGTTAGGCATTTGAAATTTTACGTTTTTTCGATTCCATTCCGATTTTTTTTCAATAAACGCAACAACAATCAAAATGTTCCGCCGCGCCGCCGAACCAAACAAATAAAATTAAAATTATGTCAAAAAAAATAAACAACATTTTCTATCCGCTGTTTTAGACAACAAAAAGAGAAGATAAAAACAGTGGATAGAAAAGAATCCTTGGATTAATTTTCGTATTTATCGTCGTTCATACAATCCAAGCGACGATTAATCCGCCGATTAATCTTCTATCCGCGTTCATACAATCGGGCCTTAGTGTATTCGTCCAAATCAGAAATAAATTCTTTGACAAAAAATCAGTTTTGAAAGTTTGGAACCTACAGGAATACGTAGTGAGAAATTGGGTTTACTTTTTCGAGCCTTAACAACCGTTCAGCCTACATCCACTGCTAACGAGCGAATTTTTTCAACAGCTAGTAATTTTAAAACAAAAATCCGACATCAACTGAAACTTGAAACGCTAGATGCTTTAGTTTTTCTCAGGTGCTACATTTTAAATAAAAAATGAATAAACTATAATATCCGGGTATTTCGAGTACCCGGGTAATTGTTACTAAAATATTCGAATACTCGAAAAATCAAAATTTCTACCTATGTATAATAACAAATTTAGCACAAAATATTTGTCAGATTTTTACTACATAGTACTACTATATTAACCTGAATAATCCTCCAATTGGAGAGTTCCAGGACGTTCAGGCGCCTTAAGAATTACCTACGAAAAACAATCGGTAGGAAGCGACTAAATAGATTGGCATCATTAAATATTCACAGAGATGTGGCTATATAAATAGACTGTGTCCTCGATGAATTGGCCTTAGTGTCACGACGAATCAATATAATTTCACCACAGTTTAACTCTTGCAATATCTAGTTTTAATTATAGTTCCAGATTCTAAGTTATATCACTCACAAAGGATTCATTTAGATGCCTTATTTGTAGTCAGAGATAAGAGAAATAGCAACGATTTACATATATTTTAAGAATATGAAGAACGAGCCAATCATCTGGAGAGTAAAATAGGCAACTAGTAATCAGGAACTCAAGCTAGATAATTCAGGTGAAATCCCTGGTAATCAAAGTAATCGGATCTTTTGACCTACCCATCCTTATCGTGGTAAAGATCAATCCAAAATTAAGCACATAGCAATATTTTACAGTAAGATATATTTTTCGATTTTTCCAGTATAGTGAATCAAAATAATCCTAATCGGGAATTCCAAGGAATTAGGGTAAATTATTTAATTCACAGTACAAGTTCGTTTCCTGTGGCCTAGTAAAAAAAAGAATCGTTTTGACAATGATGGTTACTGTTTTGGCAAAAATCGCGAAAGTTAATCAACGAGAATATGCCTACAACGCCACGGGTGAGTTGCTTGATTGAGAACTAAAGTCACGTGAGTGAAACCGGCAAATACCTGATCCTGATCGTTTTTAAAATACATGCTGATGGATGTATTTTCGCCCTCACTGATACAGAGGGTTAGCACTCGCTTAGCCATTTACTGCTGGTTTAATCCCGATGTTTTTCGTATTCCTTGAAAGACATTAAATCCAAAACAAGCTGGAAAACATCAATTGCCCCGAATCATTTTTCAACACGTCTTCAAAACACTAAGCGAACAAATGTGGAATGGAGCTCTATAATGCGCAATTACAATTAATAAAATCATCTAAGAGGGAGATACGAGTATCATTGTGGCGTCCAATCTCCCGAGAAATTGTTGGGCAAAATTCAGGCGAGTAGTCAAGAATATTGCTATTCTGAATATTCCACCCGAATCAAATGTGTAAACCAAAAAATGCCGTTCTCCTATTGATGGAAGTATTTGCGACGGGCTCGGCACCTGGTGCGAAATCCAAGAACTAACAAATTTTTAAAAAATTCTAGCCTATGATTTTACGACTGCTGTCTTACATTACATTATTATGATATAAGGATTAGTCGAGAGGGGAAGCACACGCCAAGTTACATACTCAAATTTACCAACAATTTTTTCACCATCCTTGAATTTTCGAACATGAAAAGATTTCTTGTACAACAACAAAATCTTCAAAAGAGTTGTTCCACATACACTTTTTGAAGCAAAAATCATTGAATCCTTTTTTTTTTGCACTTGCCTGTTATAAATTTCAATTTTCATTATCCTTCAAAGGAAGGATATGTTATTAAAATATAATTTTAACTTTTTTATACTCGTACACACATTATGGTACATACGTCTATATATACGTGTTAAATCTTAAATATAAGACTTAACAAATTATTTTTTGTTCATCTTCGTACATACATACATACGTAGGTAAATACATTATTATAAGTAATACGTAAATATATTCTATGTACGTATATAAAAGGATTAAAGCTAAATACGAAAATAAAGAAATATTTATCAGGATAAAAGTTTTTTTTTTTGAGTCGATGTGATAAATTTCTAAGAAATCAAAAAATGAGTATAAAAGCGTCTTACAAGATAATTAAATTTAAAATCCTTTACATACATTTATATGAATAAGGATATAATATGTCCTTGATTTGACTGATTGTACCGTGTGCATAATTAATTAGATAATCAAATAGATTATTTAGATATTTCAAAAATGGTTGGTAATCCACTTTGTCGTATATAATGTATTTGAGTATGGGATCAGCGACCGAATTTAATTAATCTTCAACTATTCTATCTTACACATAAATAAATAAGAAAACCAAAAAATTTCATTAAAAAGGGGTTAGCACCATTTATCTTTGTCTATAATAAAGAAACGAATATTTTATATCTTTAAATTAAGAAATTTATATTTCCTTATATATTCGAGTCAACACCCACCCACCGTTGCTAATGACCCACTTTATTTTATGTCTATATATATATATTGTGTATAACGGAAACTAAGAAAATTTTCTTATATACGATCCTTCTTCGTGTTCTGTTTATATAATTTATAAGGAAATATTAATCGCGATATGGATACTTATTCAATTTATGTACCTTCGTCGAGCAAAGTTTTTGTGGTTCACAAAAAGTCTAATTGAAATTTGTGTAAGAAAATTTGGTACTTTGGAAATAAATTTTCATTTTAAATTTTTGTCTGCTTTACCCGTTCGTTCATATATTATTTCATTCTGCCTTCGTTTTTTTTCGTTTTATAAAAGACATTTTAAGGAAATTAAATTTATTATTAATGGAAGGATATAAAATATTATTAAATTTAACATTTTTTTTGTGCTACTTCGTTACTATGTATATTTGTGTAGAAAAATGATTGAGGTGTGGCCACCACAAGATTTTCTTTTACGAAGTGGAAAGAAAATTGTTTTGTTACTTTTTTTCCAAAAATAAAGAAATTTTATTTAATCTGCTTTTCAGTTGTAAATTTTATGTTTTAGGATTATCTCTCTAGTAATGTACAATTGACTTTAAACAAATAAATTCAAAGAAATTTTTGGTTTAGTATTCAGTCGATAATATAAGCAAATGGACAGAACTACAAGCAAAGAAATATAAATATTTTATTCGTGTAGATTATACATTCTTCAATCAATGGTGTTAAGTCTGGAAGGTATGTTCCATTAATTAAACACTAATCTTATTTTCGGGATCCAGGGTAATAAACACCACAATTATCTTCATTCTTGATAATTTAGGCCCATTTAGTAGTTGGTCTGTTACTGTCATCTTACATCTTCTAATAAAGTAACAAAAATGTAATGATTTCAGATTTAAAGAAGTTTGACTGATGGAGTATCTGATTGATTCGCTATACCGATCATCAGCTAAGTTAAATGAATTAAACTAATTTTTGTGCCAAATTTAGTTTTGTTTGATATATTCCACCATTCAACTCTAAGGCCCGAATTTATAATCGTTACTACAACTATAACAACTGTTATAGTAACAGTTTTTGTATTTATAAACCTCACTAAAAGATTTATTTGTAATGTAACAATGGTTATAGTGATCGAAAATAGTGTTTCGAAAATCGTTGCTATAGCAATAGCAATAGTTACGACTATAAATTCGGGCAAAACCAACACAAATGTCTTATACAAGCCATATTATTTACGTGACGCACGCATATTTTTAAATCCAAAACCTACTATTTCTGTAAGTGTTAGTGATATTTTATACTGTTTTTGATACAAACTACAATTTGAAATCGAAGTATGTAAAGATTATACTGTATTATGACGCTAATACTTACAGAAATAGTAGGTTTTATTTTGTGTTTGTATGGCAATATTATGGCTTGTATAAGACATTTGTGTTGGTTTTGATTCGGGCCATAACGCCAGCCTTGAATCATCCGAATTTTGTTTTCATAGTGACAATGACAACCCGTACTACTTTCACGTAAATCAAAACGCGTTTTGATTCACTTTTTAATTCCTTTTCAAACTTCGCACTATCACTTATCAAATACTAATGCTGTGTGCCTCAGAAGACTTTTCAAACTAAACTTTTGTATGACCCAGTAATTCAAGCAATATTTAAATATGTAGATGTCACTAGGTTAAAAGTATTCAATTGTGCCTTACCCACCAGACATTCTCGACGCTGTAGCGCAGTAACGGAATCGCGCAAAAGTTAAATTACATGAAAATACCCAATAAACGTATCGCACGGAATTCCGTAAGAAAATCAGTACGAAAGATTCACTCGGAACGCGGATTTCAGTAATATTCTTACACGGATTTCCGTGTTGTTAGCCAAAGAAAAGTGGCACAAAAATTCCAAGTATGTCAATTACGAATAGCATGTGGATTTCCGAATATAAATTGTACTAATTTCCGTGTGTAAATTACACGTAATTCTTAGTACATTTCACACAGATTTCCTTGTAAATAAAAAACGGATTTTCCTATGAATTATAGAACAGATTTCCTTAGATTTATATTCTCATTTTCTTCATTATATACATAAATAAAAACATATTGCAGAATATTTTTTAAAAAAAATTTCATTTATTTAATAATTACTTCATATACATATATTATACATACTATACGATGTACAAATTATCTTTCATTGTTCGATCAATTTCCTCCTCCGAAGAATCGGAATCCTCTACATGTGGGCGCCTTTTCAAGCAATCCGCTTGATTTTTTTCTGTTGATGTAGTAGGTATAATTTTATTGATTTTTAAAAAATTATCCCAACTCGTCATCCGACCAACAAAATGATTCCGCAGATTCTTCCAGGTTGCGAGCACTATGGTTGATTTTTCCGCCTAAACATAAAATTGGCAAAGTTATTTAACTTCGAAAAAGGTTTAAATATTTAATTTTATTCAACGTACCTTTTTTATAATAATAAACTTAAAATAATTACCTACCTTAAATTACACAAAACACAAATGGCGTCCAGCCTGAAGTAAATATGGCGGAAATGACAGTACGACTTTCAACTCGGATTTCCGTATTAAAACTGCAGTACTAATTCCGAGTTGGAAATAAAGTTTATTGGGTATATGCGAATTGACAAAGTCGACGGACGGAGCGCATTAGAACAAGTACTAAAATTAAATTATTTTCAATATTTCACGGAAGAACGGATTTAAGTTTCACTTTGTGAAAACTACAAAATGAGAGACATTCTTGTGAAGTTAAATGTTTACAAATTGAAGTGACACCAATCACATTAAACGGCATTTATGTACCTAAATGTTTAGTTATAAACTGGATTAATAGATTTTATACTACGAGGCAAAATTTAAATCGGCCCAAAAAGGGGTTTACAAAATAGAATTTATTGCATCGAATAGTTTAACATTATGTATTAAGGGTTATAAAATAGTTTTAGGCCATGTTAGATAGTTTTAAATTTTTTTATAATATCAAAAACGTGCGTCGAGATTGTCAGCAAAAATTTTATTTTTACAGTACTAAATTAATTTTTGCGCTCCTTACGTAACTCCGTCTGCGTTTCGTCGAGATTGTCTCTACCTTTATACCCAACTAAAATTTTTAAATGTCATTCAGATTTCATAAACAACTAGATCCAAAATATTTTAAATAATTTGTGAAGGTTTGTTACAGAAATATTTTTATTTTATTTGTAGGTAATATGAAACTATAACAAAACTGAAACTTACAAGCATATACAGTAGTTTCACCTATAACGACCACCAAGGGACCGATTAAATTCTGTCGTTATATCCGAATGTCGTTATAGATAGAATAGATTTCACCAATAACGACCTCAAGGGACCGTAAAATTTCGTCGTTATATCCATAGTCGCTATAAATGAAATCTACTGTATTTGCTAATGATAATGGTTATACCCGCGAACACTTAAGAGTGTCTGTTAATTCTCTTAATAAAATATGTGGTCTATTCGCCCAACATCAAACTTTTAAAGGTCTCAAATTTTCAATAAAATTCCGTGCTTCTGTGTTTCTATATTGGTTGGCCAGTGGGGCGAGCTATAGGATCACTGGTATAAGTTTCAATATATCAAGATATACTGTGGGAACAATTGTTCACAAAATTTTTGATGTTTGTGAAGCTTGACCAAAAGTAATAAAATAGCCAAGTTTAGATTCATATAGTCTTATTGGCGAACAATTTAATCGACCACCGACCACTTCAATATTTTCGAAATCTTTAAGTGATATCGATGGATGACACATAAAAATTGTTGTTCATCGATGAATGCCACATAAAAATAAGTTTTCTTTGTTTTTCAATTACATTTACTATACATACTACGCATACTACATGGTTTATACAGCACGTCCTACAAATTGAAAATTCGTCGAAAAGTAACCTCGTAAATTGACTTTTCATCTAGCATCTGTGAGGAAATAGCGAAAGCTTTAAAATTTGAAAAGTTTAGTTTGAAAAGACTTCTGAGGCACACAGCATAATAATCCAATTCGATCTCGTTCTCTTTTATATACTCAAACCAAAACTTCTCGAAATTTCATCCAAAAACAGCCTAGAAAAATTTAGAATAATTTTATCATGGAAAATTTCATTTTAGTGCAGTACCACAAACTAATATATCCAGACGAATTATTGGGAGAGAATGTTTGGTCGAATAAAGTAGCGCCATTTTTCATATTAGTTTATTTTTTGTAATCTAATCGAGGAACCCAATATAATTCAAAAACATTTTCATTACTTCCATCTATTTATGCAAAGCAGAAACACCATCAAAAACTTGCATAAACCAACAGAAATAAAATTCATTCATATCCACATAACCAAATTACAAAATAAAATAAATTAAAATATTGGTTTGTTTTGTATGTAGTAGGTTCCCAAGTTTATTCATTTCAAATTTCAATAAAGGAAAATTATTAGTAGGGAATGGTTTTCACATATGTTTGAATTTCCAATTACATACATACATATATGTGCATACATATATATGGGGAATTCCATATTAGTCAACGGGACATTTTTCAACATTTACATTTTTCATTTTATTACTTTAACCCATAAAGAATTTTTTGATTTGAAAAGTGTCTAGCCAGTAAGGTTGATACCTCTTACATCATTTAGAAATATTTTACACTTACAATAATCGATACTGTCAAAATAAATGGCAATTTATGTTGTACGAAACGTTGTTAGTCATCGGGACCGTATACAATCTTAATAATTTGACATCCTCTTATATTTCATCAGTTTTCTGCGGCTGCATTTAAAATAAAAATGAAGTTAGTACTTAACTATAAGTTGTATCTTGTATGTGTGCTTATTAATAAATCAATGACTGACATGTTTTAGGGTACTTGTCTAAAATTTTGTTTAGTACATCAAGTAGTATGTACCTATGTTAGATTGGGACAAAAAAAAAGTTACTTACTCGTCTGTTACACGTATACGTTAGCTACATATAAGTTACACATCAGTTACACGTAGGAATTATTTACGAGAACAAATCATTAAACTTTAAATACATTATGTACTTCAAGGTGTTTAATTACAAATTTGTTTACTTCAGTTCAGGTACATTTTTTGTTTTACAATTTTTGACAAATAAATTACAATGGTTAAAAAGAATTTAACAAATAGAAATATTAAATTAATGTATTGCAACTGGAATTTGTTTTAATTTTGCTGTAAAAGCCACCGAAATCTCCATTTCACTTTAATTATTTAAAATAGTGAAAAAATCGTAATTTGGGAAATCTGTGAAGATTGGTCCATCTTTCCTCCAAATAAATTTTATTTTGCATAAATTATATTAAGAAATGATTTAGAATGTTAAGGGGTCGAGAAAAAGGTAGCTTTTAGAGTTTAAAGCTGTTTCTGTAAATATTGTTTGGGTTTCATTTTACGTGAAATTTCCCATTTTCCATTTAATTGATCGTCAGTTTAAGTTTTCTTCCCACAATGAATCGCATTAAAAGTGGTATAAAATGTGCAGTTGAAAACTGCTGTTTATCTAGACGGCAAAATGTTCGTTTGTTCAAATTGCTGGCCCACCACAAGAAATATAATGATTGGGTACTAAATTGTAGGTTAAAAGCTTACACAATTGTGATTTGTGAAAAGCATTTCGAAAAAAAGTATTTCACTAAAAGAGGTTTATCAAAATATGCTGTTCCTACACTAAATTTATTTGAAAATGAAAAAAATGATTCCGATAGTGATATTTCGATGGTGACCATTTAGTCAATGGAAGATTTGCCGGAAATTGAAAACAATTCAATGCACCTGACGTTACAACAAGTACAGACAATTTATGTCAGTTTGAACCAACCTCAGAAAATATGAGTCAAACTTCATTGGTAGAATCGCAAGATACCATTTGTTGTATGACTTTAGAAGACATAATGTGTCTACCAGAACCGGCGATGCAAATTGAAAGCGACATTGTACCGCCATCATGTAAAGCGTGTCTCAGACATATTCAAAATGAAATCTATTATCTATTAAACTATAATAACTTATTAAAAAAGGTATAATCAAAAAATCGTGAAATTTAAGAGCTAAAAAGAAAATGCAATAATTATTCAAGAAATTTAGGCGAACCAAATTGTATATCCAAAAATCCACACCAAAATTAACGACGATTCAAAAATTAAAACTGGCCGGAAGAGCAAAAAATAATTGCACAAAACATATTTTATCGATCGTCAAGCTCGTTTCAAATTTTAATTTGCCATCTAAATCAGCTTTAATAAGACGGCAATCCGTTAAATATTTGAGACCCGGCTTCAACAACAATGCACTTATGAAAATAAAAGAAAAGCTTAGCATTATGAGTAGCGATTCAAAATAAGCTGTATTATTATTCGAAAATAATGACAAAACATTTGTATTTAATTTTCCGTTGAATTTTTGGATAACGGGGCTCAATTTAATGTTCCGTTGAATTTTTGAGGCCCGTTATTTAATTTTAGTTGTGGTAATAACGCCTGCCACAAAACTGAAATCAATTAACGGGGCTCAAGAACAGAACGGAAAATTAAAAAAATAATTCATAGACATGTTTATAAATGAATAAATATTTTGTAAATTATTATTTTAAGGGAATTAATAATATCGATCTATTTATACATACGAAAGACTAATAGAATATTCTTATAAACCTAATTTTTTCGTAACGTTTTTTATAAAACTGTTGGAAGTTATTTTAATATACGATTTTGTAAATTGTTACAACAATTCTAGAGTGTCATTTACGAACATACATATTCAGTAATTTGTTGAAAATAATAAATTGTATTTAATTTATATAAAGTGTTAATCTTGAGACAGGGTATAGTACAGTGATTTAATTAATAAAACATTTAAAACATGTTAAAGTGAATCGGGTGTGGCTTTAAAGATTGTTTGTTTTTAACAGAAATTAAAGTAAAAGTTAAAAATGCCTTTCAAACGTTTGTCCTGGACAAATCACAAATCGATAAAATCCAACATATTGTAATTCAAAATATTAGTGAGTTGAACAATACGGATTTAAACAATTTATTCAATCAACAATTATTTTACATTTTAAGTAAAAATATTGAAAGTTCAAAAAATAAAGAACAATGTCGACGGAAATTCCAAAAACTTTTTAAATCGAAGCATTTCATAGAAAGTTTAAAGGAGAAAATTGCGAAAATTGGTTCTACAACTAATGAAGCAACTTTTAACGAATTTTCGGATGATTTATTCAATGAGCAATTTAATGAAAATGTTACCGCTGAATCTAATCAAAATTCCTCCGTCATATCGACAGTTATGTCTGACGATGATGGTTTTGAAACCATCCGACCTAAAAATGTTCAAGCAAAAATGCGGCGGTTAGTAACAGCAAAGTCTTCAAATATTTCTTTGATTGTCTCAACTCGAAAACAAAATATGAAAAAAATCCATTTAGATGTGCCTTTATTACGAATAATTAAGTTGATACATTTATGGAATTCATGGTAAATTATATTTCAAATACTGCGTTAGTAAACAAACAAATTGTTTTAAGGGTTTAATTCCAGAGCATACGAGCCATTCAAACAGTTTCTAAAAATATATTGTCGGAAAATTTTGGAATTGACTACATTTTAACGTCAAGATCCAGTCGAAAATTTATTTGCCCAAATCAGATCCGCTAACGGAAATAAATGCAACCCGTCCGTACATGAATTTAATTATAATATTGCAAAAATTACATCGGTTAAAATTGTATCACCATTTTCAAATATATCAAATTGCGAGAATGGCACAGACGAACTGCTTGAAACGATGAAAAATCAATCTACCATATGAATCAAATGAAGAAGACAATATAAATTCCATTGAAATTGACCATTAACATGGACGACATATTAGATATATCCGAAAAAAATTTTAATCTGAATGTAGCTTCAATGCGCGGTATTTTGTGGGCTACGTAGCATGCAAAATTTAGAAGTTTATCAATACTGATGAAATTTTGGAGGCTCCATCGGAATATTTGATCAGTAACAAAAATTATGGTTGTGAAAATAACTTCTGCAAACTTAAGGCACCGACTGATTATTATTTCAAAATTTCCAAAGAACAAATTTATTTATTTTCCAGAATGTTTTTAGAGCGCGCAATAATGAAAACTTTGAAGAAAGTATTGTCCCACTTTGTATTGTTAATACTATCGCAGCGTTACCTGCAAAGATATTTATGTCGAACAAAATCCATGTCATGAGCATAATAAGGCAGCTTTAAATTTCATGATTTTAGAATTAATCAGGAAACATTGTACATGGTTAGCTAAAAAGCACATACAAAAAAATTATAAAAACGTGCGAAATCCGAATTGGCGAATACTATTGCAAGGCAAATAAGTGTAATAAAATTATTTCTCGAACTTCAGTTTCTTTGGATATACCATACCGTATGTAAGTTTTTAAAATTTGTTTGAATTTGAATTTTATCTTTTATAAATTAATATGTTTTGAAACTCTATAATTATAAAACTTGAAAAGTTAATTGTACAAAACATCAAATTTAAACAACTATGTAAATACAAAGTAAATACACATAACGGTATTTCAAATTTGATTTTAAAACGAACTTCATCCAATAAATAACATAATTCTATTATTAGTGCAATTTTGATTGTGTTAGTGTCGTTTTTTTTATTTTCTATTTAATGCAATTTACTTCTTTGTATGAATATAATATTATGTATACAGCCAAAACCAACAAAAATGTTTATACAAGTATAAACATTTTTGTTGGTTTTGATACAGCACACACAGCACACTTTGATAAAGAAATTTGATGTTTTCGGCGACATTGATGATAATGCCATCTACTAGTAAGTACAAGTCAAATATATCGAAATAGCTAATTGGGTTCCTCGATTGAAGTATACATTTTCCTCACTAAAATTGGCGCAATTATCAGTCAATTTGATGAAAACCACGGCTTCCTTCGTCAATAATTCGTCTGGATATATTACGTCTGTGGCAGTACACTTTGTATAAATAACTTATTCTATTCTTCCCTAGGTGTCACCGTAACAATAATTTTTGTTCATTCCATTTTTTTTTCAATTTTTTGCAATCAAAGCTAGCTAACCAAAATAAAACAAAAGGGTAGAATTTTTCTAGTTATTCATTAAAGTATTTGCGCTCAAGCCGCATACTACAAAAAAAATTCAGTAACTTTTATGGTAATTTCGCAACAGAAGAACTTGACGGACATAAAATTTTCTCATATAATTTGTAAATTTTTTTCCCCTCCATACCAACTTAAAAAACATAATTTTTTTTTCTCGTATGAAAAAAAGAATTATGTTTTTTTTAAGTTGGTATGTAGGGGAAAAAAATTACCGAAAAGTTGAGAAAAGTTTATGTTCGTCAAGTTCTTCTGTTGCGAAATTACCAAAAAAGTTACTGAATTTTTTTTGTAGTATGCGGCTTCAAGCGATAAACTCTATAACGATATTAAAGCACTAAATAAAATGCCGAAAATAATTATATACCACTAATATTCGCAATGGGATTATGTTTACTCATCGCTGCCAGTGAGGCAAACTTTGAAGAAAACATCCATAAAGTCGAGATGTTAGATAAAAATATAAAAAAAAGAACGCAACGCAAGCGAAGAAGAATTTGGAAAATTTCAAGCCAACGGAGATCCTAACCATACTACTACAGTATACTACTATAGATGGTCCCGCTGCTCCATCAGTTTGGCCTTCCCCTTCTGGAGGGGAAGACCAACCTGCAGGAGCAGCGGGACCATCTGCTGGTGGAAAATGCTTGGTGTATTAGTAATTTCTTGATTTTTCATATAAATCGAATGTTTTTCTTTAAAACTGCTTTTGTTAATAAAATTGTGGTTCAACCGGGTAGGATAATATATTTTGAGCGTAAGAGCACTTCTGTCAAAACACATTTTTTTTTTTTGGATTTCTCTTTTTTTTATTTTTATTTTTTGCCATAGTCGTACATAAATTTTGAAATATTACAAAGTGAGTTAATTTATTTCTGACAGTATTTGTGTATTTTCTAAAATTTCTGTCCTTAGAAAATCTATTTAGTCACAAGAAACAAAAAAAACTCTTTAGTTTAATAATAAAATGTAATACATACATTTTCACGCATTTTAACTACAGAAAAAAATCCCGCAAACATAAAATAGTTTCGCCGGCTATGAACGTTTTTATATAAATATCAAAGAAACAAAATGGTCACTGTAATTTATTTGTATTTTTGGTAAACAAACAGTTTAGTTTTAATTTTTTTGATAGAAAACTAAAACGGATTTTAATTGAAATGGGTGGCCATAATAAGGTTGAAGTATACTTTAAAACTGCACAATTATTTTTAATTTTCATTCGTGTGCATTAAATTAAGATCGCAGGGATTAAAAATATTTTGAAAAAATATACACTTGACAATTGCCTAAAAAAGTTAATTAAACATGGTTTATAATTGATTTTTCTTGTATTAATTTGCTTCATAATGAAGCAATTTATCACACAAGACTTAATTAATTTAACCATTTTATATATTTCATTGAAAATTTTTAACTTTATTTCTATGTTAAATATGCAACACAAAACATGAAAAAACAAAAAAAAAAATTTTTTTTTTGACAGAAGTGCGTTTACGATTTTCGTATTCTCTTTTCATACATTTTAAATTTTACACTCTCTCTATATATCTTTATGCTCGAAGGGTTTGTTACATTAAATTGTTTTGTTGGTAAACTAAACTCAAAAACAATTTAATGCAACGAACCAAAAATTTTATTAACCAGTAAATTTAAAGAAAACCATTAGATTTTTATGAAAAATTGCGAAATCATTACTCCACCAGTGCTGCGCTGGCTAAAGCTATTGACTCTTCACAACCATCAGTAACACAGACGTTGGATTATCATACGACCAAATCTTACGACCCATATTTCGATTGACAATCGACCCGACTCGGTGTTGTTCTTTTTTCGTATTGTTTTTATCAAATGAAAAAACGAAAACGCAATACAGAGTCGTCTCGATTGTCAATAATAGGGGTAGTAGGCAGCCTCAACTCAGGTTTCCTAACTACAAGACACTCCTTAACTCTGACTGACGAAGGTGATATAAATTCCTTCGGTTGTCGCAAAACTGGAATTCTCCCAGCGTTTTACTACTCCCTCTAAGGCGCCTCTTAGTGACAACGCAGAAGAACTCTGGCCAAATGAATGGAGAGGCACACGAGCGAGGACATCAGCCACCTCATTTTCTACGATTCCAGTATGACATGGTACCCAAATAAGTGTTACCTTATTTGAGCTTGCCAGATGCTTAGTAACCTTCAGAAAATCCCATACCAGCCTTGACTCAACGCTACGAAATCTAAGAACCTTTAAGGCCGATTGGCCTTTTGCTATGCCTATTATAGCGCAAAGTTGTATAGCATGTACTTCTGCTAGAAAGACGGTAGCGTTGTTACCCAATCACTTCGAGAGGGCAGTCCCACTCCCGTGTATTCCTATCCCCGCCCCATCTTCCGTTTATTGATGGTTCCCCTGTTTTCCACATATCCCGATTAGGTAACTTAACACAAAATGGTTTGTGTAAATCCAGTTTAGCTGGCATACAATCGGAAGGTTGATGTCAAGCAACGATGTCAAGCAACATTTGCAACGGTTAGTACAAATTTGGGTGACCGCTTTCAGATCTTGCGGTTGCAACAGAGGGGCGCTGTACTGCAAAATAAATGAAAATGTTTTAACTCGATTCAATTTAGCCCTGCATTCTTCTATCGACGTTTCGGGAAATGTTTCCAAACTATGAAGAATGAAGGTCACCTTGCCTTTGTTAACTGGTCTATTTTTTAGAGCGTTAACTTCCGACATTTTAAAATTTATCAGATACCAATTCCATCGTACATACTGAGTTTTATCACAATCGGTTAAGAAATGGCCAAGTCCCTTCCTAATTGGCAATATTACAGAACTTCACGTAATAATAATTTTTCAATTCCATTTCTTTCTATCGTACTTGTTCAACACCATCATAATCGGTTTAGAAGTGGCCAAGTTCCTAGTTCATATATAAATTCCAGAACTTTATCTAAAAATAATTTTAGAATCCCATTTCTATCCTACTTGCCAAATTTCATCATAATCGTATTAGAAGTAGCCTTTTTCATTATAAAGTGGCCGAAATTCAAAATTAAGGGACAATCGGAAATGAGAGACAGCTCAATCCCCGATTAGTTCCAAAAATCAGATTTTCGTGTTTAAAATTAAGTTTTATACTTTTCCAAATCCCGGGATTCATTTTAAAATATCCCGGGATTACAGGATTTGATTATGTTTCGCGATGCCGGGATTACAATCACTAACTGTAATTAGTGGTTGCCGTACTTTGCAAGAGCTCATTTTTACGTAACCCATGTCATTTATAAAATAGTTAATTATTCTTTGTATAGTTCTAGGAATAAACCTGACAACATGTTGCGTGGAAATGAGCCGATTCTAGCAACAAGTAATGAACTGAGTTTAAAAAATGATTGCATGCATTTTTAAATGTCCCTGACAAACGCGATTACATTTTAACTGCCTACATTGGAAAAAGGTTATTGATTGGTTTACCCAAACTCCGCAACTAAACACTAAAAATGTCGATTAAATTCATTGTAAACATGACATTATATTACGTAAATTTGCACGTCTCATGGTAATCCTTCTACAAACACAATATTATTATCGCACAAACCCCAAGAGATTATAGTACCATACACCATAGACATATCATCAACAAACATCGCTCGATGTCATCATTTAATCATCGCACTCACATTCCAAATATGTAGAGTTGAATGTTACAAGTCGATTTATATAAATTTTTGGTGTCTTCATCTCATCACTCGACACATAAACAAAATATAAAAACTATATATCGACGAAATAAATAAATTTTCTATAAATATTCAATTTTCTATTTTCAAATTTTGACAACAATACATATTTAATATAAACATACGTACGTATAGACATACAGTGTATAATATGACATATGACACTTTATATTATTTCGTCGTATTTATCTCTATATTACGAAAGAAGTAGACACAAAGAAAACTAAATTTCATTTTCCTTGAGGAAAAACTGGATAAATTGTGTAGTATGTTCCCAATTTTTATAATTTTTATTTTTTATTTTATTCAATTTACAATTTCGAAATGTCATGTTTCACATGTGTGTATGTATTTCTATTCAGCTATTGTTAGAAAATAAAAAATAAAAAAAAGGTGTCTGCATTTTATAACGAGAACGATGCGGAAATGAGGGATTTTCTTGCTTATACATACATGTACAAGCGTCTAATGAGATGGTGACATTGGTTTTATCATGCAGAAAATTCGTTTTCTTAGTAATGTTGCTTATACACTCACGTAATTCGTACGACTAATGCCTATGATTATCGTTCAAAGCTTTTAAAATAAAATTAATATTAAAATTATTTTTCTTTAATAAATATTTCATAATCTTTAAAATTAATTATTTGTTTTAATTTATAAATTTTAATTGGTAGATAACAGAACTTCACGTTTTGCGGTAGGTTTCTTTAAGTGCTGGAGAAAGTTTAAGTTTACGTAAAGTTTAACTAAATATCTTTAGAAGATATTTTTCGAACGCTGTCGGAATTTTATTGTTAATTGGAAGATCCGGCACTATTAAATCTCATATGCCTATAATTGAAAAAGTCTGCTAGAACAAAATGTTTCATTGCTAAAGCTTTCACATTTACACTTCAATATTTTGTGCAGCTTTGGAACTTCATATTCTATTAACTAATTGGATTGAAAATTTCTCAACCAACTATAATATCCAAATCGTTGTGGCCGGTATAACTTCCCGGAAAATATTTTGTAATTTCACCTTGAAAATTCTGCCTAAACATTCCGCCCGATAAAAGTGTTGGCATTTATTTCGAAACTAAGCATTTTTGAAAAATGTTTTAAAATTTTATCAGATTTGGGAAATTTCCACCAATAGTTTACTCTGCGCAAACTCTCCCCGGAATGAAACAGTAAGAATTTTCTTGTGTAATCTGTCGAAAACTAAAAATATTTCAAAGAAAAACAGGAAGGTTTTCTTATTGTATTTCAAAATGGGGGTATTGTATCGAGGACAATTTTCAGGTAGAATTCTTACAGTATTTTTTTCTTTTCGCGGTACTTCGGAGACAATTTTACAAAGGAATCTGTTGGGGGAGCTATAATCGGGAAATTTTTATAAAAGACCAGCACTATTAAACCTCATATGCTTACAATTGAAAAGTTCTGCAAACACAATTATGTTAAACCTTTTATATTTACACTTCAATATTTTATGCAGCTTTAGGACTTCGTATTCCATTACCTAATTGCATTGATAATTCCTAAACCAATCGCAATATCCAAGTCGTTGCAGACGGTGCAACTTCCCGAAAACTACCCTCGTAATTTCACATTGAAAATTCTGGCTTAGATCCCCCCCCCCCGCCCCCACCACAATACAAAAGTTTGCGTATTTAATTAAAAACTAAGAATTTTGTAAAATGTTTTGTATTTCATCAGATTCCCTTCAGAAATTTCTTCCAATAATTTACTCTGCAAACACCCCCGTAATGTTTAGTGATAATTTTCTGGTGAAGTCTGACGAAAGCCAATCAAAGCTACTCTGCAAACTACCCTTGTAAATTATTTGCGAGAACTTTAACCTAAAAGTACCCCTCTAAATTTTAGGAGATATTTTTGGTGAGAATTTTTAGGATTACATCTATAAATTCTCACCAAAAATATCCCCCTTAATTCAACGGGGTTAGTTTTAGGTTAAAGTTTTTCCAGAAAATTTACAAGAGTAGTTTGCAGGACGAATACCAAAGACATTCAGTCAAAGACAGACATATCGAAATAAATACGGAAGCTGTTCTTATTGTATTTCAAAACGAGCCATTTTCGATCGCAAATTTTAGATAAATTTTTACCAGGGAATTTGGATGGAAATTTTTATGAAAATTGTTGCGGAATTTTATTGTTCAGTAAAAGATCAGAGCTAATAAATGTCATATGCTTACAATTAAACAGCTCTACAAGAAAAATTTGTTTAAGCTGTTACATACATCTAAATATTTTATCAGCTTTGGAACTTTTGGATTGCGAATTCCTTAACCAATCACAATATCCAATACATTGTGGACGGTATAACTTAGCGAAAAATACCTTGATATTTCAACTGGAAAATTCTACCTAAACATTCCCCCAGTTCCAATTTCATCGGATTCCCTCTGGATATTTCCACCAATAATTTACTCTGCAAACTCTCCTCAAAAATTCTCTGCAAAAACTTTAAACCCTAAAAATACCCCCACTGAATTTAAGGAGAAATTTTTAATGAGAATTCCGGGTGTAATCTGACGAAAACGAAAAAGGTTTCAAACACAAACGTTTCCCCTCAAAAGGTTGGTATTTTTTCAGAAGAAATTTCCCGTTAAAAATTCGTATGTGAAATTTCGAAAGATTTTCAGGCGCAATTTTTCTTGGTATTGGGAATTTGTGGAGGAACTTTATTATTTATTGCTAATAATTTCAAAGCTCTCACATTTACACTTCACTATTTTATGTGTGCATTAGGACTTCATAATCCATTAAATAATTGTGTTGAGAATACTTAAACCAATTTCAATATCTAAGTCGTTGTGGACGGTACAACTTCACGAAAACTACCCTTGTAATTTCGCCTTGTAAATTCTGCCTAACCTCCTCCGCCCCTCCTTCCCCCTCCCTCCACACACAAAAGTAGTAGAAATACCGCCACTGAAATACCGCCTAGAAATACCGCCACTGAAGAGGGACATTTTTAAAGAGAATTTCGGGTGTAATCTGACGAAAACCAAAAACATTTGAAACACGATCGTTTCCGCCGAAAACGGTGGTATTTTGTCAGGGGAAATTTCCAGGAAAAATATGAAGGTGAAATTTCGAAGGACTTTTCACGTGCAATTTTCCATGATAATTCGGAGTCATTTTCACGAAAGAATCTGAGGAGAGGGATTTTTATTGGGTAATTTTTAGGGGAATTTGTGGCGTTTGTGTGCTTACAATTTCCACAAGAAAAATTTTATTAAAGATTTACATTTACACTTCACTATTTTATGTACCATTAGAACTTTTTTTTTTTTTTTTTTTTCGCTGGCGCTACATCCCATAGAGGGACTTGGCCGCTTCATAGTGAAGTTTCGTAATCAATTTTACAACGGATAATGAGTGATTAGTTCAATGATCCATACATTAACCAGCCGTGATTTTTTCATCACCCGCCGGGAATCGAACCCGGGACCTCCGGAGCTTGAAGCAAGCATGCTAACAACTTTGCCATCGGGGCGGCTAACCATTAGAACTTCATATACTATTAAATAATTGAGTTGAGAATACTTAAACCAATTGCAATATTCAAGTCGTTGTGGACGGTACAACTTCCCAAAAAATACCCTTGTAATTTCACCTTGAAAATTATGCCTAAAAATCCCCCTCCCCACTAAAATGTTCGTGCTTATTTCGAATTTAAGTAATTTTTGCAAAATATTTTAAAGTTTTGTTAGAGTTCCTCCAGAAACCTACCCTTGCAAATTTTTCCCAAAAATTCTCCGCGAAAACATTAAACCCTAAAAATACACCCACTGAATTTAAGGGGATATTTTTATGAGTATTTCGGATGTAATCTGATGAAAACCGGAAAACATTACAAAGACAAACGTATCGAAAAAATAGGAAGCTTTTCTTATTGTATTTCAAAACGAGACGTATTTTGTAGAGGAGGGGGGGATTTTTAGGGGAGTTTGTGGAGGAACTTTATTATTCATCAGCACTATTAAGTTTCATATTCTAATTATGTTAAAGGTTGTACATTTATACTTCAATATTTTATGCAGCTTTAGGAATTCTTATTCTGTTAACTAATTGAATTGAAAATTCTTAAACCAATCGCTATAAATTCAAGTCGTTCTGGACGGTATAACTTCCCGAAAAATACACTTATAATTTCACCTGGAAAATTCTGTCTGCCCCGCCTCTTCTCCCCAACCACCAAAGTTTTCGTATTTATTTCGAAACTAGATATTTTCATCAGATTCCCTCTAGAAAATATGTCCACCAATAATTTTCCCTTGCAAACTCCCTCCGTAAAATCTCTGCGAAAACTTACGCCCACTGAATTTAAATGTACATTATTAAGGATAATTTCGGATGTAATCTGACAAAACCAAAACTTTCAAATTCTAACGTTTCGAAATAAATACGTAAGCTCTTTACATTGTATATCAAAACAGGATATTTTGTCGGAGATAATTTTCAGGAACAATTCCAAGTTGAAATTTCGACCGATTTTTCAGAGGAAATTTTCTGTGATATAAATGTGAAATATGTAATCGTTCTCTTTTTATATACTCAAACCAAAACTTCTCGAAATTTCATCCAAAACAGCCTAGAAAAATTATGAACAATTTTATCATGGAAAATTCCATTTTAGTGCAGTAAACTTTGTATTGTACTAATAAATAACTTATTCGATTATTCCGTAGGTGTCACCGTAACAATAATTTTTGTTCATTCCATTTTTTTTTTTTCAAATTTTTGCAATCAAAGCTAGCTGCCCAAAATAAAACAAAAGGGTAGATTTTTTCTAGTTTTTCATTAAAGTATTTGCACTCAAGCGATAAACTCTATAACGATATTAAAGGCACTAAATAAAATGCCGAAAATAATTATACCATTAATATTCGCAATGGGATTATGTCTACTCGTCGCTGCCAGTGAGGCAAACTTTGAAGAAAACATCCATAAAGTCGAGATGTTCGATAAAAATATAAAAAAAGAACGCAACCCAAGCGAAGAAGAATTTGGAGAATTTCAAGCCAACGGAGATTCTAACCATACTACTACAGTATACTACTACAGATTTCTCAGTAATAAATTATCTTGGTATTCAAAGTCCTATATAACTCCTCCATGCCATTGCCATTAGGATGGCGCAGGTTTAGAAGAGCTGGGAGATTTATAAAATGAAATGCTATATGACAAGGAGGTGGGATTCGGTAACAAATGATAATTAACGTTAATTCTGATTTTGTGTTGCTTCTGTTTTAATATTTTGTATTTTCGAATGGTCCACAGCGATGCCCCGTCCAGACTAAAGTACTGAGTAAAGAATTATATCGGCAAATCCTCACATTGCTCATATAATATTGTGATCTGAACAAACGACACAAATTTTCAGAAAATAAATTTTTGAACATTTTGAATGCTCTCTGAATGGAGTAAATTAAATTCTTAAGGACTTTCAACGGTATACTAGAGATGTATTACTGGATCTAATTGGAAAGGTTGAAGATGAAAAATGGCGAATGCGACTTTAATTGCGGCTCATGCTCAACACATGTCAGTTCTGGATAATCTAACATTATTTGTGGGGCTGTGATTTAGCGGAATGAGGGTAGATTTATTTTGTGGTGACGAATTGTGATATTGCGGAAGAGGTCCCCAAATTTAAGGTAAGCCGTGACATATTGTGCCTACCCAAAATATCGAAAAAATGTTTGTAAAATATAAATGGTTGGTTTGGTGATCTTTAACGGATGCTTTCTGGGAAAAGTATCGTCCGAGAGTCGGATAGGCCCAATTTTTTCGTATTGTTTTTATAATGGAAAAAAGAAAACGCAATACGGAGTCGTGTTGATTGTCGATCGAATGGGATCTTTATTACCGTCAATAATTATTGAGGTGTTGCCAACTATGTGGGCGAAAATAAATTTCATGTAAAAGCGACCATATTTTGATCAGTGAACTTGCTTTTTAAGATATGAATAAAAATAGTTTAGAGCCAAACAGCTTCCATTAGTTATTAGCTGAAATTAACAATACAATATTTTACCAGGTTATCGAATTCTTTGCACTTTAAAATAAATTGATCACAATTTCCAGCTCTATCTCTAGAATTGTCAGCATTATTTTAGATAAGATTTTGACCAGCTAGGAAAATTTATTATATGAAAATTATTCGTTTTTAATCATTTATGAAAAGATCACCTGATTTAGAGTTAAATAATAATTATTTTTTGTTCTTCAAAGCTTTAACTGATTTTTCGAATGACGTGTGCGAATTTTGTATCCTCCCAATTTCGTATCAAAATGAGTTAGAAACTGTTTTTTTTTAAATATTTTAGAGCTTTCAGGATAAAATTATGGCAAAAGCTCTTTAAAGATAAGAACACACAAATAAGGCTTGTTTATTTTTAACGTAACATTCTAAAACACCCTTCAATGTGTAAAAAACTTCCGCTTGTTGAAGCCTACAATTGTTTAGTGCTTTCAATTTAAAAGTTAAAAATAATGTCTGTTTAATATTTGAACGCATGATGCAAGAAAATTTCAATAAACAGAAACCGAGCTAACCCAAAAATTCTTGTACAATGTTAAACAAGAAATTTCTGCAACCCATATCCTTTTGTACTCCATTTATTTCGTACTCAAAGTTTACCCCACCCCTAACGCCGTCATCGTATTACACATCAAACCCGTAAAATACACAAAAAATATTATTAAAAACCTTTTTAAAATTAGAAAGAAACTTTTTTTTTTTACTATTCATTATGATGTGAATGATGAGCATAAAGATGATGATGAGCATAAAGGTGATGATGTTTTATGCTTATATGTTAAAAGTTCACATATGGTTGGAGGTGGCAAAGTATAAATAAAAAGAGTTAAGTTTTTTTTTTTAATTAAAAGACGGTAAAAGGTAAAAAGAGCGTAATATGCTTATAAATAGTATATTCCAAGTACTAGCGAATTATACGCATAAATCACGGAATAATTATTAAAGCAAACAATAATTATAAAGGCCATATGTTATCCTGATTATGTCACTAGAATAATATGTTTTTAAACGATGTGATATCTACACCCTCTTAAATTGTATATACATTTCGAGCGGGGTTGAATACACTAAAAAAATCGGTAGCAGCACATCACATCACATATACACAACATCGGAAATAGTAAATGAGTAATAAAGAAGGCAATTTGTAGCAGGAAAGGTGTCATTACAGTTGCTATGTCTTGTCACCCTCGCATTTTCTTTCAATTTATTGTGTTAGAATTTTTTTTTTTCTGCTGCTTACTGTCTTATACTTTAACTATACCGTTTTCTCCCCCTTAAATATGTATATATGTTTTTACATATAGAGTCTCGTAAATATGTAGTCGAGGAAAAGAAAGAAAATTTTTCCACTTTGAACACAACATTTTTTTTGTATTCTTCTTCGTTTCATATCCTCTCCGCATGTGTACATATATAGAACACGATGAAAAATGATGTTTTCTTTTAAATTTGGTACCAAAAAAAAGAAAAAAAAATGAATACTTTGTGGAAAATGGTACGAAAAGATGGAAACGATTTTTTTTTTTGTAGGTTAACAATATGATTTGTTATGATTTTTTTTTTGTTCGTATGTGTAGTAAAGTAAGTAATGTAGGCTGAAGGCGAAAACGAAGAAGTAAGTTAAAAAAAATCAAAATATAAATATTGAAATGGGAAAACATTTTTCTTTTGCTCCATTCGGCTTTATTATTTGTTTTTCCGGTAATGTGTTATTTATTTAATGTTTAAATATCTTATTTCTTGTGCGTGTTTGTTTGTAGATGCGGATGAAATATTTATAAAGTTTTTTTTTTTTTTTGTTTAAAATCAAGTAAGGGAGCCCCAAATTCGGGTAACTTGTGGCAGGATTTTGTTCATTTGTCAGAGTCTATTTGATCAAAGTAGTGACCATTCTAATGCTGAGCACACAAATGTTGCTGTATTTGTCGGGATGCACCATAACAACTCTGTACAGTAAGCGTCTTCTTTCAAATTAAAACAGTTGCTTTTGTAAATAGCAAATACCTAAGTAGTGAGAGAATTAGTCACATAAACCAAGTTTATGATTACTCCCACACCCAACAAAAACTTAAATTTCACGCAACACATAACCCAAAAACAAAATTTTTTTCAATTACAAAATTTTTCCATTTTTAGTTTTTCATAAAAAAAAAACTTAAATTTAAAATTTATTAAAATTTTTATTTAAAAAACAAAATGAAAATTTACAAAGCTTCCCCATTTGTATATTTCGAAAAATAAACTAAAAAAAAAAAAAGTTTTCGGAAAAAATAGAAAAGTTAGAATTTTTTTTTTTTTTGTTTGTTTTGTGAATATTTCCAACGAAAATGCTTCCTTCCGACATTCAGAATTTTTTTTTTGTATTTGTAGATCTACGAACATAATTCATTATAATTTTATGAGATTAAATTTTGAAAAATGTATGTCAAAATATTAACAACAAAAATTGTGTACTGTTTAAATTTTTTTAAGACAAATTATATTTTTCCTACTTTTAGTGGTTTTTCCTATATTTTCACTTGTTACAGGGTGAATTTGATCATTTACACATTCTAACTATGCACGCATGGATGCAAAAAAATTATCCCTAATTCTTGAAAAATCATTTACCCATTTTTGTTTCAGGATGAATACTGTATGTAAATTAATATACCTTTTAACCTTTCACAATATTTTTTTTTTTTTTTAAAAAGGAGATGAATCCTTTTATCTTTTTTCCATACAAATATTTTCTAATTAACTTAATCAATTTTCAAACAAAATGTGTATGTGTGTTTATATCCTGTTAAACCCAAAACTCACGCATAGTGTGTTACCTTAATTATTATTTTCTTATATATAATACCCATATTAAATGTAAACAAAATTAATTTTTAATTTAACATGCTTACAGTGTCAAAATTTCAAAATCCTTGAATATATTAGCAAATAAAAAATACAAAAAGGGGAGATCACATCATTCACGCACGTACATTAATTATTAAAATTTAATTAGTTTAATATGAGAATGTGTGACATTTTTTTGAAGAAACGTTTTTATTTTAAAAAGCCCTAACTTGGTTGCGATTTTTTTTTTAACTATACATAATTTAATTTAATTTATTTGTAAACAATTAATTATTTATAAAGTGATTTTTTTTTGTACAAAAAAATCGGAAAATTAATCACAAATCCTGAATGTCCTTCCTCTTGATTTCCTTATTTAAATTAACGAAACGAAAAGAAAGACTTCGTACAACAACAAAAAAAGCAATCAAGTAAATTGATTTTCATTCCTCGTATACAAATAATTTCTCGTCCTTTTCGTTAGACAAAAACAAAATCGTACAAAAAATATCCTTTTCTCCATTCATTAGTATTATGGTAAATGGAAGATGGATTTTTTTTTGTTTTGTTTGTTTTTAAATTAAAATGCGTTAAACCGTCATCATTAATATTAAGATTATCTATCTTCGCACTTGGTATTGTACAGCTATAAGACAAAAAAACATTGTAAAACCCTTAAATCCACTAAATACAAAAAAAAAGTTTGTCGTGTATAACAAGGAAATATCCTTTATATCCGTTTTATTATATTTTTTGGATACGCATAATTCCATTTCGATTCGTGAATAATTAATTTTTTTGTTTATGAAAAGGATTTTTACGCGAAAGGGTTGAGTACATCGGGCATATTGTAGTGGAATGGATGGTGTAACGGAAATTGAAAAATGCCCATTTTTAGCCTACGGACATGCTTTTTATACGAATTTTGACAATGTTGAATACTCTACATAAGGTCGTTTTAGATTAAATTAGTTAACAAAAGACACTATCGGTAAGTAATGCTTCCATTACTGTCTGATTACGTCTCATTACTAACCATTACTAAACCATTACTAATAGGCATATAACCGAAAATGAATATTTCTGGTAATTTTTAAGAGGTTGGAAACGCTGTATGTTACCAACTGCCTGTGAATAAAATTCATTACTCGCCTCCAAAGCGTGAATATGGAAACTTCTTTTTAAATTGACAACAACAATTTTTGATTTTGACAAAAACAAAATGCGTAATTAATTTAAAAACGAATCAATTTGTAATGGATTTTCTAGACATGCAGATTTTTTTTGTTTTTTTGCTAAACACCGGTTTAATGAGTAGCTAGACCATAAATCAAATCCAATTAAATTGCCGACCCTCATTTCAACAATTAAACCGTCATAAATCTTGATTGTATATGATGCCATAAATTGTGTAATTTTGAACTGTCATCGAAACAATAAACACGCCTGCAAAAATTATCAATTCAGGGAGAACAAATGAAGAACATAACAAACCCATAAATTAGTAATTCTGTCTATTCTAGCAAAACCCCAATACACGTGATCCATTTATTAAACAATAAACTTTGATCATAAACTAAAACAAATTAATTTCCTATCTGTATGTCTCGTCTTAGCAAAAAAAAAAAAAAAAACTTTTGTTTTTTTCACCCCTCGCACCCCCTAAATATCTAAAGTTGCTTTCGCACATTTTAATTTCAATCCGATAATCGGTTATTTTATTACACTTGAACCAAGGTGGAAATTTACACCTTTTCTTATTATTTCTTCGCGCTTTGTAATCAAATGATATAATAATATCGTAATCGGTATAGTAGTAGCAGCAGCAGAAATAATAGTAATAAACATCAAGACTAAGACGACAAAAGAAAAGCAATTGCCGAACGAATGGGAAAACTTTTCTTTTTTTTTTTTTTTGTAACAACAATTTAATTCCCTTTATTTATTTTTTTAATTTTCTAACTTTTCTCTCGAAAACTTTGAGATATACAAATGTGTTACGTAAATAGCGCACAGCTGACGCGGGGAGGATGAGTTGAAAAGTTGGGAATGTAATTTAAAACAATTGTCGATTATGCATTTATAATTATAAACAATGATGATGATTATTGTCACGACGATGATGATGATGATGTTGATGATAATGACTGTAGAGGAAAAATGGTGGAAATATTTAAATTGAAATGTATTAATGGGTATAGCCGTTGTGGTTTGAGGTATATTCGAGTTAAAACTTGTTTGGTGCAGACGAACTAACGTGATAATTAATGAAAAGTAACTGTTGTTTGTTGGGGGGAGATAGACTTTTTTAATTAAATTAGATTCCACCAACAGAAAATAACAAATTCTAAAGTAAAATAAGGATTTAGTAAATTTAATTCAATACATCAGACCCCATGTTTTGTAATTTATGTTCCACAAATGTAATTAAACTCTTTATTTTTAATTAAAACTGAAATTGAAAAACAATTCACATAAATTAATTAAATCTTCCAAATATAGTGAATAAACCTGTAGAATTGGGTTCCACAAACAGTAATGTTATTAAATACTTTTCATATCGAGTGCTTTATGTTAAAAAATTTAAATTTCATGAACGTTAAACTCTGACTCATTCATTCCGATAGCGTCGACTTTAACCATTTGACAGTTGTAATTTTTTAGTTGTTTTATTTGCGATTTGTGAATTAAACCGAAAGTACTAGTTTTTTTTTTGGGACTGGGGGGGGGGGGGGGGGGAATTAATTAAAATAAAACCTAGTCAATTAGTAGTAATGAATACAAACTATCCCTGCTATGACAACTGGCTTCACGTAACAACTCTGCATCGATTTGCTTCAAATTGTTAGAGGCGCCATGTGGAACGTGTTGCATACCCTATTCCGAATTATTTATACGTGACGTTGCTATTCAAATAAAACTGATTTTTTAAAGTTTTTTACACCAATGGTTTTTTTAAGATTGAGGTTCACATAGCGAGTGTAAGGAGTCATTTTCATTTAAATAATTTGAATCACAATTAGATTCCACAAAATTTCTCTGTGATTTGAGCAATCTTCAGTATACAGCAAACCACTAAAATGCATAACTCAAAAAAAAAAATTCAACAATTTTCACATTCATCCACAAAAGACTTTTTATTGTCATGACCAAATCTTACTAATTTTAGATCAAAGTACACTCCTTAAGCTAACTAATAGCCTATGTCACATCTCGGGAAAAGCTCTGTGATTTAGGCAATCTTCAGTACAGCAAACCACTAAACTTCTTAACTAAAAAAAAATTCAACAATTTTCACATTCACATACAAAAAAGGCTTTTTATATTTATTTAATATTTCTAAAATTATTTTTTGCTTTATATTTTATAATTAAGTTGTTAATTATTATTCAATTTGAATTTAATAACCATTGCACCAATACATACAAATAATTGTTTTTTTTTTAAACTTTACACCCGTTTTATTTCAGGTATACTTTATTCAATCCGATCAAAATGTTGAACTCTTCAATTGTTAATATTTGTAAAATAATTAAGCTTGCTTAGAAACCAATAAAAGTTGCTCAAATATTACATAAATTAATACCACTGAAAGTTTTTACATTCGATCACCACAATGAACAAATGAACGAATTCCTTAAATTTCTTTGTGCGCTTTTGTATATTATTCTAAAATTTTAGTAAAAAACAACTTTTGGGCAACTTGGAAATTTGCTCAATTCTGCCTCTTATTTGGTGGTTTTCAAAATGTAGCAAAAATATAAATATATTTTTAATTCGGCCAAGTACTTATTCGAGGTGTAATCTCGTCATTTCTAAAATAGCTCAATATTTGGGATTAACTAAAAGTTTATATTTTAACAAATAACAAGCACAAAAAAAAACTTTTCAAAATTTTTTTTTTTTATATCAAAATTTAAAAGCCGACTAAATGTTCAAAATATTTAAAGGACTTCTGAAAGTTATTGAATTTATTCCAAATATAAAGCTCTGATTTTAGGGCTTTATATTTAGCACATGAAAAAACTTTTTGAAGCTTTCAGACATTAAGTAGACAAGTTTGAATGCAACCTAATGCATTTTCTAGATTATAATTAGTGTTAGAATTTGTTGAAAAAATATTGTTTTCTCAAGCTTTGAAGTTTTGTATGTTTTAGCCTCCCGAGCTTGAAAATTAAATTTACCACAAAATAAATTCTATTTTTAGATTTGCTTTTTTTCGTCCCGCGGTCCTTTACTGAAGGTTAAAATCCTAAAAGCCTCTTAGTTCTACCAGTTTTAAAATTGACTGATTTTAAAATTTCCTAAGCTTTAAAACTCAACAAATTTAACTTTATAGTTTTCAAATCGATCAATTATATCGAAAAATTACAAACTAACGCAATTAAACGAATAAAGTGAGCTTAAAGTTTTAAACGTAAAAGCTTTAATAAATTACAGTTTGAGTTTAAAAACACAACTGCAAATAATGTCGCTTCAATTTTCAAAAGGCCAAAATTAGGTAGCAAAGGCAATTGATTGTAATTTAAAAATTTTAAATATAATATTTTAACATATTTAAAAAGCTTAAATAAAATATTGTTAAAAGCTTGAAAAATTTAATTTTTTACATTTCTTCATAAAATCATTTATAATATTGAAATGCAAAAGTACTCGATTTAATTTTTTTTGTGTTGAAATTTCATGTGTTAATAATGTTGAATAACCTGATTTCATAACGTTAAAGCTTCTAAATTTTAATAAATTTTGAAGAATTCCCTAATAGTTTTATCACAAATATGTTTCCGATTTATAAATTTAATAAGCTTAAGGATAACTACTAAACGTTGTAAACCTTTAGTTTTTATATTAAGCTCTCGCGGTATTCTCATTTTACTTTGACAAGGATTATTAATGTTCAAGGTTTTAATTTGAGAAAATATTTTTCTAAACTAAACGTTCTTGAAACGAAATATAGAACACTAAAGAGAAAAGCTTCGTATCAGTAATACTAATAAACTGCCTTGAAACTTAAACTTAAAGCTTTGGCATTTAAACTGTTTATACGTTGAAGATGAAACTTTTATTTGTTTAATTGTATCTCCCCCTCAACTAAATACGCTGCTGTTTGGTTGTTATTTAATAAGCTCAAGCTGAAAATTGTTGAAACTTGAAAAAATTAATTAGTCGAATTTATCAAGTAATAAATAAGGATTCAAAGAGTATTTTTCAAAGCTCTACGAAATTAACTATCAGAAGGAATTGGTTATACAAAAGTTCTTCTAAGCTATTTCAACTATAGTCTTTAAATCTTTAAGTATTTTCAAAAATGTTGATTAAATACAATATTGGTAAAATGAAAAGCTTACGATTTTAAAATTGTATGAGCTTTTTGGCTAATATTTAATTTAACACCGATTATTGTAACATTATTCACACTAATGATTATGAGCTTGGAACAAACTTCAAATAAGAGCTTTTAAGAAAATGTGAAAGATCTTTCAAATATAAAGTTCAACTTTAAGTGAAAATTATAGATTGCAATCCGATTTTTGAGAAATTTTGGATAATCCTGGAAAAAAGCTGGTGCTAGCTTCTTCTAAGCTTTGTTAACTCGATTTTTATTTTTATTTTAAATGAGCCAGAATTCCAGCAAAGTTACTATAGGTACTATAACAATATACCGTCTAGGTAATAAACGGCAGTTCGATATAGAAATGAGTTTCTCATGGCACATCAACATGCCGAAATTATTATGAACGAAGCATTTATACATATACATGATATCTAACCAACAAAAATGTAATATTTTCACCAATATTTAGTAGCTGTTGGGAGAAAGCATCAAGTGTAAAAGTTCAAATATGAAGATAAATTATATGTACGGAGAAAGTGTTGATTTTCCTAATAATTTTTTTTCTTTCCACATATTTTCATACCTGACAACAGAAGGTGATATAAACACGTAATAAATACAAAAAAAAGGGGAGAGCTTTTCACTTTTCAGTACATATTTGATAAACTGCGTAAAATATTTGGAAAATATCTTATTTTCCCGCACCCTTCATTTAAATAAATGGATATACTACCTGTAGGTAGGTGATACATACACATCGGTAACGAAGATGTAATTTAAAATTGACATAGAAAAAGCTTGTTATCCAATTGTCTTATCTTTCGATATATTATATGTATACATTTTATCAATAAGAAAACATCTTTATGTTTGTGTACATATCGTCTTGAGGTTAAATTTAATCAGTATGCGTAAAATATATTATATCAATTTGTATCCATATCGATATACAAATACACCTACACAAAGATTTTATTTTGAGATAATTTCTTGCGTTTATTATATACATAAATAAATTTTGGGGAAAATTTCAATTCATTTTTTTATACCGAATTTTATTAGTAAATTTTACATGTGTACATTACGTACCTGATAATTTAAATGGTAGGCCACCAATTAATGGATCTGGCGCAAATCGTTGCGGCCCAAACGCAAATGGATGAAACCCTTGGTGACGAACTTTTGATCGTGGTTCACGTGGTCCATCCACTGTTACCTTTATTGCTTTGTTATAGGTGGTGATTTGTAGTGGAGTAGTTGATATGATTATTGTGAGGGTAAAACTTTTGCCTGGAATGATACAAAAACAAAAAAAAATTTGTAGGTTTACATATATATAGCTATAATCATCTTGCGGGCGATAAAGGGTTAAATATTCAATTTTTGGTTTGGTTTTATATTTTTTTGTTGTTTTTTTTTTTATTTTTGGTTATTGTGTGTTGAAATATTTTTCTCTCTCGACGTTAAGGGACACACACAAAATGTTGATGACTTAAAAAAATGTTGTATAACCACCGAGTATGGTCTTGTGGCTTGGTTGATTAAATCTATATCTATTTATTTGTATAAAATTTTTCCAAAAATGAAAATTCCAAAAAATCAGTACTTTATATTATCATACATATGTATGTATGTATGTATATGTAACACACAATCTAATTTGATAAAGGTAATTGTGTGTATGTGTATGTAAATGCGTATATTTGAGTATGTATGTAGAAGATAAACATTCATAGTGGTGGAAAATTGAATGATATACAGAAAATGATAAGGAAAGTGAGAATAGAAAATTATTTTTGAAAAACCGAAAAATATTGGTTGGTTTGGTTGGTTAAAGTTGATTCGTTGGTTTGTTTATTGTGATCCTTTTTTCACACAAATCTAATTGAAGACTATATAAATTTGTATGTGTGTATTAGTATGGTATTAGACATATATTTGTTTGTATGGATGTGCAAAAATTATGTCTCTGACCATTCTTTTTTTACTGTGGTCGAAGTAATTAAATTGATGCGTTACGATTTTGTTGTAATTATGGCATATTTATGTTAAAATGGAAAGTAACACTGCCACAAAATATTTAAAAATTAAATTTAAAAAGCTTCTTTCCAAATGAAATGATTCTCTCCGTTCAATATATAGTTTTATATTTTTATAAAAGTTTTCCATTTTTATAAAAATGATTTTAGTTGATATATAAATAAAAGCTTTCTCACCGAAAAACGACTTAATACACCTCAATAAGCTGAGTTGATTTAATTTTTTCTACGATGCCGTTTGTATTGCGGAAAAAATCGGCAAAATGTTGGCTATTGCCAAGAGAAAGATATTGTGCTAAAATGTTGAAAAGACTGGGTGTCTTAAATACTTAACAGAAGCTTTTCGGTGAATACAGAACAGTAACATCAACAGGTCAAAACAATACATGATCACATTTCCGTTGCCAAAATAGGTTAGCCAAAATAGAGAGAGTGCATCAGAATCTGATCATCGTGAGAGACTTAAACTTTCGTTAGTCAAAATGATCTTAACCAACAAAAGTTTCTTTGTCTTTTTTGTCAAATTGATACACGAGTAATGATTTTAGGTATAGAAATTCTCTCCATGTGAGGAAAAAGCTTGCTTTGAAATTTTCATTAAAGGAAAGCTTCTCGTGATAATTTTACTAAAGGGTTTTAATTTGAAGGTAAGCCCTTAATTTATCCTAAATATCGAAAGCTTTTTTGCCTATCAAATACAACAGTAAGTAATTCGAATTAGAGGAAGCTTTGAAAGATAAATGATATCGCGGACATGAATATAATTAGAATATGAGAGATATGGGTGATCTAATCGGATTTGGATTTAAAAAAATTCAGAATGAAAAATAAATCATCTTTTGTAAATCTAGTCCTAAAACGTATTGAAAATTGTTATTGAAAGCTTGGTTTAACCATATAATGGGTTACTTTAGCCTCTAGATCTTTCAAATTTTACAACGTCTATAGGACTAAACTTACTCAGCCGCATATTTTGTCAAATGGTACACTTAAAACCAAAAATGTAAGCATTAGATGTGAAACTTGAACTTTTTGTCACATATCTAATTCTGATTGGTACTGCTTTCCGATAAATTTTAGAAGTTTAGGGAAGTGTTTATAAGTTTAAGAGTTTCGGAGCTTTAAGGCGGATTTAGTGATGCGTTCTTTCGTTCCTTCATTCCTTCTGAAAAGTTTTGTTATCCAATCAAACGAACCAGAATCAAAAATAATGTCATTTTTAACCAATGAAATTGGTTTAAAAAAATTTCAGAAGGAAAGAAAGAACGCAACACTAAATCCACCTTTACAATTTTTGCCATAATTTATTTAATTGCTTCATATTTTAAAGCTTTAAAAGAAAAATTTCACCTTTCGAATTTTATTAAATTTAAATTAAATGTTCTTCTCGAACGATGTGAAAACCGGTTAACATTTTGATTCACGCAATAAGCTGAGTATCAAAATTTACAGATTTAAAGTCAAAATTTTTTTTAAAGCTAAAATTTAAAGTAAAAATTGGTAAAATCTAGGTCATTTAACCGAACTTGAATATTTTGATAACACCTTGAGCTTTTTCTTAGATTGTTAGTTAGTTTAACTTTTGAGGAATTTCAGATAGTAAAGATAAACTACTTAGACATACATCGCTTTCCAACTTCCAAGCCTTTTCTAAAAATCTTTGAAAGCTTTGCAAGTTTCTGAAAGACCATGCTGAGCTTTGAATAAAATTTTTTTTTATAAATATGAAATTTATTTGAATAGGGATCAGCTTACTCATATAATAAGGCTTTATAATTAGAAAAACTCAACGAAAGCCTAAAGTTTTTCAAATTACCTTAAAGCTTCTAAAATTTTATTTAAATCGTCAAAAGGATCAAGTCACTGGTAAAGAAAATTAATCCTGGTTTTTATGGGCAAAAATTGGAAAGCTCTAAGAGAAAGATGCCAACATTTTCAAAAATTTTAATATTGGCAAAAAAACTAGATCAGGTTAAATATTATTGGGAAAATCTGCAGAAGACACAGTAAATGTTTCATAAAATATAATTCTCTCTCTTTACTATAAAAAAATGAGGGAAACTGTGTTAAGCTCTCAATAACACTTTGGTTGCTTGGAAGACCTTTGAGAGCAAGAACTAGGTACAGAAACAATTGGTTCCAGAATTAGGATTATCTGCTTAGAGTTTGGAAGAAATTGAAAATAATCGAAAGTGTTCATGCAAAAGCTTCATTCTTTCGTATTTTATCACTAACTACCTGTGTATCAGCCGAATAATAAATTGACCTTAAACTTTAGTAAATTAGCAATTAGCGTGGTGGTGACTGTTTCCGGCATTTTACATAGTTTGTTAAAATATTTTAATAGAACAAATGAATCAACAAAAGCTCCCTCCTTATTTAATATAACCAAATAGCAAATCCAATAATGCTTGTTGGCACACTGTCAACCAAATCAATTGCGCATATAATAATAAATTTGACATCTTCTGCCAACTCATTTGTTGCTATGTGCGCGCAGACAGGCCAATAAATTTTGTTTCATACCATAAAAAGAAAAAAAAAATATAAATTTTCAATTCATTCAACTTTAACAAAAAATTTTATGCTTATAAGATTCAAAGTCGTCTAATTAAAATTCACCCTCACAATCTTCAAATCAAACAAGCAAACCCAATCAATGGTTGTGTCGAAAAATTTGGGAGACGATTGAAAATTTATATTTATTTAATTTAATAAAATTAGAGTTACCCCCGTCGCTTTATGTGTTGCATGTAATACTCGCTTGTAAAAACGAATTTTCGCATTTTCATTTTTGTATCGGCCAATATTCCCTACAATGATGTTGTATTATTTGTCTATAAAGAAGGGCGACCGGGAAAAATTGGGTATCAATAAAATATCGTAATTATGTTACAGGAAGTTAAAAATATGAAAGGGTCTGGGTGTTTATTGTAATTGATATAATACCAGGGTGATATTTGACCTATTTACACCACAACGACTTACATCGATTTAACAACCAAAGTATTATGAAGCCTATACAAGAATGTATATATCAATTCAATTAATAATTTTGGAAAATTTTCGTTTTCCCAATTTTTTTATTTTTTTTTTTTTTTGTTGAAAACCTTAAAATTTACCACTATTTGTGTTTTATGTTGTTGCTTGTAGATTTTGTTTAACAGTAGATGAACCACAAAAACTATCAAAATACAAAATTTAAAACCAGAAAAACCTCTAAAGAAAAATTCATAAAAGAAAATAATTACTGTGTGTTTGCATACACTATCTCACACACACATACACACACATACTCACACAACAAAATATAAACATTTATGGCTTGCCAAAAATTATAAATTGGCAACACAAGAAAAACAAAAAAATTAGTTTTGGTTGTAGATTTGGTTGGTTGGTTGGCTTGGGAAATATCGGAAAAGTGTGAGATGTTGTTTTATTAAGTTTATGGATTTGCAATGAGTCAATATAGTGGTATATCGAAAATATAAAAAAACGGATACATACTTTATGAAATATTTCCGATGTGCTAAACACCCCATCCCCAAAAATTTATTACAAAAAAAAAAAAAACAATTTGTCATAAATTTAACTGGTTTTAAGCTGCTGAAACAATAAAATTCATAATTTATTTACCTTAATCATAAATTATATAATAAATTTTATTACAAAACATTTCGTATCGTAAAAAGTTAACAAAACTTTTCATTAAAAGCACAAAAAAAAGGGGTTAACTCTTTTTTTTTTTTATAAATATTATGATGGGGTTGTGATACCAACCAAAAATAAAAAATTATCATAATGATGACGATGATACTCTTATACAATATATAAAATCGCGAGTTTTCCGGGTTATTCGGTGGGACTATATTGCAACAACAACAACAATGTTATACCAAAAGAAAAGTTTTAATGTTAATTTGATTAAAATAAATATCATTTTGTGTTGCTCCTTTTCCGAGCGATGGAGGATTAAATATTTAAAAACATAAAGCAAACCCTTTAAGGCATGCGAATGAAATTAAATACATTATTTGTTTTCAGGAAATTGTATCAAATTTATGTTACACAAGGATGAAAGGATTAGATTTTTTTTTTTTTTTTTGCTTTTGTTAATATTACAACAACGTAAACAATAAGACAAAAATGTAGTATGTAGGGCGAGGGAGTGATGGTGGTGTGTGTTTGTCGAAATGGAAATGGAAAATATTTTAACGAGACTTTATAAGTACGAAAGAAGTTTAACATTAAAGTGTTAATTGATTAAAGAGATTATTAAAATTTCAGGGAAGAATTTTTTTTTTTTTAATTAATTTAAATAATTTTGTAAACATTTTAAAGCAGGAGTAACTACTGTACGGGAGCAAATTCTGTGTGGTGGAAATCTTAAGTAAAATAATGTAACCTAATTTTTTTGCAATTTATTTAAATTTGACTAGCTCCGATCTTCATGACTTAGGTTCTTATTAATAATAAAACTCTTATGGCTAAGTGCGTGTAATCTTAAATTTAAATTTATTGACGGAATTTGGGGTACTCAATTTGGCGAAACGAATTTCAATCAGAAATGGCAAATCTTGGTATACTGACCAAATATTTGTATCTCTTTTCTCACTCTAACACATTTCTTTATGCTGGTGATAAGCAATTCTGCCCCTCTGATTATTTTACTTCTTCTTCAAATTGTCACTAAAATCTCGCAGGAAGGACTTCTCTGAAAGCTTTCTTTGAGCGAGGTTTGCCTATTAGGCGAGGTGCGCTATTTTCGAGAGAGCTGAATGATGATATCAAGGATTTGAAGAAATTCAAACTTAATATTAAAAGTAATTTTCTTAAAGACTGGATTCCTTTATCCCTCTTATATCTTTTATGACTATAACCCTTCCTCTTTTTGCTTGTACAGCATGGTATTCCTACTTTCTGGCATTTTTTTGCCTCCTATTCCAAGATAAATAAAAGTATTTACTAATTTGTTAGTTTAATTCGTCGTGTTAGATTTGAATTTACGAATATAAAGGAGTGGATTAAGAATTTATGGGAATCACTAATAATCTTGAAAAATATGGGATATTTAATTATTTCGGAATGACAGCTAAAACTATGAATTCATAATCTTACAAAATCTTGAATAATCTCGAACGCAAAATTAAAAAATGCAACCCAATACGCTAAGCTCCACTCTGCGCCATGAGCTTAAGTTTTGAATAACTTTATCGAAAATATCGAATAATCTCAAAAATCACTGAACATTTCGATTTACCTTGAATAATTTCGAAAACTCAGCGTCAAGCAAATCAGGAATAATCTCTAAAAATATAGAACAATTATTTTATTCTCAAATAATTAAAAACCTTAGAAAAGGTGTAATAATTTGATAACCTTGAATAATATCTAATAATCTCGAAGACTCTTTAATCATGTTCAACAATATGAATAACAACGCCATGCAAATCTCCAAAACAGCCAACACTAAATTCGAAAATCTTCATTAAACTTATTCGAATATATTTTCATGTATATAAAGTTAGCCCAGGATTCATCCCAGAAAAAAGAAATGGCAACACAATAACTATCGCGACACAAACTGTCATCCCAGGAAATCTCTATCATCCCAGGAAATCACTAATCATATAAACATTATAGTATATTGTGTCAGCCCAGAAAATAACTATCACGATAGTAGATAGAAAAAATCAGCCCAGAAAAAATATATTGCAGTATCATTATATGATGATACTGTCTAAAATGTTTGTTTTTTATGTAATTAATAGAAATTACATTTTCTTCATTTAATTTAGCAAATTAAAATAATATTAAACTAATTTAAATTTAAATTATAATATTATTCTTAAAAAAACTTATAAAAAAAACATTTTATAATAAAGCGATTAAAAGCTGAATCTCAGAAATCTCAGAGATGTTCTCTTATACTGGCTATATACAATAGAAAGGGGTTGAAATAGGCTTTCTAAATATGTATGTCCCGTTCGATAATGATGAGTTGGGCTCGGTTGACAATTTTTTAAAATTAACAAAATCGTTAAAAATTGATAAAAGCGTTTTTTATTTTTATAAAAAGTAAAAAAAAGAGAAAACAAATATTTTTGGTTTAGTATATAAAGAAATTTTTTTCGTTTATGTGTACCACAATTTTTTCAGATTTCTTTGTGTTCGCTTCGTTGTGTTAAATTTTTGTGTTTTCCGTTGTTATTATCTGTGAATTAAATAAAAGTTTTTTTTAAAACTACTGACCCTCGCATTATTCTCTGGACTCCCTTTAAAACGGTTTTTGATTGTTTGATTGATTTGTTTGATATTTGACCTTTGCTTTTACCTGGATATTCTATATTGCAATTTTTTTTAATAATAGTTTTTGTTGCCGAAAATTTGGTTTTGTTTTTCTAAATTATTTTTTAGTTTCATTTTACTTTTAATTATGTCGTTAAAATATAATTATAAGTCACAACGAAACCCAATTAATGAAGCAAATGTAGTTGCGGCCTTAACCAGATTGAATATCTTCAATTTGAATGATTTTGATTACGGAAAGGGGCCCAATTGCAAATTTATTGTTGATCTTTGTCGAGAGTTAAACGTAAATAATAATAAAAGCAATCGCTGCAGACTTGTTTACGTTTTAAATAAGAATAAAGAATTAATAATTAATCGTTTTAATAATTCGCAGCGTTTGAACGGTCAAGATGCTTACAAATACTCTTTCAATCACGAAAAACATGAAAGTTTTGAAACAGAGAAAACATATTTTCATTTTGAAACTGAACAATCAAATAATTCAGATGATGTTTTTGAATTAAAAAAAGAGATACCATCTTTCAAAAAATTTAAATCAGTGAAGCGTACTGAATATAGTGTATATATTGGCGAATTAGAGTTGAATGTTAATAGTTGGAATGAGTTATACTGTTTGAATGAGTTATATTGTATATAGCCAGTATAAGAGAACATCTCTAAGATTTGTGCAATTTGACTTTATATCACAAAACTTCCATATACAATTTTTGACGATTTTGTTAATTTTAGAAAATTGTCAACCGAGCCCAACTCATCATTATCGAACGGGACATACATATTTAGAAAGCCAGTATAAGAGACCATCTCTGAGATTTGTGCAATTTGACTTTGTATCACAACACTTTCATATACAATTTTTGACGATTTTGTTAATTTAAAAAAAATTGTCAATCGAGCCCAACTCATCATTATCGAACGGGACATACATATTTAGAAAGCCTATTTCAACCCCATTCTATTGTATATAGCCAGTATAAGAGAACATCTCTGAGATTTGTGCAATTTGACTTTATATCACAACACTTCCATATACAATTTTTGACAATTTTGTTAATTTTAGAAAATTGTCAATCGAGCCCAACTTATCAATATCGAACGGGACATACATATTTAGAAAGCCTATTTCAATCCCTTTCTGTTGTATATAGTCAGTATAAGAGAACATCTCTGAGATATGTGCAGTTTGACTTTATATCACAACACTTTCATATACAATTTTTGACGATTTTGTTAATTTAAAAAAAATTGTCAATCGAGCCCAACTCATCATTATAAAACGGGACATACATATTTAGAAAGCCTATTTCAATCCCTTTCTGTTGTATATAGCCAGTATAAGAGAACATCTCTGAGATTTGTGCAATTTGACTTTGTATCACAACACTTCCATAAACAATTTTTGACGATTTTGTTAATTTAAAAAAAATTGTCAATCGAGCCCAACTCATCAATATCGAACGGGACATACATATTTAGAAAGCCTATTTCAATCCCTTTCTGTTGTATATAGCCAGTATAAGAGAACAACTCTGAGATTTGTGCAATTTGACTTTGTATCACAAAACTTCCATATACAATTTTTGACGATTTTGTTAATTTTAGAAAATTGTCAATCGAGCCCAACTTATCAATATCGAACGGGACATACATATTTAGAAAGCCTATTTCAACCCCTTTCTATTGTATATAGCCAGTATAAGAGAACATCTCTGAGATTTGTGCAATTTGACTTTGTATCACAACACTTCCATATACAATTTTTGACGATTTTGTAATTTTAGAAAATTGTCAGCCGAGCCCAACTCATCATTATCGAACGGGACATACATATTTAGAAAGCCTTTTTCAACCCCATTCTATTGTATATAGCCAGTATAAGAGAACATCTCTGAGATTTGTGCAATTTGACTTTATATCACAACACTTCCATATACAATTTTTGACAATTTTGTTAATTTTAGAAAATTGTCAATCGAGCCCAACTCATCAATATCGAACGGGACATACATATTTAGAAAGCCTATTTCAACCCCTTTCTATTGTATATAGCCAGTATAAGAGAACATCTCTGAGATTTGTGCAATTTGACTTTGTATCACAAAACTTCCATATACAATTTTTGACGATTTTGTTAATTTTAGAAAATTGTCAGCCGAGCCCAACTCATCATTATCGAACGGGACATACATATTTAGAAAGCCTATTTCAACCCCTTTCTATTGTATATAGTCAGTATAAGAGAACATCTCTGAGATATGTGCAGTTTGACTTTATATCACAACACTTTCATATACAATTTTTGACGATTTTGTTAATTTAAAAAAAATTGTCAATCGAGCCCAACTCATCATTATAAAACGGGACATACATATTTAGAAAGCCTATTTCAATCCCTTTCTATTGTATATAGCCAGTATAAGAGAACATCTCTGAGATTTGTGCAATTTGACTTTGTATCACAACACTTTCATATACAATTTTTGACGATTTTGTTAATTTAAAAAAAATTGTCAATCGAGCCCAACTCATCATTATCGAACGGGACATACATATTTAGAAAGCCTATTTCAACCCCTTTCTATTGTATATAGCCAGTATAAGAGAACATCTCTGAGATTTGTGCAATTTGACTTTATATCACAACACTTCCATATACAATTTTGTTAATTTTAGAAAATTGTCAATCGAGCCCAACTCATCATTATCGAACGGGACATACATATTTAGAAAGCCTATTTCAACCCCTTTCTATTGTATATAGCCAGTATAAGAGAACATCTCTGAGATTTGTGCAATTTGACTTTATATCACAACACTTCCATATACAATTTTGTTAATTTTAGAAAATTGTCAATCGAGCCCAACTCATCATTATCGAACGGGACATACATATTTAGAAAGCCTATTTCAACCCCTTTCTATTGTATATAGCCAGTATAACAGAACATCTCTGAGATTTGTGCAATTTGACTTTGTATCACAACACTTTCATATACAATTTTTGACAATTTTGTTAATTTAAAAAAAATTGTCAATCGAGTCCAACTCATCATTATCGAACGGGACATACATATTTAGAAAGCCTATTTCAACCCCTTTCTATTGTATATAGCCAGTATAAGAGAACATCTCTGAGATTTGTGCAATTTGACTTTGTATCACAAAACTTCCATATACAATTTTGTTAATTTTAGAAAATTGTCAATCGAGCCCAACTCATCATTATCGAACGGGACATACATATTTAGAAAGCCTATTTCAACCCCTTTCTATTGTATATAGCCAGTATAAGAGAACATCTCTGAGATTTGTGCAATTTGACTTTATATCACAACACTTCCATATACAATTTTGTTAATTTTAGAAAATTGTCAATCGAGCCCAACTCATCATTATCGAACGGGACATACATATTTAGAAAGCCTATTTCAACCCCTTTCTATTGTATATAGCCAGTATAACAGAACATCTCTGAGATTTGTGCAATTTGACTTTGTATCACAAAACTTCCATATACAATTTTTGACGATTTTGTTAATTTTAGAAAATTGTCAGCCGAGCCCAACTCATCATTATCGAACGGGACATACATATTTAGAAAGCCTATTTCAACCCCTTTCTATTGTATATAGTCAGTATAAGAGAACATCTCTGAGATATGTGCAATTTGACTTTATATCACAACACTTTCATATACAATTTTTGACGATTTTGTTAATTTAAAAAAAATTGTCAATCGAGCCCAACTCATCATTATCGAACGGGACATACATATTTAGAAAGCCTATTTCAACCCCATTCTATTGTATATAGCCAGTATAAGAGAACATCTCTGAGATTTGTGCAATTTGACTTTATATCACAACACTTCCATATACAATTTTTGACAATTTTGTTAATTTTAGAAAATTGTCAATCGAGCCCAACTCATCAATATCGAACGGGACATACATATTTAGAAAGCCTATTTCAACCCCTTTCTATTGTATATAGCCAGTATAAGAGAACATCTCTGAGATTTGTGCAATTTGACTTTGTATCACAAAACTTCCATATACAATTTTTGACGATTTTGTTAATTTTAGAAAATTGTCAGCCGAGCCCAACTCATCATTATGGAACGGGACATACATATTTAGAAAGCCTATTTCAACCCCTTTCTATTGTATATAGTCAGTATAAGAGAACATCTCTGAGATTTGTGCAATTTGACTTTGTATCACAACACTTTCATATACAATTTTTGACGATTTTGTTAATTTAAAAAAAATTGTCAATCGAGCCCAACTCATCATTATCGAACGGGACATACATATTTAGAAAGCCTATTTCAACCCCTTTCTATTGTATATAGCCAGTATAAGAGAACATCTCTGAGATTTGTGCAATTTGACTTTATATCACAACACTTCCATATACAATTTTGTTAATTTTAGAAAATTGTCAATCGAGCCCAACTCATCATTATCGAACGGGACATACATATTTAGGAAGCCTATTTCAACCCCTTTCTATTGTATATAGCCAGTATAAGAGAACATCTCTGAGATTTGTGCAATTTGACTTTATATCATAACACTTTCATATACAATTTTTGACGATTTTGTTAATTTAAAAAAAATTGTCAATCGAGCCCAACTCATCATTATCGAACGGGACATACATATTTAGAAAGCCTATTTCAACCCCATTCTATTGTATATAGCCAGTATAAGAGAACATCTCTGAGATTTGTGCAATTTGACTTTATATCACAACACTTCCATATACAATTTTTGACAATTTTGTTAATTTTAGAAAATTGTCAATCGAGCCCAACTCATCAATATCGAACGGGACATACATATTTAGAAAGCCTATTTCAACCCCTTTCTATTGTATATAGCCAGTATAAGAGAACATCTCTGAGATTTGTGCAATTTGACTTTGTATCACAAAACTTCCATATACAATTTTTGACAATTTTGTTAATTTTAGAAAATTGTCAGCCGAGCCCAACTCATCATTATCGAACGGGACATACATATTTAGAAAGCCTATTTCAACCCCTTTCTATTGTATATAGCCAGTATAAGAGAACATCTCTGAGATATGTGCAGTTTGACTTTATATCACAACACTTTCATATACAATTTTTGACGATTTTGTTAATTTAAAAATAATTGTCAATCGAGCCCAACTCATCATTATCGAACGGGACATACATATTTAGAAAGCCTATTTCAACCCCTTTCTATTGTATATAGCCAGTATAAGAGAACATCTCTGAGATTTGTGCAATTTGACTTTGTATCACAAAACTTCCATATATAATTTTTGACGATTTTGTTAATTTTAGAAAATTGTCAATCGAGCCCAACTCATCATTATAAAACGGGACATACATATTTAGAAAGCCTATTTCAATCCCTTTCTGTTGTATATAGCCAGTATAAGAGAACATCTCTGAGATTTGTGCAATTTGACTTTGTATCACAACACTTTCATATACAATTTTTGACGATTTTGTTAATTTAAAAAAAATTGTCAATCGAGCCCAACTCATCATTATCGAACGGGACATACATATTTAGAAAGCCTATTTCAACCCCTATCTATTGTATATAGCCAGTATAAGAGAACATCTCTGAGATTTGTGCAATTTGACTTTATATCACAACACTTCCATATACAATTTTTGACGATTTTGTTAATTTTAGAAAATTGTCAACCGAGCCCAACTCATCATTATCGAACGGGACATACATATTTAGAAAGCCTATTTCAACCCCTTTCTATTGTATATAGTCAGTATCAGAGAACATCTCTGAGATATGTGCAGTTTGACTTTATATCACAACACTTTCATATACAATTTTTGACGATTTTGTTAATTTAAAAAAAATTGTCAATCGAGCCCAACTCATCATTATCGAACGGGACATACATATTTAGAAAGCCTATTTCAACCCCTATCTATTGTATATAGCCAGTATAAGAGAACATCTCTGAGATTTGTGCAATTTGACTTTATATCACAACACTTCCATATACAATTTTTGACGATTTTGTTAATTTTAGAAAATTGTCAACCGAGCCCAACTCATCATTATCGAACGGGACATACATATTTAGAAAGCCTATTTCAATCCCTTTCTGTTGTATATAGCCAGTATAAGAGAACAACTCTGAGATTTGTGCAATTTGACTTTGTATCACAACACTTTCATATACAATTTTTGACGATTTTGTTAATTTAAAAAAAATTGTCAATCGAGCCCAACTCATCATTATTTAGAAAGCCTATTTCAATCCCTTTCTGTTGTATATAGCCAGTATAAGAGAACAACTCTGAGATTTGTGCAATTTGACTTTGTATCACAAAACTTCCATATACAATTTTTGACGATTTTGTTAATTTTAGAAAACTGTCAATCGAGCCCAACTCATCATTATCAAACGGGACATACATATTTAGAAAGCCTATTTCAATCCCTTTCTGTTGTATATAGCCAGTATAAGAGAACATCTCTGAGATTTGTGCAATTTGACTTTATATCACAACACTTCCATATACAATTTTGTTAATTTTAGAAAATTGTCAATCGAGCCCAACTCATCATTATCGAACGGGACATACATATTTAGAAAGCCTATTTCAACCCCTTTCTATTGTGTATAGTCAGTATAAGAGAACATCTCTGAGATATGTGCAATTTGACTTTATATCACAACACTTCCATATACAATTTTTGACGATTTTGTTAATTTTAGAAAATTGTCAACCGAGCCCAACTCATCATTATCGAACGGGACATACATATTTAGAAAGCCTATTTCAATCCCTTTCTGTTGTATATAGCCAGTATAAGAGAACAACTCTGAGATTTGTGCAATTTGACTTTGTATCACAACACTTTCATATACAATTTTTGACGATTTTGTTAATTTAAAAAAAATTGTCAATCGAGCCCAACTCATCATTATCAAACGGGACATACATATTTAGAAAGCCTATTTCAATCCCTTTCTGTTGTATATAGCCAGTATAAGAGAACATCTCTGAGATTTGTGCAATTTGACTTTATATCACTTTATTGTCAATCGAGCCCAACTCATCATTATCGAACGGGACATACATATTTAGAAAGCCTATTTCAATCCCTTTCTGTTGTATATAGCCAGTATAAGAGAACATCTCTGAGATTTGTGCAATTTTACTTTATATCACAACACTTCCATATACAATTTTGTTAATTTTAGAAAATTGTCAATCGAGCCCAACTCATCATTATCGAACGGGACATACATATTTAGAAAGCCTATTTCAACCCCTTTCTATTGTATATAGTCAGTATAAGAGAACATCTCTGAGATTTGTGCAATTTGACTTTGTATCACAACACTTTCATATACAATTTTTGACGATTTTGTTAATTTAAAAAAAATTGTCAATCGAGCCCAACTCATCATTATCGAACGGGACATACATATTTAAAATTAAATTAGTTTAATATATTTTTATTTGTTAAATTATATGAAGAAAATTTAATTTTTATTAATTACATAAAAAAAGACATTGTTGACATTGCGATGATATTGCGATATAATTTTTCTGGGCTGATTTTTTCTATCTACTATCGTGATAGTTATTTTCTGGGCTGACACAATTTTTAATAATGATATTGATTTTCTGGGATTTGCAATAACCATAAATTAATTATGGGTAATAGAAAACGATACCGAATTTATTTAAATATCTTGTTGTTCGGTTAATTTTAGTTACATTTTGTTGTGTATGATTTTACTGAAAATATTTGAAGATGTATTTCTAACATAATATTAGGTGTGTTTTTTATTATAAAAAAATGTAAATTTAAATTTTCTTGAATATATCATGATAGTAGCGCTAGTGTTGCCTGATGTATGATATAATTTCGATTTTTCTGGGATGAAAGTCTGGGCTAACTTTTTATACGTTATATTTTCCATAAATCTTTAACACTCTTGGAATTTTATTATTAAAATTGGTCAGAACACATAAAGGTTCCACACTCAACCCAACAAGAGTATGTGGTGCAAAAAAGATTCCCCGAATATTCTCTCAATTACAAAAATTTCGAAAACCTAGAAAAATTTCAAATAATTTCCTAACTTTAAAGTAATCTTCATAATCTCGAGTTATGTATAGGTAATCTCGAAAAATTTGAATAATATCTTAACAAATTCAACCTTCTTAAATATTTCCGATTAATTCGAAAATTTAAAAAAAATTAAAATCTTGCAAAAGTGTTGGACAGTAATCTCATGTCATGATTAATCACGAAAAACCTTAAAAATTTAGCATTTTCTAGAATAACATCAAAAATCACGAATTTATCTAAGAGAAATCCCGAATAATTAAAAATTACAAAAAAAAATTCTAATAATTTCGAAAATATTAAAGTTTCGTAATCATCGAATCTAGAAAAAAACTCAGTATATTGATAAAAATTGAAATTTTTTAGAATAATTTTGGTTGCTACCAAAAATTCTGATTATTCCAAAAAAAATCTCTGACAATCGAATAATTTCGCAAAACTATAAAGATCTCAAGTATACCAAACAATATCGAATATTTCAAAATAAATCTTAGTAAATGCTATAATAATTAAGGAAATCTTGAATAATCTCGAATACTGCCACCTACGTCAAGCAAATCTCCAAAACTCTTAATAACCAAGCAACCCAAAGCTAAGTGTAATTTACCGCCTTCAAAATTTGACGAATTGGGCCAATTTTGAAAAAATCTCAAATATTTCGTTATGAAGAACATTTTACAAAACCTACAAAACTTTCGAAAAACCTTCATAATCTCGATATATCTCGAAAACATTGAAAATTTTAAATAAATTTTGAAAATCTTGAATTTACCATGTAAAACTCAAATTTGACCAATGGAATAATCTCCAATATTCTCGACAAATTTCGAAAACCTTGAATATTGCAAATATTTAATCATTGCAAAAAAAACTGAAAAGCTTGCTTCGTGCAAATTAAGGTCACCTAAATTTCGAATATACCAGAAGATCTCGAATAATTTCCCAAAATCTTGAAAAATTTAAAATATTGTCGACGCAAAGCTCGATTAGTCACCAACAATCTTGTAAATTTGTAACATTCAGGAATAATACCGACTAGATAACCTTAAAAAACATCGAGAAATATTTCTTTTTTTAAATTTCGAATGTTTTCATGATTATGCTCATCGCTACGAAAATACACGTCAAGCGAATCTCGAAAAAAAACTCAACATCAAGCAAATAAAAGTAATCTCAGATCATCGAAAAACTCCGATTAATGTTTAGAATACATCCAAGTTATTTTAAAATCCTTAAAAGTACTATTAAATTTGAATTTGTTGAATTCTGTGCAAGGATTTTGTTGAAAAAATGAGACTTGAGAGTTGCAATTTTTATCGGCTTACTAGATGTACGATAATATTAAAATTAAACCAAACAACGATAATATTTACTGTTGTATATCTAGTACGTATACGAAAATCGCAACTCTCAAGTCTCATTTTTTGAACAAAATCCTTGCACTGATCTATAATCACACTCTCTAACAAGCAAGGTCTCATTCCTCAAACTTCCGCCTGATTCCGGCCAAAAATAGTTGTAGGTCGCTAAACAAATCCTTTTAAGTTAGGGGAGTTTCTCTTTGGAATTCAATTCCATTGGAAATTAAGAGTTTAGGATCGGTCAAATTATTTAAGTCAAAGTTTTTGGAGTGGCGTGATTGATGGGCAATACGTAGTTTTCTAAATTTATTTTTAATATTATTGTTATTGTTATTATTGTTAATTTTTAATATTATTTCACCTCTTGCTGTACATTTTATTGTAAATGAGCTATTGCTCAAAATAGAATGTGTATGCATGAGATGGAAATTGTTTGAAAAAATTTAAAAGGTTTTTCTGCCTAATGGAAGCAGCTTCATCATTTTATTTTTGTTCTTTTGTTCCGTTTAATCTGTTTCCATCTGTGCTTTTCCTTTTAATACTAAATTATTGTTAAAGTACAATAAATAAATAAATAAATCAACACTAAGCTGGACTCAACGCCCATAAAAATCGACTAAACTCGAAAAACTTGTTAATCTTCGAAACTACGAATATTCTCAAATAATCACAAATACACTGTAAAATTTCGAATTTCCTCGACTAATCTCCGACAGTCGAATAATTTTGAAAACTAGCAATTTCTAAAATCTCCAATAATCTTCAGTAATCTCGAAATATCTCGAAAAACTCGATTAATTATTAAGCATTACGAAGAAATATGCAACTAAATTCCATGTAAAACTCGATAAAGCTGTAGATATCTCGAAAACTCTCGATTACTCAATACACAATTTACAAAAACTAATTGTTTTTATAATGAAAATAAAATAAAAACATTTGATAAAAAATGTTAACATACATTTTTCTATCGGTTAATCGATTAATCGGCACCAAAAACTTTCCGATTAGTCGTTAATCGAAATTTGGCCAAAACGAATAATCGACCATGTGGAATAATTTCAAAAACCTTCACAAATCTATTTTTTGTAATTAAATATATATTTAGAACATTAAGACATCAATCCTTATTTCATTGTATTAAGCTTTTATTTTTTATTTTTTTCAGTTTTGAGCATTTGCCGCTTAAGAAAGGAATATTTGAAGGTAAGTCCAATTTTAATGTTGATTTTAATAAAACAAGATTTGCACGACGACCACATTTGTCACGTCTAGAACGCAGTTGTCTTGAATCATTCTTATATGTTACGTTCGGATGTTCAGTTTTAAAACAAGCATTTTAAGAAGAAAAAAAATAACGAAAGCTTCCAAAACTTTGGTGCTAAAATATTTAACAAGACACACGAAACTATAAAGCTCAAGCCTATTTTATTTATGGAATTTCAATAAAAATTCAGTTACACGTGCGGTTCAATTTTTCGTCCGCCAAATAGATATAAAATCTAGTAAAAGCTTTTACACAAAGTAGGAGCTTACATTACACGTGGAATATTTTTATATTTGCTCAACAATTTTAATTTAAGATTCAAAGTCAGCCACAGTTTATATTTCGTAGTTACTTAAAGCTTTTAAAAGCTTTGTTGGTAGTTAGCTTTTATTAAACACAAGCACTTTTAATTTATTATATTTTTGTAGAAAGCTCTACGAAGCTACTATATTGATGTAGGGTGCAAGTTAATATACTAACTTAAAATACTTTCAAAAATTCTTCGACTTTTACCTGAGATATGAATGAAAATATTTCAAAGTTTGTATTCTGTTTAATTTGAAAGCTCTGTATCATTGCATTAAATAATTGAGATCTGATAAAGCTATACGTTTTGGTATTGAATAAAATATACCAAATCAATAAGTTGCCAATAATAAATATGTCCATTTAATTTACGATAACCCAAAACTCACTTAGTTGATCATCGGTAAGATTAATTTTTTAACCACCCGATATTTAATTTTCAAATAAATAATTTCAAAATACTAAACAACTATTACTCCGTACAATAAAAATTCTTAACTCCAAACAGCAGCCGTAGGTATTACATCCTACATACACACATATTTAAAACAAACGAGCATATAAAATCGATCCTGGAATTTAATTATAAATTTTAATATTTTCTCATCTCATATTTATTACCCAATATGCTTTAGATTTTTCAAGATTTTTTTTCTAATTCCATTCAATCTACATTCTTCTCCAAATTGCTAGCGACGATTTGTTTATTGATCTGTGTATTGAAAAAAATAAATAAATGCGAAAAGTTAAATTACCGTCGTAGCTTAGTATTTCAAAACAATAAAAAATGGGAATCGATAATTTTTATTCGAGTGGCTGTTAACAAAAGTAAACCATCTCCTAATCCTCACCTCCTCTCAAATTATTATAATAATTATTTTAAAAAATTCATCTCACCCCAAAAAAATTACAAATTTCACCCCAAATGAGTGCACGCGCGCGGTCGTCACACCGACGGCCTTATAAAAAATTAATATTCATTACAATTTTTAAAGTCCAATATTAGATAATATTAAGGAATTTAATAATTCTTATTTCTTACCGCCGCACTTACATTGTCTTCGTTACTTATGTACAACCAAATCCTCGCATCATGATGATCATCATCCTAATAATCGGTACCCGAATAATCCCTTTTTGAATTCATTTAATAATAAACAAGAAAAGAAAATTTTCTTTCTTTTTTTGCTTACTCTCGTGTCTATTATTTAAGTATCCGGTGACTAGTCAAAGGAGAAAGAAAATTGCCTACCTTTTATAAGGCAACAAATAAATATAAAAAAAGGGACTAAAGGAAAAAGAATTTATAAAGCAACGGGGAGATGAAATAAATAACAAACTATATACACGAGTAAATTAGAGTCGGAGGAAACTGTTGTTGGAAAATTAAAATTAAATGAAGAAAGACGTCATCGTCGTCGCCCCGTAACCTAAGGAGATTTTGTTCAAAAACCATAGTACTCGTTTATAAAAGGGAAGGAAATACATAAAAAAGGACTAAACGTCTACTTATCGATTATACTGATTATTAGAATCATACACCTCTCGCATTAGGTCAGGATTATTAAAGTTCGATATATTATTTTAGAGCAGTCTTGCACACAGCATAAAAACAGGGTTATTAAATCCTAATTAAATACACAAGACACAGAATAATTAAATATCTTCTTTTTTTTTTTGTTTTGTAAGGATGAAAAATATACTTAGTGTTATGGTAACGCATTTCTTTTCACAAACAAAACAAAAAAAAATATTAAATTCCAATCCTTTTCTACATAGAGCTGCTGCTTAACAACGCAAAACCATTGTGTAATGATTATTTTATGAATATTTTTAGAATATTCTTAAAATATTTGTACTCCATAAAATATATACAAAGGAGGAAAACCAAACCCGATTTTTTTTTTTGCTTGATATCTTAAACTCTGGTTGAGTGGATATTAATTATCCTTGTTATTTTTACGGTGCCGTTTAGATAATACAATGCGGGTAAAAAAAATTTTTTTTTCTATTTAAATAAGGAAAATTAATATTTTCTTAATTAAAATTAATTATTTTTAAGGGGTGCCCTCGATTTTTTTGTTTGTAAAATATGAAATATTTATTTGTGTAACAATTGGGTGTAAACTTTATGTTTAAGTGGAATTCAGATTTTGTTCGTCGATGAAAATTGTCTGAAATTTCGGGACTCTGGTTTTTATGATCTATGTGTTCACTTACAAATATAAAATGTTAAAAATTAAGAAGTCGTTCGAAGAGGTCTCACTCACAAATGTCACAATTTACTGAGATTTGATAAGTTTAAAATTACATTCCACAAATCGGTAAATATACGTTCTAAAATTAGAATGAAAAAATATTTCAAAAAGTATAACTCGTAAATCATTAATCTGCCCCCACAAATAATGGAGAACTTCTATTTCGTATTAAAATAGAAAGTGAAAGTAAATTAGAACCCACAGACGAAAAATCAATTACAAGAATTATAAATCGATTTTAATGGATATTAACTAATATAAAAAACAGGTTCCACAAAATCGATCTGAGGTGTTCGTATTAAGGAAAATTGATGAAGGCACTTGTAAAACATTAAACCCAAGGTAAATAGAAAACAATCACCGATATTCGTGGTTCGATTCAATGGAACCAAAAAATAAAGAAATATTTGGCTCACATGATTTTAGCTACGTTACCCAAAACTATGTTTTTATTTGTGGAACATATTTAATACTCGTGAAAAAGAATTCTGAAAATTAGTATTAGAATTGTGATTCAAATAATTAGCACATTCGATAAAGCTTTGGATCGTCTCATTGAATTTTTTATTAGATTCCACAAAGTCTTTAAATCTAAATAATTTTGAAAAGGTAGACCCGATAGATGTGTTGGAGCCGTCAATTTTTTACGCGTTAATTTAAATTTGGCCTACTTTTTATTAGTAAACTCAACTCGTTTAACAACAAACTAAAAAATTCAGTTACTTTTCTGTATGGAGCTGCTGCCGGGAGCCGCTACATTCTATTAACAGGGAAATTACAGTTAACGGTAATTTTATTTCAAAAACCCTTGATAAGGAACCCACTTCCCACGAACTTAAATTCCTACTCATTTAAAAATTAGATTCCACAGGTTTCAGATAAAATGTTTGGTTCGCTTGGTATAAGCGCTATCAGACTCGAAACCAGCTGGGAAGCTGGGACGAACCCAAAATCGGTTTTCTATTTATTTATCGAGCGACTATCTATGAAATACGAGTGGAAAATATTTCAAATTAAAAACTAGCGTCGATAATTTTTAAATTTATGACGCTAAATTGAAATTTTGTATTAAAATAAAATTCTATCCTTCATTTTAAGTGAATGGACGATTTTTATACCACCTCTAATTTAAAAACAAACTGGTTCTATTATTTTAACAATTTTCTTGTATTATTTGGTGAAAAAAGAAAACCTCGTTCTCAATGTGCACCAATTTTAATAGACCTCCAAAATTCAATTAATTTCGAATTTAAATTTTATAAAGTTAATATTTTGAAAGTTGTAAAAGAATTAATTAATTTCGTTAGTTTCGTTAAAGTTGACATATGAATATGTTAAGATCCGCGTTCTCAAAATCTAACCACAAAAAAAGCCTCGGAGTCGGCACCAACGAATGTAATAGCTCTCGTTTTTTATTTTGGCTTACTTGTATGATTTGCTGCTGAGGATCACTCCCGTCTATTTTATAACCACCCATGACCATAACCAAGTTTTCTATTTTACATAATTGTTTGAAATTTGAAAAATCGAAAAATTTCGAAAAATCGAATCACGACATCCCAATATTTCTTTCTATTTAAAAATTATCTACACCGTCGGGAAGCTAGTTTAGTTTTTCATTTTTATTTTAATATCCAGATTTTTCATGAAAATCGTTGTATAAAATAAAGTTTGAAATCATGTGGAGGCGTTTTCTAATAAAATCCGCAGCCGAGGGGCTTTGTCACACAACACTTAGTATAAAAATGTCTTCCATTTAAATTTTTTGATTTTTTTTACACTTTGTACGCATTTTTATTTTTTTTTTCTTAGTATCGTTGACTGCTTTCTATTAAACATTCAAAGTGGTCGAACTTCGGAATCAAGAGCATTTTGAAAAATCATTTTTTAATGAAACTGGGTAAACGACAATAATTGCTTGCACAGCAAAAAACCAATTGGGGAAACATTTATGAATGATGTCACGTAAATCTTTGAGGAAGATTGAAATTTGAAATAGTTGCTCACAAATTACTAATTTGTCGTTGAGAGGTTCTTGTGAAAACGATTAAGCCAAAATATGCTTTGGCACAAACCAATAACCAATAAAAATAATTTTAAATTGAATTTTATTAATTTTCAGACACATATAATGTCAGTAAATTATGTTACCTCTGCACAAAATTCCAATTAATCTATATAAGAATTCTTAACACAAATCGTTTGAGGTAACCAGTTAATTTAAAAATATTCCTATCAATAAAATGTTAGTTCAATAACTAACTATTATGTTATGCACATAACAATCTGTATGTGTATATGTACATATGGGCATATGTAAATATTAAAAACCTAAACAACATGCAATCAATACATAATGCATAATATAAATTCAATTATTTGGATACATAATTTCTTGACATGTAATTATAATAAACCTCATTTTCACCTTTACCCCCCAAATAATAATATGTATAGTTGTATACCAACACCCCAATATGAAAATAAACAAATAACCCAACTCCTGTTTATTTGCAAAATATTTAATTTAAACAGGAAAATCATCGATAAAATTGACAATTTGTTTACACACATCTGTTAGGAAAATTTATTTATAACTATAATATACCTTTGTATGTTTTTAACCCCTTTCTTGTGTGCATACACACAAATATAATATACCACCACCCCCTTGAAATAATAACACTTTCACAATATTTTCCTCATCATGAGGAGTTTTGTAAATTTTCATTATTATTTATTTGCTTAAAAATTGATTAGTTATGGGGGTTTTCTTATTTTAGTTTTTCCTGTACATTTTCCTTTTTGCTATTTTGTGTGTAAATATAAATGCACTTTGATTGGAAATTATTTTTTTCTTCTGTTTTTTTTTTGTGGAAAATGATTGATGTTATTTTGATATAAGATTTTTATTTTGTGATTTTCTTTCGATCGATACTTTGGCATAATATACTTATACGAAAAAAAAATAAAAAATCCAAATGTGTTTGGTATGTTGAATTGATTGGAAAATTTAATTGATTTGAATTTTCCAATGAATTAGGTTCAAATAATTATATTTACAGTGTTAATGGGATGCGTTTAAACTTTTGAAATGGGCAACGGTAATCGTCTTGGATGTGCCTCTGATATGAAGGGTCAACTTTTATATTATTTGAGACCTACTCTAGACGAGCTAAACAAGAAAGGAATCCAAAATTATCCCATTTGACTGAATATCTACATTTGAATCCAAAATTAGCTGAAATACGGCTTGATCAATTTGCTGGCAATGTAATAAAATTGAAGTCAAAATTAATAAAGGTTTAATACATATTTAAAAAATTCGCTAAAAGTTTGTTGCTGCCAAAATCTTAGAAAATTTGGATGTTGTGTCATCGGATTATGGGCTGGATATTCAATGCAACCAATTCTTGGAAATATCGATTGATGTTCGGATAGAAGCCGCAAATAAAATTCATTTGTGCAATAATTGTTTTAGATTCAATCATGACATCATCAATTTGCGATATTGTAAACGAAAATATCACTCATTGTTTCATCTTACACCATCATCCTCTCATACCCCACTAACAACGAATGTACTCACACTATACACATTTTAGAATAACACTCAATCGTATACTTTTATTGCTATTCATGCTCAAAATACTGTGTTGTCAAGCACGACCTCAAATTATATCGTACTTGCTCCTGCTGATGTTCTCGTTATCAGTCACAGTGGAGGCTTGTGCAAAAATTGGCCTTGTTTGACTCTGCCTCTCAATTATAATTCATCACCAATTCATTGACAACTAAACTTGGGATTCATTATTAAATCAATCGGTTAATCTCAGTTAATCTTCGTTATTAAATCAATCGGTCAATTGAAGTTGTCCTCTGATCTTCCACACCCACAAAAAACTCAGCTTGGATGGGTTGTTTCCATTATCTCAGAAATATTCAAGAAAGACGAAGGCTTCTGCCATCTTGCCGAGCTTAACTCTTCTGGATTTCTCATAGACTGCTAGAACGGTTTTGGGAGATTGTGGAAAAAGAATATGATACTAACATCTCCACCAACCCCTGCGATAAACACTTCTTCACAGTTAAAGATCTGAAAGCTTCGTTTCAGCAAAAAATTGGAATGAATTTTATTCGCCCTGGCTCACCCCAATTTGGCTTACAACAAGCAATTTACCTATGAAGAACTTTCCACGTTGGTTAAACAAGTTGAGGATGTTCTAAACTCTAGGCCTTTGGTGCCGCTAGTTTCTTACAATTTAGAGATTCTAACTCCTGCTCAGTTTTTAATAGGTCTGAGGCTAATACCTTAAACTGTCAAATTCGAGCTAAATAGTCTGTTGAAGAAATGGTAAATGGTGTCCAGCTTACATAAGTAGTTTTGCAAGGTTTGGTCAACAGGCTATATTCAACAATTCAATTTCAAACAGTCAAGTTTTAACACCGAATAATTCTATGGAATCTGATACATGAATATGATACCAAGCCGCTGAGTTTTTCCTTTATATCGTATAAATAAAATTGGTTTACAAAATCTTGGTTATAAAGAGGAAGAGTAAAGATAACGCCAATAACCCCAACTACTCATATCAAAAAAACGGCGTACCTGCTTTACTTTACTCGAATTTTGAAAGTCTCGATCGCTTCCACTTTTGATTGTTTTTACGCCATGTTCTCCTATAGTAAAACCAGGAATTGATTTTCTTGAGCACAAAATGGCTCTTTACAAGATGGTAGGGTCACGTATTTCAATATTGCTTTAACCGTCCGCAACTTTACGTGGTATAATTATTTTTTTTTATTGAAGCAGAATCAAGCTAGGTCTAGTATAAAAAACCCAAACACGTATGTTTCCATAGTTAGCTTCGAGAGTTCGTTGAAAATTCTTATGCTATCTTCAAAATTTTATATTTATTTGCATTTTTCAGTTTCAAGTTATCCAGCCCAATTTCAAAAAGCTCATCTTCTGACAAAGAATTAGAGAGTTTATGGTAGGTCAAACGATTGTTTAAATTCGTTTACTCTGCGAGGGAAATTTTCAAATGAAATAAGTAAACTTAGTCTTTAAATTTTTGATTATGTTAAGCTTTAGTTTAAAAGCTTATTTTGTTAAATATTCTTTCAAAACGTTTGTTTTATTCATATCGTTGAATTATGGAAGGTTTCAAGGAAGTTTACAATATTTTGGCAAACTAAATAAAATACTTGGAGGAGTTGAGCAGTACCAGACATAGTAAAGAAAAATCTAAAAAAATAAATTTAAACTTTTAAAAGTTCAATGAATTTCTTTAATTCAGCATTTTTTTATCAACAACATTTCATATACAAAAATATTAAAAAATGAAAAAACAAATCCTGCTAACCAAAAAAGCTAACGAATTTTCAAAAAACCAAATTTAATTACAATTTCAAACTACAGGTACATAAATACATTCAAAAGCTCGTAGAGGGCAGATAAAAACAAAGAAATTTAACCCACGGACTTCAGACAACTTCAATCTAAAATTCATTACCTAGTCTTTCCTTATTACATTCTCAGAAATCCATCGTTCTTTCAACAATAAAGGAAAAATCTTGAAAATAGAAAAGCTCACAATAATAATAAAATTTTCATAAACAAAATATCCGTGTGTCTGTATATTTATATTATACATTCCATTTCAACAGAAGGTTTAAAATTAATAAACAGCGCGGTGCAGTAGTAATAATACGTAAAGGCAGAAAGAATAAGAAGAATAAGGTGGGAAATATTGCTAAGCAACGTTTTCCATTTAATTTTGGAAAATCAATTTTTTTGAAGAATCACTCTGCATAGTGTCCATTCAACATAGCATAATTGAATACAACTTGATCCAATTGATTTCCCTTATAATTGAATTAATCATTTTCCATGTTCCGATTCATTGATATTCAAACATCTTTGATGCTCCCCCCGCATATATAAATATGTACATACAAATCTTCAAGTTTCCAAATTAATTAAAAAATAATCCGACCAAAACAATTCTTTTTAATTTTTTGCTAAATACAATATATAAAGTAGATTTATACAAAATTCTAAGGAAAATTGATTTTCTTCTCCGTATACTTACTTTTGTTCGTACAGTACGAGTATTTTCTTATATAACTTAAAATTGTTTTGCATATCTTCTTTTCATTCGGTTCGATTCGATTTTGCAATGACAAAAAAAAAAACTTTTTCAAATACACAATTGTGAAGAGATTCAAATCACTCAACCAGGAAACAAATCAAACAAAAAGAACAAAAATAAAATTATTTCTTCGTCATGGATGGCTCGCATCCCTCCCCATCGTTCATTCGTTACACATAAATTCATTTTTAATTTCATTAACATTTTAACAATCAACATTGTTATAAATTTTATTTAATTTAAGATTAAATAAAAAAAAAAAATTGTGGAAAAATACAATTTAAACGAAAGGAAAATCTGATTAGTGGAAATCATACAATTTTCCAATTTTTATTTATTTTCTTTTATCATTGTCATTGTTGATGGCAAGGCGAGAAAAATAAATTTTAAAGGTGACCGATTTATATAATTTTTAGTTGAATATAATTTTTTTATAATGAAAAGGGTTTATTTTACTTACCACGACCACTTCGTCCGACAAAACGTAAATCGTTAAATTTTGCTACTTGATTTTTCATTACTGCTGTACAATTACGAAGTTCACCACAATAATTTTCATCATTGCCCGCCATCACTGTGACCAGGGTACCATCACAAACTTCACCGAGTGCGACCACCTTGAAGGCAATCGGTAAGGTTTTATTGGATCGCCAGTGTTGCGGTAGGGTTGTACAAACCTGTGGATTAAGAATATAAAAAAAAAATTTGTATTTTTTATGTAGAAATTTATTTAAAAATTAAATTTTGTCCAAAGATGATATTAAATTTAGCGTATTTCTTGGATCACTTATGATGACTGAAACATATCAAAAGTGCGTCTGGCAATCAAATTTGCAATAGTAATGTGGTGAACATAACTAGTAAATATTTTAGGTGTGGTTCGTTGAATATCAGCAAAGAGAAACAATGCTCGTAAGCATTAAAAGCTTTGTTGCTGTAAAATAAAAGAAGAGTACAAAAAAAAATACTCTACAACATTAAAAGCTTCCGAGACCCGAATTTTTTTGTAAAATTATTTGAAAGCTTCAAATTTTAAAGAACTTTTTACGTGTGAAGCTCTTTTGATTAGGATAAATCAAAACCTAATATTTTTGGCTATGAAAGTAAATTATGGAATACTTTGATAAGTAACATTACATGGGCTAAAAGCACATTACACATTCTCAATATGAAATAAAGCTCAATTTATTCTAGAAAACTTTTAAATGGCAAATTGGAAAGCTTTGATGTCACCAAGTTGAAACGAAACTTTTAAATTCGTGTTTAGATTGTTATTGTATCTTAAAGCTTTTTTGATAATTTAACCTTCTCTTTTTTGTCAGTTACTTTGACGTGCCATTTAATATGATTTTAGTTCAATTAGAATTAATCCTTAACAGACGAAAGGCCTCGCTGAGAGGGCATAATTAGTATAAAAATGAAAGCTCATTAAGGTTAAAATTCAAATTTTTTTTAAAGCTTTCGTTGATTAGCATTTTCGAATATTTATTCCAAATAAAACTACTTATTGAATTTGTAGTTTGTTTTGTTTTCTAATTTTTGCTTTCATTTTATAAAAAGCTTCGGCCCCACTAAAAGCTTAGGTAACTATTTGTTAAATAAACTCGAATACTTATACTGCAATAGGTCGGAAAAATTGTCGGTTTAACCAATTTTCACTGTATCTAGTTTAGAGCGTTTAGAGCTTTCATTGTACACGATCTGAAGAACCCAGACAAAGGGTCAACTAAAACTTTTCTTTTTTCAATTAAATAGTTTTAAGATGAATATTGTGTTTTAAAATAAACTTAAAAAGGTGATCAGATTACAATAATTTTCAAATATTTTGTAATATTTAAGCTTTCCAATAGAATCTGAAACGGTCATTAATATTTCGATTTAGAAAGTGAATTTTAGGAAATATGACCATGTTATAAATTTTATTAACTAGTTGGATCCTTAAATGTGTTTTACAATAAGTAATAAGCTTATCAAAATGATTTTGAACTAAGCGTTTGCCAAAATTAATTTAGCTTACTATGAAATTTGAACGTTTTGTTGAGGCATGAACAATTTAAATCTCGGAGCTTTCAGTATCCTGTAAACCTACTGGCGAAGTTTGAAGCAGGAGCTTTTTAAATTGGATTTTAAATATAAGCATCATGAAATAGTCATTATACAGCCTTCTTTTAACTGACTTTTCAAGGTTCTAAGCATTAGAGTAAAAATATTTCTAAAGCTATAAAATATTCTGAAGTGAACTTTTAATTTTATATCCTTGTCTTCTAGCTTTATTGTTGTAAAGCCTAGTTTTTTCAAACGGAGTTTAAAATTTCTCAATTAAACAAGACAATTGTCTTATCGATAAATAAATTCCAAAGTAGCATTATAAATTTCAGTTTTTATACTTAAAACAGATTTGGTTAAAAGCTTTTAACAATAGTGCTTACTTTTAATCAAATCTAATTCAATATTTATCCGATATACGTTAATTATAACAATTTAAATTTATTTTAAAACTTTCCTAAAATGCTTTTAAAAAAGGAACTTATTATTTAAAGCTTTGAACAATTGTAGACTGAAAAACGTATCTTTTGTCTAAAATGCAGAACAAAGTTTTGAAAGTCTCTTAAAAGCTGACAGGTTTATTATTCAGTTCTGTTGAATCTCAATGTAAATAAATCAAATTAAAAGCTTTTTTATCGTAAAGTTCTAGTATTAGTTAAACAAATATGTATAATACAGTCAGTTATATTTTAGAAGCTTTACAAATTCCAACATTTTGTAATCGGCGTTAAACATTCGCTCACTTAAGATTAAAGTTCAACCTTTGTTGAAAGCTTTTAACTATAGTTTTATATGCAGTAAAAAGGTCTGGAAGCTTAAACTTAATTAACAACCAGGGTTATTACAAAATTTTTTTTACCACCTTTGAATATTTATGAAATAGAGTTCCTTGGTTTGATTTGTTTTCCAATATCAATCCTACTTTAATAAAATTATTATTAATTCTGTCAATAATTTTAAAATACATAAGCTTTTGGCTTCTAAATCAGATTCTATATGAAACATGCAATATACTGTTCTATTTTGAGTCCACTAACTAATTAATTATCACAACGTTTAGCTGAAGTCATTTTAAAGAATTTTTATCGTATATCCAATAATGTATGGTTTAAAATTCTCATCACAATTTAAAAAAAAAAATCCGAAGTATCCACTTGAAATAATTATTTAATAGGCTGCCAAATTGTTTGAATTCGTGGGTTTAACTGTAAAAATTGAATTAACGGGCTTTAAATTAAAATAATTATCACTTTTAATGTATTTTATAATATTTAGAGAAATATCCTTCCGACAATGTCTCCAACTGTAATTAATGTTAGTATCTGGAAAAAAATTTAAGAAAAGCTCACCAAATTCTCAATTTTAAATAGTATCAAACACTCACTTCTGGGGTGTTTTGCGCAATATCTCAAAGAAATCGTATAAGCTCTTCTGTAATAATCAATGAAATGAACATTAACAGTACATCGAGCTTTCAGTTCAAAATATAATCTTTGTTTGAATTTTTTCTTAATTTTTTAAAATCTGAAATCTTGTCATATTTTATTCTCAAAAGGTTTTTGACATACACAAATATTAAGAGCTTTTAATTTCATATTTAAAACCTGAAACCCAAACCTCTCCTTTTATTTTAATTATTTTAATTTATCAAGCTTTTTGATTTGATACGTAAAATAAGGAGATTTAAAAATTTTTCATTTTACCAATTACATTTCACCTAATGACATAAGCTTAAGTGGCTTAACAAGCTTTAATAAATATTTTTAGGCAAAATCTCTAATTTACGATTGCTGGGATAATTAGTTATTTGTACACTAAACAAAAACTATTTTAACTGACTTTTAACATGGAATATCTTGTTTAGAGCTTTCGGTAAGATTCAAAATTTAATAATAGTAGAAAAAGAGCTTTGCATGATTGAGTGTTCACAACAAGTTAACTGCAAAATTCTAATCAAAATATAGTTAAACTTTAATAAAGCTTCCAGTAAAACATAATATAAGTTTTTAATTTGTTTTAAAATAAGTTTTAATAAATTTACAAACAGTTTTCAAAACTAAAAATTATTGTTTATGCGTGGAGCTTTCCGAAAATATATCCGCCTTCCACTAGTAGTAGTCTGAACTGTGATAGAAGTGCTTAAAAGCTTTATGAATTTTAACCAATTGTAAAAGCTCTACTATTTACATTATTTTTTTAAGCAGTATTTGAAAGTAGGAAATCATTCGACGGCTTTGACTTTACAAATCAAGCTGTTCCAGAAGCCTGAACCACAAATGTCTCAATTAAGATGAAAAGCTCTATGATAAAATATGCATTTTTTAAACTAAAAATTAAATACAAAGCGCCCAAAATACTTACAATATGTGGTGACCCCGTTCTAACTAATTCGCCCGGGTGTTCCGCCATTAATGAATCTATTGTACGCTCAGCTAGTGTTTCAGCTGTTAGAGCACCCATATTATTACTACTATTACTATTATTATTATTAGCACTGTTATTATTATTATTACTATTACTTAGCTTATTATTATTACCACTACTCGAACTGCTATTATTTATATTATTAGAATCACGATTACTACCACTACCACCACTATTACTGGCGGTGTTACCACGTTCACTTGCATGACCATTATTATTATTGGTCGTTGAACTAACTTCGGACAACGTGGCCACCGCCGAATTACTAGTTTTAGCCGACAAATGCATATTTCCCGCCGTATGATGGTAATTATTATGGGCCTTTCGTCACATCAACTTTAAATCCGATTTTTTTGATAATTTCATTAAATCGTAATTTTTATTCATTTTTACACCTAAATTATACAATAAAAAAAAATTGATTTCGTATCTACTTGAATCTGAAAATAGTACACGTATAACAAGCAATTAGAAACTAATTGATTAGAAAATTTCGGTTTCAAATCACAAAAAAAAAAAATGTATTTCCACTAATATCACATAAGCATGTATTGAGATCAAAGAGATTTTTTTTTTTTGTATCCATTCATCGTTTCATTTAAATTCACAGGATAACAACGACAGCGCACAAAAAAATGTCCATCAATCTAATCAAAAACCCTTTTATTTTTTGCTACCGTTCATTTTTATTTGAAAATGAATTAGAATGTTCACAACAAAAAAAAACACATACACATGTATTCCACAGCAACAGGTTTACATGCCTGCGAACGTACACACCCATACACGATATATATATTCCCGAAAAATAAAAAATCAGTTAACAATAACTTCAAAGTGGTATTATTACGTTTATTCCATTTATTTGTCGGTTGATTCAACGGCGGTGGAAATATAAATTGGAAAATACCTTATTTGAAGAATATTCACATATTTTGCTAGTTTTTATTTTTTTGATAATTTCACTGCGAATTTTTTTAAATAACTAAAACCATAATGTGTAATACACACAAAAAAATGGCATCAGATCTGTTAAAATTTTGGCACTTTGCATAACACGAATAAAATTGAAACAAAAAAAGAAAAAAAAAATGTTGCACAAAAAACTGTGTTAAAAAATAATAAACAACACGCTGGAAAATGGAAAATTATTTTTTTTTTTGTTCCTCGTGTGTTGATTCCAAAGCTACCTTGTATATGTGTATATGTATTGTGTTACGTGTGTTACTATTTTTTTATTTTTGTAGTGAACAGATTTTTTAATTTTCAATTTTATTTTTATTCGTGTATGATATTATGGCAAAAAACGCGGTGACAGGAAAATACTACAAACACACAAAAAAAAAATTGGGAAATGAAAATAATACTGTTCCAAGTTTTTTTTTTAAATATCAAAATTAATTACCACATTGCTATAAAATGTGTGTTTGTAAAATTTTTTTTAATAAAAATAAATAGAACTATAAATTTATTAGATGTGTGGTGACAAATAGCAGGCTAAATAATTGTTGCCGCAATTTGCTCGGAGCACAAATTTTTGTTGAAAATCGAAAAACTGTATTAGAATTAATTTGCATTCAAAACAGGGCCAATGAATTTCGTTTCAGTATGGGCAAGCTTTTTTGGCCGTTCCGATTATCCCACTAATTACCTAGTGTCATTTTGAAATGGTTTGTATTCCATAAATAATATCAGAGAAAAAAAACTCAAGCAATTTGTTGTCAGAAGATAACTTGTTTAAAGAAGGGCTTGTAAATATTTCCAAAAATTTTAGTCTAAACTTAACTAGTTTTCAAATTAATAAAAAGCTGATATAAATGCATTTAAAGTGCAACATAACAAAATCGCAAAAAAAGCTTAGCTGTTTCACTTCAAAAACTCTTCTATTCTTAACTCTCATATTTGCCAATTTTAAAGCTTCTAAGCTTTTTATGTTTTATAATTTCGTTATTTATGGGAAATTTGATTCGAATAGCATATTTGAATTTCTATTGAACTATTCAAAAAAATAATTAAAATTTTAAAAGCTAACATAAAGCTTTCAGTATTATAAGTTTTACAATTTTGGAAATTTCGGCGAATTGAACTAAACAGTATTTCTAAAGGGATTTCTAAAAACGAAATTAAAGCTTTCGTTTATTTGAAAACTTAAAAGCACTGCCCAAAACTCTATTAACTATTTCAAACTTTCAAAATTATTAACAAATAGTCTATCCGCGTTAATTTAATATAAACTCAAATCAAGTAAAATTAGGCAAACTTTAAATAGTTAAAAGCTCAAAGCGCAACTTTAAACTTAATTAAAATTATTTAAGTCAAGTTTTTATTTAATTAAAATTATGTTTAAGACGGAAATAAACAGGAGAAATTTTCAAGAAATTACACCTTACAAATCATACTACTGCTAAAAAAGCTCATCAATCTTATGATATATATCAATCTTTGATGATATATGTTGTTTGATAGATTTATCAATCGACTAATGAAACATAAAGCTGTTTTAACTATAAAATTATAAGCTATAAATTATTTGAAAGCTTTTCTCATAGCGTAATATAACTACTTTTCGAATAATCTATCAAAAAGCTTAATTTGAAAAGCTCAAGTAAACCATTAATTGTCATAAGTTATTAATAAAAAAGATGTCTTGAAAGCTTTGCTTTTCAATTTATGTATGTATTAACCGTTTTGTTTAAAGCTAACATAAAGGTTTTTGTAAATAAACTATTTGGAATTTTCACCGGATTGATTGACGACAGCTCATAAATTAAAATAAGCTCTTTACAAACTTATTAATACTCCGCCACTTGGAATGTAAAGCTTCAAATAAAATGTCTCTAAGTTACCAACTTAAAGTGAACGCTTTGTGAAATGTAAATGTCGATTTACTGGTATTTAGTTGATCTGTTAGTTTTTAATTTATTTCTGAGCTTATTTTTGCGGGTTTCAATTATCAAATAATTAATGTTTTAAAGTAAAAAATCTCGCTTGGAAGCTTTTCATGTTTTACAAATACATTTTAAAATATTTATATAATTTAGAAAAATTCACATAAAAGCTTTACTAAATGTAGCCTTTTGCTCGTTTGGCTATTTTAACTTGTTCTTACTAGTATAGTAGATATTTAACACATCTAAGAAATTTGCAATATAAAAGCTCACTTAATGTTCCTAGTAACATACGATTTTGAACGACAAGTAGAGGTTAAAACATCAACAAAGTGATCTGAATTACCAGTTATTACTGCTTTCTGTCTCGATTAAGCAATCTTTAAAAAAATTAAAAATTTGTTTATCAAGAAACGTTTGTTGTAAAGCTAAAGCTTTAATAATTTATTTGGTTAGCCGTTTATTATAAATTTTTAAAAGTTTTCAGTTTCTAAATTTATTTTAAACTATTTGACTTTTTATTTAGGTTTTCTAACAAACTTTAAAAAAGCTCATATTTCAACTTTTTATATTTTCCTTATAAAAATCGTGTTTTCTAAAAGCGTTGCTTGCGATAATTTTAAAAATAGTCTACTGAATCTTTCTACTGAAATTTTAAAAGCTCTTAAATATTTAAGCCTAAAGCATAAGTATTAATTGTTATCTAAATAGTTTAGCTAGGACCTAATATAATTTAAGCAATCTGACGTGAATCCTTTTTGATTATTAGGTTTTATAGAAAAGCTTTAGTTTATTGGATAGGGTAAAACGATCTTAAGCTTCGATAAATTGGTCAACCGTCACATTAGAATGCATGTTTATGTAAATATAGATTTATCTAAATTAATTCAGTAAATATATTAAAGAAAATTTCACATTAAAGCTTTTAAATTTAAATATTGAATTTTCATGAGTGCATTTTTGTAATGTAACGAATTTGAAAAGAACCAAATGAGTTTTAGAAGCTTTTGTAAAAATCACACGTGGAATTACAAAGTCTTTCTAAGGAGCTGCCTATTTCAATAAAATTAAATTATAATTTGCAAACAAACACGTCATATTTTTAACAGTGAAAAGCTCTTAAAATTCTGTCATGATATTTCACCAGACATTGTTCTGCCACTTTTCACTAATTCCAGTAAATTTCGATAATTTTCGTAGAAAAAGCTTCTTCAAAACGTTTAATACAAAAAAACATTTGTCTGAAACACACTAATAAAACGTCATCAAATTTGTCTAAATCATTTTATAAGTCTACATTCCAATAAACTTTCACCTACTGTAAAGCATAAATATAATTCGTTGTTCGTCAAAAATGGCAAAAATTATATTAAAAATTTGTGCACACCTATACATACATACATACACAATATGTATTTATAAATATTATATTGTAAAATAATAATGTAAAATTCACTCATCTGCAAGAAAATTTATCGCATCGTGTCACATAAGCATAAACGCAACAAAAACACAAAAAAACATTTTCATAATTTTTTTTTAGCAAAATTATTAAAAAAAAAAAAAAAAAATTATTTCCAGTGCTGAGATGTTCTAACATCACTTTCGATTCGTTTTCGATAGTATTTTGTCTCTTGTAACAAGAACAAAATTGTACTCTATTTCCTTTTTTCATTACGATTTTTCTAATGCGATCTCAGCCTATTGTATACTTACTCTTTTCTTCACGTCGATAAAATATCGTAAACAAAAATTTGAATGATAAAGAGTGATGAATGAAAGTAGAAATAGAATGATGTTTTATGCGAGCATGCTGAGATCGCAATAAAAAAAGCTTAATTCAAAAGTTGAAATAGTATACAATTTTATTCTTGAAAAGAGAGATATGAATACTATCGAACATCGAAAAAAGTGATGTTAGAACATCTCAGCACAGCTTTCCATTTTATTCCAGGATTTATTTTTTTGTTTTGTTATTGAGAAAAAACAAACGGATGTTTTTTTTTTGTGTTGTACTGCCATTCTGTGTGTGTTTGCGTTTGTTGATTTTTCGCGTATATGTAGCTACTGTGTGCGGTAAATATATTTGGTGGTGGACATGGTGAGATAAATAAAAATGTGTGTCGGTTTGGTGGCCCTGTGGGTTAGTTGTTGCTGGATTGTTGGTTTGATTATATTTTGGTTCACATAAATAATAGACAATAAAGACAATGATGATATGGTTTCGTTTTTGCGTGATTTTTTTTTTTTTTTTTGGATGTTTTCCCGTTTTTCTAAATAGATATTTGTTTGTTTTTTCTTCTGTTATTTTTCCTTTCGGATGAAAACATTTTTTTGGATTAATTGTTTTTTTTTGTTAAGCCACATAGTTGAGATAAGTACATATAAGTTCGGTAGAATATCACACGATTTGTTATTTAAACAGCGTTTGATGGATTTTTAATTGTTTTAAATATAGATAGCGAAGGTCCTGATAAAAGGATCGTATCAAAAGTTCGAAATGGTAGATATTGCTAGGATTTTACTCTTTCACTAAATAATCAGTAGGCTGAGGGTTTCATTACTCATTAACTGTATCAGTTGGATTGTTGGAGTGTTTCTGTGGAAGCAATACGAAATCCTAACACTTATCGTACATGTTTAATTTTGATAGGAAATATTAATTTAAAACCGCTTTAGTCATCAGTCAAGAGTCATTTCAAATAGTTTGCAATTTCTTATTTCATATATAAATGTTTTTGCTAAAATTTACTAAGCGGGCCACTCCACTAATTTTCGAGCAAATTAAATTTGAGCAACTTTTTAATTCGATGAAACGTGTACAAGAAACTTATGTTGCTCAATATATAATTAAATAAATTCCATAAGGCAGGGATAAGATACATTTTTAATTATTGCTCAAAATATTCTGTAGTTTAAAATGAAAAATATTACGATTTGTAGGGGTAAATCAAATTTGTGAACCGTCAAATTCATTGAGCGACATTGCTGAGTTGTTCAATAGTGCAAAAATACGAACTTCTAAACGAACTCTATGTATAATACTGGGAATATCAGGGCATATATGGGATACATACATATTGTTGGCTCGGATTGAAAAATTTACTTTGAGCAACAAAAAATGTATTATTCAAATATTTTTTAAAAATTACCCTCCATAATAGTGGGCACAAATGGGTCAAAAGGGATACATACAAATATTTTTGGCCATTTTTTTTAATTATTGCTCCTAGCTTAAAATGAGAAAAATAGCGGTTAAACTTTCTGTTTTGCTCAATATTTGATTTTTCATAGCTATTAGAGACAACTATTAAAGCAAACACCCTGTAGTAACTTACAATAGTAAAATCACTTTACATGGACGGAAGCTAAAGGATTTAAGCGAACATTCTGCATTTTATCGAAGTTTCATTTGAAATCTACCTGTTTCTCTATTCCAGTCGCGACGTGAGTTTGAGTTTTTTTTTCAAGTAAATTTGATACTTTTAAAAATAAGGTAGAATAAAACGAAACTTTATGAGGTTTTGCAAAGATTGGTAAAATATTTCACATTTCAAAATTTGTGGCCACTACCAGCAAAATATTATTAGAGCACCATTCAGTATACAAGTTACTTCAGTTAGTGGACAATTAAACTCCAATAATTAACACAAAATAATACTTTTGTTAAACTTTAGCTTCAAACTGATTAAAATTAGCGAATATTTAATAATATTGTATATTGACTATTATAAAATTTGTCATACAGCGAATTATTGTAACCAGGAAAATAATTATTTGAACGGTAAAATTAAAATGTTGTCCAGATTACAAAAACTTTCAAATTAAGATTATTCTTGATTCAAGTTGTAAAAACGATTAGGGTATTTTTTATGAGTTTTAGAATGAATTCGAATAGTTTGTGCCCAAACCTTTATTGAGCCTATGGTGGTTACTCACAAAATAACGCAGGAAGGATCCGAAATCTCAATGTAACAAGCAAACATTTTATTCTTTGCACCGCTGAGAATTAATGACTCATTTACAAAGCCTACCTAGGAATCTCCAAAGCTATACCATCAAGATTCTTCTGAGCTAGACTAAAACATACACATTATCGAATATTTGCTTTATAAATTATTTTATATCAAATTTAGAGTATTTACTAATTCTGAATATCAATGGGTTTTGTATTCCTTTACTTAATGCACCAAATGGAGCACAACTGATATACTTAAATAATAAAAGTGATTGAAACTTATTTTTCTAAAATTACTGTCATTGAAATATAAACTCCTTGCTTTTGAAATTCTACATGTTCACTTTCAAATTATATTTGCTCCCATTTATTATAGTATTATGGTGACCCTGAAAAATCCCCTGATCTCTTTACATGTACTGCCTAAATGGAATTTGTGAAAATTAACAAGTTGCTACTGTACAATAATAAATTTCCCTATTTATTTTTAGGGACTGTGCCAATGTTTAATGAAAATAGTTGGTTGTTAATTGTATAGACTAAATATTGTATATAGGGGTGAAATATTAATTAAGTTTAATTTAAAAAGAAAAAATCGAATAAGCCTCGTCTAAATATTTTTTTAATATAATAAAAAAAAATGGAATTATGTTGCAACGGCTGTTTCCGATTTTTCCGATAACTTTAAACATTATTTTTGGGGTTGTTTAAACGATGAACTCTTACACAGATCAGATCAGATTCAAGTAAATTTATTACAAAAAAAAATGCACTTCACAATAATTTATTAGGAATTTTACACACAATTATATCGCACTGATAATCACTTCTGTAGATCACATTCACCACAATATTCACTTTTCGCACAAATAATCCTTTAGCGTATACCGAGAGTTATATTCTAAATCAATTCACGAACCGATAGTTTGGTAAAAAAAAAAACAAATCAGCACCAAAAATAAAAATAAATTAACCGACTTTTTTTTTTTAAATATATATCTCAAGACAAAACCCAACTATCTTATAAAACACCACACCCGTTAGTGATGATGATTATGACGACAACACACACCAAAAAATGATGACGATCTCATAACTTTTTTTTTTTGGTTTGGTCTTGGTTTTGGTTTGGTCTTGCTTTTTTGTCTTGGTCTTGTCTTGCGGATTTCATTAAAACACAACGAAACGAAATAACAACAAAAAAAAAAATATTGGTAGATATATATAAAAATACTCCTCCACCAATGTGTTGTGGCCAAAATGTTGTGGCAGTATAAAAAAAATCTTCACATTAAAATAAGAAAATTATAACCAAAAAAAAAAATAAGAAAAAAAACGTCTACGAGAGGGGAACGGGGAAATCATCATCATCCTTTCGCAAAAACCAAAAAGGTTATAACAACAATTTCTTACGAAAAGAATCACAAAATTTCACTCCAACCATCTCTAAACCAATGAAAAAACCAAATCAACCAACCACCAACCATTTCTTTGCCAAAACCAAAGATGTCGTTTATATATCTATATACATACGTACGAACATAGATATACAATAAAGGAGAGAAGGTTTGATATATATTTTTTATCTTTAACCACCTTAAGAAAGTTGTACAACAACAATAATATAACCAAGAAAAAAAATGTGTGTGTTGTGTAAAAAAGACCTCAGAATTGAGTAAAGGCGGAGCTTCCATCTTCCTTCGAAGAAGTGTAGTAACAACAAACGAAAAAAAAAATCATTACGATTATTATTATTTTTCATTTTGTGGAAATGTGGGAAAAATATCAACAACAACAACAACCGCACACTACACACCATCATATCTATATATATAACGGTCGTTTATAGTACTAAATTTCGTCGTTCGTTTGTAAAAAAAAAAACACAAAAAGCCACATCGTCGTCGTCAGCGGTTTGAATCACATATACGACGGCGAAAATAAAATTGGTTCACCACTACTACACCAACCACCTAAATAATTTTCCACCAAAACACATACACGAGCGTAGTTATCAAATATTAGTAAAGAAAATTTTCTTTTCTTTTTTGTATATCGCTCTGAACCAACCAAGATACGAATTTCCCCGCATATTATATTCCGCACACCAAAAGTAATGATCGCATCTATCTTTTTCCCGAGCTGCATCACCCCTCTCCGTAAATGCTTACCTATACAATAGTACAAATTTTCCTTTTGACAATTTTTTCCTATACCAAAATCACGAAAGAAAAAAATTCAACACAAAGAAAACCATCCCTCAAAACCAAAACGTACGTCTCCTTCACCAACACACAAAAAAAAACTGTAAAAGAATTGTTTTTTATTTTTTTTTGCAATCATACACATAAATAAAAATAATCACAAAAAAAAATCCCTCCTATTTTCTTTCTATCCATGTATTCCATCCATCTCGCTCTTAATATTATCCATTTTCCTAAAACGTAAGAAAATATTTATAAAAAATAAAAATAAAAATCCCCGCATTTTTTTTTTTATTCCCGGAACAAAAATATCCTTCCCTTAGCTATAAGTACACATTTTTTATTTTCTTACAAAAAAATTTCTATTTTCCGATTTTCTTTTTTTTTTTTTTTTTTTGTTTAATGTATTTCTATATTTTCATTTTTTATTTTCTTCTCGTCATGAAAAGACGACGACGATAAAATAATAATAATAATCAAAGAAATATTCTCGAAATGAAAAATCGGTATTTTTCATTAATTTGATAGTTTTTCATTTGTTTTGCGGAAATTTTGGCATGGAAAATTCAACAAGTTGTTTTTGCTATAGTGGTTTTGAAAGTTTTTCTTGTTAATTTTATTTTGTTTCGATGAATTTAAAGTTGTAAGTGGAATAATGTGTGCTTTAATAAAGTGAAGTTTTCTGTGTAGATTTCTGTGCCGCGGTTTTTTTAAATTTTTTCCAGATGTGGAAATAATTTCCCAATATGAATATTTTAAAAGTTAGAAATTAGATTAGGAACAAATAATGAAGATTTCGAAATATTGAGAGGTTTAGTATTCAAGAAGTTCACTTTTTTTTCGTAAATTGTCAATGAATTTTTTGACACAACCGCTAGCTAATTTTCCTTTCAGCCTCATCAATGGGCTTATAAATTACAAAATTGGGAGCTTTTCGTAAAGTGTTTTGAATTAGTAAAATCTGTATTTAGAATAATTTTGATCAGTAAATATTTGCTGAGTGGTACAGATTAGCTTACCTGCTCTGAGTTGCGAATCAAGGGGAGTCGTTTAAAGCGTCATACTTAGATGTCTATTTCCTCAAATTTAATCCGAAAAATGTCGATTTTAAATTTAAATAAATTTTCAAAATTTACGAAAACAAAGTAAAATATATTAGCTCTTTATGTACACCATATACACCTCTTTTCCCAAAACATTTCTAACAGGACTAAATCGGATTAGTCATTGATGCCCAGAAGACGTATGCCCGAAACAAATTGGAACGAAAATTGATCGAAAATAAAAATCTCGTTTTGGAAAGCTCGAAGCAAAAATGATCTCGAGCAGAGCCTTCTAGAGTATAGAGCCATAATCATCATGACGTATTTTTTAGAAGCTTTTTTAGTGGTATAACTTTTCACTGATTTCCATAGGAATCCATAGTAAAAATGGTGTTTTTTAGCTTAAAGTTTTGCAATGAAAAAAGCAAAACTGTTACAAAATATTTATACAACAGTGTTCTACATATCTTTAGCAGCAATATATAATAAGAGAATATTGGTATTAAGTAAATATTAATTGCAGAAATATTAAAATTAAATTATTTCTAAAATATATTTTTCGAACTTTTATTTTGAAAAATACATCAAAGTTGGCTCTGACGAATTAAAATAATACTTGCTACATTTATCTTTAGTTTTACTAATGTACGTTAGATGTCACAGATTTATACAGAAAAATACGAAAAAAATTGTTTAATCACAAAATTGTAACACGTTCTTAATATTTTGAGAATTTGTTTTGCTTTTCCTACAATTTTTGAACTTGAAATTTCCCCAGGTCGCAATTTTTCGTATGATTTTTCAAAATGTTTACTGCCATCACTGCCATCTATGTAATGTATATTGACTTAATTCACATGATTTGTAGTAAGCTTTTCTTTTTAATTTGACCAGAATGCTGTTGTTATGAACTTTTTTTTATATTTTGGTTTAAATAAATCCATTATTACAAGAAAATGAAAACGATTTACTTAAACGATATTCATATATGTTGAAATTCAAACATTTATGAAAATATTTCAGAAATCATAATCGAGAATTGTTAATGTTTTCATTTACAAATTTGTCTTTGGAAAAAAAGTGATTTCCCATATGTTTTATGCGTTTTACTATGGAAATCTTAGTTTTTTCCTCGTTTCTAATTCCCTTATAAAAGCTCGGTTTTTTAGATTATGGCTTGTATAATCAAGGTTGCTTTGTCTCGAGTTGAAAATATCGAATACGAAAATGATCGATTTTTGAAACAATTTTATTTTATAATCGGGCATCAAATTTATTGATTTTATGATCAATTATGTAACACGTTTTCTAACCCACTTACTTTATAGTGGCAGCCTGCAACGGTATAAATTGTTTACATTTTGTATCTAAATAGTTATTTAAAATTAAGCCCAAAATAACAAAGTAAAAATGTCTTAAAGTGGTTCAAAAAGCTAAGCTTTAATGAGTCTGTGAAAATGGCTTAAACCAATAAAACACAGAAAAATTAGTTTTGAATGGAAAAAAATTCGAAATTTCCAGATGGGCTTGTGACTTTCCTTAAATCTCATTAATTTTTTGAAGGGTTTGGCATTTAATGTTCAATAATAGGTTTTGCACTCCAAATTCAACCTTTTACAAATCAAGTTCATCAATTTTCAAATGAAATTCATCTTTATCAAAAACATATTCGTTCTTTTCCAAATCAAATTCAACCTGCCAAATTCAAATTCATCATTTATGAAAATATCACGTTGAAATAAAAAACATTGGATTGAAGTCCTTTGACTCATTGATAATTCGTATTTAGAATTTTTGAGATACTATATGATCAATATTTTTGAGATTATTTCGAAATTATTGAAAATGTTCAAATTATTCCAAGTTTTTGATATTGGTCTGCGGCGTAAAAATTGTTTTTCTCAATTCAATGATGAACAAGGAAAAACCAATTGTGTATAGAGGTAGGCGGAGGAACTAAAATTGACTGCCACCTGTTTTCCTTAACCAGCGTCTGAATGAGAGAGTCTATCGCAATTTCTCGTGAAATGGGTAGCTGTTGGTTTCTAAATTTTTCCTTTTATACCAAAGAACCATATACATATGTATGTACATGTTTCTAAAACGAAAAACCCTAAATAACCCTCTATATTTTTGTATTTCTAAATTATTTAAATTTCCATATTCCTAAAATTTACAATTTCCATATTTGTTAATTTTCTAAATTTCCAAAATCTTAAATTAAATGTATTGTATTTAGTATTAAATGTCTAAATTAATTAATTCCTAATACAAGTTCTAAACTTCAAAAATGTTGTAAAAACTCGCTAAATATCAGGATTCTTAAATTTGACGAATTTCTAAGTTTATACTAACTACATAGATTTAGATCTTTAAACTCCCATTTTCCATTTTTACCTTCCCAAATTTGCAATAATTTTATTAAATTCTAATATCCCCACAAACTTCTCAATTTTCCTAAATTTCCTAATTTCTTATCTTTCCAAACTATTTACATACGTTACAAAATTCGTTAGTTTCTAAAATCAATAATTCCAAATTCCAAATAAACGATGAATTTGAATTTTGTATTTGTAAAATCCTAAATTAATTTTTCCACTATTAAAATTTTCAAACTCCAGAATTCTTAAATTTGATAAAAGTCTTATTTAAGCTTCTAAGGGTTTTCGCTTTCTAAATTCCTGACATATTGCTGTGCGCCTAACTTCGATTTTTTTGACTAAATTTTCGACTTTTCATTTCAAACCAACATTACACTATTCACCACCAGGCGCCCAACGAAAAGTCTCCTCGTGAGGTTACTTTTCAATTTAGTTGTCATTTATAGAAAGGGTGCTTGGATTAATATGCGTTTTGCAAAATTTTAATTTGCACAGTGTTTTGTAGAATACTAACGCTGATGAGTAATAAATTCAGTTTGTTCACCATTATTATTGATAATTATATTTAGCGCAATTTACGCACGACATAAATCTTTTATGGAAATATTGTACAAATTAAAAAACCAGCCTCATGTTTCAAAACGTTTCTAAAATAAGTATCTCCACTCTGTCTTCATCTGGCCACATGTAATCGAGTCGTAATTGTAAGCATATGATATTGGTAAAGTAATTTTTTACTCGATGTATCAAGCACCAAATGAGGTGAAAGTCCATACCAAATTTATACAGACACTACTGGGAGTAACGAGTATTCGGTTAGGTAGGTCACAACTTCAACTTTAAATAATGGTACTTACACAATTTTTGTGTTTAATAATGAAAATTAATTTCGTTTAGATGTGCTCCGTAAGTCACTCTTTCACATAAATTTCGCTATACAATATTTCACCAATAATAAGGACTGTATCGAAAAGAAAGTATCCACAAAAAAAAGCCATTTTAAACACAAAAAACCAATTTTAAGTATTATAAAATGATGTTTTATCATAAGCAGACTTCTAATTAGCAGATTTTATGTTTAAAACATTTGAGAAATTATTTTCTAAATACATAGCGAATTTTTAATTTGATGCCTTTACTTAGATTCTGCACAGTAGTTTTATTCATTTGTCTGGTTGCTTTGGACTAACTTTTTGAACTTTGCTAAATTTTCTGCTAGTTTACCGTTATTTTTCAAGTAACGCTTCGCAATTGCCCAATATCTTTCAATTGGTCAAAGTTCTGGTGAATTTGGCGGAGTTTTTTGTTTTTCCACAAAAGTGATGCAGTGGATTTTTAACAGCTCCAAATTTATTAATGGGCAGTTGCACGGTTTTAACATGCAATTTTTTGTTTTCACTTCGTTTCGGAACTTTATGTTTCTTATATGTCTTCAAGTCACGCCTTATTTTACCCACTGGATCATTCCTATGCTAGTACCACCCTCATAAATCTCTGACAGACATTGATTTGTTTTTGCGAATTTCACTTACAATTTTGGCTCTAATTTGGGATTGCTGACACCTTGTTTTCGACCGTTTTTTCGTAAATCCTTTACCGAACCATGTTCCCCAGACTTATTAATTATTTTTCTCACTGCATTTTTACTTATATTTTCGCGCTAAACTAAATTTCTAAACGAAACACCGTTTTAAATGCAAAATTTGTGCAAAATAAATTTAAGCACTTCTTCTTTAATTCGTGACAATATAACAACTGGGTAACAAATTGTAAAAATCACACGCAATATTTAATTACAAAAAGCTATTCTATCTAACGGCACTTTTCCGTTACAATAGAAATAGAGCAAGGCGAAGAAAACTAAATTTTTTTGTGGATACTTTCTTTTCGATACAGTCCTTATGTTTAATCACTCATTTTGATAGTTTTTCTTATTATTTGGATAATTTTATAACAAAACAAACAGATAAATATTTATCATAAAATAATATTGAATGACACGTGATGCACCTACAAATTCTGCGTATAGAGTCAGGAGCTCATAAAGAATTTTATGATGGACCATACCCGAACTGTGTGAGTGACGTTACTTTAAGGCTAGTTTTGATTCGAGTGTATTTTTGATTATTTTGTTTTTAACTACTAGTAACCATAAGAAATGACAAATAATAAAACAATATTCGACTTTAATTTGCTGGCGGTATTTTTCCGACTATCGCCTAAATGGTAGAAAGGTATCGTGATTGGCGATCCATTTTTGAAATCGCATAAAAATTGTTTTGCGACGGAAATTATGATAAGGGCCCCTATAGGTGAATGCCCTTTTTGAAGCAGCACAAAACCAAAGAAGTTTCTTCTTCCATAACCGTATTCTCTACTTTTCCAGGTTCAATTATTTTTTTTTTTCAATTTAAAACCACTTTAATTATTTAACCTTCAATTGGCAAAGGGTTATTTTAGTCTACAAAAGTAAATTCGATATGACACGTCAAAGGAAAACATAAATTTATTTCATTTGGTTTCATTTAATTTGGAAAAAGTTTCATTCCACTCGAAATTAGTTCCATTCTTTCTATAAAAGGGTTTATTCAATTCGGAATAATTTTCATTCATTTTAGAAATAGTTCACTTAAATGGGAGAATTCGTTTAATCCGAATTTTTTCAAAAACTATCAAAATTAATCAAATTGTTCAAGAAAATTAAAATTATTGTCATATTTAATTAAAATTTATATATTTTTGTACATAAGATTTTAATTTCAACTTTCTGTTAGGAATTATATGGTAAGTCAGATCATCTGTGGGCAGCACGGATTGGAGAAACTTTTGGGTCAGAGATATCTTCTTTAGTTTACCAGCGCTAAAATATTCTATCCGGTTTTATCGAACTCATTAACGACTTTGCAAGTCAAGTTTTTATAGCGCCAATAAATTAATTTAATATTTATTTTGTAGATAAATTTCTTTACGAAATATTGAGAAATTTAAAAAAAAAGCAAATTAACATGGCAAATCAACTTGCGCTTGAACCAAAATGAAAAGGAACAAAAATTCAAGCAGTATCCCTAGTTATTTCCGTCAAATAGTAATAATAATTCAGTTGACGTTCCAAAAATCGAAATTTAGAATGAAAAGCCAGGCACAGATTGTCTTATTGACTCTTATGCCATCTATGAACGACTGGTACGAACTAGTCGACAATTTAGAAAAGTCAACAATTTAGTCAAAAAAATCGACGTTAGGCACACAGTGTGAATTTTAGAGTGAAGTTCAGGGTTAGTTTGAAATAGGGGGTTCCAGTGAATTTTAGGGTAGGTTGAATTAAAGGGGTTATTTTAGAGTGAATTTTAAGTAAAATTTGAGGGTTAATTTTAAAATGACTTGTAGGTTTAATTTAAGAGTTATACCACAGATAAGAATATCAGATGTTTCAAGCAGAACAAGTTTTTGGCAATTCAATCTGGAACCCAAAACCTGAAACTCAAACCAATTTAAATTATTTATACTGAGGTTCCATCTAGCCTTTAATAGAAGAAAGACAGTTAGTAGAGACACATTTTAATAAGCTCATTATTTTTTAGATGATTTCGCCCATTTTTGCTGTAAAAAATTACAATTACAATTTTTGCTTTAATAATTTAACTTTACAATTTAATATTACAAATAAATTGTTCAATAAAAGCAAATATTTGTTCAAAAATATTTATATTTATTTACGATAGATGGTGTTACGTGACTCATTTTTGTATTATTTTGAGTCCAAGATAAAATATTAGAGACACATTTAATATTGGGTTCCAGTTCATAAAACCGCAAAATCATTCGGGCTTGGTTCATCTGATATTCTTATCTGTGGTTATACTTATTTAAAATTAAGTCGAAATTCTAGGAAGAATTTTAAAGTAAATTTGGGGTAAATTTATGATGTATTTGATGGAGAATTTGTATTGATTTTGGGGAAAATTTTAGGATGAACTTTTTAAGGCTGGGTTGTAAGGTAAAGTTTAAGGCGCGTTTTAAGGTGATTTTTTAGCTAGGAAGACATTATATGGTAAATTTGGCAATAAATTTTAAATCACCCTAATATTCACTGGAAAACCCTATCTAAAACTAACCCTGAACTTCACTCTAAAATTCACTCTAAATGTCAGGAATTTAGAAAGCGAAAACCCTTAGAAGCTTAAATAAAAATGTTATCACATTTAAGAATTCTGGATTGATTTTAGAAATTAACGAATTATGTAACGTAGTTTGGAAAGAAAAGAAATTAGGAAATTTAGTAAAATTTTTAAGATTTTTATTGTGGGAATATTAAAATTTAATAAAATTATTGCGAATTTGGGAAGGTAAAACTGGAAAATGGGAATTTAAAGATCTAATCTAGTTTATCAACATTTTAGAAATTTAGAATTTGTATTAGGAATTATTTAATTTAGATATTTAATACTTAATACAATACAAAATTAACAAATATGGATGTAAATTTTAAGAATATGAAAATTTAAATAATTTAGAAATACAGAAATATAGAGTGTTATTTAGGATTTTTGGTTTTAGCAACATGTACATATGTACATGGTTCTTTGTGTAAAAGGCAAAATTTAGAAACCAACAGCTACCCATTTCACGAGAAAATGGGATGGGCTATCCCATTCAGTAGCAGGTTAAGAAAAAGCAAGGTGCCAGGCTTGTTTAGTTTCTTCCCCACCTACCAGTACAAACAGTTAAGTTGTCACTGGTTCATCATTGAATCGAGAAAAATATGTTTTACGCCGCAGACCAATATCAAAAACTTCAAATAATTTTAAAATTTTCAATAATTTCGAAATAATCTCAAAAATTCTAAATATGAATTATCAATGAGTCAAAGGCCTTCAATCCGATGTTTTTAAGTTTAATGTGATATTTCCATAACTGATGAATTTGAATTTGGCAGTTTGCATTTTATTTAGAAAATAATAAATATGTGGTGAATAAAGGTGAATTTGATTTGGATAAAGATGAATTTCATTTGCGAATTGATAAATCTGGTTTGTAAAAGGTTGAATTTGGAATGCAAAATCTATATCTTATATACGTATTGTTTGAATTTTATATTAAAGATGAAAATAAAACAACAAGTTAACATAAATTTAAGGATTTCCATCGTTATATTCAAATTTACCAATATTCACAGCAAGAATATATTTGATATCTCACGTATGAGAAGTTAGTACGAAATTTTCATCTGGAAAAGGCTTTTTTCAAAATGTGTGTCTCGGCTAAAATTTAAAGAAATGTTCATTCCATCCAGAAAAAAATATTCAAAATTCTTAACCAAACGGTATTGGATACATTTATAGTGAATAAACACTAAGCGGTCCAATTTCAATTTCTAAATATCTTGCGCCGACCTCAGAAATGTCCCCCTGAAATGGTATATGGTATCCGACTTCTCAACACTTATGCAATTAAACAAAACCGCCCTAATTAAGAAATCACCTGGCTTAAGGATGAAAATGAACCGCAACGGAAATGTATAACGAAACATAATACTTACAATGAAAAGCGACCAATTTCGAAATTTGTTGCGCCGATCTCAGAGATGAACTCATATGAGTGAGAAACCCAATCGACATCAGCAAAATATCGCATGCAATTCAGTGATAACGAAAAAAGTTACACAAAATAAAAATCGTATTTGGAAAATTTCCAAAAAAAAATCTTGAACAAAAATCTCGAAAATTGAGATTTTTACAATTGGTCCGATTATAATTTTAATTGTCAATGTTTTCAAGACGAGATATTTTATCCGAGAAATTTTGTTCGAGATAACCTTTTTCGAGATTTTCCAAATGGTGAAATTTTTATTTACGAGCTTATGCTTTTCGGCATCTGTGCCCAACTTGAAGAAGTTAGTGGTGCATGTCTTTAAAACTCGCTATACAACTGCTCTCTTACCTACCTATTAACATTATTTTAGCAACTTGTCACGACTAAATTTTCTACTTCGTAGCACTTTCCGTTATCTGGTTAAATCTAAAAAAGTTATTCTGTTTTGTGTTCTCTGTTAAGGCAAATTTCGGGATCGTATTTTAGAGAAATTTGATTTCCAAGTTTTTAGTTTTTCTATAGATATCGTGATACGATACGAATTATTATCACTGACCTAACCTAATCTGTTTAAAATTCCCAGGCATCGAGATTTTTGTTCTGAAATTTTATTTTTCGAGATTTTCTGGGATCAAAATTTTGTATTTGAGAATTTATGTAAAATGTTTTTTTCAAAAAACAGCTGGAGTGATTTTTTTGTTGAACATTGTAAAAAAGTGATAGCTTGTCGTACTAGTATTGCAATCCCGTTTCCAACTTATATAGTTGTGAGATATTCAAGGAATAAATTTGCGTAATCCATTGTTTCAAATACCGAAAGTGGTTTGAACACTTTACGATAGGAATTATTATATAAGAGCTTTTATAATATTAAACTAAATTGATAACATTCCCAATTTGTGAAAAGCTTTTAACCACTTCGTAGTAATTGTGTTTAAATTGTTTGCGGCTCCCTTGAATTGTAAAGTTTGTTTATTTTTGAAAGGCTTGGAAATTCTGAAGAAATATTTTATAATTACGTTTAATACGTTTATTGACCAAAAGCTTTAAAAATTCTATGAAAATAGATTTTTTAGTTTTATTATATTTAAAACTACCGAATGGATGGCTCAATTTAAAATCTTGGGTAACCTTAAAAAAAATTAAGCTTAAAGCTCAATTTTTACACTTTTGTTATACTTCTCAAATTCATAACCTTTAAAGGTTTTTCCGTAATGAACTTGATATTACGTCTTAATTTATGCGAGCTTTTGTTCCATTATTTTATACCTGGTATAAGCCAACTTGACTGCCTTTGTTCCTGCAACATAGAGTCCTTGAAACCCTAAAAAAATTATTTTGGAACAAATTAATTGATTCAAAGTTTTCGAAGGAAGCTAAGATCCCCAAATTAAGTGTTAAAAGGCTTTTAATTTTTTTTTCTCTGAAAATAACTGTTAAAAAATGAAAAAAAAATCATAGAACTTCATAGAATTTCTCATAATTTCGGTTGTCTGGACCTCTGGACCAAACAAATTAGTTAATGCCCTTTTTCAAAATCCGATATTATACAACCAAGTGCTAAAACTTCAGGTAATTAGTAGATTGAATATCCAACTACTCAAATCGTTTAGGTTCAAATTACCAAATTTTATTAAACATTAGACTGTAAACGCGCAGCTAAAATATTCGATCCACCACAGAAAAGCCTGTTAACGAGCAAACAGTAGTTTTATTGTTAATAAGAGTTATACTGTGCTGTAAATTGTATGTGGTGACAAAATAGTTTCTGAATTTCTTAAATACATTTTTAACATAATGCATACAATTGTACCCGATATTTGGATCAAAACTGTCAATTAACCGATTAACCGACCGAATTTTAAGAAAATAAACCAAGTAATCGACTAACCCAATTATCAGCATTTTTTTAAAAATAAACTAGGTTTAGGGAATCCTAAAATATTAATAATATTTAACAAAAAACCTAAGCATTAAGCGTTCGAAATCCCAAACAAGATTTTATTTTTGTGACGAAGTTTGCCGCCACTGAAAACACTGGTTCACTGGCGATGGAAGTTGGGTGGATTGTGAATTTTCCATATTGTGTGATCTTTGTTTCGTCGAATCAGAAAGTTTGATTTAATTTTTTACGCTTACAGACGAACGCTGACAAGGCGTTCAATCTGATGATATGACCGCATCTAGCTGCTAATTTAATGAAACGATTTCCGATTCTCCGTGAACAGTAGATGAGTAGGTAGTCCAATATTCTCAGCGAGTTCCATCTAGTAGGGCAATCAAGAAGAAGTTTAAATTGTTTGTTTTTCTGTTTGTTTGTTAATTTTGTAGATGGATTCCAATCTATATGGTTATTGTTTTACAAGTACAGTGCAGTGGCCTATATTTCACATTCCAATGTTTTGTAAATAAAGTTGTTTTAAATTAAGAAAAAAATGTACCGTATCGGTTCATTGTGAATCTATGAACCTAAACGGTTGTCACCCCAATTACCAAGTGAATCGGTTAACATTAACCGGTTTTGAAAGCCCTAATCAAAATATTCAATCAATGTTTTGATTCAAATATCGGGTTACAAGTGTACAAATGACAAATGTGATCGAATGCTAGATGTCTCAACAACATCTTAAATATATTTTACAAAAATAATGTTATATGATCACAAAGTATTTCACTCTACTTCCTCTCGACTTCCTCTTGTGTATATGTGGCAACAAAACTACATTGTACCAAGATTTAATTCTTTCGGAACTCGAACGGAGCATTTTTTTTAGAATCTAAATTTAGATATTGATGCACCGCGATTATGACAAAACCCGACCTCAATTTTAAGTGTAATTAATTTGCACCAAAACAATAAACAATCCAAAATCCATTAAGTATAAGTCACACGCAAAAAACTCAATAAATTGTGTCGAGTATAATCAAAAAATTCGATATCACAAAATGAACAATCAATTTGCCCAAATAGCCAGTAGCAGCAATACACACACACAAAAAAAAAAAACTTGCAAACTCAACACAAAATAACGAAACGGATATTTTTTTTAACCTCCACAATAATGTTCATAATTTTATGCTTATCGCCTTAATCTCCTTAAATCCACTCGTGTAATATACATAAAATCTATTGTCCTTTTTACAAAAAGGATATACATATATACTCTATAAATCGATATCTATCCGTCTATATCTCTGTGAAACATATATTTATTCAATCCATCTACATAAATTGTCGGTATTTATGTTATAATATGTGTATCCGTATAGAATGTCCTTAAATATAGCAGAGCAACAAATCGTCAGAGCACCAGTAAAAAAAAATGAATGTACGTGTGTGTGTGTGTGTGCTTATAACCCCAAGAGATTTGTAATCAAAAAGTTACGAATACAAATGGGGAATAAAATCAGACTTTGCAGAAAAAAAAATTTGTTTTAAGGACATCGAACGAATGATGTAGGAACAGGAAAACTATTTTTGGTGTTTATGTTTATCTCGATGTCGATTTAGGAGTCAAGATTATAAAAAAATGATTTTATTATTGTTTATAGCAAGTTATATTTTAATGTATTGCTAACAAAGACAAAGAGAATTGAAGCCCTAAATCTGCTGCAATTGCTTTCTTCCGTATTGATTTTGGAAGAATTTCCTCCACGGTTAAACAGTGTGTCAATAAAAATTCTCTCGAAGTTATGAAGAATTGGATCGATTTTCTTATTTAAAGGTGTTCGTCGTTTCACGAAACGAAATAATTCAATTTCAGCTGCAGATCGACATCTGCAATCGTAATTTATAAAGAAGTTTTTTGAAGATTCTTTAATTCGATATTTTGTTAAATCAAACTGCATCTTCAAACGCGATTAAGTTTTAAACAATAAACTTTGTTTCTAATTTCTGAAACCATAATATGATAAAACTTCTCCACCTCAACTTGAATGGTAAAGTTTGGAAAATTATGTTTAATTTTTAACACATTATTTATTAAAACTGTTTAAGCTCTCTTCAAATTTGCCTTATTTCGTATATTTTCGCCACGGTCTTCTAATTTGAATCAAATGTAATTTTCAAAATTTTTAAAATTGACAGAAATTGAAGTGTCATTGTAATCAGAGTTCGAATTAATACCATTTGGAAGTCAAAATTAAATAAATTAATTTATATTCTTTAAATTATTTTTATAAATCATTTAAATCTGAAAATTTCTAAATCAGGCTAAATTGAACTACACTGTTTACCAATTTGAAATTTGTTATGGTATCTATCGGTATGAATTAGTTTGATAAAGTTTGAACGCGTCTGATTGTTTTTAAAGGTTACAATCCCTTAAAATGGCCGATAATGGCTCAAAATGAAGTAAACTAAAAACTTTAAACTATTTTTCAAAATCAAGCAAAATTCTTGCCAGAACCTTCTTTTGAGCCACATAAGAGTTGGCTGGATTCCCGGCTGGCACAAACTCTGTAGAAAACACAAACAACTGGTAATTGTCACATGTAGAAATCATATTTACTGGTCTTTCGATTTCGCCTCAGTATTACTGTTCGTTGGCCTTATTCGCAATCCTGACAAGTATAACTTGCTAAACAAAATGTTTCTGCCGTGTCAAACTAAACTCAAACACAACCTCTGAACATAACGAAAATATCCATCTGTGCATTATATACACATCATTTGAATTACGAATTCAATAAAAATCCATTAAAATTCCAATACCTAATCACATATCTTCCCACTCTAACTATTTTATGTACCTCCAACATATCCAGAGAGGAAAAATAAGTAAAATCCTTAAAATTTACATTATTTCCTTACATGTTATTCAAATAAAAAGGATATAAAAACTATTTATATTATGTAACTATATCTATCCATATAAGACTTTGTGCCCCATGAGAATTTGACCAAATGATGGACACAGATGTGGGTTTCGGCATTTTTTATTCAATTTTCGAAACTAATCGAATTTCTTTTATTTGGGAGATGAAATGAATTTGTTTCCAGTTTCCAATGTATAGGGTCATGTTATGTGGTGAATACCGATCGTTCGGTCCTATTATTTCCGTCGAAGTGAGCTTCATAAAATAAAATGAAAATGATGTAAACTTTCATCATCTTTAGAAATATTTTGCAATACCCATACTAACAATTAAAATGTGTGTCCTGAAAACTAAAAGGAAACTGTCTTTATCTCAATTTTAAATAAAACATTTTTTTTTGTAATGCTTGAAAATAGTTTTAGAATGAAAAATAAGGAAAAATAGGAAAAATGAATGAAGATGTAAAGGATGCTCCCCCGCACATTTGCATTATCCTTAAATCATTAAACGTAAATTTAACTCTCCTTAAATTGTTCAATATCAAGACAATATCGTAAAACTTAAGCGGATCGACTTAATTCCCAATCGGCCAATTTTATTATTATATCCTTTTTATATATTTTCCCCTAAACACCTTATATCAATAGCAACTACAATACATATTTTTGCAAAAAATTCAAAATCGACATGTGTAATTTTTGACATATGCAAAATAAAATATAAACTCTATTACCACCCTCCCTTCTCGTATTTCTTGCGACAGAACATTGCAAAAAAAAAAAGAAAAGGCAAAATAAATAAGACAAAAATCCTGCGACAAGGAACAAATATTATATATGTATGAGTATGTATGTATACAAGAGTAAGGGGTTCTCCCGGTAAACAATAAAACAAAAAATTATGATTCGCTGCGGGCTAATACACTATACTATATGTAGTATAAAGAATTGACTGATTATGATATGCAAAAAGGATACATATAAGGAAGGCACAGTGGAATAAATAAAAAGGATATTTTTATTTAAATACATACAGTGTTCTGAAGGATTAGATGTATTATTCCCTGACCTTTAAATTATTTAAACATGACAATATTTACATACGACAAAAAGGAATATTTAAATTAGGATTTATAAAAAGGATATGTGTGTATGTGTACATGGTGGAGACATTACGGTTAAGTGTTTTTTAGTTTTATATGGTTTAAAATAATGTTCTATAGATTTTAGCTGGGTTTTTATTCAGTAACAAGAGACGTAAGCTCTTGCCATGTTTAGGCCGGTAAGTAAGATGGTGGCAGTTATTTTTGAATTAATTTTACTGAAAATACATTTTCCTTATAGTAACAATGATATTTATTAATACTTTAGGACGTCGATTTCGAATAGCTCCTTCGGTTCTTTTTTAATAGCTAAATTTCACAGAACAAACTCCCTTACGCCAAATTATTCCACCAATTTATCTCTCAGGCATATTTTTATGACAGTTTCATTTTTTCTTAAAACCAAAGCCTTCTCTGGACATTTTTGTGTAAACATATAAAGAGTGTATTCATTAACATTACCTATACATTATAACGATATTGTAACAATGACAGCTAGCTAGCAAGGCCAACACAATTTACATTTAGCAAAGTAGAAAATTACAATCTAAGTTTATGAATGCTTTTTGGTTACAATATTATTAGAGTTCAGGAACACAATCCAGCCTTTTCTGTCTTAAACGTGCTGTTATTTTAATTTGTAAAATCTTAGTTATATGTCGTAAGAAAAAAGCGCTCCTCACGAAATTTGCGTACTGTTTACTGACATAAATGGCACAAGGAAAATTGCTCACACAGAAATATGCTCGCACAGAAAAATGCGCACATGGAAAATTTCGCACACAGAAAAATAGGATCTGTGTCAAAATCCAAGAAATTAAATCCAGAAAATAAAATCCAAATGTATAAAATCCAAAAATAATCCAAAATGTTTTGATAAAGTTTGGATTTTTTTTTTTTTGGATTTTCTTTAGTTTAGAACAGATATCAGATTGTATGTGTGTTTTCTTTTTTTTTGGCGGTGGGAGGAGATCTTCTAAAGAGTTTTACCTGTAAACCATAGACTGACAAGTATGACTGTTGGATTTTTACCAACTAAAACCTCCCTCCAATACCAGTGCCATACAGCCCCACGAAATCCAGCAAAAGCTGCACTTCTACCCATTGACAGTTATAGCACGGATGAACTACCGAACCTTTCCCTTTCGAGCCTCCTAAGCTGTTGTATCACGTCTCAGATACTTCCACTCACAGCGATCCAGGTTTCCTCACAATGTAACATCCTTTGCAATATGTTTTCAGGAGTAACATGCTCTCCGATACTTCTCTCAATCACATGTCTTGCTTCTGCAAACCGTGAAGATTCGAAAAATATATGCTCCACTGCTTCACACTTCTTTCTCGACCTGAACAAATACACTCGGAAACAGCCTTGTCCCGTTAAGAGTTGAGAAAGATAGTAGTCCGTTCCATTCAAACTCCAATTTGAGGAATCAAGCGATGAGTCCATCGGCCTTTGCTTGATTGGCTCCATCTAGTTTGCCACTCGGTTGTAGTTTCCTCTCGGGCAATCTTCCTCCTTCTGAAACATTCACATCGCTGCCACGTTCTTCATACAACCTTTCACGCTCTTTAGCTAAGAGGTCCAGCGGAGGCATTCCTGCGATTACACATACTGCATCGTCTGAAACTGTTCGAAACGCGCAGATCACCCTTAGAGCGCTAAGTCGATAAACGGAGTTTAATTTATGCCTATACGAAATTTTCATTTCGTCAGCCCAACTTGGAGTTCCATACATCATTATTGATGAAACCACATTGACTAAGAGCACTCTTCGTTTTTGTTTTGCTGCGTTTGTATGCGGCATTATTCTAGACAGTGCGCTGTTTACAGTAGAGGCCTTTTTTGCAACATTATTCATATGCTCCTTAAAGTCTAATCTGCTATCAATTGTTATACCTAGATACTTAATCACTCTACTGAGATCCAAATCTATATACATATGTTTGGGTTGGGTACTAAACCTTGGTTTCCAAAATTTTGATTTTACAAAATCTTGGTTTTATAAATTCTGGAAAATGGAGGTTTCATTAACGAAGCGAAAATAACCAAAAATATAAATTGGGGAATTTAATTTTAAAATAAATATACATAAAAAGAGAGATTATAAGCGACATTTTGTAAAAGCAAGATGTTGAAAATCAAAATTTCGGGGCGCTCCCAAATAATTTTGAAATTCACCCCAGTTGGCTTTTCGATATTTAGATTATTTCCTATTTGGATTTCGACATTTGGATTCTTTCGAAAGTTTGGATTTTGTCACTTTTGGATTATTATTTTTGGATTACGATACACATCCAGAAAAATATTTACCTAACCTAGAAAAAAGCGCGCCAGAAAAAAACACACAAGAAAAAAGCGCTTAGGAAAATAACGCACGATCAAAAATATTTGAATTCATTTAATCCGTTTTGAACCTTAGAGTGTATGGCTACTGCCCCAAATTGCCGCTTTATTTATAGAAATTTCAGGATTTTCGGAAATCTATGCGAACGTGGATTAAATCCTAAAATTGGCCGTTATCTGTGAAATCATTTTCACATAAATGGAAATCATTTGACAAAGTTTTATCACAGCAAAACAAGTATTTGACCAATCTGATTCTCCCAAACAAGAAATTTAAAATCTATTATATGTTTTAAACTGTCTAAGATAATTTTATTCGTTAGGTATCTTAGAGGAGGAGGCTGCCTTGCTGATTTGCAGTGCGCTTTTTTCTTGAGAAAATTTACGTATATCGGTAATGTTCTTGAGCTGAGTTCCAAAATTAATTAATTAATTACAACATGCTTTGACGTGCATAAAAAAGGTTATCTTTAAAATCATTCAAAAAAGCCACGTCATCGATTATTTTTATTTATAAGACTTCTACACGGCATAGATTTTTAGTTAGAAACATGTGATGAACTTTTTGACGTTTTCATTTAAAAGTTTCATGGAACTCAAATTCAGAAATTTATCATAAAATTTGGAATTCTTAAATTTTGAACAAATTATAATTTAAATGTTAAGATTTTATAAAAAATTCTAAAAGGTTGGACGTGTTACGAACAAATAATTTTGCAACCGCGCACGGCCTAAAGACAACATGGCGCAACGTTGTGAATCGTCAAATTGTGGTAGACGAATGTGCTTATTCTCCTCCGTCATTGTAGAACTGTTATCTCGAAATTTTTCGTTGATTCGCGTCACCAATTTTTCCAGAGCATTAAGAGGGCTGTTGACACTCATTGTTGTTGATATATGGAATTCCCAGTCAGCACAGGTATATTCTAATGTGTACCGGTACCAAACAATCCATTTGGTAGGATGCAGGAAGCTAAATTTAGTCAGTAATTTTAGGGATCGGTATATAATTCTGTTTTACAAAATTCTGTTTTGACAAAATTCTGTTTTTTTAAATTCTGTTTTATAAAATCAACATACACATTCCCACAGGCACAGCATTATACTTGCGCACATACCTTCTTACACATACAAATACGCACACATATATACATACAGACACAAACCCAGGCATACACACAAAATCCACGGACAGGCATACACACAAAAACCACATCAACACATACACACGCAGTGATAAATAACCAACAAATAAATTTAATATTTTTTATTTAATTCAATTTTAACAAAATTATCAATTTAAAAATTTTAAGCAATTTTATATACTAGTTTTTTGGGTTTATAAGGATAAACTTATTGCAATCCTTTTAAGAAAATCAAGCTTCCCCATCATCCGACGTTTTTTTATAATTTTTCAATTTTTTTGCTCTTTTGTATGATCGATATTTTCTTTCTAATGTGATTCCCCGATTTTATTTTTTCCACCTGCATTTTAGACATTATCATTTCCTTTGATAAATCTCTTATCAATTTATAAAGCCCCGCATGGCGTTTCCCGACTACCACTTTCAAACGTCGGTGCCACGCTTCAACGCTATTTTGCGTTCTTGAGAAATACTCCGTTCCGGGTTTGTTTTGGTTCACTGTCCAAAATACTGGAGAATATAAAGACTGATTTCTTGTCATTAAATAATTTTTTTCAAACCAGTTTCCAAATTTTTTAGATTCCCTGTGCTCAAAGTTTTCTTTTAGTTCCAAGTAATATGAATTTACTTCATCTTCCGGAACAAAGGCTAGGCTCTTTATCATCCTAATTTCCAACGAGAATGATACGGAATTTCCATAAAGTTTCTTCATACCTTCCTTTTGGATTTTACGCCATAAAATTTGGCCGAAGTGGAACAAGCATCCCTTCACATTTGTGTTTGGAAAAAAAAATTTAGTCGATGAGATAATGGCTTTTTCAAAATCACACACGATTCTTTGTAGATTTGCTTTAATTTCAAATTTTAAAAATAATTTTTTTAATTCAAAAAAAGTGGTCGTATAATTTTAAAGTTTTTTTGCTCATTAAACAAAAAAGTAATGGAATAATTTCACCTTCAATGTTGCCGTGGATGGAAAATAATTACCGCATTATGGACGGTACCACTTCAAATGTACCATCCATTATCCAGCATGTTGACTCTGCTAAGAGTTGTAGAGATGATTTGGTACCCATTATGATAATCTTTTCACTGTCGACCTCAGGCTCACACAAGACAAACAATTCCCCTTCTAATTGCCGTAATTCTTCAGGGATGTCAATAAGGGCCAGATTTTGTGGCTCAGTAATTATATCTTTTCTTACCCGATGTATCTTCATTTTTTGGGCTTCCTTTGTTGGTAAATAAACTCTAACATCCGCAGGACATTGAACAACTGAATTCCTTATAATTTGGGATGATTTATTTTCTGATATTGTGGCTAAAGTTTTTATATTGTTGTTTGCAATGCAAACTTCCAGATCACTGGCCACTGGTGGATGCGTATGCTTTTCACATTGTTCTTTTACAACTTTGTGTATGCCATTTTCTATTACAGTGGTAACTCTGCCCTTACAGTGCAAGGGAATTCTTTTAGCGCAAGCCCAGCTAAAAGTTCCTTTTTTGTGCTTCCTTTCACAATAATAAAAAAAACCGTTAACGTTAAGTTTTTCTTGGCCTTTATTACTTTTGATGATGTTAACGTTCATTTTGAATTAATTTTTTACTTTTGTTTTACTATCTGTTCAGTATAATATGTATGTACAAAGAAAATAATTAATCTTTTATTTTTTCAACAAAGACAAAATCAGCAAAGATACTGCGTTAATACAATATTCCATACAGTATATACCTATGTACGAGTATATACATAAACACTTTGTCTGCTAAAAATTAATTTTGCAATTAATTTTTTTGCCACACACACACACACACACACCCACCCAAACACACACATACACACATACACACACACACCCACTCAAACACACACATACACAAACGCACACACAAACACACACAGCCACACAGAGTAAATAAAAATTATAACACATGTTTCATAAAATTCTGCTAAAAATTAATTCTGCAATTAATTTTTTTGCCGCAAAAAAATTAATTGCAGAATTAATTTTTAGCAGAATTTTATGAAACAGAATTTTGTGAACCAGAATTTTGTGAAACAGAATTATGTAAAAACAGAATTATGTAAAACAGAATTTTGTAAAACAGAATTTTGTAAAACAGAATTATAAAAAACAGAATTTCGTACCCAACCCGTAATTTTACTATATCGTCGTATTCAAATAAGAGTGTATTACATGTACAAATTATTAATTTGTTGGACGGTCGTGTCAAGATTTTAATGTTAAATTTGGCTTAATTTGTTTAAATAAAATTCTTGGCACACTTTGTGGGAAGGACTTTATTTAAAAAAAAAATTAAAACGAAATTGTGTATTGCTTTGGTAAAAAACGATTAGATTTAGGTTTGGATTTAAAATTTCAGAAAGCAACCCGCAAAGATTTATTTTTGAATTTAATTTTTGTTTGATGTGTTTCATATGAAGCAAATTCTAGTGGTAGGTATTGAAATTAAAAATCGGATTTGATTTAAGTAAATTCAAAAAATAATTGGATTTAGCTGAATCTTTTTTGGATTTATTTAATGCAATTGTTGTTGTATTTTTTTGTAAATTTACCAAAGCAATACACTTAGCATTGAAAATTTTAAAGCCTCTCCAAAAAGTTAGCGATTTGTAGAGTAATACTTTTATTTCGACATGACGATATAAAGTATGCTAATCCATCTACCACAAAAAACTGTGATATGAAAATCGTGTCGTTATATTTAATGATTGTTTGAATTGATTGGGCGCATCTCTTTCTAAAAGCCCGATACTGTGAAGAAAAGTGCATTGCACGATTTGTCCCGATACGAAGACCTCTTTATTTGTGGAGGTAGTCCTCGTACTTCCATCGGTAAATATTTCACCAAAAATATGAATCCAAAATTTGATTGTGGTACTGTTATTTACGACTACAACGATCGAAATGGGTAGTCGTGTATTGTTCAGACGTTTTCGCTCGAATGATCTAAAATACCGCTAGTGTTGTTCCAACAGCCAGATGGCACAACTCTCACAGGCTCCAAAACCTATCATTAGAGAAATTTAGCTGATTTTCCTTAAAATTTAATTTTCTATGAAATATGTAGGATAACAATCACAATATTATATTTAATTTAATGAAATTGTCAAAATATTTGATTTTGTAAATTAACTTTTAAATTTTTTGAATTCTAGAAATTTCTTCATAGTTACTTAAAATTGTAAGATTAATTTTTTTTAATTACCATTTATTACTTCAATTTGAATTGATTAATTAATTCGTGTAATTCTAATATTCAACCGGTTCCAAGACCATTTTGATGTGTTTTATAAAATAACAAGTAAAGAAATATATTAGTATTGCGAGCAATTATTCAACACCTCATTGGTAGATAGGTTCCCATTAAATTTTTTTTTTAATACATATTTAAAATTTTGTGAAAAAACAGAAATTCAACGTACTATTATACATACTCGTAGTTACCAAATCATGTGAAATTTTGGATTCGATAATAAATGAGTTTCGGCAAGGATATGATGTATTCATGCCGTACAAAACATTGTGAGCTTTGTTTGTCGGCTGAGGTCCCACATGCTGAGCAGTTTTCAATGGTTCAGTTACGAACTATTTTGTACGAATCAAAATCAATACTCCAAAAACTAATATATTGTTATGGATCAAGTTTAGGTCTTCAAAAAACAAAAAACACCTGCAAAGCAGCCAAAGCGAAATTCAGAACTATTATCAGTGATGTCACCAAATTATGTAAGAGGGATAATTATGAAATATTTATACCAATCCCCACCAAACCCTCCCTTTGGTCAAGGCAAAAACTTCAAAAGAATATTTCCGAATACCAGTTTTTATTCATCAGCTAAATAAAAGGTCAAATCAAGAGTTATTAAAAAAGAAGTCTAAACATCTCAAATTTCTCAACAAGGGTTAAGCAAAAAAATTTGATAAATCAACACACTAAGTCAGTTGTTGAAATTATGCATTCATCTCTTACCCATTATACGTGTAGAAGATTTATAAAAATTGTATACACACAACCCCAGCTAGTTAAAATAGGATTCCCATTTCTTCGAATCTATTCTATACAAACTTAGTGTTGTTACAGATTTGCAACAAAAATGTTCAATTGTACCTAGAAATTACCCTCTTGAAATTCTTATAAATCTTAAAATTAGCTTAAATTTCTTGAAATATTGACATTTTTAAAACTCTTCAAAATACCATATTTGTTTAGTTACTTAAAAAGTATTTCTTAAAATTGGTGCCTTACAGTTTATCGAAGTTTTTACTTTCTTTTAAATACATAATTTATATTTGCAAATTTGTTGAATTTCTTGAAACTTCTAAATTATAAAAATCAATCTTAAATTTTAAAAATTATTTATATAATAAAACAAAAAAAATTAATAATAATTAAATTAAAATTCTAAAGCCCGGTTTCACAAGAGAAATTGGCAGTTAAATAATATTTGCGCTCTTAATTTTTTTATGAATAAATACTACATCATAATACAAATTCAATGCAAGCTAATTTTATTTCTTTTTTACATGAACATTTTAACCGGAGGGCTAAATATTTGACTGACCAATTTTGTCCAGCTGAATATTTAGCTGAAGGTCAAATATTTCTTTGTAAAAAAAAAATTAATTAACTTGCATTGAATTTGTATTATGAAACAAACGCAATTTCACAAAAGAAGTAAAAAGTCGAAATATTATTTAACTGGAGATTATATCTCCTAGTTTTTTTGTGAAACCGGCCATTAAAAAAAATGTTAATATTAATTTTTTATAATCACAAAACTATTGAATCTCCTGAAATTATTTTAGAAATGAGATTCTTCAAATTGTTAATTTTTCTAATTTTTAAAATTATTTAATTATCCAATTTCATGAAAGTTTTTAAACAATTTTTTACAAATTTTTTAATTCGTAAATTTCTTAAACTGATCCAAATTCTTAAATTTTTAAAATGAATCTTGAAAGTTATTTAGCAGGCTTAAACCGCTTAAAAAAAATATTAAATTTCATTGAATCATTTCTTGAAATTCGTAAAACTAATTAACATTTTCTGTTTATTTTGAATTAATCTTCAAATTATTAAAGTACAAAATATTCGTAAATTTCCTGAAATTGTTATAAAAATTTGAAATTATTTAAATTCTTAAGGAGGATATCTAATATATTTATTTAAAAGCTTCTAAAATTCTGAAAAATCTTACAATTATTTAAAAATTATTATTTAGCCATTGTGGGATCCAAATCACAAAGAATTTAAAACGTCAAACACAACTCAATTTTACCAGCAAACTGAAAAGTTCTTCAAATTTTTATAAATATACTTTGTTCTTTTTTTGGACCTGCTCCAAATTATAGCGGTAAGTGCTCCGCTTTATAAAATTTACAAAAATTGTATATGGTAAAAAGTACGGCAAATCACAAATTTTTGGAAGTCATGTTCTAATTTTATGATTTTTATATTTTAAATGTGTGCGCTAATGAAAAAAAAAATATGTGGATTATTATTTTCTGTTGTTTTTTTAAAATACAGGGTGTCTAATATTTAAAAATTGTATACATATTATTTTGTATAATTTGCTACAGTAAAAAATTGAATTGTCTCAAAATTATATATGTAGTTGGGCCCGTTATAGAGATACGTGAATATGGAATAAAATAATTATATAAATGTTACCATTTTTAATTTCTTCCTTTGCAAAATGGCCGCCGAAATGTTCTTTTTGATTTTTTTCCAATGTGCATATTTTTTTTATCTTTTTCCTAATTTAGTTCATTAGACATATCACAAAATCAGCATGAAATAATTTTTCGTTTTCACTTATCTTTAAAATGAGCCCAACACCACGTACGTTAAATTTTAAATATTTGACACCATGTATCTGAAAAAATAACAACAACAATAAGAAAATCATCACTCAGTGGTATGCATTCAAAATACAAAAATCATAAAATTAAAACATGATTTCCTCCATATATTTGTTTTATTTAATTATTTAGTCTTATGCTCAGTTGAATAATAACGCACTAATCCTTTTGGCTCATAGGAAGATCGATCAAATTTTTAAGATTCAATTTCACACAATCCATCATTTATATCATTGTTCGATCTTTTTTGATTCTCTTAACAAATGGTCCTGAAAGTAGCAGTACACAACTCAAAGTAATTTTTCCTTTAAACCTAACTCTTTTCATTAGTTCACTATTCCATTTCCATTTCCATTCATCTTCGTCTTTAATTTTTTGAGAGTTTTTAATAAACGGCGTCGATATAACACCGTTTGTTTGGTGATTTTAATGTATGTATAGTGGATTCCAGCGATAAGTTTTCGAGATATAATTATGTTTTTGTAACTCTCGTTTTGTGAATTTCCACGCCCATGTATTGATTAATTTACAACTAGGTAAATCAATATTAAAATAAAACCAATCGATTAAAATGCCATTCAACTCTCATTTTAATATCCAATTTCTCAATATATAAAAAAAAAAAAACAATTTTATCAGAGACCATTATCCTTTTATTATACCGTTGGATATATTACATGTCCCCAATAACAAATCAATAAAAAAAGAAACATTGTTGCGATAATATAGAAAGAAGCTGGATAATTTTATCAATATTATGTGTACTCGTAAAAGTGACTTTTTATTAGCGGATTATTTGTGATCAGAATATTTAATCGAGATTATTACGATAACTGCTGAATTAGTAATATTTCAATAATATTAGGCGTTTTATGCATTACGATGTGTAATCAAATTTATTTGGGCAGTTTGAGATAAAGGTAATATACATAGAAAATTCAAATAGCTGTCCATGTATCGATGTGATGATTCCCTTGAAAACTATAAAAAACAATTTTAGTGCATACAGCAGATTGGAAAATGAATGAAAAAATAAAATCAAACATAAAAATTCACTAAATGCCTCTCTAGAGGTGAATTAAAGCAAAAAACATTTTATCCGTATATATATAGAGCTTATGGTACCTCTCTATAAATTATGTATAAACAGATTCAATTGGTTTTATTTAAGAATTTATTTATTTTTGCTAAGATTTTTTTTTTTTTTTTCGTGAGGGGTGTTTTAAATTTTGGCATGTTAAAAACCAGAAAATTACGATTTTATAGTTCAAAAATCGCGTATATATGTTATAAGAAGCAGCAATTCGGTGTGCGGTTATACACCTCCCTTGTGACTAATTTCATGTTTATTTATTTATTTTGCAATTTTTTCGAATTTGCCGCATGAACACGATTTAAGATGAATTTTTACTTGTACAAATCGGGATGGATAAATTCATTAAATCTGACTAATTCCGATATGAGTTTCCACAAAATATGCTAATGCATTAATTAACTGCCAACAATTGTTGAAGACTTGTAAATTTAATTATATTCACATCATAACAATTAAAGGATATCAAACATCCCCAATTTTCCTTTAATTATATAACAATTATAGAACAATAATAATTATCATTAAATTACAAAGACAATTATACTTCACATAACAAACGTATACATACATATAGTGAGATGATTTAAATCAAATAATCAAAATAACATTTCCTATTTTCATTTATCATGTATAGTCGTGTAGGTACACCAAACACAATATACAAAAAAATTCCCAAACTCACCCCCCAAAAGAAGTACGCCCAATCCAATCTATATATCTCTTTATTACATGTTGTGTTTATAACGATATCTTCATTCCTTCCCGAACTACCTCATTCAGTCAATATAGCAAAACATAATAATTTACTTTGTTTTTAGACGAAATATCATTTTTATAGTTTTTATGTGTGTTATCATTACTATTTTTATTATTATTATTATTTTTATTAGTGATAACAGTAAAGTAATGATGATGATGATACAAAACCATTCCCAGTCGTACAAGCGACGATGATGATTAAAATTCAATCAGTTATGTATGTTATATAGATATAGGTAGCCTCTCTATACTATCATCGTCATCATATGGTTTGTATCAATTTTTATTGAATATTATGCTATCGGTTGGTAACCTACCCCTCTCCCTCCCAATTAATCTTGAGCATATAAATACATAGTAATGTTTTCCGATATGTTGGCAATTTTAAATTATTACTATTGGGTTATAAATTTTTATTGGGTCATTTTCATTGTGCCCAATTTTACTTTTTTCTTGACAATGTGTTTTTGGTTATTGTCCGTTGTGTTGTAGTTTGTAGAGGATGAGTTGGTTTTTTTTTTGGGGGATCTGTTTAGTTGTAGGTATCTCTACTTGTTGTATTCTAGCAAAGGCATAAGCAAAATTAATTCTTTTTTTTTTAAGAAATTTCCCTCACTGTTCACTCATTTTTATGTGCCTCATAAATTCTCCTTAGTGCAACCAGAATATCCGGAATAAAAATATAGTCCTGCAAAATTAAAATATTATATACGAATTTAATAAATTAATTTGAAAAAAATAATGAAAGTATGAATCTAACAAAAAAATCTTGCTATTACATCATATATGAAAGTTAGTCCTTTCATATTATTGCAGGTGATTTAATTTTTCAATAAATGCTGTGTGTCAATGCATTAAAAACAAATAAGAAACACTGTCCTTTGTGAAACAATATTCTCATGTGAGAGGCGAAATTTAATGAGTAATATACCATTCCACTCCGAAATGCCAAATGCAGTGAGTTACCTGTATACGCCGCAATCCGTGATACGATTGGAACCAAAGATTTAGGTAACACCTGCTGAAGAATTCTAAATTATTTTATTCGCCCAATAAACCTCTAACTTGCTGATGCTAAACCTCCCGTCAAAATAATTTCTTTCTTTGTAAAGGATTCCGTTCCAGATAAAAATGGTGGTGCTAGTAGTTTACCGCAAAGAATAATACATAGATCAGCAATATTAGAAGCACGTTCTGCCATAACAACTTCATCTTTTTTTAAATAAGTTGTTACTCCGCAAACTCTCAAAATGTCTCTGCCAGGAATGGCACCCTCGAAAACTTCTGACATATGGCAAACTCCACCTGCATTGGATGAAATTTATTTGACTTTGAATATCCAGGTTGAATAATTGTTGACTACTTTAATTTTACAGACTTGTGAGTACTTTATCCGCCCATACACAACTTATTGACTTGTGTTATACTGATGAAAAACTAAACTTTGTGTAATTAAAAATTTCGGTTTAACGCAATAACCCCGTGATCGATAAGTCCCAACCATTTTTGGTCATCAGTTTGGTGAACTTTTGGTTTTTTTAAATGAATACTCAACGATATTAAACTAACATCTCGAAAAATTTTCTAATGGCTTAAATATTTAAGGGTGTTTTTGATACACTATGCATTTCAAAATTATATGTGCAGTGTGAACATTTTTTGTATCACAATATAAAATTGCTTCCAAAATTAAATGTGGACCATATGTTTGGAAGAAATATCTTTTATTAAATAAACTAAAGCATGTAGGTACCTCAAAATAAATAAACAATTTTTTTTAATTTTAATTCATACATAAATGAAACTTAAATTAAGTTCACAAAGGCCACAGAATTGCCTTATCACGTCAGGATTTTGGGATATCCCAACCTAAAAGTGCAAAAAAGGCTGTTTTGTCGGTTTTCAATATTTTACTGTATTTTTAGGGAATTTCAGCAGTAAAAACCAATGGTGCCATCGTAAACTACGTAAAATTCATCCCCTCTCATTTCATTTTTTTACGTCTAAATAACTTTATTTATCACCGAGATATCGTGAATTAAATAAAGCGCGCAATAATAATTTTGCATATCGTGGTTAAGGTGTGTGACGATAATTTCATACAAAAGTATGGGATGATTGGCAGTTTACGATAACACCATTAGATTTTACTGCTGAAATTCCCTAACAATACAGTAAAATATTGAAAACACATAAACAACATTTTTGTAATTTTAGGTTAGGATATCCCTAAATCCTGACGTGATAGGCAATTCTGCGGCCAGATTCGGATTCAGCATCGCAAAATACGTGGGAAATAACTATTCTTGTTTGTCTTACTTTTTTTTTTGTCAACCAGTGTTATATTTTTAGTTGAACAAAAATCCACGATATTTGTCCCATTTAAAGTCCTCTGAGTCGGAGTCAGAGTCGGATTCGGACTCGGATTCGGACGTGGATTCGGAGTCGAAGAAGCTAGAGCCGGATTTAGAACCACCAAAAATGGAAAGTTTTTCGAAGGCAGAGATGGAGCTGGAGCAGGAGCCGGAAGCAAAGCCATTGCCGGAACTGAAGCCCAAGCGGGAACTGGAATGGGAGCCGGAGCTGGAACCAGGGCGGGAGCCACCGGTTCTCTTAACTTTATTTATTTTCGGAACCGGAGCCGAAGCCGAACATTTTATCTGAGGCTTCACAGCGGTGTTAAAAACATTACTCATGGCCGGACGTTTACCTGGGTCTTGTTGCCAACATGCAGTAATTAAATGTTTTATTGGTTCGTGACAACTTTTGATTGGTGGTCGGCCGCCTTTCAAGACAGTGGCGCTGATGGAATAGCTGTCTAACCCCTTATATGGTATTTCCCGTGACATGATCTCCCACAGGATTATACCAAAACTATAAACGTCACATTTTTCGGTATAAATTTGACCTCTGAAGACCTAAGAGAATAACGAAAGTTATCGGTAAGTAGAATCCACGAATATAGTAGTTTGACGATCATTTATTTTCCAGCAGTTAAAAAAATCAGAAAATTACCTCAGGCGCCATATAATGTAAAGTTCCCACAGCTTGAGTCATTAAAGTATTCAGATTGGTGACCAAACCAAAGTCACCAATTTTCAACAAAGTTCTATCATTAAACAGCAGCAGATTTCCACTTTTTAAATCTCGATGTATCAACGCTTTTGGTTTAGTGGCATGTAAATAGGACACTCCTGCAGCGCACTGCTTAGCCCAGCTCATTTTTCGGTTAAAACTAATTGGACGTTTGTGTTGCTGAAGTACTTTATCCAATGAACCACCATCCGCATACTCCATCACCAGGCAAATATGATTTTTGTTTATGCATGCTGCGTACAGCGCCACGATGTTCGTGTGACGCACTCGGGACAATTGGCGAAGCTCAGTCAAGAAGCTTGGTTCTGCGTAACTTCGAAAATATTTCGCGGCAACATGATAACCCCTCCACTGTGATTTGTACACATCGCCAAACGCACCGCTCCCAGCTTTCTAATATCAGGAAAATTTATTAATTATTATTTATAGTACACGAGGTACCCCGAAAATCCTTACCCTTATCTTTTGGATCTCTCTACAATCAATTTCCTCAAATTGGCCCAAACCATGTTGTGCCATTTTTATGCATCTGTTTCCTGTCAAATAAAAAAAAAAAAATAGTTCGTATACCTAAATTTTAGAATGGGCGTCTAAAATACACTGAAAAAACATTTAATAAATTATCATTTAATTATTTAAATGACCCCACATCAAAAAAGTGAGTGTTCGGGAACTATGAGCCAAGCGAAGAGGTTAAATTAATTTGATTTGCTTGGAACTTCACGTCACATTCTACATACAAGTATATTTTCTACCAATGCTTTAAGAAGATTATATGCTGTACACCCAAACAATGCAGAATGTTATATTTACATTTAATATTAGTTAATGTTCATGGACCAACATCATTCGAACATTTAAGAACTCTAAATAATAATATATGTGTAACATACGAGATGCTATTAAACTAACCAACTATTAAATTTGCTTGAAAACGATGAAAATTGGGATAATACAATTGGCGATGCATCGATTTCTTCTGCACCACGTCAAATACGCACTCAAAAAAATTTATTGATTACCTCAAACAATTTTTACAACTAACCCCAAATTGCACATATATGTGAGATTTATGCTCTAAAAATAAGCAAAATATGTAAGCAAATATACATTTAAAACACCATGAAATATGCAGTACTACAAATTATAAAATATGAAACAAAAATTATAAATTTTATAATTTCGATAAATTCTATAATAACTTTTTTGAAAAAGGAATATACTTGTTCTTAAAATTCCCCAATTTTTTCTTCAATTCTAAAAATGTAAATTAATGAATTCAATTAAATCTACAAATTTTATAAACTATAAATAGAATAAATACTTAAATTTCTATAAAGTATGTAAATTCAATAAATTCGATTAATTATATTAATTCGAGTAATTGTAATATCTCTATAAGTACTACAAATGCAATAAATGCTTAAAATTTTTTAAATTTTATTAATTTGGTTAATTCTATAAACTGTTTAATTTTTTAATTTCAATAAAAGTTTTAAAATTTAATTTATTTTTCTTTGAATTCTATAAGCTCCATAAATTCGATAAAATCCATCAAATTCTGTAAATGGTATAAAGTCTTAAAATTCAGAAAGATCTTTAAATTCTGCAAACCTTGTAAATTCTGTAAATCTTACAAACTCTGTAAATGCGGTATATTCTATAAATTAAAAAAAAAAAATCGAGAAATTCAATAAATTTTATAAATTCTACAAATTTTATAATTTCGTGTGAGCACTATAAAAATTTATAAATTTTATGAATTTTATATATTCTATCAATTTTATAAATTCTAATAATTCTATAAATTTTTAATTCTCTAAATTCTACAAAAACTGATTTTAAACATTGGTTGACCTTTTTTAATTCTATTAACTCCAAAATTTTTATAAATTTTATTTATCCTAGAAATTGTATAAATCGCAAAAATTTTGTATAAATTCTATAAAGTTAAAAATTCAAGAAGTTCTTTAAGTTGTAAAAATCCTGTAAATTCTGTAAATCTTACAAACCCTGTGAATACGATATATTCTCTTAATTTTATAAAATCAACATTACAATTTCTTGGAATTTTAAGTCTATAAACTCTTTAAATTTATAAATTATATAAATTTTTATAAATTTTATAAATTCCACAAATTTTTTATAAATTCTATAAAATCAAGAAATATTGTAGGTTTTTAAAATTCTGCAAATTCTATAAATCTTACAAACCCATTAATCTTGCAACGCCTATAAATCTTCTAAGCTCTGTTAATTATTCTATAAATTATAAAAAAATTCGATATATTCAATAAATTTCATAATTTCTACAAATTTTATAATTTCTATTAAGCCTATGTTTAAACAATAGAAATTTATAATTTTATGAATTTTATAAGTCCTATAAATTTTATAAATTCTGTTAATTTTATAAATATTTGAAATCCTACTACTTCAATAAATTCTACAATTTTTGTAGATTTTAGGTTTTGTAAGTTCTGTCAAATTCTACAAATTCGTATTTGACTTATTCTAAAAATTGCATGATTCCTTCAAATTCTATGAAAACATAATTTTTATAAATTTTATATATTCTCTAAGTTGTATAAATCGCACAAATTTTGTATAAGTTCTAAAAATTCTGCAAAATGAATTTTAATTCAATAAATTTTCTAAATTCTATAAATTACATAAATAAATTCTATTAAGTCTAAAAATCTTTTCTCTAAATTGTTTAAAATCGTAAATTCTAAAAATTTTAAAAATTCTACTAATTCTGTGAATTTTGTAATTTCTACTGGGTCTATCAACCCTGTAAATTTATAAATTTTATAAATTTTGTAAATTCTACTAATTCTCTAATGGCTTTAAATTTTCTATATTCTTTCTATGGAAGAGTTCGAGTTCCTATAAATGGTTTTAATTCTGTAAGTTCTATCAATTCTATAAATCCTATAAATTCTACAAATTCTAAATAAATTTTATAAATTCTTTAATTTTTGTAGATTCTATGAGTTCTATAAATTGTTTCAACTCAGTCGGTTCTATAAATTCTACAAACTCAAATATGACTTATTCTTAAAATGCTATAATTTCTATTAATTTCATAAATTCTTTGAATACTAGAAATTTTGTAAATTGGATGATTATAAATTAATTTGACAATTCTTTTTTTGCGCTATAAAAAGATCTGAAATGTTAATAAAGTAAGTTCCACCCCAACTAGTTATATAACCTTCTTAAAACATAAGAAGTGCACAAAGGTCGAAGATTATAAAATGTATGCACTGCAGTAATAACAATTTTCCTGATATTAGTTAGGTGGGAGGCCCAATTAAGCTGTGACCTGTGAGTCAATTGTAACACCTAAGTATTTAAACTCATTTATGCAGGGAAGATCAAAACAATGCCCAAAACATCGATTCTTATCGCACGAGTAAACATGATACTTGAAAAAGTTTTGATCAACTGTTATGTGAGGTCGTCTAAAATGCGTAACTCTAGATTTTTTACTAGCAACAATTCGGTGATAAAAAAACCATTTACTTAGAGTGCATAAATCAATATTAATAAACTGTTGAATTTGATCGTATAGTCATTAGACGCATATGTTAGTGCCAAATCATCTGCGAACGCTGTAGTTTACCTTCTGAGATTAATTGCAAAGACGGAATTGAAATAAATTAAAAATAATAAGGGCCCCAAAACTGAGACCTGAGGAACACCACATTTTAGAATACCTGGAGGACTATTCACATTATTAATTTTTACAATTTGACTACGGTTAAGAAGGTAACTTATAAACCAATCTAATATTTTGCCTCTAACGCCAATACTAGACAATTTCATTATTAGTATCAAATGCCTTTAAAATGTCCATAAATACTGCTGAGCATTTCTGCGAATTGTTAATGGCTAAATATATATTGCTCAAAAAATTTAGGAGAGCTTTTTCCGTAGATTTTCCTGATATAAATCTAATTTGGTGATCACTAAAAAATTTTATTTTACGAAGGTAAGAGACCAATCGACGTTTTTTTAATTTCTCAAATAATTTGGAAAAAGTACTCAATAGTGAGATCGGTCGGTAATTGTTCCAGTGGTAATATTTTATTTGCTGTGATAAATTTAAAAATAAATTAATAACTTATACTCTTTACAGGTTTGCTGGTAACAAGAGCTCATTTAGAGAAGTGTCCAATTTATTTAATACAGCACCGTCAGCGGCTCATACCCATCTAAGCAATATTGTACAATTTTTATTTGATATTTCGGAACAAATAATTAAATTTCCCAATACGCCAGAAGAAAAGGAGGAAAATTTAGAGTTACTTTTTTGTTGTTTCGGAATTTTTGCTAGATAAAAATTCTTATTGTACTTTTTACAACACTATTTTTATTAATAATTTATTTCAATTATTTAATAAAATATATTATAAATCTTTACAGATATTTCGATCCTTAGATCATCTTCTTGTGTTTTTCCACAGAAATATCTGACTATTTTAATTTTATTTAATAAATAAAATTAAAATAGTCAGATATTTCTGTGGAAAAACACAAGAAGATGATCTAAGGATCGAAATATCTGTAAAGATTTATATATATATTTTATTAAATAATTGAAATAAATTATTAATAAAAATAGTGTTGTAAAAAGTACAATAAGAATTTTTATCTAGCGAAAAGGAGGAAAAATCCAGCGATTTTGATAAGGTAATGCAATTGAAATGTAAAATTGGTTGATAATGAAATTTATGTATTTATTAAATTTCAGATAGCTAGATTTTCTGATGTTCTGATGATGCATCCGATGGGTGTTTTATATACATCAGAAAACCAGCACACCAAATTCGGTCAACTTACGTCAACCGCCATGGTTTGATTTCCATAACGCTACAAGGAATTTGTGATGCCAACAAGAAATTTTTGGATGAGTTTATTGGCGCACCTAGCAAAATCCACGATGCCCGCGTATTTAAACTGCCGCCAATTTTCAAAAAGTTACCGGAGATATGTGGCGAGAAATATCACATTCTCGGAGACGCGGCATATCCATTAAGGGAATATTTATTAACTCCATTCAAAGATTTCGGCAATTTAACGGGAAACAAAATTAATTACAATAAAAAACACTGCCAAACAAGGGTGAAGATAGAGAACACCTTTGGCATGTTAAAACAAAGGTTTCGGCAATTAATTAGACTGGATTTTTTTTACAGTTAAGAGAATGAGCAAGTTTATTTTGGCATGCTCTGTCCTTCACAATTTGTGCATAGATAATGGCGATTCGTGGGATGACATTGAATCTACTGAAAATCCGGACGTAATAAGAGACAATTTTTAAACAGATAAATATTACAAATTAGAAATAAATACTACAAATTTTGTTTTAATTCATCCTATATTTTAATCAATTCAAATTTTATTTATAATATATGTACATATACTAAAAAATATTTTTTTGGTTTTTTAAATTGGATGAATTGATTGAACAATTCGGTCTTCTGACGATGTCGGTTTTCCTTCGCTTCTTCTTTTAACCTTTCACGATTTTCCTTCTGTCTTCTATATTCCTCCTTTTCTCTGTGTCTTTCTTTCTTTTGCTTGTGCCTTTCGTCCCGTTTTGTGTTTTCACTTTCCCGTCGTTCCGCCTTATCCTTAATATACTGGGCCAATATTTCGTTGCGTTTTTTTGTAATTTTGAGGACCTGCTTTTGGGTTGTTTTGCTCATACTTTTCGTGGATTGAGTTCTATTTGTGTCGCTGAAAATTTCCAGTGCTGATAGTGATGGTGTGGCGACTGCTGTTGCTGTTTCGGGTACTAATGAAATTGATGGCGGAGGTGTGGCACTAGTTCGCGATGCAACTGTAGAAAATGGGGAAGGCAAAAGTGTGTTGCTTACTGTTACAAGTGGTGAGGGCAAAGGTTCAGTAAATATTCACGATGATGATTGTGGCGATACTTTCCATTTAGGCAATGTAATCGGGGAAAGTAATGGTGTGGTGTATGTTGCAGGTGTTGCTGCGAACGGTGAACGTGTTGCTATGCTGAAGAGATGTTGATGATGTCTCGAAGAAACATTTTTCAGTCTCCCATCCGGGTGATACCAAATAATCTGGTGACAGCGAATCATCCATTGCCACAATATCATCAGTTTCTGCCTCAAAATTTATTGGTTGATGACCCTCGCCTATTGTGGTATTTGTGTCTATCGCCTTCTTCCCCCGTGTCATAATACATTTATACCTGGTTGAAATTTATATCTGGCCGAAATTTTTTAGTGTTCCAATTTCCGGCAAGTAATCTGCGTACAGCGAAAGCATAAACTTTGTTTGACCTTCTGTCCATTTTAAGGGGCCCGACATTAAAACAGACGTTTCTTTTGTGTCGTCTATTAAAGAGGGTAGCTTTGTAATATTAAATGTAACAATATGTTTCATTATACGAGTTTACGAAATTTAATACATACCGCCTTCATAATTTATTAAATTATTGTGTGATTCAGTCACGGGCTTATCAATCACCTCTATAACAATAAATTAATAATTAACTATTTTATAAAAATCTATAAATGTTCGTTTTTACCACCTTCATTTATGGAAATTTTTCTCAAATTTAAAATAATTTGCCACCTCCGAATACTTGGCCATTACAACAACGCCGGCTAAAATTTTTTAAAAATGTTTTTTAAAATTATTTGCAATTATATACATTAGTTTCCAAAATTATATCTTACTTGTTTTATTTTCGAGGAATATATTCTCATTATCGTTCAAAACAGACCCATTTTCATTAATGCCAATTTTATAGTCTTTCATAATTATATCCATTTTGAATTTCAACGAAAACAGAACGATATGATTTCAAAACGAAAAGGTTTACTAACGTCATATTCGAATTTTTATTTTTATTTTTATTATTCACCATACAACCACAAAGGGATATATCTTTTTCATATTCTTTCAGTATACAAAAAAGCAAGATTTTTGTTTAAAATCCGAAAGAATTCGACATAAAATAGCAAGCCTATTAAATCGGTCAATTTCGAGTCACGTGTACAAAATATACCAATCAAAATAACATTACACTGATAACATCCCTAGGGAAATTATCAGTGTAATGTTATTTTGATTGGTTTATTTCTGACACGTGACTCAAAATAGACTGATTTAACAGGCTTGCTATTTTAGCAAAAAAAATTCCTACATAATTTTTAAATTCATTAGATTTGCCTGGAATACCACCACATATTCTTCAATTAAAAATTTGTGTACCAATCATTTTAATACGAAATATTATTCAACCAAAACTTTGTACTGGTAAGCGACTTGCGGTTAAAAAATTAGTGACGAATATCATTGGAGCAACCGAATTAACTGACAAATACAAAGGTGAAGAGGTTTTAATCCCACCCATTCCTATAATTCCATCAGATATGACATTTAATTTTAAAAGAATACAATTTCTAATACGCCTATAGCTTTTTCTATGACTTTTGCTATATAAGGTTAGTCACTTCAAGTTCGTGGTCTAAATATTCAATATCCATGCTTCTCACACGGTCAATTATATGGAAAACAATCATCATTAGGTATATGAGTACGCATCTGAAGGAACAACTAAAAATTTTGTATACTAAAAAGCATTGGAATAAATCAATTAATCAATCAATTTTTATATAATTAAAATATTATTATTTTCATTTTTCATTATAATTTTAATTACAAAAATTATAAACAAAATATAATCTTTCATTTAAAATGCCAAAAAATAAAAATTTTATTCCATATGTTGATAAAAAAAAATTACACTGGTCTATATGACGATCACTCACGACATAGAGAATTAATAAGATATGTTCACACGCACCATGTCGTCATCGAGTTGTAGGCAATGTTCAAATAAAAACAAGGTAGAAAGAATTCAGATTATTGCGATAATGTTTTTGAGATTATTGCGATAATGTCAATTGTATAAAACAAAAAATATTGGAAGTAAATCAAACAAAAAAAAAATTGACAAATTTCCCAGCAAGCAATAATCAACATTTTCATTGTTTTATAAATACAAGTTTTTCAGGTTTATCTTAAAATTGTTTATTATGGAATTGGGGGCTTTTGTAACTAATAGGCACAATTATTACAACAGAAATATTTATCACAGAAATCGAATATGTCCATAGTGTTGGAAAAGTAATCTTATAAAGGTCTCACAAAGTTATAGCAAAAGTAAAAGGTGCTCAAATTGTACTATCAAATTGAGTAAATGTGTTCTAACATAAAATATAGTTCTGGGACTCGTTTATCCTACGGAAAAATCCAATCTGATGCTATGACCGTAATTAATTTTTCAGAATTTAGCACTTAATTTTCTATCATGATACATAAAATAGATCTGAAAATTTATTTTCCAATCCGTATTTAATTTTTATTTATTTTACAATACTCAATATTTATTTATTTACTATCAATAAATAATTAAATATGGGAACCACTAAAAACACAGTCACAGAAAAAATTGTTAATCTTTAAAACCCGCTTATTTATTGATAATATATTTTATTATCGCATGTAAAATATTGCGTGCGATATGAAAACATTAGTCGCACAGACAGCTGATCATTTAATTAAAAAATTAAAAACATCAAGTATAACAACACAAAATATTTATTTTTACATCAATAAATTTGCCCAATATTAAAATATTTGTAAAACTTTACTTGAAACCTTGGATGTATTCATTCTACATAACTACTAACATTTTTCACAATAGAACATAATATATCATTTTCCATTAAGAACTAAAGTACATTTAATTGAGACGATTGTTTGACTATCTCTACTAACACCTACACCAACAGGTAACAACATTGTGCACGCCGATACCAAACTTATTCAATTTTCATCGCTTTACACACAAAATTTAGTATTCGTAGTATTCCTATATGTATTGGAAAAACTAACTTTATAAAAATAATTATTGCAATAAACTAAAAAATTTGTTAACGTCCCATAGACAAATTACTTAACAGGAATGCCCTCAAACCAAACTTATCTAATTTTCATCACTTTTATACAAAACATTTAGTTTTCTAATTTGAAAATTTAACTTACCACCTTTTTAAAAATAAGAATTACCAAATATTTTGTGATTTCGGTTAAAATCGTGAACAATTTAAATATAAATAATCGAAAATTTCTTTTGTGCCACTTTTATATATTTTGCTTGTTATCTTTTCATTGAATGTGGCTTATCTGAAGATAATTGTTCGATTTAAGAAAATAACCGAAAACGACCGTGTAGTTTTTGTAATTTGTTTGAGTGCTGCCAGATTATTTAACGATTTTTTAATTTTTGGTCAAATAGTTGCAATGCCGCAGCTTGCCTAACGCAGTATACGCAAGCATTAAAAAATAGTATCAAATAATAATAATTATCTTTTACCCCATTTAGATTTAGTAGATTATAGACATACTAAAAAATCAGCATAATCATCTTGTTTCGTTTTCTTGCAAAATAGCCTTTCCGAAACCGATACTTATTCTGTGGAACCTAACTTATTTAATGTAATTTCTTATGTAATAAGTTAGGTTCCATAAAATAAGAAAGTAATTGGAAAAGAGACTTACTCCCTTCATATATACGTACTCTCTTAACATATTTTTTGAATGTGTTTGTAAGTAGTAAAGCATCTTTAGGAGAGACAAAACAGCAAATACTCATAAACCAAAAAAATAAAAGTGATAATGAAAGCTTTGTTTTTTATTCGCTCCCGATAGCTGTCATCGAGAGCCGTCATTTTTCTATTATCTAAATTTAAATTTGACGCGCTATTTATTGGTAACCTAAATTTATTTAACATGAATATCATTTTTAATTCACTTGTTTAGCGAAAATTTGATATAAAAAATATTTAGATCTACCTATTAATACGGAGCGCTATCGGGACCCAATTTTTATATGACGGCTCTCGATTGCAGATATAGGGACCGAATAAAAAACGCAGTTAATTTGATCTGCGTTCTGAGGGTAATTAAATTCATCCTTCAAACTATGTTTTCTAGACAAGCGATGTCATCGGATTCAGCCATACAACTGTATTCGCAATTTTACCTTATATCATATTTCCACCTTATATTTCCCTTATATTAAATATTGTTACCACAGCCCTCATTTTAGTCCACTCTTTGACGCAGCTGTTACTGGTGTCGGAAGAAGACTTCCGCTTTGCAGCAGGCGAAGCAGAAAATTTCCGTGTTTATGTTAAATTTTACTGTTTGTTTCTTTTGGTATACTCTATATTGTGAATGAGCTTCTGCTCAAAATATAGTTTACCAAAAGTTGTTTTAATTAATTAATTAGCAAATAAATTAATTAGTTTTTACACAAATTCTCCTTATCTATTTGATATAAAAGAAATACAAAATAATATTTTTTCTAATTTTAATTTTGTTTATTAATAATCGACCTTTTTGTTAAACTATTTTATATTGAAAATGAACAAGCATAGACATGCCGTGCTATATCTCTTGCCAAAATAAGTTCTTCCTTCCGGAAGAAGAAAAGGATTCCCTTCCAGATAAAAATGGTGGTGCTGGTAGTTTACCCTCAAAAATATTATAAATAGATCAGCACTATTAGAAGCACGTCGTTCTGCCATAACAAGAACAAATTCATCTTTAAATTAGTTGTCACTCCGCAAACTCTCAAAATTTCCCTGCCAGGAATGGCACCTTCGAAAGCATCTGATATATGGCAAACTCCTCCTGCATTGGATGAAATTTATTTGACTTTGCATATCCAGGTTGAAAATTTGTTGACTACTTTCTTCTTACAGCCTTGTCGTGTTATACTGATGAAAATCTAAACATTGTGAAATTAAAAATTTGGGTTTAAGGCAATAGCCCCGTGATCGACAAGGTCCCAACCATTTTTGGTCAACAGTTTGGTGAACTTTTGGTTTTTTTAAATGAATACTCAACGATGTTGAACCAATATTTCTAAAAAAAAATTTTCTAGTGGCTTAAATATTTAAGGGTGTTTTTGATATACTATGCATTTCAAAATTATATGTGCAGCGTGAACATTTTTTATATCACAATATAAAATTGTTTCCAAAATTAAATGTGAACCATATTTTTGGAAGAAATATCTTTTATTAAATAAACTAAGCATGATGTAGGTACCTTAAAATAAATAAACATTTTTTTTTAATTTTAATTCATCCATAAATGAAACTTAAATTAAGTTCATTTCAAAATTATTTGTGCACTCAGTTTCTGTTTCAAAGTTATTTGTGCATTAAGAAAAAAGGAAAAATAATAAATTCACTATAACTAAAATCTATTTGAACACATTAGCTGCATTTCTTGACGCATAGTGATCCGGATCAGATCAAAATTTATATGTGAAGCAACAACAACACTTGATCCAATATTCATTTTGGATCATAAATGGTGATCTAATAATTAGTTCAGCTATTAAAATGTAGTTGAACAGTATTTTGTAAAGCGACAAAGAATAAGATGAATACAGTACGAGTATGAAGAGGAAGATTCAAAACAAAACGAGACAGAAAATTGAAATTTGATGTTTGTTTGTTTTACACATTTTGGTGTCGTTTCATGAGACATGATCTGATCTGGATCAGATCAGACGTCAAGAAATGCGGCTATTATATATAGGTTGCTTGAAAAGTATTGAAAGCGACACCTATTAACCAGTAGAGGAATCACGCCATTTTCATATTTTATCTTTCATTTGAATACATGAAAATTTTTATTTCGATCTGGCAATTCATTCTTTCTTTACAAACCATTAGAAGTTGACGTGTCATTGTATTCGTTTACATTAAAAAAACCTAATATCGTGCAGTGATAGAATTCTTTATTTTGGATGGTTTATCAGCAACAGAAATTCATACAAAAATGGTAAGGAATCTGCTCCTTTATTTCCAACTATGCATGGATGGGTTTTAGAGTTTAAACGTGGTCGTCCAAGCGTTGAAGATGAACCAGTCCAAAAAGTGCAACAACGTCCGAAAAGTGCCGCATTCGTTAACAATGCAACAAAAACTGAATCGAAAACAAATTTCTCAGCGTAATTTGAAGCGTTTTAAGCAGAATAAAACCGATTTTATGTGTAGATTTATAACTGTGGATGAGACTTGGTCCACCATGATCCTAAACTGAAACAAGAACGTTTACAGTGGACTGAAGCTGGCTGTTCAGTATTTTGCAGAGCTTCCGGAAAATCATTACAGAGATGTTAGACAATTATTGGAGGATCATTGGAATAAGTGTATTGAAGTTGAGGGAGATTATATTGAATAAAAAAACTAATTTCATTAAAAAATTCACATTCTTTCATTTTTGCTTTCAATACTTTTCTACCAACCATAATAGCTGTAATTATTAATATGTTGTGTGCCTGGCCATCCTTGGCTTTAATCATCTCGCTGAGACGCCTCGGCATAGAATCTATAAACGAATAACGAATGATACTAAACCGTAGTAGCATTTCAATTTTAAAAATTTGTGTTATACCTATGTAATGTAATGTGGTTCTTCTTCGTATACCGACAACAATTTTAAACATGCACTTAATTGCTACTGCGATTTTGTACCGTTCATACAATTGGCCATAAATAAATTGAACTGCTTATGTACAAAGCAAAAGGAAAATATGTATATTTTTACAAGTTTACATTGTTATTTATTAATTATACTGGTCGACAAAGAAAAGGTATTTTGCTATGCTAAATCTGAATCTGGCCGCAGAATTGCCTTATCACGTCAGGATTTTGGGATATCCCAACATAAAAGCGCAAAAAAGGCTGTTTTTATGGGTTTTCAATATTTTACTGTATTGGTAGGGAAAAATGGTGCCATCGTAAACTACCATTCATCCCCTCTCATTTTATTTTTTACGTCTAAATATCTATATCTATCACCGAGATACCGTGAATCAAATAAAGCGCGCAATAATAATTTCGCATATCGTGGTTAACGATGGTTACGATATCTGGGTAATAGATAACGGTATTTAGACGTTTAGAATTGGATATAAAAGGGGATGAATGGCAGTTTACGATGACGCCATTGGTTTTTAGCGCTGAAATTCCCTAACAATACAGTAAAATATTGAAAACCCATAAAAACAGCCTTTTTTGCACTTTTATGAAGGGATATCCCAAAATCCCGACGTGATAGCGCAATTCTGCGGCCAGATTCGGATTTAGCATAGCAAAATACGTGGGAAATGACTATTCTTGTTTCTGTTACTTTTTTTGTTTGTCAACCAGTGTTATATTTTTAGTTGAATATTTTAGTTAAAATCCACGATGTTTGTCCAAGTTAAAGTCCTCTTAGTCAGAGTCGGAGTCGGACTCGGAGTCGGAGTCGGAGTCGGAGTCGGAGTCGGAGTCGGAGTCGGAGTCGGACTCAGAGTCGGACTCGGACTCGGATTCTGACGTGGATTCGTACTTAAAGGATCTGGATCTGGATCTAGAACCACCAGAAATGGAAAGTTTTTTGAAGGCAGAGATGGAGCTGGAGCAGGAGCCGGAAGCAAAGCCATTGCCTGAACTGGAGCCCAAGCGGAAACCGGAATGGGAGCCGGAGCTGGAACCGGAGCGGGCGCCTGAGGGTGCAATAACTTTATTCATTATCGGAGCCGGAGCCAAACATTTTATCTGAGGCTTCACAGGGGTGTTAAAAACATTACTCATGGCCGGACGTTTACCTGGGTCTTGCTGCCAACATGCAGTAATTAAATGTTTTATTGGTTCGTGACAACTTTTGATTGGTGGTCGGCCGCCTTTCGAGACAGTGGAGCTGATGTAATATAGGTCTAACCCCTTGTATGGTATTTCCCGTGCCATGATCTCCCACAGGATTATACCAAAACTATAAACGTCACATTTTTCGGTATAAATTTGACCTCTGAAGACCTAAGAGAATAATGAAAGTTATCAGTATGTAGAATCCACGAATGTAGTAATTTAACGATCATTTATTTTCCAGCTGTTAAAAAAACCAGAAAATTACCTCAGGTGCCCTATAATGTAAAGTTCCCGGAATTAGGGTCTTTAAAGTATTCAGATCGGTGACCAAACCAAAGTCACCAATTTTCAACAAAGTTCTATCATTAAACAGCAGCAGATTTCCACTTTTCAAATCTCGATGTATCAACGCTTTTGGTTTAGTGGCATGTAAATAAGACACTCCTGCAGCGCACTGCTTAGCCCAGCTCATTTTTCGGTTAAAACTAATTGGCTGTTCGTGTTGCAGAAGTACCTTATCCAATGAACCACCATCCGCATACTCCATCACCAGACAAACATGATTTTTGTTTGTGCATGCTGCGTATAGCACCACGATGTTCGTGTGACGCACTCGGGACAATTGGCGAAGCTCAGTTAAGAAGCTTGGTTCTGCGCCATGTACAAAATATTTTGCGGCAACAACATAACCCCTCAACTGTGATTTATACACCACGCCAAACGAACCTCTACCAACTTCCTAATATCAGGAAAATTTATTAATTATTATTTATAGTACACGAGGTACCCAAAAAATCCTTACCCTTATCTTTTGGATCTCTCCGCAATGCATTTCCACAAATTGACCCAAACCATGTTGTGCCATTTTTATGCGTCTGTTTCCTGTCAAATAATAAAAAATAAATAGTTCGTATATACCCAAATTTTAGAATGGGCGTCTAAAATATACCGAAAACAAATTTTACTTAATTAAATGATCACACACCAACAAATTGAGTGTTCGGGGAACTATGAGCAAAGCGAAGGGGTTAAATTAATTTGATTTACTTGTAACTCCACGTCACATTCTACATACAAGTATATTTTCTACCAATGCTTTAAGAAGATTATATGCTGTACTACACCCAAACAATGCAGAATGTTATTATTTACGTTTAATATTAGTTAATGTTCATGGACCAACATCATTCGAACATTTAAGAACTCTAAATAATAATATATGTGTAACATATCGAGATGCTATTAAACTAACCAACTATTAAATTTGCTTAAAAACGATGAAAATTGGGAAAATACAATTGGCGATGCATTGATTTCTTCTGCACCACATGAAATACGCACTCAAGAAAATATATTGATTACCTCAAACAATTTTTACAACTAACCACAAATTGCACATATACATTGATAATTTTAATATTGTTTATTCGGAATGCTTTGAGCCCGGAGATTTATGCTCTAAAAATAAGCAAAATATGTAAGCAAATATACATTTAAAACATTATGAAATATGCAGTAGGTACTACAAATTATAAAATATGAAACCAAAATTATGAATTTTATAATTTCGATAAATTCTATAATAACTTTTTTGAAAAAGGAATATACTTGTTCTTAAAATTCCACAATTTTGTTCTTCAATTCTAAAAATGTAAATTAATGAATTCAATTAAATCTACAAATTTTATAAACTATAAATAGAATAAATACTTAAATTTCTATAAATTATGTAAATTCAATAAATTCGATTAATTATATTAATTCGAGTAATTCTAATATCTCTATAAGTACTACAAATACAATAAATGCTTAAAATTTTTGAAATTTTATTAATTTGGTTAATTCTATAAACTGTTTAATTTTTTAATTTCAATAAAAATTTTAAAAGTTAATTTACTTTTCTTTCAATTCTATAAGCTCCATAAATTCGATAAAATCCGTCAATTCTAACTACTTTAAATTCTGTAAATGGTATAAAGTCTTAAAATTCAGAAAGATCTTTAAATTCTGCAAACCTTGTAAATTCTGTAAATCTTAAAAACTCTGTAAATGCGGTATATTCTATAAATAAAAAAAAAAATTCGAAAAATTCAATAAATTTTATAAATTCTACAAATTTTATAATTTCGAGTGAGCACTATAAAAATTTATAAATTTTATGAATTTTATATATTCTATCAATTTTATAAATTCTAATAATTCTATAAATTTTTAATTCTATAAATTCTACAAACTTTGTAGATTTGAAATTTTGTAAATTCTCTAAATTCTACAAAAATTGATTTTAAACATTGGTTGACCTTTTTCAATTCTATTAACTCCAAAATTTTTATAAATTTTATTTATCCTAGAAATTGTATAAATCGCAAAAATTTTGTATAAATTCTATAAAGTCAAAAATTCAGGAAGTTCTTCAAGTTGTAAAAATCCTGTAAATTCTGTAAATCTTACAAACCCTGTGAATACGATAAATTCTCTTAATTTTATAAAATTAACATTACAATTTCTTGGAATTTTAAGTCTATAAACTCTTTAAATTTATAAATTATATAAATTTTTATAAATTTTATAAATTCCACAAATTTTTTATAAATTCTATAAAATCAAGAAATATTGTAGGTTTTTAAAATTCTGCAAATTCTATAAATCTTACAAACCCATTAATCTTGCAACGCCTATAAATCTTCTAAGCTCTGTTAATTATTCTATAAATTATAAAAAAATCGATAAATTCAATAAATTTCGTAATTTCTACAAATTTTATAATTTCTATTAAGCCTATGTTTAAACAATAGAAACTTATAATTTTATGAATTTTATAAGTCCTATAAATTTTACAAATTCTGTATATCTATAAATATTTGAAATCCTACTACTTCAATAAATTCTATAAATTTTGAAGATTTTAGGTTTTGTAAGTTCTGTCAAATTCTAATACAAATTCGTATTTGACTTATTTTAAAAATTGCATGATTCCTTCAAATTCTATGAAAAGCATAATTTTTATAAATTTTATATATTGTCTAAGTTGTATAAATCGCACAAATTTTGTATAAGTTCTAAAAATCCTACAAAATGAATTTTAATTCAATAAATTTTCTAAATTCTATAAATTACACAAATTCTTTATAAATTCTATTAAGTCTAGAAATCTTCTCTCTAAATTGTTTAAAATCGTAAATTCTACAAATTTTAAAAATTCTACTAATTCTGTGAATTTTGTAATTTCTACTGGGTCTATCAACCCTGTAAATTTATAAATTTTATAAATTTTGTAAATTCTACTAATTCTCTAATTGCTTTAAATTTTCTATATTCTTTCTATGGAAGAGTTCGAGTTCCTATAAATGGTTTTAATTCTGTAAGTCCTATCAATTCTACAAATTACATTAATGCCACAAATTCCCTATAAATTTATAGCCCTATAATTTCTATAATCGTTATAATTTTCATTTCTATCAATTCTATAAATCCTATAAATTCTACAAATTCGAAATAAATTTTATCAATTTTATAAATTCTTTAATTTTTGTAGATTCTATGAGTTCTATAAATTATTTCAACTCAGTATGTTCTATAAATTCTACAAACTCAAATATGACTTATTCTTAAAATGCTCTAATTTCTATTAATTTCATAAATTCTTTGTATACTAGAAATTTTGTAAATTCAATAAATTCTACAGTTTCCGTAATTTCTATTTTTTTTTTTTAATTTAATTTATCTTAATCAGAAAAACATTGATTTTTGCGGCTTTACACGACAGAACGAGAAAGTATTGTGTATTGTGATTGTGGTGCCTTCGATTAAGAATGCTTTATATTTCGAAAAGCGTCTTTCCACCTTCACAGACATGAAAATCCAATAAATAAATTTTTTTAATTTTTCAACGTTTATATACTTCGGTAAAAAAACATCGAAAAATGGTAAAATATGCACACAAATAATAAACACTAGAATACACACAAATATATGCATTTATGGAGGATTTCGCGCTATACTGTCTTTCCAATTGCAATGATTTTACGGTCAATATTGCGCCCAAATAGAACCGCTCTATTTAATTTATTTTAAACTTTAAACTGATCAGTAACAAAGCGATGCGATTTTGCAACATTTACTACTATGGAATCTTGAACAAAATTAATTCAGATTAACAAGATTATGAGTAATGGTATCTTTTAAAGCGTACATGGTAGGTTTAGGTGATAACTTAATAGAACTGTACTTTGCTCTTGATCAACTAATATCAGTAAGGTTCATCCTACAAATTCAAAATAGAATAACTTGTTAGCTTTTAGAACCAAAAATGTAACTTAGTTTAAATACTAAGCAAACAGCAGCCGTCTTTATATTTAGCCGTCGAAGGTACAATTAGAACATAATGCAGTTTAATATTCATACTAAAAATATTGCTCGATATCATCAATGTCAAGCAATCAAGCCCGATTCCATGTAATTTCCCTGTAAAATTTGTGTTTCCGAACAAATGGAAGCATTTTCACATGTTTAGGTAAAAGATGGAACCAATAAGGTGCCATATATAAATAAAATCTCCTAAACTTTTCATTATTACAACGAAGACCGACAAAACTGTGTGGATTTCTCATATTATACGCGTGTAATATACGACTAGTTATAATAACTATTGCTACGAACAAAAAACATTTTTAACACCTTAAAACATACAGATACCTAAGAGGTAGCAAATTTAACTCACGAAAAAGTGGAATTGTGGGTGTGTTTCTTAGATGAGCATAAATTAATTTGACAATTCTTTTTTTTGCGCTATAAAAAGATCTGAAATGTTGGTAAAGTAAGTTCCACCCCAACTAGTTATATAACCTTCTTAAAACATAAGAAGGGCACAAAGGTTGAAGGTTATAAAATTTAAGCACTGCAATAATCTCAATTTTCCTGATATTAGTTAGGTGGGAGGCCCAATTAAGCTGTGCGTCAATTGTAACACCTAAGTATTTAAACTCATTTATGCAGGGAAGATCAAAACAATGCCCAAAACATGGATTCTTATCGCATGAGTAAACATGATACTTGAAAAAGTTTTCATCAACTGTTATGTGAGGTCGTCTAAAATGCATAACTCTAGATTTTTTACTAGCAACAATTCGGTGATAAAAAAACCATTCACTTAGAGTACATAAATCAATATTAGTAAACTGTTGAATTTGATCGTAATCTTTAGACGCATATGTTAGGGCCAAATCATCTGGGAACGCTGTAGCTTACCCTCTGAGATTAATTGCAAAGACGGAATTGAAATAAATTAAAAGCAATAAGGGTCCCAAAACTGAGCCCTGAGGGACATCATATTTTAGAAGACCTGGTATCGTCGTTTTATTAATTTCTCAAATAATTTGGAAAAAGTACTCATAAGTGAGATCGATCGGTAATTGTTCAATTGCAGAGCATCACCGTTTTTAAAAACTGGAATAACAACAGCTATTTTTAAGGCATCTGGAAAGATTCCACTCTTTAGACTTAAATTAAATAAAAATTTTAATACATCAATCAAATACCAGGCACAATTTTTAACTATGATATTATCTACTCTTCTGAATTTCAGAAATAATCTCCAAAGTTTTTCCAAAAATAAATTGTTTGTTTTCCAAAAATGAATTGTTTCCACTGTTAAAAGTACTATTAGGAAAAATATAAATTATTCTATGAAAGTGTCATTTTGAAACAGTATTTATTGGAAAAAAAAATAAATGGGGTTCAAGCTCCACCTGAACCGCAAATGTTTGGTAAAACATAAAATCAAAAATAGAGGTAAATATTGTGACGATTTTGGCCATCATACAATAAGCTCACTTTATGAACAGCAATAGCTTAGACGGTTAAGTGTTATAAACACGACCGTTAGCAAGCAGGGAACAGTTTTTGGTTTATTTTAAATCGTCATAAATCTGTTGTCATAGCTCCCACCAGTAGCAAGCGGACACAATTAAATAGTAAAGCCAAAGCAAATATCAAAGTGTATAAAAATAGAGTGAAATAAAAAGTACACAGTGTTTTTAATTGCAAAATCCGAACGATCTCAGTAGCCCAATTCGTAACAATATTTTTGCTACATGACATGATTTGTTTTTTTATTTTTTGTATTTTGAAAATAATGATCATTGAAAATTTATGGTATGCAATTATATAACATTGGGAAAAGTCGGACGCACAGAAATATTTAGCCTCAAAGATGGTCATGACATTTTCAATACAGCATACATGTAACGTGAACACTAAAAGTACTCTCGCTATGTTTTTTTTATAGTTTTTGTTTCTATTTTAATGTGATAAATAAAAAGAGACGAAATATTTTTATTTAATATGACATTTTACATGACACGCAACATTTTAACGCGACATTTAACATAACATTCTAACGCAGCGTGTAACCTGAACCCAAAACTAGTACCCTAAATGTTTTACCAAACATAAAAAAACTATAAATTCTTCTCATCTAGTAGCCAGAGTATGTTTTTCTAATGTCGAATTCTTTCAGAAACAAAAAAATAATCCGGTATCAAAAAAGTTGATCCCGGATCAAACAATTTTGATCCCAAATACTTTTCATATTTTTTTGAAAGAAAATATTGATCTTTTTTTGATCTGGGATCAATTTAAAAAATCTTAGATTTTTGTAGGATTTTATCACAACTACATAGAAAATTAAACGTCAGAATTTGAAAAAAGAATTTAATCGTTTATAATCAATAAATATTATATACTTCAATTTTATATACTTACTATTATATTTATAAATTGAGTGAATAATTGATAAATAGTGAAGTGTGTGTAATTTAATCGTGTAAATAATTTGTGTTTCTTGTGTAATTTAATCGGGTATATAATTTGTGTTTCTGTCGTGAAAATAATTAATAATGGGCGATGAACCATTTGTCAAAATGATTGTGGAGCATTTTCTGTCTTCATCATCATCATCATCATCATCATCATCTTCGTCGCCGCCCTCATCGTCGTCGTCTTCATCTGCAGATCCAACATCAAGTGATTCTGTGATGTATTGGTTGTCTTCAGATGAACATTCAATCAACGTGAATCGAAGCACAGGGTCGACAATTTCATAGAGGACGTCGTTAGAAAATATTCTGATGAGGAAGTAAGTTTGGATTGCGGTATTAATGCATATAAATTTATAGTTTCGTCGAAATTTTCGATTGTCTCGAACTATAGCTAGCAAACTAATTCATATGTATGAGCAATCGCCGCATTACAAAACCAGATTAAGTGGCGGAAGAAACGGGATAACCGCGGAGTCCCAATGCTTAGCCTTCCTGTGGTAATATTTTATTTGCTGTGATAAATTTAAAAACAAATTAATAACTTATGCTCTTTACAGGTTTGCTGGTAACAAGAGCTCATTTAGAGAAGTGTCCAATTTATTTAATACAGCACCGTCAGCGGCTCATACCCATCTAAGCAATATTGTACAATTTTTATTTGATATTTCGGGACAAATAATTAAATTTCCCAATACGCCAGAAGAAAAGGAGGAAAAATCCAGCGATTTTGATAAGGTAATGCAATTGAAATGTAAAATTTTTTGATAATGGAATTTATGTATTTATTAAATTTCAGATAGCTAGATTTTCTGATGTTTTAGGATGCATCGATGGGTGTTTTATATACATCAGAAAACCAGCACACCAAATTCGGTCAACTTACGTCAACCGCCATGGTTTGATTTCCATAACGCTACAAGGAATTTGTGATGCCAACAAGAAATTTTTGGATGAGTTTATTGGCGCACCTAGCAAAATCCACGATGCCCGCGTATTTAAACTGCCGCCAATTTTCAAAAAGTTACCGGAGATATGTGGCGAGAAATATCACATTCTCGGAGACGCGGCATATCCATTAAGGGAATATTTATTAACTCCATTCAAAGATTTCGGCAATTTAACGGGAAACAAAATTAATTACAATAAAAAACACTGCCAAACAAGGGTGAAGATAGAGACCACCTTTGGCTTGTTAAAACAAAGGTTTCGGCAATTAATTAGACTGGATTTTTTTTACAGTTAAGAGAATGAGCAAGTTTATTTTGGCATGCTCTGTCCTTCACAATTTGTGCATAGATACTGGCGATTCGTGGGATGACATTGAATCTACTGAAAATCCGGACGTAATAAGAGCAGCAGCTACGGATGAAAATTCAGAGATCATGTCGGAAGCGGTACTAAAGCACTTAGCTTAGGGAAAGTTAAGAGAGCTGTGCTTATGGACAATTTTTAAACAGATAAATATTACAAATTCGAAATAAATACTACAAATTTTGTTTTAATTCATCCTATATTTTAATCAATTCAAATTTTATTTATATATATACATATACTAAAAAATATTTTTTTGGTTTTTTAAATTGGATGAATTGATTGAACAATTCGGTCTTCTGACGATGTCGGTTTTCCTTCGCTTCTTCTTTTAACTTTTCACGATTTTCCTTCTGTCTTCTATATTCCTCCTTTTCTCTGTGTCTTTCTTTCTTTTGCTTGTGCCTTTCGTCCCGTTTTGTGTTTTCACTTTCCCGTCGTTCCGCCTTATCCTTAATAAACTGGGCCAATATTTCGTTGCGTTTTTTTGTAATTTCGAGGACCTGCTTTTGGGTTGTTTTGCTCATACTTTTCGTGGATTGAGTTCCATCTGTGTCGCTGAAAATTTCCAGTGATGGTGGTGATGGTGTGGCGACTGCTGTTGCTGTTTCGGGTACTAATGAAATTGATGGCGGAGGTGTGGCACTAGTTCGCGATGCAACTGTAGAAAATGGGGAAGGCAAAAGTGTGTTGCTTACTGTTTCAAGTGGTGAGGGCAAAGGTTCAGTAAATATTCGCGATGATGATTGTGGCGATACTGTCCATTTAGGCAATGTAATCGGGGAAAGTAATGGTGTGGTGTATGTTTCAGGTGTTGCTGCGAACGGTGAACGTGTTGCTATGCTGAAGAGATGTTGATGATGTCTCGAAGAAACATTTTCCAGTCTCCCATCCGGGTGATACCAAATAATCTGGTGACAGGGAATCATCCATTGCCACAATAGCATCAGTTTCTGCCTCAAAATTTATTGGTTGATGACCCTCGCCTCTTGAGGTATTTGTGTCTATCGCCTTCTTCCCCCGTGTCATAATACTTTTATACCTGGTTGAAATTTAAATCTGGCCGAAATTTTTTTAGTGTTCCAATTTCCGGCAAGTAATCTGCGTACAGCGAAAGCATAAACTTTGTTTGACCTTCTGTCCATTTTAAGGGGCCCGACATTAAAACAGACGTTTCTTTAGTGTCGTCTATTAAAGAGGGTAGCTCTGTAATATTAAATGTAACAATACGTTTCATTATACGAGTTTATGAAATTTAATACATACCGCCTTCATAATTTATTAAATTATTGTGTGATTCAGTCACGGGCTTATCAATCACCTCTATAACAATAAATTAATAATTAATTATTTTATAAAAATCTATAAATGTTCGTTTTTACCACCTTCATTTATGGAAATTTTTCTCAAATTTAAAATAATTTGCCACCTCCGAATACTTGGCCATTACAACAACGCCGGCTAAAATTTTTTAAAAATGTTTTTTAAAATTATTTGCAATTATATACATTAGTTTCCAAAATTATATCTTACTTGTTTTATTTTCGAGGAATATATTCTCATTATCGTTCAAAACAGACCCATTTTCGTTAATGCCAATTTTATAGTCTTTCATAATTATATCCATTTTGAATTTCAACGAAAACAGAACGATATGATTTCAAAACGAAAAGGTTTACTAACGTCATATTCGAATTTTTATTTTTATTTTTCACCATACAACCACAAAGGGATATATCTTTTTCATATTCTTTCAGTATACAAAAAAGCAAGATTTTTGTTTAAAATCCGAAAGAATTCGACACAAAATAGCAAGCCTATTAAATCGGTCAATTTCGAGTCACGTGTACAAAATATACCAATCAAAATAACATTATACTGATAACATCCCTAGGGAAATTATCAGTGTAATGTTATTTTAATTGGTTTATTTCATACACGTGACTCAAAATAGACTGATTTAACAGGCTTGCTATTTTAGCAAAAAAAATTCCTAAATAATTTTTAAATTCATTAGATTTGCCTGGAATACCACAACATATTCTTCAATTAAAAATTTGTGTACCAATCATTTTAATACGAAATATTATTCAACCAAAACTTTGTACTGGTAAGCGACTTGCGGTTAAAAAATTAGTGACAAATATCATTGGAGCAACCGAATTAACTGACAAATACAAAGGTGAAGAGGTTTTAATCCCACCCATTCCTATAATTCCATCAGATATGACATTTAATTTTAAAAGAATACAATTTCTAATACGCCTATAGCTTTTTCTATGACTTTTGCTATATAAGGTTAGTCACTTCAAGTTCGTGGTCTAAATATTCAATATCCATGCTTCTCACACGGTCAATTATATGGAAAACAATCATCATTAGGTATATGAGTACGCATCTGAAGGAACAACTAAAAATTTTGTATACTAAAAAGCATTGGAATAAATCAATTAATCAATCAATTTTTATATAATTAAAATATTATTATTTTCATTTTTCATTATAATTTTAATTACAAAAATTATAAACAAAATATAATCTTTCATTTAAAATGCCAAAAAATAAAAATTTTATTCCATATGTTGATAAAAAAAAATTACACTGGTCTATATGACGATCACTCACGACATAGAGAATTAATAAGATATGTTCACACGCACCATGTCGTCATCGAGTTGTAGGCAATGTTCAAATAAAAACAAGGTAGAAAGAATTCAGATTATTGCGATAATGTTTTTGAGATTATTGCGATAATGTCAATTGTATAAAACAAAAAATATTGGAAGTAAATCAAACAAAAAAAAAATTGACAAATTTCCCAGCAAGCAATAATCAACATTTTCATTGTTTTATAAATACAAGTTTTTCAGGTTTATCTTAAAATTGTTTATTATGGAATTGGGGGCTTTTGTAACTAATAGGCACAATTATTACAACAGAAATATTTATCACAGAAATCGAATATGTCCATAGTGTTGGAAAAGTAATCTTATAAAGGTCTCACAAAGTTATAGCAAAAGTAAAAGGTGCTCAAATTGTACTATCAAATTGAGTAAATGTGTTCTAACATAAAATATAGTTTTAGCTATTATAATTCTAATTCAACAATTGGTTGGCCAATCTTTCAATTTCGTGCGGTCCTTTCCAATGTGTACTATTTACTGGGACTCGTTTATCCTACGGAAAAATCCAATCTAATGCTATGACCGTAATTAATTTTTCAGAATTTAGCACTTAATTTTCAATCATGATACATAAATAGATCTGAAGATTAATTTTCCAATCCGTATTTAATTTTTATTTATTTTACAATAATCAATATTTATTTATTTACTATCAATAAATAATTAAATATGGGAACCACTAAAAACACAGTCACAGAAAAAATTGTTAATCTTTAAAACCCGCTTATTTATTGATAATATATTTTATTATCGCATGTAAAATATTGCGTGCGATATGAAAACATTAGTCGCACAGACATCGCTTTAATTAAAAAATTAAAAATATCAAGTATGTATAACAACACAAAATATTTATTTTTACATCAATAAATTTGCCCAATATTAAAATATTTGTAAAACTTTACTTGAAACCTTGGATGTATTCATTCTACATAACTACTAACATTTTTCACAATAGAACATAATATATCATTTTCCATTAAGAACTAAAGTACATTTAATTGAGACGATTGTTTGACTATCTCTACTAACACCTACACCAACAGGTAACAACATTGTGCACGCCGATACCAAACATATTCAATTTTCATCGCTTTACACACAAAATTTAGTATTCGTATATGTATTGGAAAAACTAACTTTATAAAAATAATTATTCCAATAAATTAAAAAATTTTTGGTCGATTAATTGAATTTGAAGATTTAATAAGGTCATCGGCTGATGTGTTACAACATAATGTATTATAACGTTAACGTCCCATAGATAAATTACTTAACAAACAGGAATGCCCTCAAACCAAACTTATCTAATTTTCATCACTTTTATACAAAACATTTAGTTTTCTAATTTGAAAATTTAACTTACCACCTTTTTAAAAATAAGAATTACCAAATATTTTGTGATTTCGACCAAAATCGTGAACAATTTAAATATAAATAATCGAAAATTTCTTTTGTGCCACTTTTATATATTTTGCTTGTTATCTTTTCATTGAATGTGGCTTATCTGAAGATAATTGTTCGATTTAAGAAAATAACCGAAAACGACCGTGTAGTTTTTGTAATTTGTTTGAGTGCTGCCAGACCAGATTATTTAACGATTTTTTAATTTTTGGTCAAATAGTTGCAATGCCGCAGCTTGCCTAACGCAGTATACGCAAGCATTAAAAAATAGTATCAAATAATAATAATTATCTTTTACCCCATTTAGATTTAGTAGATTATAGACATACTAAAAAGTCAGCATAATCATCTTGTTTCGTTTTCTTGCAAAATACGTTTAAGTATTTCTGTTGATTTACCATTTCTTTTTGGTATAAAAATCAAGATTTAATGTTTTAAAGTAAACGTTCAAAAAAAAAACATCGGGTACCGTACAACAATAGCTGCGTTTTCTATTCACCCCCGATAGCTACTATCCAGAGCCGGCATATAAAAAACGGATCCCAGATAGAGCTCCGTATAAATACGTAGAGCCAAATACTTTTTATAATAAGTTTTCGCTAATCAAATGAATTAAAAATGATAGTTTGATATTAAATAAATACGCGAATAAAAATACGCAGCTAATTAGTAAACTAAAAATAATATGTTGATATAAGTCATGCATTGGTTAGGTCCCAAATTAGATAACTATACTTCGTGTGAACCAAAAGTACGAAAACAAAATTATACTTATGCCCTTTTAACGCGCTATTTATTGGTAAACTAAATTTATTTAACATGAATATCAAACAAGTGAATTAAAACTTGTTTAGCGAAAATTTGATATAAAAAATATTTGGATCTACCTATTTATACGAAGCGCTATCGAGACCCAATTTTTATATGAAGGCTCTCGATTGCAGATATAGGGACCGAATAAAAAACGCAGTTAATTTGATCTGCGTTCTGAGGGAAATTAAATTCATCCTTCAAACTATGTTTTCTAGACAAGCGATGTCATCGGATTCAGCCATACAACTGTATTCGCAATTTTCTCTTATATCATATTTCCACCTTATATTTCCCTTATATTAAATGTTGTTACCACAGCCCTCATTTTAGCCTACTCTTCGATGCAGCTGTTACTGGTGCCCGCGAAAGAAGGCTTCCGCTTTGCAGCAGGCGGAGCAGAAAATTTCCGTGTTTATGTTAAATTTTGCTGTTTGTTTCTTTTGGTATACTCTATTGTGAATGAGCTTCTGCTCAAAATATAGTTTACCAAAAGTTGTTTAAATTAATTAATTAGCAAATAAATTAATTAGTTTTTACACAAATTCTCCTTATCTATTTGATATAAAAGAAATACAAAATAATATTTTTTCTAATTTTAATTTTGTTTATTAATAATCGACTTTTTTGTTAAACTATTTTATCTTGAAAATGAACAAGCATAGGCATAGGGTATGCCGCCATCTGCGATACGATTGGAACTAAAGATTTAGGCAACACCTGCTGAAGAATTCTAAATTATTTTATTCGCCCAATAAACCTCTCTTCGTGCACACTTGCTGATGCTATATCTCTTGTCAAAATAATTTCCTCCTTTGTGAAGGATTCTCTTCCAGATAAAAATGGTGGTGCTAGTAGTTTATCCCCAAGAATATTACATAGATCAGCAATGTAATTATTAATATGTTGTGTACCCATCCTTGGGTTTTATCACCTCGCTGAGTCGCCTCGGCATAGAATCTATAAACGAATAACGGATGATACTAAACCGTAGTAGCAATTAAATTTTAAAAAGTTGTGGTATTTTGTAATGTGGTTCTTCTTCATATACCGACAATAATTTTAAACATGCACTTAATTGCTACTGCGATTTTGTACCATTCATACAATTGGTCATAAATAAATTGAACTGCTTATTAGTGCTTAGCAAAAGGAAAATTTGTATATTTCTTGCAAGTTTACATTGTTATTTATTAATTACATATACTGGTCGACAAAGAAAAAGTACCAGAAACAAGGATAATTATTTCCGACGTATTTTTCGATGCTGAATCCGAATCTGGCCGCAGAATTGCAGGATTTTGGGATATCCTAACCTAAAAGTGCAAAAAGGCTGTTTTTATGGGTTTCCAATATTTTACTGTATTGTTAGTCATGCCCCTCTCGCGAGATCATCTATGTAATGAGCCGTCCAGCCGGTATATGATGCATACTATCCAGGCTCTAACGACGATATGTTCATACAAAAAGTCTTAAACTTTGATTTACGATATCTCGGTAATATGTAGATAAAGGTATTTAGACGTTTAAAATTGGAAATAAGAGAGGACGCTTGGTTTTTACTGTTAAAATTCCCTAACAATACAATAAAATATTGAAAACCCATAAAAACAGCCCTTTCTGCACATTTAGGTTAGGATCCTTGTTTCTGTTACTTTTTTTTTTTGTCAACCAGTATTATATTTTTAGTTGAACAAAAATCTACAAGGTTTGTCCCAGCTAAAGTCCTCTTAGTCTGAGTCGGAGTCAGAGTCAGAGTCAGAGTCCGACTCTGAGTCAGAGTCAGAGTCGGAATCGGACTCGGACTCTGACTCAGAGTCGGACTCGGAGTCGGACTCGGACTCGGATTCGGACGTGGATTCGGACTCCAAGTAGCCGGAGCCGGATCTAGAGCCACCAAAAATGGAAAGTTTTTTGAAGGCAGAGATGGAGCTGGAGCAGGAGACGGAAGCAAAGCCATCGCCGAAACTGGAGCCCGAGCGGCCGGAATGGGAGCCGGAGCTCCGGCGCAAGCGGCCGGAATGGGAGCCAGAGCTGGAGCCCGATCGGGAACCGGAATGGGAGCCGGAGCTGGAGCCCGAGTGGAAACCGGAATGGGAGCCGGAGCTGGAGCCTAAGCGGCCGGAATGGGAGCCAGAGCTAGAGCCCGAACGGAAACCGGAATGGGAGCCGTGGCTGGAGTCCGAGCGGAAATCGGAATGGGAGCCGGAGCTGGAACCGTGGCGGGCGCCACAGGGTCTAATAACTTTATTCATTTTCGGAGCCGAAGCCGAACATTTTATCTGAGGCTTCACAGCGGTGTTAAAAACGTTACTCATGGCCGGACGTTTACCTGGGTCTTGCTGCCAACATGCAGTAATTAAATGTTTTATTGGTTCGTGACAACTTGTGATTGGTGGTCGGCCGCCTTTCAAGACAGTGGAGCTGATGTAATATCCGTCTAACCCCTTATATGGTATTTCCCGTGACATGATCTCCCACAGGATTATACCAAAACTATAAACGTCACATTTTTCGGTATAAATTTGACCTCTGAAGACCTAAGAGAATAACGAAAGTTATCGGTAAGTAGAATCCACCAATATAGTAATTTAACGATCATTTATTTTCCAGCCGTTAAAAAAATCAGAAAATTACCTCAGGCGCCCTATAATGTAAAGTTCCCGCAGTTTGAGTCTTTAAAGTATTCAGATCGGTGACCAAACCAAAGTCACCAATTTTCAATACATATCTCTCATTAAACAGCAGCAGATTTCCACTTTTTAAATCTCGATGTATCAACGCTTTTGGTTTAGTGGCATGTAAATACGACACTCCTGCAGCGCACTGCTTAGCCCAGCTCATTTTTCGGTTAAAACTAATTGGCTGTTCGTGTTGCAGAAGTACTTTATCCAATGAACCACCATCCGCATACTCCATCACCAGGCAAACATGATTTTTGTTTGTGCAAGCTGCGTACAGCGCCACGATGTTCGTGTGACGCACTCGGGATAATTGGCGAAGCTCAGTCAAGAAGCTTGGTTCTGCGCCATGTACAAAATATTTTGCGGCAACAAAATAACTCCTCCACTGTGATTTGTACACCACACCAAACGAACCTCTACCAACTTCCTAATATCAGGAAAATGTATTAATTATTATTTATAGCACAAAAGGTACCCCCAAAATCCTTACCCTTATATTTTGGATCTCTCCACAATGCATTTCCACAAATTGACCCAAACCATGTTGTGCCATTTTTATGCGTCTGTTTCCTGTCAAATAATAAAAAATAAATAGTTCGTATATACCTAAATTTTAGAATGGGCGTCTAAAATATACAACCAAATACACAAAAAAACTGTTTTGAATTTTACCATTTTCAAAGTTCAAACAAGAAATTTGAAGCGAAAGATATTCAACTTTAAAAGACAGATGTGTGTTTAAGCGCTAGTTGACCACGCAAGGCTAGGCAGTAACGAATTTCATACATGTATTTTAATTAGCTATTTGTATAAAGATATTTTTTAAAAAATATAGTTTCTTTCGATATTTCTTCCGAATACAATTACGCACAGAAAAAACAACGAAAAAAGTTTTTCGAATCTATTCGAATTTTCTAAGGCATTGTGCTGCGCTTAGCTTTGAGTTGTAAGAACTTGCAGAGTTACACATATAAATCTAAATGTTGATATTTAAAAATTGTTTTGAGAAAATACCAGAAATTATTAAAAAGCTTAAAAGTGGTAAATTTAAACCCAAAAATTATGAATTAATTGTCAAGCTTAAAGCTCATTAGAAACAAACATTCTAGATATATCCCAAAATTCCGTTACAAAGGGTAATTTTAAGATAAAGTATTTAAAAAGTGTCGACCAGTGAGAGATTTTAAAACTAAAAGCTCTTGAAACTTTTTACAAATATATATTTTTTGCACATAAAGTGTAACAAAAACCTGAAATTATTAAAAGTCTGAGAAATGTTAAGTTTAAACCCAAATACATAATATTAATTTTTACCTATCAAGCTTCAAGCTCATTAAAAACAAATATTCTAAATTTATCTGAAAACACCACTTTCCTTTATAATATCAAGTTTCATAGTAAGAAGGTTTGGTTTGAAAACCTCTTAAAACTAAAAGCTTTTGATGGTTGATGATTAACTTTAAGATCAAATATTCTAAATTTTAGCCAAAATTCTGCTACTAAAGTCATATTTCCGAATAAAGTGTTTGATTAAAAAATCTTTGATAATTGAAAGCTTTTAAGATTAAAAGTTTTTAATTTTTTTGCATATACGTAAAACATTTTAGCAAAAACATAAAATTCTTCTAAGGCTTAAAACTTATTTAAATTAATTATCAAATTTAACACTAATTGGCAATTTTTGCAGTTACATATTTTACACTCTAAAAAGTAAATGTAAAATTGCACGAAAAATATATCATTTTCCACTAAAAAGAGTTTAAAATTACACACCGGCTTGTAAAAGTAAACTTACGAAGTGGGATTTAACAAAATTAGTCGGTTTTTACACATTTGATGTAATTTACAACGTTTTAAGTGTAAAATACCTAAAAACGGCGTGATTTCCGACAGAAAACTAGTATTTTCCAATACAAAAGTGTTTTACAAAATTGTGTGTGTGAATTTACTCCGAAAATGTATATTTTTCGTTCATCACCTTCAAAGATATTAGTTATACAAACATAGTTAATTAGTAAAATGTGTTCAAGTGACTTAAGAAAAAAAAATGCCCCTTAGTTCAAATAGCACCAAGCAATAAATAGTATTTCTCCACGGTGCAACACAGAACTTGATTAAAGGTATGTACTCTTAAAAGTGATGTAATTGAGACTGAACCTTATGATTTTAACTTTAAGGCTCTAATCACAAATAAAACAACAAAAACTAGCCATGAATTTATTTAATGTAAATTTTTATTACAGAGAATTTTGATCGGATAACAATTCCTTCAACATTTACATATATATTTGTTGAAAAAAATAAATAATGTTTGGTTCAGGTGATGCTATACAAACCATGGAGCATCTGAATTGTCTATTTTTAAAAAAAAATGTGTAATTAAAAATAAAATTTTTAAATAAAATTTAATGTCTTTTTATTATGAATTTAAAACAATAATGTGGAATTTCACACTTCTTCAGTGATATCTTACTAATCTATAAAAAATGTGTCTTTTGCAACATTTAAATTGGAAATTTGTAATGCAGAAGCTGTTTTTCCTTACTTTGGTTACCTTCCAAAATGAGGGAATTCTCAACCATTTTATATTAAATTCAACCTATGTTAGCGGTATATAACTTTGTAGTTGTGTTTTCTACAGCAGCTTTAGCAGTAATAAGTAACGATATAGTGTGTTTTTAACATTAAAAATGAAAATGTAAAACTGATAATGTGCGATAATCCACCTTTGAATCGTGAATTCCTTCGAATAATTCACACATTTTTAGTGTAATTATTTTTAAATCCCACTGCAATGCGATTTTACTACAATAATTGCTGGCAACAAGTATCCTACATTAATTGTAGTGAATTCCTTCTAAAATTTTTTAGAGTGTATGCTTATACCATTTTTTAACAAAACTTACGATTAACTCGATATTTGAGAACTTTCAAGAACGTTCAAAATGCTTTGAAAATTTGGCATTTTTCAAATTATAATCGAAATTTGTGATGCTTTATCGATATATTTAAAAATCGTCAGAGCGCAAAATGTTTCGTATCATCTACTCTCGAAATCAAATTAATTAACGCGAGCCTAGACAATAGGAAGAGATAAGTGTTTCACTTAAAGCTTTACTTATTCATAGGTACAATAAGCATTTGTAGGGGCCCAAAAAAATGTGGCGAGGGGGTCCGAAATTTGTAGTTGCGCCACTGCGTTGAATATAGCTTTTTAAAAAACAAAGCAAATCCCCAAACGTATGCACATTACGGTATGTTGGGCAATAACAGTAATACAACAATATTACAGTCATCACACGATCAACATCAGCAGATGAATTAAACGCGTGTTTGAATTAAGCATTTCATTTGTTCAAAAACTATAATTTACGGTAAACATACGGGCACATTTATTTGCAAACCAATTATTAGACATTGGAAACGGACAGATTGTTATGGATGGAACAACAGGTTTGCCGATTTTTGTGTTACCAATGAATCAAAAAGGCTTTAATTTCAAGTGTATATCCCAATATTGTACGTAATTATACAAATCATCACGTCAGTGACATTAATATTGGCGTTCAAAGTCAGATTTGTGGCCAAACCAAAACTTACAAATCCATTGATTGCATTACGGATCCAGATGAAGTTGTGAATTACCCCATTGAATTTCCAAATTAATTTGATTTGCCTGGAACTCCACGTCACATTCTATAAACAAGGAAGTCGAATTGAAGGTCAAATAAATATATTTTCTATCCACAATTTAGGAAGATTACATGCTGTACACCCAAACAATGCAGAATGTCATTAGTTAATATTCATGGACCAACATCATTCGAAAATTTAAGAACTGTAAATAATAATATATGTGTAGCATATCGGGATGCTTAGTTAACTAATCAACTATTAAATTTGCTTGAAAACGATGAAAATTGAGATAATACAATTGGTGATGCATCGATTATGATTTACAATTCACAACAGATATGTATAATCAAACATTAATTTTAATTGAATATATTTGTTTATCAATTGCCAACAAAACATTATCACAATTAGGATTAATAGCGCTCAATCGTTTAGTAAAATGATATCACTAATATTGAAATATACTTTGATATAAATTTATTAAATGATTATTTACAGGAGGAACTGGAAAAACATTTTTGATATCATTAATTTTGGCAAATATAAGATCTTCAAACAACATAGCATTAGCAATGGCTTCTTCAGGTATAGAAGCATTAGATAAAACATTAGCATTAGATAAGATTTGCGCAAAAACCAACAGTTATTCGGTGGTACAACAACGTAACATTTTCAAAACAATTATTGGACATTGGAAATGGAAAAATTCCAATTACAACTGGTTTAATTACATTTCCACAAAATTTTTGTATTTTAAAAGAATGAAAAGAAGAATTAATTAAAAGCATCCAAATATTGTACAACAGTACAAAAATCATAATTGGTTAAGTGAACGAGCAATATTGGCAGCAGAAAACAAGTACTAGGGTATCTACATAAATTACTCGTTTTTTATTTTTCTTAAATCGTATATCGTTCTCATTCTGTTTCGTGCTTTTATTTCATTATGAAAATTTGGTTTGAACGGGTGTGAAATAAATAACTGCTAAAGCTCTGCTAAACCAGTTTTTATTGTTGTATAATTGTAAAAATCATTCCGAATTAGAATACAGTAATTGATACAACAATTTTAACAGAAATTTATTTGATGATGTCATTTTTATCATTACTTTGTAAAATTGAGACAAATGATTTGTCGCATTAATTTGATAGCTCCTCTAGTTCCTTCATCGCTATACTAAAGCCTACCATGAGACGGAGCTCACCCAGTTTGCTAGATTTTAAACAAAATTCGCAAGTTTTGTTGTTAGGTTAGACATTTTGTGTGGGCGTGAATCGCGGACATGCTTTGCATTGTTCAAGCTTCATATTCTAAGATTACATCATGATTTATTTTCCGTTGATTTACTTTGTAGTAATTCGAATTGGAAAGTTTACATCGATGTATGTTTTAAGCTTTAGCAATTTGAATTTGTTCACGATGGTATTTTTATATTTGTTGATGTGAAAGTTTAATTGAAATTAAAGTATTCAAAATGTTTAACTAAAATTGGTTAAACACTTTAACATTCTAAAATATTTTAAAAGCTCAGTTCTTTTGCATTTTTAAATTTCACAAGTTTTATGGTCTATTTGGATAGTGGTACAGCTTTATGGATTATTTAAATCTGTCTGGCCAGAACAAAAAACCTAATGAACACATAACGCTTTGTTAAAGTTATAAGAATTTCATGATTTAGTAAATCGTTATGTAAAGGTGAAACTCCATAACTAGCATTTTAGAGAATGACATATTTTAAAAAAATTTAGTAGTAAGTTCTTCGTTAGTAGTACATTTTGTTTTTAACCATGATAAAAATGTAACAGTGGATTTGACCTCCAAACTAGCAAAATTTATTCAAATTTTCAATTGCGTTCGTCATAACTCTGAAGGCAGAAGTAAAGATATTTTTACTCAGCGCTTTTCAATTACATCAAATTTAAAAAATAATGCAGCTTAAATTAAAGCTGCTGAAGTAAAAATCAAATCGAAAATCAAATAAGATAACTAGCTATAGTATTCAAAATTCATAAAATTCTTAAAAAAATTTCGTACCTCTAGAGCTTTACAAAATTTAAAATATTTTTTAAACTTGGAATTAGAGCTTTTCCGCAAATAAATTTTTATTAATAACCTCGAATTTTGTAAAACGCGAAAAGCTGATTAGTACCGTATGTCGGGCACTCATTAAAAATAAAGAAATTTGTAGAGCTTAGAGGTTGGTTAAAATAGGTAAGCTTTGTCATTTATAAGGTTATGGTTGTGATTTCATACTATGGAATAAAATGTTCAACCTGTGTACACGAATATGACCAGATTGGTCTTGACTCTAGTTTCAATAATCGAAAGCTTCAGATATTTAAAATCCAGCTTTTGTATTATCATTTTACCTGTCTAAGTTTTACAACGTTGGCTAAGCATTAGGCTAAAGCAAGTCTATAATTTCAATAGCACAATTTTAAGGAAAGTTTATTTAAGCAGCATTTATTTAAAAAGTTATATGTCATCTAAAATAGTATTAAGAGCTTTCAACAAGTAACCCGATAATTTGAAATTTAAAAATATGTTTATGCTTCTATCTTCTCTAGTCCATGAATTTAAATATTTGTTAAAAGTCCAAAACGAATGAACATTTTTAACTCTGTAAAATAAGCAATAAATTGACTAACTTATTAGAAAACTTTAAAGCTCAGAGTACTACTTCATTGTCTCAATTGTTTTGTAGTAATTCGAATTTGGAAGCTTTTACGACCTAAATATTACCATGAGAAATTTAGAGCAATTAACAATTCGGATTTGTTCATAATGTTCTGGAGATTTTACATTTTATGACGCTAAATTTATTGTTTGGGTGAAACTCTGATTGAAGCTAAAATATTTGAAGCGTTTTAAATAAAATGCCAACTAATTTTGCTTGAGTTTCTGATGAGTTATCTGATCTTTATAAAATCGAAAGCTTCCGAAGAAAAATATATTTAAATTATTAGCCGCATTTCTTGACGCATAATGATCCGGATCAGATCACCAAGCGTCAAGAAATGCGGCTATTATAACAGCTCAAATCGATGTTAACACGAGTATGATATAAACTTAAACCAAAATGTAATTTTCGTTAGTTTTAGAAATTATCAAATAGTATTGAACAGATCCCACTAAAATACTGAAATATCAAATCAAAAAGAAGGGTTTGATAATCTTAAGTACTCGCTCTAAACTTCGATCACTTACTTGAATTGGCAATCTAGAATATTTAGTCACAACAAAATTGAAGACAAAACTATTATTTTCAAATATTTGTACAGCTTTTAACTATTTAAAGATGAAAGCACAAAATATTTAACTTTCAAATTAAGTAAAGCAAACGATTTAAGAGTAAGGGTCTAGTCAATGTTTAGTTTAAAGAGATATTTTCGATGTTAAGCTTTTAGCTTTAAATATTTTTATTTTTTAATTTTGGAATTGAATTAGATAGATAAGCTTCCGGAAGAACAAAAAAAATATTTTAAGTTAACAATAGCATCTTGTAAGTATCGTAACAGTTGAACGGTAGAATTCTGTTTTAGTATAATTTAAAGCGCTACCTTTTAATTTAAAATTAAAATAGCGTAGATAATCTTTAAAACACAACTTTAAAATATTATTTAATAGTGAAACAAATTGGATGATAATGATCTTAACTCTATAAACTAAACCATAATTGAGCTCGAGTTGACTAAATTTAGTTGGAAAGCTTCGGCCTTCAAGATTTTCATTTTATAATATTAAATTTAGTTTTTGGATGAAAATTTGATTGAATAGCTTGACAAACTTTAATAGATTTGTTTTGAAAGCTACGTTTTTGGATTCTTTTAGAAAGAGCTTACTAAAATCTTTTAAAAATACAAATTGCTATTTTTATGTCAATAGACACTTGAATTATCAGCCTAGATTTTGTGATCGTAAATCATACACGCAACACAATACACTTAGTCTAGACAAAAAGCTCTGTTAAACCAAACTAATTCTGATTTATATTAGGGAAAGTTTAACTTAAATTAATCTCGCAAGCCGTCCTATTCCATCTCGAGCCAAGTTCCAAGAATTTTTAAATTTTTTCAAACTTTTTCTCTTAATCTTAAAGAGCTTTTATTTAAATTTATAATTGGGGTTAATCATAAGTCGCAATAATTCATTCCATATAAAGATGAGGTGAAAAAATTGATGTAGAGCGAATTTTTTAGAGCTTTCGAACTTAAATCAATTTTAGAAAATGAAACAGCTGAATAAACAAAATTGAAATCGCTGTAACGTAAATAATTTTAGTTTTGAGCTTTCGAAGAAGATGGCAAAATATTAAGATGTTAATGATAAATTTGAAAAACTGATTCGATTTAAACTAAACTCATAAAACTTTACAAATTTCTTTATTTAGTTTTATAAAGGTATTTAATGAGCTTTTTGGTAAATTTAGTTGAAACAATTTTATTGGGATGTTAGCAACCGTTTTCTTCGATTTAAAAAAAATAGGAGTAACCAACGATAGTTGAGCTTTTCAGTTACCTTTCACAATGCTAGTTCTTTCATCGCTATACTGAAGCCTACCATGAGACGAAGCTCATCCAGTTTGCTAGATTTTTAACAAAATTCGCAAGTTTTGTTGTTTTAATTTGGTAATTTTGGGTGTGTGTGTGAATCGCGGACATGCTTTGCACTGTTCAAGCTTCATATTTTAAAATTACATCATGATTATTTTCCTGGATTTACTTTGTAATATTTCGAATTTGGGAGTTTATATCGATGTATATTTTAAGCTTTTGCAATGCGGATTTGTTCACGATGGTCTTTTTATATTTGTTGATGTAAAAGTTTAATTGAAATTAAAATATTCAAAATATTTACCTAAAATTGGTCAGCGTTTAATATTCTAAAATACTTTAAAAGCTCAGTTATTTTTCATTTTTTCATTTATTGGACATTGGAAATGGAAAAATTCCAATTACAACTGGTTTAATTACATTTCCACAAAATTTTTGTATTTTAAAAGAATGAAAAGAAGACATCCAAATATTGTACAACGGTACAAAAATCATAATTGGTTAAGTAAACGAGCAATATTGACAGCAGAAAACAAGTACTAGGGTATCTACATAAATTACTCGAGTTTCAAAGTAGCCGGGTAGTCGAGTACTAGTTTTTTGAATACCCGGGTTACCCGAGTACCCGGGTAATAAACATACAAACATAAATATACACAAAATCTTTAAAAAAAATCATAGAACATGCTATTGTCACCCTCTTCTTGGATTAATAAGTGACACATACTACATTCTAAGTCCTATTTCTCTTCCTCATTAAAATGGTCCCATATGGATTATTTGTTAATGGCATGCGTTAGAATTTATAGATTAGATAAATTTTTTTAAAATCAAATCAATCCAAATATTTGTTACATTTTTGTCGTAACCTAAAATTTACGGGAATGGCTTTCAAATATAAATTTGTAATTATTTTCTGTTGTACTCATGACTACTTATCCCAGCAAGCACTAATCAACATTTCCTTTGCATCATCATTTTTGTGCATTTGTTTAATAGTTTTTCAGGTTTATCTTAAAAGTACTTATTATGGAATCGGGGGTTTTTATTACTAATAGGCACAATTATTGCAACAGAAATATTTATTACAGAAATCGGACACATCCATAGTGTTTGAAAAATAATCTCATAAAGGTCTCACAAGGTTACAGCAAAAAATTAATTTTATTAATATTTTGATAGCAATTCAAAATGTAGACAATATTCACATCATAAAGAAACACTCACATAATGAAAAAATATAATATTATGATTATGTAGGTGAGTCTAATATTTTTATGGGACTCAATATTTATTTACTATCAGTAAGTAAGTCATAATTGCAATAGACTTTACTCTATCAAACAAATAATTAAATATGGGAACCACTAAAAACACAGTGAAATTTATTCATAATACATTTTATTATCGCATGTAAAATATTGCGTACGATGCGAAAATATTAGTTGTACAGACAGCTGATAATTTAATTAAAAAATAAAAAACCTCAAGTATATCAACACAAAATATCTTTTTACATCAATAAATTTGCCCAGTATTAAAATATTTGAAAAACTTTATTCGAAAAGTTGGATGTATTGATTATATCCCACTTAGGCGATTGCTTGACTATCTCTACTAACACGAACACCTACGCCAACAGGTAACAACATTATGCACGTCGATACCAAACTTATTCAATTTTCATCGTTTTTACACACAAAATTTAATATTCTAGTACTCGTATATGTATTGGAAAAACTGACTTATACCGACTTTATAAAAATTAGGATTGCAATAAATTACAAAATATTTGGTCGATTAATCGAATTTGAAGATTTTATAAAGGCATCGGTTGATGTGTTACAACATAACGTATTGTATAACGTTAACGTCCCATAGACAAATTACTTAACAGGAATGTCCTCGTACTAAACTTATCTTATTTTCATCACTTTTATACAAAAAATTTAGTTTTCTAGTATATGTATTTCAAAATTTAACTTACCACTTTTTTAAAAATACCAATTGAACTAAATGGCCAAATATTTTGTGATTTCGGCTAAAATCGTGAACAATTTAAATATAAATAATCGAAAATCTGTTTTGTGGCACTTATATATATGTTGCGTGTTATCGTCATTGAATGTGGCTTATCCGAAAAGTAAAGTTCAAAAGTTTAAATAAATAAAAAAAACCATAACGGCCGTGTAGTTTTTGTAAATTACAGATTATTTAACGTTTTCTTCTACCAAATAGCTACAGTGACGCAGGTTGCCCAATGCAGTATATGTACATACGCAAGCATTAAAAAATAGTATCAAATAATAATAATTTTTTTTCCCCCCATTTAGATCTATTAGAAATACTAAAAAATCAGCATAATCAGCATCTTGTTTCGTTTTCTTGCAAAATACGTTTAAGTATTTATGTTGATTTACCATTTCTTTTTGGTATCAAAATCAAGATTTAATGATGTGTTTTTTTCAATTATCTGAAAACCTTTTTGTTACGGCCAACCTCGTAAAGTAAACGTTAAAAAAAAAACATTGGGTACAACAATAGTTGCGTTTTTTATTCGTCCCCGATAGCTACTATCCAGGCCGTCATATAAAAAATGGCTCCCGATAGCGCTATAGTTTTCGCTAAACAAATGAATTCAAAATGATAGTTTGACATTAAATACATTTAGTTTACTAATAAATAGCTCATTAAATTTAAATTTAGGTATAGAAAAATGACGGCTATCGTGCGCGAATAAAAATAAAACAATTAAAAAATAGAAATGATCAAATTATAACATTTTTTTTTGAACTGCACTATATCTTATCTCTAATTTGAAAAGTGTTATTTATAAATTTTGATGTTTTAATTTATTCGATAATTTTGTTTTTGTTAACCAATAAGTTGTTTTAGAACTTTTCGTGAAGTTGTTATTTTATATGTTCTTTTTCGGGAAAATATAATTTAAATAAGGAATTATAACTTAGCCGAATAAAAATTTATTCCGCACGAGTTTAATTCATTTTCAATATGAATTAAATTCGCGACATCAAATTGAATTGTGCCGTACAATATTTCCCGGCGGAATTAATTTATGTCGAATAAATTCGGTTCCCATATGTGTAATTTTAAGATATTTCTGGTTGTAGGCATTTTTGGTCATAAACATTTGGATATTTTTATATACATTTTTTGATTTTGGAATTTTATTGAGACGGTTTTTGTTTTGTTTAAATGTGCAAATAATAATATAAAATTTGGGTTAAAAACAATTGTTAGCAAAATCTTTGGCATTATGTGAACATTTTTATTTTCCTGCTTTCCAATAGAGTGCGGTTGTTTCTAAATTGCATTAAAATTTATAAAACAGAAAAAACCAGTTTCGCTCAATCCAAGGGAAAATGTATCAATTTTTATTGCTAACGCAAATGCCGCGCCGGGCAAAAGCAATAAAGAAATAAAATTCTAATAATATTGAAATAATCTCTAACAATCCCGTAATATGTTATACCTCAATCTTCGAATAATCTCGAAAGCCTCGAATATATCGAATAATGCATTCAATTATTTTATATTTTGCAAAATTATCACCGGAAATTTGCCGCGAATTCTCAAGTGTTCAAGTTAGGTGAATACCTTACATAAAAAATATTCTTTAATCAGCGATAATGATGTTCTTTGGTTTACACGAATTAAAAAAGGTGATCAGAAGGCTAACAGAATATGCTAGTGGTAGAAGAAGAAAACACTTTAATTAGTAAATTGTTAATTATCGATAGCGCAATTAAATTGGCCCTGTGATGTATTCCACATATAATTTATTTGAACCAATTATAATGACTGAGTTAATGACGACTAAAATATATTTGTTTGCGAGTTCCCTCAAAATTGTACAAATTTTTAGTGGATTAGTGAATTATATAAAATTAAAATTTGCTCCACGACTGTTTTGCTGATATACTAAAGTATTAATGTGTTAATATTGAGTAATGAGTTCAGTTCTTCATCATTATTATTTATAATTCGAGTTTTATTTAGCGTAATATTTTTAATGTTTTTTTTAAATACACAACAAGGTTTTTTACAAAACTTTTTTAGAATATTCATCTGTAATTTATCTTTATTTGGCCAAATTCGTTAAGTACAAATTCATTAGCTAGGAAATATTTGAACAAACTTGCATTATACATTTAAGCGATTACCAAAATTTATGTTCTTTTATCTATGCGATTGAGGCGACATCTGAAACTTCAATCAATAATATGTGCATAATTATGTACATGTTTACTCATCGACATCCATCGGCAGAAATGTCCGTTCGAATAGTGGGATATCACCATCACGGAAACGTGTACAGATTTGGAGCATTTTTATCACAACGTCGCTCATAGCCGGACGTTTAGCCGGATCTTGATCCCAACATCTGGTCATTAATATGTTTAATGGTTCGTAACAGTCTGCTAATAAGGATGGTCGATGGCCATCCAAGACATAACGCATGATATTATAATTGGATTCTCCCTCTTTGAATGGTAGCTGCCGTGATGTTACCTCCCACAGGATAATACCCCAACTATAGACGTCACATTTTTCGGTATAACTACTTTCATTGAAGACCTATAGCGAACGAATAAGTTCCTCGAATATAACAATTAAAAGAGAATTTATCTTTCAGACGATAAAAAAAATTAGGATGCTTACCTCAGGCGCCATCCAAGCTACAGTCCCTTTTTTAATAGTCATCTCCGTTTTCTTATCGGTAACCGTACCAAAATCACAAATTTTCAGCACAGTTCCACGATTAAACAGCACCAAATTTAATGGTTTCAAGTCTCGATGTATCATTGGTTTTGGTTTCATGGCATGTAAATAGGCTACTCCTTCAGCACACTGCTTGGCCCAGCTCACTGCATGGCCAGCGGTATATTTAATATGTAGACTACGAAGTAAGTTATGTAACGAACCATTTTCAGCGAGTTCCATTACCAGACAAACATGAGGTATTTGTATGCATGCCCCGTATAGAGTCACAATATTCGGATGTTGCACGCGAGACAATTGGAAAACTTCAGTTAGGAATGTTTGCAACTCTGATTCTTCTTCAAAATTTTTCACGGCAACCAATTGATTCCTCCACAGTGCTTTGTACACGCTACCAAAGGCACCTCTACCAATTATCTGAAATCACGAATATATTATCAAACGCTGTTTACAGCCCACGAGGTACTCTCAAAATCCTTACACTTATCTGGTTGATCTCCCGATAATCAATTTGGTTCACAAATGGCTGAGGGCTTATTCCACTGTTAACAATTTGTTTGGCCATTTTTGTACGACTGGTATGGTAGGTATATTTATTTCTTATGAAGATACAAAATTTGAGGTTGTCATCATTTTCTGTGAATGTATAATAGCTTGAATGACACACACCGAATTACTTTACTTTATTGTATTTCACAAGTAAACATTTAAAAATAAAAAACCGTACCTGCTAAGATAATATTCCACACAAATAACAGCTACTACCACTGATAACAAACGTAGCGCTGTACATAATTTACGGTTGGAACATCACACAAAAAATCTATTATTCTAGAATTTGTAAAACTTAGCAAATTATAATTCTATGGTTTTTTGAGCAACTAGTTAACTGCAAAAAGTAAATTATTGAGAAAACAGGTTTGAAATAAAATTTATTAGTAATTTCTCATTTTTATTTATATTGTCCGCAGAAATGGAGGAAAATATTGGAAAACTGTAATTTATTCTTGAAATTTTAGATAAAAATCGACAAAAATGCAGTTAATTAGTTTCTCAAAAATACCACAGAATTATCGAAATTTCTTACAAAAATATGTTTATTGTGTAACAAATTTTTTTGACCGAACGAAACAAAATATTTAGACGTTTTGATTAAGAATGAATGAATTTTTTGTATGCCAATATAATGTGACGTGTTAGTTCTGATTAGATATCGGACGATAAGACAGTGTATTGCTTTGGTAAATTGCTTTGTACATAGAATAAATATATGTAGATATGTAGGTAGTAGTACGATTGTACGATAAAAAAAAAATTATTTAATCGATGAGTTTAAGATGCCGATTGTATAGAAACTTTAACAATCACCTAAATATATGCAAGGTTAATTAAACAGTTCCTGGCTTACTCTAACACATTTATATTATCGTGAAAATATAAAATACGTACGACGAAATGAAGATTTCGCTACGTCGATTAGGCAGTTGAAGTGCATATACCTATACTTGTGGTAATATTTATGGTCCGGGGGATATTTTCCAAATATAAATATCCAATATCGTATTATGCTACCATGAACGGGATATCTGTGAATGATTTAGTACAATTAATTCATGGCACACAAAATGGGATTTGATTATTGTATAAAAAGTAAAAAAGTGTTAGCATTTTATGATGTGCCGCATTTATTCAAATCTGTTTGAAATAATTTAATGGTTGCTGATTTATAACAGCACCTAACGGGACGGCAAGTTGGAAAGTAATAAAATAGTTTATTTGAAATGGAACGTCGAAGCAACACCAAACTATGCATCACATAAATGTGCAAAATATGAATGTGAGTTCTTGCTATTCAAGCAATCAAGAATCGAATATACCAAAATATTAAGAAAATGGCAAATTACTTGAAACAAATTAAATTCAATAAACAAATGCAAGACTTTTGTATCGAGTGTTTGAAATGACCTTGAACGGTAGGTTTTATTTAGCTGAGAACTGTTTAATGATTATCCTTCATTTAGTTATATTTTCACCAAACGGTTAGACCAAGACGCTCTGCAAAATATTTTTTCAGTTTCCAAATGACATGGAGGATATACCACCATCTGTATTAGAATTTAGCAGCATTTTCGCACAAATATCGTATATGTAGTTACTAATAAACACAAATTTATCGAATTGTATTGACGCTGATGATGAACTTTCAATGTCTGCACAAGATTTTCAATAAATGGATGATGAAAAAATCACTGTCGCTTTTTCTAGTTATGAAGCCCAATATATAAGGGAAAATTGCATACAGTTGTATGGCTCAATCCGATAACATCGCTTGTCTAGAAAACATAGTTTGAAGAGTTTGGTTTCCAAATATTTTTTATAACAAGTTATTACTAAACAAGTGTGAATTAAAAATGATAGTTTTATGTTAAATAAATTTAGTTTACTAATAAATAGCCCGATATCGGGAGCGAATAAAAAACACAGCTCTCAATATCACTTCTAATTTTTTGCTTTATGAGTATTTGCTGTTCTGTTCTCTTCTGAAGATGTTTACTAATTACAAAAACATTCAAAAACTATGTTAAGAGAGTACGTATATTACGGGAGAGAAATCCCGGGAAATTGTTATCTTTTAATGATCCCGATTCCCGGGAATTTTGATTAAAATCCCGGGATATAGCAAAAACCATTTTTGCCTATAATATTAAGACTTTTGGCATATTAAAACTAACAATTGAAAACCATCACTGGATATTTGTTATTGAATACAACATAAATTCTCTAGTAGCACTGGTCAAGATGGACTTCTAATAAATAATTGCTCAGTTAAAGCTTTGAGCAAAAGGAGGAGAGAGAATTATTCAATTTCTTCGAAACCAATGGGAATCGCTAAATATGCAAATGTTTTTGTAACAAAATATTTTAATTTATTTTTTGATTTATCAACTATTTTCAAAGATTGTTCTTTTATACACAAATCAAGGAGTGAGGCAATCACAAGGATTTAAAAGCTTCCCATTGATAGCTTTGAAGTTTTTTGAAAAAAAAAAAATCTGTGGCGTTTCACATTTGAATAGGGGTAGGGATTATATGAGACGGAAAGGGTTTGGAAGAACAGATCATAAGGGTTGCCGATAAAAGCTTGATGTAAATTTGGACTACATTTGATTTGTAGCGTTTCCAAAGCCAATCTTTTATTGAAGTTTTTATGTTTATCGAGGGTTTTATTGTAGTCTGGACTAGTTTGGTGGTTTGTGTCTTTCTGGTGTCGTGGATATGCACTAATCTTTAAATTTTGATCTTTATTTTTGTCACTTCTGCATTGAAAGTCTTTTTCCTAAAAATTATTTTGTATGTCCTGTACAAGTTAGTGGCGTTGTAATACATGCTTTGGAATTAGTAAACAACATTTGACTATTTCTCTAAAGGTATGTTATGTTAAACTTCTTTAAAGAAACAATCAAATTTGGCGTACTTGCACGATGTTTGAACGATACAGGTCACCAAGTTGATCTAGATGGAATGAAAATTCTCTATAACATGATAATTTTGGAGGGTGATCAATTTTGACTACAGACTTAATCGGGTACAGGTTAACTCAATGTTGTTGAAGATTGTGCTTAGGCATGATTTTTTCATCCAAAATGTTGAATTTGTGTTCAAATATACTTTCTTACGTGAGGTTTGGTGTGAAATTTTTTCGAAAAATTATATGGCTGTGCGTTTCCATGAAAAGTCGGTTTTAGTAAATTCTTGTGATTGATTTACTTTTTGATTTGTGTATGAAAGAAGCAATTTAAGAGAGATTCTCTGTGCTGTTTCAAAGATGATCCAGAGTAGGGTTTAAAAGCTGATGCTTTTGTTGGAGCGGAGTGAGGAGCCTTGAACAAATAAAAAATGTTTGTTTTAATAAATATTTCAATAACCGTGAATATTAAAGTTAAATTAAATCGAATATTTTTCCAGTCGAACTATAACAGAAAGTAAAACTTGATCAATCAAAATCGACTTCCACTGAATCTGAAATTATTTTGCCTGTTTCCGGCCATCATCACACAAAATAGTGTTGGCATTTGACCATTTTATCATTCATTTGTATTTTTTAAAAGGCATACTTTAATGCTGTGTTTATGACATAGGAAGATATGAAGTTAGGAAGATTGAGATGACCAACCAAATTATTTAAAATGTCACCAGCATCGCCTACTATAGCCTACTTTGATCAAAAGTAAGAAATTTTTCAAATAGCGCATGGAACTAACAGGCTGGGCTTGTGACATTTTAAATAATTTGGTTGGTCGCGTCAATCTTCCTATGTACTTCTCTTATGCATGTGAAGTTTATCCTAAATTTCTCTTAAATAAAAAAAAATGGCGGTTAGTATTATTGAGTAAGTTCGAGACATGTTCTGGAAAAAAATTGAGAGATGTTGTTTAAAAATATTTTGAAAAAGGAGGAATTTACTGCTCTCTATTTGCGTATATGAAATTCAAGAGAAAATTCTAAAAGTTGGTCAAAAAAAATTAAATTAGGCCTACATCTTATCACCTAATGAAGGAATCCCATGAGCAATACCCATAAATGCGTTTAATGATGTCGATGCAAGGTATTTTCCGATCCAAAAAGGCACAGTTTCATAGGATGGTGTAGACTCTTTCAAAGTTAGATTAATATCCTTTTTCCCGGTAAGCTTTTCAAATAAAGATAATGCATTGCACCACGAATTTGAAATGTATTCATTTTTCACAAGATATAGGAGATATAGGAAAATTGGCAGTGGCTTGCTCTAGCCTACCCTTTCCAGAGTCATTTAAAAAAAAATCAGATCCCTTAAAAATTGAAGTAGAGGGAGGCGTCTGGTATGAAAAGGGCTTAACTGGATGTTTGGGGTTTTTGAATTTATATCTTCTTAATTTCTTTGGTCGGGAATAGATTCTAAGGCCTAAGTTGGTATGAGTTTGTGATGGTCATATTTGATCAAAATGTGGCTACCCTTAAATCCATTTGTGGCCACAGAAATTAAGCAATTGACATAATAAAATATTTATTATTATAAAATAATCACCGAAGCTTTGATCAGGCTAATTCCACCATACTGGCAAACATTTCTGGGCATCATTTACATCTGTCAATTCAATGTAGCAAAATTCCACGGATGCAAATTGCAACAAATTTAGTTATGAAAACTCTGGGCGGATTATAATTGTAACAATGCTTTTTTGGAATTAAAGCATTGCTTATAATATTTGAAGGACCAACGATGCCTGTTTTCGATACTAAATGCGCCATAATTTCATCCTAGTACAGAAACATTTTTGAGTTACATGAACTGATTTAAGATTTTGCAAGAGCAATCCTTTTAGTTTCCACAGTTTTTTTGCAACGTAATTTTATTGAAGAGAAATATTCAAAGATGATTTCATCATTTCGGAAAGTGCAGCAAAAGATTTAACGAATTTCGTCGACATAGATGTTAGATCATTCAATAAAATAATGTTTAACCTTTTCAAGCAAGCATAGGTACACGTTTTTAGTTTTAAAAATCGAATATTTTAAGGATTTTGTTCGTTTAATTTAAAAAAAGGAATTTATCATTCAATTTTCGTTATAATTATGTACGAGTATTTAATATTAAATAGAAATCAAGCAGATGTCAAATTTATGCTTTCAAGTTCCATAACAACCTTACTCATGGCTGGACGTTGAGCCGGGTCTTGGTGCCAACATCTAGTAATTAAATTTGCTAATTGTTCGGGACAATTTGTAATTGGTGGTCTATCGCCCCTTACGACGCTGCATATGATAGCAAAATTGGTTTCTAGCTCTTTGAATGGTATTTCCCGTGCCATTATCTCCCACAGAATCACACCGAAACTATACACATCGCAAGTTTGGTCGTAAGTATTACTCTCTTGGAACTATAAGGGAAGGAACAAAAGGTAACAGTAAGTAAATTCCTCTAATAAAATGACTCAACGAGAATTTCTTTTCCAGCCGTCTCAAAAAATTAGATTACTTACCTCAGGCGCCATATATCTTATAGGCCCTATACCATCAGTCATCAACGTTCTCAGAATGGTGACTAAACCAAAGTCACCAAGTTTCAGCACAGTTGTATCCTTAAACAATAGTAGATTTTCTGGTTTTAAGTCTCGATGTATCATTGGTCTGGGTTTTATAGCATGTAAATAAGCCACTCCGTCAGCACATTGCTTGATCCAGCTCATTGCTCGTTCAAACGTAAATGTAATATGTGGCCGATTGTGAAGTACCCTTTCTAATGTACCACCATCGGCTAATTCCATCACAATACAAACCGGCAGACTTGTGCACTTTCCGTATAGTGCCACTATATTCGGATGTTGCACGCTAGATAATTGGCGAACCTCAGTCGTGAAAGTTTCATCTTCGATCTCATTGTAATATTTCGCAGCAACAACATGGTCCCCCCACTGCGCTTTATATACCACTCCAAACCCACCTTCACCAATTACCTGAAATCAGGGAGAAATTATCCATTCCTCTTTATGACACATGAGGAATTCCCAAAATCCTTACTTCGATAATTTTGATCTCCTTTCGAGCAATTTCCTTCACAGGTTGCAGAGCCATTTTTGTGTGTGTCCGTTTTCCTGCCAAAAGAAATATTTTTTGAATAAATAAAATACAAACATTTGTCACATAAAATTTTGAAAACATTCTGGAGCAAAATATCTGAAATCGTATATCCTTTAGACAAGGAACCGGAAGTCATGTTTGAATTTTATGTTTTCAATGTATATAGCACTGGGTAACATGTTTTTTTGTTGTTGTTTAAGATACAGGGTGTCAAATATTTAAAAATTGCGTGCACTTGGTGCTGTATTTATGGCTATAGAAAAAAAAACTAATTATCGGAAAATTATACAATTAGAAGATAAATGAATATTAATAGTAGAATAGTATACTCAAGAATTTGTAGTTGTATAATTTTTTCCAGAACAATTGTATTCTTTGTAGAGGTAGGGGAATAATAGAACCCATCTTCTAGAATTTAGGAACTCGGCCATATAAGGAATAAAAATAGTGTTTCCATATACAAAATATATAAAACAAAACACATTTTCTGTAAATCCCCAAATAAACAAAATGTGTTTACCATGAAGTAGTTTTTGTGATTTATTCATGTTTTGGTTAGTTGAATGCAAGATTAGGTTTTCAGCTACAGAAAAATAAATTGTAATACATCTATGAATTCACAAAAGCACGCACAAAAACTCTTATGTATACAAACAAAACTGTTACAGTCGTAACTTTATTTCTTCAAGTGTTAGGAAAAATGCAAATGTGTTCGATTTAATCAGAATTTTAGATTTTTTTTTTTTGTATGTATTTTATGCGCTCTATAATTTTTATTTCTTTATCGAACTGTCAACGTAAATACATAATTAAACGATCACTTACTGTAATTAAAAATAATTTTCCAAATTTTAATTTTGTACCAAATATTTTTGTTCTTATATATTATAATTAATGTAATTGAGATACTGGCTTCTTCGGTGGAATTTTAATATTAACTGAACTCTAACCAAGTTCGCATTATCGCATGAGAGAAAAAAAATCGCGGTTTAATTTTTTTATTTTTTTTTTTTATTTTATTTTTTTTATCAGTTTTTTAATTGGTCAAGATGATGTCATTCAATTTGTATGCGCATTGGTATAGGTGGACTTACGATAAACCATTAATAAAATTCATTTTAAGTGTTAGTATATACAAAACAAAAAAGTTAACTTTATAAATTTGTTGCGTTTGTGGAATGAAAGACTCCACTACACTAAATACTTGGAGCACGTGGAGTATAACGCTCATATATCGGTGACAGATCGCATTAATATTGCTATGTAAGATTAGAGAAAATATTAAAAAGAGCCAAGATTAACCAATACTTAGAGAAATCACATCACATACCCGTTGATGTGTGCCTGTTATGTATGATGGTTGTGTTTTTGGAAAAATTTATTGCACTAATTAAATATCGCAAAATCAAATATTATTGATGTGCCGTCGTTTGTATAGGAAATACAATATATGTATGTACAATACAAAACCTTCGAAAATTCTCTCTGTATAAGGTTCTCTCAACAAAGAATTCTCCAACTTTTCTTATCACAAACTATCCAAAGTCGATTTTATGTAAAAATTTTAGTTGGTCACTGTGTTTAAGAGAGATTTAATAACATTAAATAAAAGTAATTTGTCTGTAAAAAGCTAACACAGTTTTTCTAGTTCTAAAAAAACATTTAATAAAACAAATCAAAGTAATAAAAAGATAATATTTGGATTATCGGTGTAAAGAAATCAAAATCAAGCAATAGAACATAGTTCTCGGTGGTTTAGTGAGTAGAACGTTCGCTTTATTTATCACTATGTGTCGGGCTAGATCCCGAAAAATGTCATGATTGGGTTTTGTGTTGTGTTGCGTGTGTGAATATTTGTGTTTGCGATAAATACCACGAGCCAAATAATGGCATTGAATACAGGAAAACCTTGGATCAAGTTCTACAAACTTTAATTTATTTCTGCTCATATCATAATTTGTTGTCATAGTAGCTTCCAATTTACCTACATGCTTCAAATATAATTTTATCCAAATACTTATAAAAATTTGACAGATCTCGCGCATAAACTTTATTAAACATGGCGGGAAAACAGTGTTGATTTTTTGGTAATTTGTTTACGTTCTTTGTTCGCCTGTTTTGAGCACAAATTTTGGAATTTTCCTCAAATTGATTCACATATAATTTTAATTTAAATAATTCACTAACACTTGAGCAATTGATTACTACTTCGATAATTTATAAATTCATTAATTTTTCCCCAATAATTTGAAAAATAAAATCACTGTACATATTTGTGAGTTTTTCAATATAGATGAAATTTTTGTTTTAATATTGCCTCAATGTTCTTATCAAAATATATTTTCACATTTTGTGCAGTAGCGCCGGAATTTCTTTACAATTGTGATATTTACGAATTTGACCGTAATATCAAAACATTTTTAATATTCTATATTCCTTAAAATGTAATTCAATAGAGTTTAACATTAATTTGTTATGTTTTTAACAACGGCGTATTGAGGCGATGATAGAAGAGGAATTGACAGTTCATCGCGCGGTAAACTTAGCTTCTTATCGTTTGACTCAAATACGTCAAAGTCAAGCTATTCGAGACGAGAAAAAAAATTTAGGGCAAAATATTATCGCCTTGAACTTCCAACAGATCAGAAATTCACTAAGCCGAAGGATATAGATGGCAATGATCTTAGTTATCCCGAGTTCATTGAGAAGCTACTCTCAGATATGAATCATCCCCATCGTACACACTTTCGCCGTCAAATTAGATTATATAATAGTGCTGTTTCATTCGCTTCGATGGGTGCGAAAATTGTCAATTTGCTCCAGATCTTTTTATGACATTAACTGCAAATCCAGGTGGGCGTGAAATTGCTGAAAATTTGAGACCCGATGAGATATCTTCAGATCGACCGGATTTATTGGCGCAAGTTTTTAAAAGCAAACTCAACTCCCTGGTCGATGCTATGTATTACGAAGCAGGGAATTTTTGGAATATCCATTGCACACGTCAACATCATTGAATTCCAAAAGCGAGGCCTTCAAATGAAAAAAAGAAGCTATTTTATCTTGACGGTCCCGGTGGCTCAGGAAAGACGTTACTTTAGGCAACACTGATGGCCTACTTCAAAGGTAAAGGAAAAATCGTTTTGCCATTCGCAATAATGGGAATTGCTGCCAAATTGCTGAAAGGAGGACGCACTGTCCATAGCGGATTCAAATTATACGTACCTCTACCCGATACATCTATCTCTTCAATGCGGATGAACTCACTAGAAGCAAAGCTTCTTCTGAGAAACCTCAACCCGAAGAAGGGATTGCGTAATAGCATAAAATAATTTCGAAGTGCAATAAAGAATTAAGTGTACTGATCCCTAGAATTGATCTGGCACCATCAGAAACTACTCTTCCATTTATCTTGCGTCACCGGCAATTTCCTGTCATTGCACCTATACGATCACCATCAACAAGTCGCAAGGTCAGTCCTTTTGGTCGCGTAGAAATTCATTTAAAGAAAGCCGTGTTCGCATATGGCTAACTTTACGTTGCTCTGTCAAGATCACGAATTACGAGCCAAGTCAAGGTTTCCATTGAAGCATGTCAGCAGCAAGGACCATTACTTAATAATGTAAGACAATTTACTCGCAATATGGTATAACCGAAATAATTCACAAATAACTATTATTGCTACATTGTATGAACATTTAAAAAGCGTGTTTTACCCTATTTATCTAATTTTATTTTTAAAATCAGCTCATATACGTTGAACATTGCGAAATTTAATAATATGTGGAATAGCACCATGAGGTGTCAGTGTACTCTTCATTAGGATCCCTGTAGAAAAAATTAAAGGTTTTATATACAAGTGCCGTCTTATAGGATGGGTTAATTACCTCTAGTTATATAATATAAACATATAGCAAATTTGCTACATTTTGGAACACAGCTATTACTTAGGAATTATTAATCAAGCTCGTACTCATTTAGAACATCAGAGCCATCCTAAGCGTTATCTGCGCTAGTAATAAGAACCAATCATTTTACGCTCGTTGCATAATACGTATACTTTTTTTTTGGCAGGAACATACGCCACAGAAACATGCAACAAAATACTGAGATTGGAACTAGCAGTCCATTTGCAAAGAATTCTGTTAGAATCTTCCAGAGAGAATTAGAGTTTTTAGAGGTGCTTCGTTTACTATTTATTTATAAACAGGGTTTGATAATTTCTTCCTGATTTCAGGAGATTGGTAATGGTACATACGGTGTTGTGTGGAAAGCACTGTGGAATGGACTTCCTGTTGCCGTAAAAAAGTTTCGACATCCAAAAGGGGAATCACCGGAAGATAAGATCAATACTGAGGTTAGTCATTTGTATCGATTGAAACATTCGAATATTGTGTGTTTTTATGGGCGAATGAAACCTGATAGTCTGGTAGTGGAATTTGCCGATGTTGGTTCATTACATAAACTACTTCACTGTACAACAAGCATTAACTATACCGCTGGTCATGCAATAAACTGGGCGAAGCAGTGTGCTGAGGGAGCGGCATATTTACATGACGAAGATTTAGTGCATCGAGATTTGAAACCAGACAATTTGTTGTTGTTTAAAGGTGGTACTCTGCTGAAAATTTGTGATTTTGGTACGGCCACCTTACCCAGAACAAAAATGACTATTGAAAAGGGGACTCCACCATGGATGGCGCCTGAGGTAAGCGATCTGATTATTTTGTCAGCTAAAAAAAAAAATCTCGATCAATTACTATATTTGAAGAAATTATTTACCCGCCATAGGTCATCACTGGTACTACGTACAACGAAAAGTGTGACGTATACAGTTTTGCAATTATCCTGTGGGAGTTAGCATCACGACAGCAACCATATAAGGATGCAAATGGTTATTATATTTTATATAACGTTGCGCAAAAGGCCGACCGACCACCCCCAATCGAGGGTTTTTACACACCCATATCAACATTAATGACTGATTGTTGGAATGGAGAGCCAACTGAGCGGCCTTGTATGCGGGAAGTTGCCGAATCAATACAAGGTTTCTGCGGATTGTATAGTGGTGAAGATATCCCAATAGTCAAATTGGATGAGCATAATACAACAACAATCAAAACACATGCATCGGAGTCCCCGAAATGTTATATTCAGGACCCGGATATAGAGTCAGATCGTACTAAATTATATCGCCTACAGAAGTATGAACCAACTACTGACAAACAAATCCTAGGGAACTCAAAGGCGGGTAAGGTAAGACAATTAAATGAATTTTTTTTAATCGGCTATTCGCAGTTCGCGCTCGATGTGTTGTACGCCTTAATAAACCGGTTAACCGTCAATTAATTTTACTGAGTTGACATTCCTCAAAAATATAAAATTTACTCAAAAACATTACAAAATAAATGAAAATGTAGTTAATGATAAAAAAGTGAATAACACAAAATTACGTTGTCAAATTTGTTATTTTTCCCCCAAGGTGAATTTAAATTATATGAAAAATTTAATTGTTTTACACTTTGGATGTTTTTTACCAGCAACTTGGATTGAAGTCGACAGGTTGTAACCATCATTTTCGAATAGCTGGACTATTTGCTTGTCTCGTTCACCAAGGGTATCCAATTGTGTTGCGCCTTACTAAATGTTTACTAAAATATACTTTATATAAAAATGGTGTAAAAAATGTATGTGCGCACATCAGTTGAGAACGGCTGAACCGATTTGGCTTAATCTTTTTTTATTATGTTTGAAATTGCCAGGAGATGGTTCTTACGAAAGAAAATTTTGGGAAAGTCCTTCGAAAAAGTCGGAAAATTCGGAAAATCGAAAAATTATGTTTTTGTATAGGATTTGGCGCGTAGCCAGCCAGATGGTAAAAACCAGATGTTTTGTAGAAGAGAAAAATTGGAAAATCTGAGTGGAAAACTCGGAAACTTCCGGAAAAACCCGAAGAAAATTGAATTTTTTTTTTCAATGAAATTATGAATTTTTTGTATGTTTTGATGACCGATTTGGCTTAACCTTTTTTATTCGATTTAATTACACTCTAATAAAATATATTGAATTCTTTTGAATTCCAACTGACTCCAATTCATTTTCACAATGAGAGAAAAAATCCAAAACATAACTCAATTTTCGAAAGACGCCTGAGTTTGAATCGACATTTCATTCACTTTTCAATACATTAGTGTTGAATTCGATGAAAATGGAATGGAATGTTGCACTACAATTTAATGTAGTAATTGCTGTTATATAAATTGTGCATTAAAACCTTTTTTAATACAAGGGTAGCATTATTTTGTGTTGGAAGCTAGCACTGGACCTACATGTAATGCAATTTACATTACATAACCCATTTTTTTTTGTATATAAAACGACAGTGACGCAGTCACAATATTGTTCTCAGTTTCTCGCTACGCAGATGATATCTGCGTGAGAAGGGGTTAATTATTACGAGCTTAAGAGATGAATTAAATTATTTTCTTGAAAGACAAATAATCATTACCTAAATATTACCAAATATATCGACTTATCTAAAGTGGCCTAATGGTTTCAAAAAGCTAGATTATTAAATAATAATTAATTTAAGTTGAATGAAGATCAATTGATTCTTTTTTATAAATACAATATTTGAATTTATATTTACTACGTGGATTCCATTTTGTGTATTAACATTATTTTGTTCAATACTCCGTGAAATTTCATTTCATTTCTTTTTCATTCACACACCAAATTCAAAGTGATTAGATTTGTCACTTAGGGTGAATAATTCAAAATCCATCTTTACACCAGAATCACATTATAGTGAAATGTGATTCACTCACCGTGAATTGGTGGACTGTATTTTTTATGTAATTTTATATACAAATGTTTTTGTTGTTTGTGTACAAACGTAATTTATGATGAACATTTTTTTTTAAATTTAGTTTACAAATTACTCTGAAGATGATTACAAAACGTTTAATTTTTTTCAAATGACAAATTTTTTTTTTTGATTATATTTTGATTGTGGTTTCGAGATAATGCTTACACGCAAACCATATAAATTTACATTTATAATATAATGTGTTCAATGTTTACCCATGTACTACATTTTTTGGCAGAGAAAAAGAAGCTCAGAAATGGAACAAGGAAATGTTAAGAATGTTGTAATACGATCTCCGCCACCTGTACAGATTAATAATGGTGATATAAAAAACAGGAAGGTAAGAATTTTTGAAGTACATCTCTTGTGCTTTAAGCAAGATTTAATAACTTCTTCCTTATTTCAGATTATATTTGAAGGCACGCTTGGCATAATATGGTACAAGGCAACATTAAAGAAGGAAACCGTTGCATTGAAATTATTTCAAAATTTAAAAAATTTATCAGCACAGGCTTCGTTCATTACTAAGGCTCATCAATTAGCTGTATTGATACATCCAAATATTGTAAAGTTGTTAGGGACATTCACAGCGAGATATGATTATGGTATGGTGCTAAAATTCGCCGAAGATGGTACATTGGATAACCTTCTTCACAACAGTGTCGTTCAATTTAGTTTTAACCAATCAATAAACTGGGCCCAACATTGTGCGGCGGGAGTGGCCTATTTACATAACATGAAACCAACACCGTTGATACATCGAGATTTGCAACCATCAAATCTGCTGTTGTTTCAGAGTAGCACTGTGCTAAAAATTGGTGGCTTTGGCATGGCCACCGAGCTAGAAACGGAGATGACTGATGGAAAAGGGACCGCACGGTGGATGGCGCCTGAGGTAAGCAATCTGATTTTTTTCGATGTCTACAAAATGAATTTATGTTTAATTATCATATTCGAGCAATTTACTTACCCATAGGTTTGCACGAGTAAGACGTATAATGAAAAATGTGATAGTTTTAGTTTTGGTATTTTACTGTGGGAAATAAGGTTCCGGGAACTACCGTTCAAAGAGATTAACAACGATTTTAATATTATGATGGGTGTCGTCCAAGGCAATCGACCAGAAATCAGTTTAGAATTCAAAAGTCGTTACCCACTATTGGTAAACTTAATGGAAAAATGTTGGCATGAACAGCCGGGTATCCGTCCTGCGATGGATGACGTTATAACGTATCTACAGGAAATATTAGCTGAAGAAGGTGATGTGCCATAATCCTTTCAGTTTCTCTTATGAAACCTGTTCAGAAAACCGTCGATTTTCGGATTTAACTTAATAAATTTATATTTATATTTCACTTCTATGTATATTCAATTTTAATAAATTTTTGTGCATTTTGCAAAATAATTCGTCCATTATATGTAACTAAATAAGAAACTTTCAAAATCAACCGATGACATTAATTTGGGGTGCTTTACTGAAAAAATCAGAAAGCTAATTTCAGAAGCAGCGTTAAATTTTGCAAAGTCGCCATCGGAAAGGCTTTGTTTGATGCAACACACATTAACCTGTAGAAATTAGGCAGAGGTTATTTTATAGACACTACCTATGTTATGTTGGTCGTCTTATTATACTAAAAAAGGTAAGATATTTGTCAACACAGCTTTTAGCGTGATGTTATCGTGACGTATAGTCGATCGATTATTTGGTTGTTATAAATACCAATTTGGCTTTTTGTAGCTTTTAAGTTATCTGTAGGGTTACGGCTGAACTATATCCTAATTGTAACCGGATTTGTTCTACTGTTTCCGAGATAATAATATTTCCAATATAATTTTGTCCTACATAACATACATTTTTAAAAATTATTTCAAAATTGCAGTGTCTCTTTTCGTAATATTTGTTCTTCGTTCTCCTTAGTAAAAATAAAATATTTGTATAAGTCTGACTATGTATACAGGTTTCCGGTACCTGTACAAATATTTTGGGAGCAGCCTTTAAAAAACAGGTATAATAAATAACAGGTGATTGATTTAAACAAAACAAAAGAGGTAAGATTATTTTTATCAATAACATTTCTTCCAAATTTCTTGAGATACAAAGATGTTGTAGATTGCCATACTTAACCGTATTTTACAACAAAAAAACGAAACAAAACGTAAGTTTTGCTGATTTTTTAGTATTTCTATTGGGACTAAATTAGGAAAAAAATAAAAATATGCAATAAAAGAATGCATAATCGAGTTCATAGATAATATAGCTGCGGAATACGGTGGTGGTCCGAAGGTTCCCCTTAAACAATTCGGCTCTTTTAATGAAAACGTTATAATGCTTGTTTCCCTCAAACAAATTAACTATAATAACTGATGTACCTAAATTCTCATGCCAGTAATTGCTGCTTTACTGCAGTTTCAGTTACTCAAATGTTCCCCGCTACTCCATATTTGATATTATTTTATAACAACAATAAAGCTAAAATATACTCCTACTAGCTAGTTACTCCTAAGGCGCCCGTTGAATTGTAAGTATGACCCCTATTGAGAGTGCAGAATCCATGGGCCGACCCACCTTTCAGCACTATAGGCTGGCATGAAGCAATGCAATGTGCAGGTGGCTTATACAGGAAAAAAGGGTCTATAGCTTACGTACTCGAGTTGGCTGCTACTGCCCCAGAAAAGATTGCCTAGAATAAAAATTAAAAATTATTTAATACTGTGGTTAGCATCGAATCCGAAACATTTTCTATTCGAAGTTTGTTGTTCAAGGCGGATTTATGGTTGCCTTCGTTCCTTCGTTCATTCGGTCTGAATTTTTTTTTAATCAATCGTATTCCTTGAAAATTACGTTATTTTTCGTTCCTGTTCCTTTGATTGGATTAAAAAAAAAAATCAGACCGAATGAACGAAAGAACGAAGGCAACCATAAATCCGCCTTCACAGGTCAAACCTAAATCATTAGGCTACTCAGATATAAAATTTGAACATATAATTTGGAAATATAACAGAAGCGTTCCGAAATCAATCAGGGAATCAGTCAGTGATGAGCGTAAATTATTCAGAAATTTATTAACGCACCAAATATAATCGAAATCGTATCGTGTTTTGCCTTATGAACAGAACCTTATATATGAAAGAGCTATGGGCTTAAAGGTATTAAAAAAACAAAAATTGGTAGGCTTTTGGTTATGATTAAGACTTTGTTAATTTATTTATTAGTGTTTAACCCTTTTAAGCACAAACGGTTTTATTTTTTGTTGAACGAAATTTTTTAAGCATTTTGATCGTTTAAAGGCACACACACAATGATGTTCCGTTTCCACTTCATTCGCATTTTATCTGCTTCGCTTAAGCCATGTTCCCAACTCAAAAATTTGAGGTTTGATCAAAAATTTGAGGTTATATTCTCATACGTTTTTAGTATTGAAGTTTCCATCTTTCATTCAAAATTATAGAGGAAATTGCGGTGAAAAAATCAAACGGAACGGGACTGTATTAGGATTTGACCTTTATTTAAAAAAGAAGCAGTTTACCACAAGAGGATTGAATGCACTAAATGTACCGCATTCCATACATAAATTTCCCATAGAATTATATTTAAGCTTACATACTTGTGTATGTAAAACGTGTAGTGCTAAAAGTGATGGAAACAGATTTTATAGGAATTGGCTCTGGTCTGCTGGTCAGCTGAAATTGAGCTGAGGTTGAGTGAGGGGCTTAGTTTGGGGTCTAGTCGAGGGTTTAATTGGAGATTAGTTTAGTTGTGATTAAATTAGCTTGAATTGAAGGTTAGAGAGTTGATTTTGAGTTCAGTTCATGTTCGTATTATACACCATACACAAAGAGCAGCTGAACGGTTTATTCGGTATTAATAATAAGTAGCTTTATATGGCTTCTCTTAAGATGTAGCATTCGAGTACCTGTAGCTCAAGAATTGCTTCATAAAACTGATCAAATGAATATCATTGTAGATTCCTTCAAACCCCATTGGATATCGTTGGAGATTTAGGTTTTGTCGTTACAAGTATGTTCAAAGTTAATAAATTTTCTTTTTATCAATGGTAAATAGACTGCCAAAACTGCCAAGCATGCAAGCGAATGAATTTTCTAACACTACATTAAAAAGATCAGAAGCGCTAAAATTCCAATAATTATGGAAAGAGAAACGCTCTTCTACCATTAGCAGTCAAAATGTATAGTGATGGCTTTATCTATGAAATTTAGTTCCGTTCCGGCGTTCAACAATATTATAAAAATTTTTTTTTTGTTTCAGGCATTTGAATTTTTTTAAAACTTTTTAGGCCATTCGTTGTGCTTGCTTACAAAATAAACGCAAATTATTGTTTTTTTTATATTGGAATTTAAGAATTATAATTCTCTCAAAAACAATAAGAACAGTTTCACACCCAAATTTTTATTTTTAAAATTCCCTTTTACTATACCACATCCATTCGAAAAAAATCTGGTCACCTTAAATAGTAATTTATGCGGTCAAGTTCCAGAACAACCGCACTCATGGCCGGACGTTGAACCGGGTCTTGGTGCCAACATCTAGTAATTAAATTTTCTAATTGTTCGGGAAAATTTGTGACTGGTGGTCGAACGCCACTTTGGACGCTGCATATGACATCAAAATTGATTTTTTGCTGCATGAATGGTATTTCCCGTGTCATTATCTCCCATAGGGTAACACCAAAACTATAAACGTCACATTTTTCGGTATAAGTGTCGCTCTCGTAAACCTATCGGACGTAGCAAAAGGTATAAGTAAATTCTTCTAATAAAACGACTTAACGAGAATTTCTGTTGCAGCCATTTCTCAAACATTAGTTTACTTACCTCAGGCGCCATCCATCTTACAGTCCCCCTAGTACGAGTCATAATTGTTCTCAGAATAGTGACCAAACCAAAATCACCAAGTTTCAGCACAGTTGCATCATCAAACAAAAGTAGATTTTCTGGTTTAAGGTCCCGATGTATCATTGGTCTGGGTTTAATGGCATGCAAATAAGCCACTCCGGTAGCACATTGCTTGGCCCAGCTCATTGCTCGGCCAAACGTAAATGTAATATTTGGCCGTTCGTGAAGTATATTATGTAATGTACCACCATCGGCAAATTCCATCACAATACAAACAGGTTGCTGAATTGTACACACTCCGTACAGTGCCACAATATTCGGATGTTGCACACTAGCTAATTGGCGAACCTCATTCATGAAAGTTTCTTCATCTTCGGCCGGATTGAAATATTTCACGGCTACAAAATAACCCCTCCATTGCGCTTTGTGCACCACCCCAAATGAACCTCTACCAACCACCTGAAATCAAGAAGAAATTAAATCAAACCCTGTTTATGGAACATGAGGTACTCCCAAAATCCTTACTACTGAATTATTGAGCTCCTGGCGAGGAATTTCTTTCACCGATTGCTGAGCCATTTTAGTGCGTCTGTTCCTACCAATAAAATAGTTTTTAAATGAGCATCTAAAATACAAAGCTCGGTCACATAAATTTTTTTTTTTTTTTTCAATAATCGTGATGTTTAAACATTTTCGCTCAGAAATTTTTATATCGTTGAGTTGCCATATATTTTCCGTATTTAAATTAAAATACAAATTTTAATTTTTATAGCATAAATTGTTAAGTATATTTGCAAATTTATTTAATTTTCGTTGTGACACACACGTGTAAACATATTAATTTTGTCTAAAACAGCAGACTATATACATAGATACTGACTTGCACCCCAATTGATTCATATTTGGATACAAAATCAAACACATTAAGATACTCAATAGTTTTTAGTTGTGTTGAAGGTTGCTTCGCGTTAGCACCCAAATAAACAAAATGTGTGTACAATGAAATTTTTGTAGTTTTTTGTGAGCTATTCCGGTTAGTTGAATGCAAGATTAGGTTCTCAGCTGCTGACAAATAAATTGTAAAACAAAAAAAAAATAAAAAAAATGTTTATGATACACATTGCCCAACATAACTCAATGGCCCCAGACATGCGTAATTAGAGGTATTATAACACTGTGTTTCTATTAACATATTCCCCATTACATCTCTCGTAGGGGTACCTATGTACGAGAGAGTTTTACAACAATATTGATAAACATTTTAATTTCGGAGAAAATACCGCTATTTCATGAATTCACAAAAGCACGCACAAAAAGTTTTATATACAAACAAATCTCTAATACTCGTAACTTTCTTCAAGTTTAAAGAAAAACACAACTATACTATACATAATTTTTATTTTTTTATCGAACTATCAACGTGAATATACACAATTAAATTATCACTTACTGTAATTAAATTTTTCAGTAATTCCCAAATATTAATTTTGTACCAAATATTATCCAACATATATTAATGTAATCGAGAAGCTTGTGTCTTCGTTGAAATTTTAATATTAACTGAACTCTAAATAATTACAATTGCTCATTATTGCATGAGAGCAAAAAAATTCGCGGTTTTTATTTTTTTATTATATGCCAGATAATCTACTACGTCTGTCAACTAACCATTAATAAAATTCCTTACACGAATTAGTATATACAAAACGAATAGTAATTGTGTTTATTTTATAAATTTGTTGCGATTGTGGAATGAGAGTACACTTACTAAATACTTAAAGCACGTGGAGTACAACTCTCGCATACCGGAGAGATTATTATTAAAATCGCATTGATAATGGTAATAGTAATAGTATATTATGTATAAAGTATAATTAATTGAATTGATTTTTCCTCGATATATTATAGATATATGGTACATAATATCTTAGTAATTTAATCAATAATTTTAAAATTTATGTTAAACATTATGTTCTGTTAAATCTCAATTTAAGAAAATTACTACAATAAATTGTAAATCTATATCACATACCATCATAATTTAATGTATAAATAAAATATCGTAAACTTAGCGGTGTACCGTCGCGTCGTCACTCTAAAAAATAGGAAATGCTGCTCGTAAAGTTATCATGATTAATTATCGTAATTGTATGCAATACAGTGTTCAATCCCTTCTTGTTTGAAAACATTTTCAAATATTTCATTATTTTATTCTCATTAATATCGAAAATAAATATAGCCTTAGGAGGGAAACTGATACTCAAATAGTTTTAGACAACAAGAACTGTTTCATTTCTGAAGATTTGGCTTCAAACAATAGTATTGAAACGGTTGCAAATAGTGTTTGTTGGTCACCAAAATTAAATTTAAAATATAAAGGGCTGAAACCCCACGAGGTGATCAGAACTTCGGTTTTTAGTGTCCTCAATGGGGATAGCTTTCACCTGTGTCATAAAGTTTGTGTGACAGCTTTGACAGTTTTTATTTCTATTTTAACCAACATTTATTTACTTATGCAACAGCAGCCAAACAGGTCAAAAGCTTCAGTAACATGTACAGGCATCCAATTTAACACGAAAAATCGTATTCTAGAACTTTACACCGAAAGTAGTATGTATATAACAACCCGACAAACAATTTAAATTATTGATATTGTAAATTAACCGATGAGAGTCTGATGGACCGATAGGTTTTTTGTTAGACTTTCGTTTCCTCAAGTACTGAAAAAAAATCAAAATTTTGGAACACCTTGGGCGATCCTCAATGTTTGAACGAAAATCGTAAGCTATTTTACAGTGCAACTGTCGGTATTAAGTTAGTAAACTTTTCCGACCATAAACCGTCGTTGTGTGTTTATTAATAGTCGTTTAGTTCTACGGTTTGTGTGTAATTCGCCATTTAGGCCCAGTTGCACAAATATGGAGCCAACAGCCACTTAAGTAATACTTCATTTTTTTCTTCTTTTATGAAAATGCGACTTGTTTCATAATATGAATTCAACGCCAGTTAATTTTATTTTTACGTAGAAAAATTTGTCATTTCATTCAGTTAAATATTTAGTAAAAAGAAATCGGATAGTGAAATATTTAATTCTCCCGTTATATTGTTCAAGTAAAAAGAAAAATAATCAGCTTGCATTGATTTTGTATTATGAAACAAATCGCAATTTCATATATGAAGAAAAAGATGAAGTGTTACATAACTGGCTGTTGGCTCTTTATTTGTGCAACTTAGGCCCGATTTTATGAACCAGGATAAATTATTAATCCTCTGATTTAGCGTAGTTGTTTCATATAAGGCAAACTACGCTAAATCAGAGGATTAACCATTTATCCTCGTTCATAAAATCGGGCCAAGACACTTAGTTGACAATTATTGCATCGCTAGTTGTTGTATTTGTAACGTGCCATGATTAGTGCAATGTGTTTGGGTTGCATGATAAACGTAATCTACTATATATGTTCAAATCTGTGATTGAACATTCTGCGGGGCCGTCAGAGTTAGAGACCTCGCCCGTGGAATTTGCTATTGCGAGATAGTGTCCCTTAAAGCTGGTTATCGTTTTTTCCCACATAACGATGGGTATGATGTCCGTAACTTGGTGCATCTATTGATTCTGGCAAGGCTGCTTCATTGATATTTTGCTGAGCGACGGTTCCCTCCAGATCAACTATTTTCTTAGTCAACCTGATGTGGTGTATACTCTTCGTTTTTTAACTTCTCGGTCAGGTTGAACACGTGGTGGAAGCATTGGTTGCATTACTTAGTTATCTGGCATCTGTGTTGGTGTTGTGTCATTCTTATTCTCGGGTTCTATGGACAGACGAGATAGTTTATGGATTGGCCGTTTCATGAGAACCCCTCCTGGGTCTCGAAGTGATACTACTCGAATCTTTTGATCTAAACCTGGATGTACTTCCATCACACGTCCAGTCAGCCATTTTAAAGGTGGAGTGTTGTCCTCTTTGATAAGCACTAGGTCACCTATTTTTATGTTTGGTTGTTCATGTGACCATCTTCTATGTTGTAATCTATTTAAGTACTCTGAATGCCATCTTTTCTAAAAATCTTGTTTGATTTTTTCTACCAGTTTCCATCGTGATATTCCATGAATATTTGTATCTGCCATAGCATCATGGGGAACTGATAGCAATGGTGCACCAATTAAGAAGTGTCCAGGAGTTAAAAAAGTTATGTCTGTGGGGTCGGCTGTCATAGATGAAAGTGGTCTTGAATTAAGACAAGCCTCTACTTGTGAAGTGACCGTTGATAGTTCTTCGAATGTAAGTGTTGCTTCTCCTATGACCTTAAATAGGTGTTTTTTTACTGAGTTTACAGCAGCCTCCCAAAGTCCACCAAAATGTGGTGAAGCTGGTGGTATGAAATGCCATGTTGTCTCATCGTTTATCAATAGTTGAGCGATTTCTTTAGATGACTTACGAAGTAATGTAGCCATTTCTCGTTCTAGCTGGTTTTTTGCCCCGACAAAATTAGATCCGTTATCGCTATATAAATCGCGCAGTGAATCGCTTGTAAGCTGCGATGAATGATTCAGTGGTTAAATCACTGACTGGCTCAATATGTATGGCCTTAGTTGTCATGCAAACAAAGACTGATAAATAACCCTTGTGTGCTTTATGACCTCTTCCCTTTGTTGTACGAATAAGTAGATGCCCTGCATAATCGACTCCGGTTCTCAAGAATGGTCTTCCGGGTGTGACACGTACTTCTGGTAAATTTCCCATTAACTGTGTTCCGGATTTAGCATTAAACCGATGACTCTTCATACATTTGGATATTAAATTTCGTGTTAGATTTCGACCATTGTTCGAAGATGAGCTAATGTCAATTGTGTTCCTCCATGCAATGTTTGTTCATGGGCTTCTTGAATTAGTAGTTTTCCAATAGCTAGGATGGTTCCTTGGAATGATAACTGGATGTTTCTCATCATAGCTCCAAGTTGTTGTATTTTCAACTCGACCGCCGACTCGTAATATATCTTGGATTTTACCTTACTTCTATTTGATATTCCTTTTTGGTTCATAAGGTCGTGAATTTTAGTTTTGAAATGTTGTCTTTGCGATATTTTGATCAACAGTTGCGTGGGTTTTCGTATTTCTTACGCCGTAGGAGCTTCTTGGTTAGTTACTACCTTTTTTCGGCATTTGTTGATGAATCTCGCAACATATGCCATACTCCTTTTTATTGTATTGAAGTTGGAGTATTTTAGATATAATGGATCGATAACGTTGTCTGATGTTACCGTAGCTGTACTCAATACTCGTTGTTTAAGTTCCAATTGGTCTGGTATTTCCTCTATTATCATTGGCGTCAGCTGGATTGCTTTCTCAAAGATAACCTCAGGCCCGTTCCACCATAAATTATGTGTTATTAATTCTGTTGCTTCGATACCTCTGGATGCACAATCCGCTGGGTTGTTGGTTGATTTGACATAAAACCACTGAGACGGAGAACTTAAGTTCTGGATTTCCGATATATTTTATTTGCCACGAATGTTTTAAATTTGTGGGGCTTATTTTTCACCCACCCTAACACGATCATTGAACCCGTCCAAAAGTATGTTGTTGTATCGCCAAACTGCATGTCTTGCTGTACCCTATTCATTAAATTTGCAAGTAAACTTGCTCCGCATAACTCTATAGCTTTGGCAATGTTAGCTTGGTTGCTATTGGTGCTACCCGTGTTTTTGATGTTAATAAACTTGCTTTTTTAGAAGTATACCACTGCTGCATAAGCCACTTCGGAAGCATCACAAAATCCATGCAATTCTCCTTGTAGAGATTGATCGAATTTAATCCACCTCGGAATTTTTATCTCCTCCAACCTTGGGAGGGATTTGTAATATTGCTGACATGTGTTTTCGATGTTTGTAGGCAGTTTTTGGTCCCAAGTCACGCCAGAAATCCATAGCGTTTGCATTAACACCTTGGCTTTATCGTAGTTGGAGATAGCCAGCCTAGTGGATCAAATAATTTTGACGACTCAGATAACATTTTGCGTTTGGTCATTTCTCCAATTTTGACGTTGATATTCACCTTAAATTCAAACGTATCGGTGCCTGGATTCCAAATTAAACCCAATGTTTTTACTGACTCTGATTCATCGTTGTTGTGAAATATGATAAGCTCGAAGGCTCTCGAGTCCGGATTTACACCTTCTAAGAGTTGGAAACAGCTGGAGATCCATTTTCTCAGGTTAAATCCTCCAGATTGTAGCAATTTTATCAGTTCGGTTTGTACTGTCTGAGCTTCCTCTATATATTGTGACTTCGTGATAATAAATCATCTACGTAGAAATCTTTCTTAATTATCCTTGCCGCTATTGGGTAGTTTTTCTCCTCATCGGCCGCTAGCTGTTGTAGTGTCTTGATGGCCAAATATGATGCCGAAGCCATTCCAAATGTCACGGTTGTCAGCTGGTACGACTTTATCATTTTGTCGGATTATGTTCTCCATAATATTTTCTGATATTTTTGATCCTCCGGATGTATTCTTATTTGTCGATACATTTGCTCTATGTCCGCTGACATTGACATCAGGTCCTCTTGTAACTTGGGCCCGACTAGTTGTATTTGATTCAAACTGATATCGTTGCTTGTCTTAGCTGATGCGTCAAACACGACCCTTAATTTTGTTGTGGTACTGGTTGATTTGAGCACCGCGTGATGAGGAATATAATATTCATTGTCGTTATATTCCTTACTCTCAATCATATATGTCCTTTATTATAGTACCCTTCTATACACTCCTGATACTGCTTGAAAAATTCCTTTGCCGCTGAAAAACGTCGTTCCAATTGAATGAATCTTGCTACGGCCCTTTGTTTGGATGATCCAAGAGATGGTACATTTTGCATAAAAGAAATTCGTACCGTGTAACGACCGTTTGTATCTCGACAATAATTCTGATGATAATGGTTTTCACATAAAGTTTCTTCCTCTGTCATCAGCTTCTTGGATTGCATCTCTTCTACTTCCCAGAATTTCTTTAATTGCTGGTCGATGTCTGTTAAGGTAACCAATGACGTGATCTTGGAAGGTTTATTGTTGTTGGGGGTATTACCAAATATAATCCATCCTAATTCTGTTTGGTGGGCAATTGGTTCTCCTTGTTTTGTTTGGATAATAATCGGCACCTATAAATAAGATGTCGATTTTGTTTGGTTGATTATAATTCGGATTGGCCCACATCAAGGTGTTTAAGTGATTCCATCTTCTACTGTCAAAATGTTGGTCAGGCAGTGGTCGTGTTATATACGGTAATTCTACTGCCTCCATTTCCATGGAGAAGTTCGATGAAAATCGCGGTTGTACACGGAAGGTGATTGATCTTGTGACAGTTGTGATTTCGCTTTCGTTTATACCTCCTATTTCCATATATGTTTTTTTCGTTCGTTGTTTAATTAGCTTGGATGCCTCCTCGGTAATGACTGAAATTTGTGAGCCAGGATCTATTAACATCCGTAAGAATTTTGGTTCTTGGTTTCCAGTCTGTATTTCAACCAATGCCGTGGCCAATAATGTGGACGTTAACTGCTCGTACTGGTTATCTTTAACTGAACGGTTGTCTCACTTTTTGGAGTGTCATCTATCTTCGTGGTGAGCATTGTGCGTTGTGGTGGGTTATTGGAGTGTAATAAAGTGTTGTGACGTCCCATACAAACTAAACTTTTGATTTTGTTGCTTATAAGGCTTGGAATCTCCGTTCTAGGAAATTGAGAAATTCTTCTAGTGTTGGCATTTCTCTAGGATCCGCTATTGACATCTCGAATAGTTTTGAAGTTTCAATATCTAACTTTTTTATTATTATTGGAATTATATCGTAGTGTCACTGATGCCGTCGTTTTCATTAATAATCCTTCTAAATAGGTCATAAAAGGATGCCCATTTTAAGGGGTCCCCATGAAAATGTGGAATTTCAATCGGCATTAGTTTGACTTCATGTTCCATTGATTTTTGTTTGTTCAGCACGTTGGAGATTCTGGATCTTAGTATCTCGAATTTGTTGATTAATGTTGAGTAGTAATCCTCGGTGAAGTACGGCATCGTATCTTCTTCATCAGCAGTAGCGTCCACTAATAGTTCCTCATGAAGTTGCTCGATTTTTGCTATCCTGGCATCGAGCTGAGTTAGCTTGTGTTTAAGTTGATCTTTGCAACCATCAGCTTCTAACAATTGTGCAGCGTCTGCCATTAATCTATAGCAGAACCGCATTTTGACCTCCTGCTCTTTATATTTGCGTATGTGCTCGCTGTCTTGCATCGTCGAATTTTGTACATCGTTGTTTTTTGTAGTCTCGTTGGCATTAGAGGTGCGTGTCATGTTGATGTTGGCTGGTGTGATAGAAAGGTTTGCTAGACTATTTGTTGTCGTCGGCATATTGGTTGATGGTTTGTTGGATAGATAATTATCATCATTTGCCGGCATTTCCGTTACTGCTTTTAATTTCTCTGTGATTGAACACCAATTTCAATGAACATGTGATGAGAAATAGGCAAGTTCCATCATATAAAATATTAGTTTACTACTCACTTCATCCTAATCCAACCCCAACTCAACTTCAAATCAACCCGAAAATTGACCCCTAACTTAACCTTCAAATCAATTTCAAATTCAATACCCAAATCAATAATCAAACCAGCATATGTATATAAAAAAATCGTAACTATTTATAAAACCAGGTATTTTGGGTCAACTCGTATGGCAAGTACCTCACCCTCTTGACGAACAGTCTCCAAAAGCTTTTCAAATCTCCGCCTTGACCATAGAAACAGATTGGCGAAAAAAATTCCAAATCGGACAAGCTGTTCTCGAGATATCATGGGTACAGACATCCAGGCGTCCAGACAGACGGACGGACATTTTTTTTTGCTTTTTCAGACTCAGGGACTTTCAAAACGTCGAGAAAAGTGGTTTTGGACCAACCAAATTTTTCATCATTTTTGACAGGATTTCAATACTTTGGTCTTTTTAGACCAATATCATACCAATGTGAATAACAACATTGAGAGCAAATTTTTTCAAGATGACTTTTTGAATTGTAATCCTATGGGATCGTCAAAAAAGAAACATAAATTAATCGGCATTTAAATGTTAATAGGCAATCTAAATGTTAAAGTATATCTATCGATCGCAAGTTCATAATTTACAATTAGTTCTATTATGTAAAGAAGCACGTATTCAAAAATTTGGTTTTAATAAAATTCTACAGCCTTTTAGAAATGATGTAACTTTATTTGAAAAATGTTAAGGTGAGATGATAGATAGTTTTTCCAAAATCAAAGAATCAGTTATTATTCATCTGATTCTGAACCGGAATCCGTAATAAAATCACGATTAACCAAAAATGGAAATACGCCCTTTTGAAAAGTCACTCCTCATATTGTAGATTTTGGATTTTTTTTTGGCTCAGAATTTGTTGATTTATAGTAAAACGATTTTCCAAAAAATCGCATTTTCTATGAAACGAGTGAAAATAATCAATATGTTCACGTATGTATACCGGGACTCCCTCCTTGCATAGCACATGACCTCTAACTTCTACATTTCAAATTTTCTCTAAATCGATCAAAAATGTTTTGCAGATGGTGATTCGATTTATGGAAGTTTTACTGTACAACATTTTATGTAATTTTATTAATTACCGCACTGAAGTAAATTTATTTTTTTTTAGAGTACGTACATATATACACAACACAACAAAACCTTCATTAATTCTCTCTGTAGAAGATTCTCTCAACCGACAATTTTAACATTTCGGATCACATACTTTTTAACATCGATTTTATGCAACACTTAGTACAAACACTTTTTGCTTATCTTATTGGAGTTTATGTTATCAAAAACGTACAATATTGTGGTAATGTTTTTAGTTGGTCATCGTGTTTCAGAGAGATTTAAGTAATTTGTTTGTAAAAAATTAACACAGTTTTTAGTTTTAATAAAAACAATCATATAGTAGACAATATTTGGATTATCGGTATGTGGATAATTAATATCAAGCAAGTACTAATTGAATTATATTGTGCGGATTGTGCCTAAATATAATAAATTTATATTTTTACTGGAAGCGACCAATGTTTATTATCAGCGTAAACTTTTGTGTTATGGATGATGCGGTTGTGGCTCCCTCCTCCTTAAGCTTTATCTCGTCCTTGAGAGTGGCTGCAATTTTCCTAGATAAGAATTTGAAAAATACGTTGCTTCTGCAAGTATAATAATTGATTAATGCGAGTAATGGTTTCAAATGATATTGGTTGAGTAGTATGTTAGTCTTAGGCTTCTTTCAACTACATCTGTGTAATTCTATTGGGCTGATTGTTTACTTTCGAAGTTTTTTTAATTTTTGGTAAGTCGATGTATTCCTCCAATATTGTTGTTTTATTATTAGAATTACATACATAATAATGTATTTGTTGAATGATGTTTATTTTGTGTTTCTTTATTGTGATGTCATGTGTGAAGTGAATATGTTTTTAGTAATTGTTATTGTACAGTTATAAAGTTTTATTACTTTACGTCCTAGTATTTGCTTAGGTGCGTTTTTACACGTTATATTTGGATTTTATTCATATTTGTTTGTGGTAAACATATAATTATGAGTTGGAAGATTATCGGAACATAAAAAAAAATATTTTTATTTATTTTATTCTTTATTACACGTTTTACTTGTTCTATCCCAAAATCTTAACTAACTTACAATTCGTTTTATTTCTCATAATTTTTACTTAAATTGCTAATTCAGCTTTTATAATTATTTTTCCTAAAATGCAAAATTGTGTCTTATGATAATTCTAATTAAAGCACGTTGCTATTACATTTGTCTGAGTATCAGGTAGCTTAAAACTACGAATTGCATATTATGATAATTCTAACTATGGAGCATTGAACTATGTTGGCATTGTGGATTATGATCACATAACTATATCGTGATTACATAACTTATATTTGTTTATTATAAAACTTAGTTTGATAATTTGATTAGAATTCATGTGACTCAGGTTTTGACGATTAGATTCGTATCGTTGTAGTAGGCTTGTATTTGTAGTAATGAATAAATTTGTTCTACCGATTTTAAATGTATTGAATTATTAGAGAGCTCGTAATTTACATTATATAATTCCCTGTGTGTAGCGTAACGCTCTGTATTTTTCTTATATTTCCAATTTAGATGCTTAAATTGTATAACCTTTAAACAACAAACATCGAATGGAAAATGTTTAGGGTACGATGCTCACCAAAGTGCTTAGTAATTTCATTGCAAATTGAAAAATATATCTCCAAGCGAGATTAGGATTTCGAATGAAGCGACAATAATTTTCCATCATTTTGGCTTTTTCAATGATAATTAATTAATTAACAAGGCTATAACTATATGTTATAACTGTTGGGTTGTTTTTGCCGGAATCTGTTTTTTCTTATGGCCATCTTTATGTAGCTTTAACGCGAGTACGAAATCATGAGAACCTTAGAGTGCTGATCAACAATTCCTCATACATACCAAGGCGCAATATTAAATGATATCCGTACTTTTACAAGAAACGTTGTAATAAAAGAATTTTTGAACTAATATTAAATTGTCTTATTTCGTATTCTTCTACAAATAAATATTTTACTTTTCATCAGGCCATATTGAATTTTCAGAAACTTCCGTAGTTGGTTTCTCATTTAGTTTATATTAAAATCTAGTATTAATCCGTAATCTTGTATTTTATGGTTGTTGTCCGTCGGCTGCCATATTATACACGTAATTGCTAGTATAGCTTATCTATCACGTGCGTTATGCTTTCAAATCTGTTTATCATATCTTGATTTAGTTTTATTTGTTCCTAAAATTGTTCGTGTATTGTATATGAATCATTGTCTAATTTTATTATTGGGTCTTTTAAATATCCCTTGTGTCTATGCATCTGTTTTCTTACGTTAATCAATTAAGGGTTACCCGGGTAACCTTATCAGATTTATTCGAATATCACTTAAAAGTGTAACTATTTTTTCATATTTGATTTTGAAATTCTTTTAGCTTTTGCATTTTGTGTTTGTGGAAATAAAATAAAAATTACTTTTGTTGCATTCGCGAAATTCTTATTCAACAAACATTGGTTTTCCAAATGGATAACAAAATTATGTCCTTCTTCATCTTATTTCTCTCGGAATCATTGATTATTATGAGGTAGCATGTCATTGAACCGGTTTTGGCAAAATAAGTTTTGCTGTTTGATAATGTAAATAGTAGATAAGAACGTTTGGAAAAGAACAAAGCAGCTGCGAAGAACGCGGATTACCCAATATATCCCAGCAAAACTCGCAAAATACTGGATAATAGTTCGGTGGGTCTGTGATTCAGGGAGTTCTTATCCTCTTACAGGACAAATTTATACCGGCAAATCTTCTTCGGGTAGAGAAGTAAACCAGGGAGAAAGAGTCGTGAAAAACTTGTGTTACCAATTCAAAGTATCTGGAAGGAATATAGTGACTGATAATATTTTTACTACATTGCCCTTAGCTCGGCTTTTGATGTCATGGAGCCTTTCAACTCTTAGTACGGTAAAAAAACAAACCTTTTTTACCTAAACAAATACTTTCATCTATGTAAATCGCGTCCGGAGATGTCATCGGTATTTGGATTTAGTTCAGACAATTGTACCTTACGTTCGCATGTGCCTAGAAAAAAGGGAAGCCGTTATACTTTTATCGACGATGTACCATTGTGATTCAACGTCGGGCTCACTCAATAAACGAGATATAATCGAATCACACGATAAAAAGGAAAACCCAAAGATAGCCCATAGGTTTTTTTTCAATACAGTTGACATTGCAGCATTAGCTGCCAATATAATTTGCCGGGAATATAATCCTCAATCTCAGGCCGTAACCCACAGACGAAGAATTTTCCACAAGACCGTGGAATATAGTTGGCGATGCCCTCTAATTACAGTAGATTAAACACTACAAATTGTATCAGAGAATTTTCAACATCATCGGGGATAGAGTGAATGTTTGGTAAATCAATTTTTAATCAGCGGCTGGAAAGCCAAGCCCTCCAAGGGATGCTTCGGGATGAATTGCAGTAGTAGGAGAATGTATTATCTGCAAAAACTCAACAGTCAACACCCAAGAGAAAACTCGAAAATGCTGTACGATGTGCAATCTTCCCATTTCTAATAAACACTTCTTACAACGAAATGTGTGTCTTGCTTGTTCCGAATAAATGTATTTTTGGTTTTCTTTTAATTAAAATTTTTATTATCTTGATTTTTTAAATATGTAAAATGAAATATGTTAATGAATTTTAGAACCGATTTTTCATTTGTATAAGAAATAAAACTCCATTTTCTTCTATTTTGCGTAAGGTTACCCGGGTAACCCGTAATTGATTTAAATGTGTAATTTGTAAACCGTTAAACATTTGAAGTACCAAAATAGGGACGATTACTTTTAGAATCAAAATATGTTTACATTTAAATGATTTTGGCATTCCTGGATCTTAGAGCCAAAATTCCAATGATAAAATACAAATTTTATCGATTAAAGTCGAAAAGGTTACCCGGGTAACCCACCATAGACATAAGGGATATACAAAATCGTTATTATCTAAATTTCCGGTTATACATTTAATTTATTCCTCGCTTGGGTCATTCTAGTGTTATCGGTAAAATTGATTTTAAGTCTTTTTCAAGTTGTATGTGTCTTTGTCTTGCCTTTCTTAGGTACTAATATAAATTCTTCTAACCAATTTATTTAAATGTTAATATTTTATAAATTTGATTGAAGATCTATTAATTCTATTAGGCGTATAACTAATTTTAATGATTTAAAGCAGTGCTTCTTAGACTTTTTAATACTATGGCCCCAGAAATCGAAAAAATAAAATGCAGGGCTCCCAAAAATTTTATTCAATAATAATCAATTTACTTACAGTTAAGCATTTTGGGCATTCTTGTTGTGCCGCCAATTTAATAAAATAAAACATGTTCTACCAATCCAAAATATTCTTTCATCTTCATTCGATTTACAGGTAAAAAATGTATACATATACCCAAAAATTGTAGAATTCCAGGAAATTGCTAAGCTTGGTTTTAAAAAACATGAGAGGATTTTACATAATGAACTATTAAAAATTGAATGCAGCTGTAAAAACTCCTGAACTAAGTAATTTAGCTAGACATATAAGTGGAGCAGAATAGTTTCCGAAATAACTAAACTAAAGTTAAAGCTAAACATTTTTGAGCTTGGGACTATTCTAAATTTGTCAAAATTCATTTTTGCAAGTTTTTCTAATTTGGCCTCAACCCGACCCGAATTTGGTTCGTTTTTAATTTTTGTGTCAAATTATTTTTACTTAGGTATTTAAAACCAAATTTAGATTTGATATATTCTTCTGAATTATCGAACGTTGAAAATTCTGGAAGTATTTACTTGAACCATTAAAGAAAAATTGAATTTTTCTGTACAAAATTCGGAGTTATTCAAAGTTTTTTCAACTACCAATTATCAACGTAATCAACCAATTTAAAAGCTTTGGCTCTCTTAGCAATTGTATACCCAAAATTGAAAATTTTATTTATGACGGGTTCTTCATTTGGTCCCAAATACCTACAGAATAGAAAATTACCGAAATTTTGAATTGGGGGGGGGGGGGGGCCGATATTCAGGTAATTTACCGAAAAATAAAATTGACTCTTCTAGAAAAAAATTAAAGAATATTCCTACTTCCCTTATAAATTCTAAGTGAGCACATAATTTGTCAGAATTGAAAGCTCAATTTTTTCATTGTTTGCATTAGTAATTTGACGCACAAACTTTGGTTCTTAATTTTTAGAAAACTAACTGAGACTTTTTAAAAAACTTTTATTGAGGTGTAATTTAAATTTTATACATATGGTCGTTTTAAGTCTTAAACAAAGCCTTATGATTACATATTTTTATAAGCAAAAATTTACATTTTGTGCAAAATTGCCCTACAGCCGAAAAGGTACTTTCGATTCCACGGAAGTTAGTTTTATAGTTAAAAAGTTCGTTGCCAGGCTAACTAAAAACCCAAGGGTTTTCCCTTACTTTACCCCAAGGGTTATACAAAGTGTGTTGTACCATTACAAAAATAAGAAGCTTTCCTTGAGTTTTTGATTTAGTGAATATAATTCGCTAAGTTAGTAAAACCATTAGCCAAGTATGTTGCTAAATTTTGATGTTGGTACAAAATTGGTTCCTTCTTTAAAAATAATTTTAATGAGTAAAAGAAACCTGAAAGGCTATAGAGATAATACGCACTTCCCCATTATATCTTCATTACCAATATTTTTATTTCCGTTGGGGAAAATAACTTAATTTCATTAAGTGAAGGAAAATTATATTACGCGAAATAAAATTCCAATAGATAAAGGCAATTTTAGTAAATACAGGGTAACTTTATTTGTTGATTACTTAAAACCTTATTAGAATCCCATTTCCATCGCACTTGTAGAATTTCATCGCAATCGGTTAAGAAATTACCGATTTCCATCCTTATTGGCCATATTCGAGAACTTCATCTAAAATTAGTTTTAGAATCCCATTCAAAAAAAAAAAAATCATAGTGTTTTGAAAGAATTATACTTGTATCTACTTATAATTAATCGATGGTGTAGATATTGTTGTTGATTTTTCATGCTTATTAAAATTTGCGTTGCGTTGGATATATACTCAGAAATCATTTTACGCTCATTGTATAATACGTATACTTTTTTTTTGGCAGGAACGTAAGGCCCACAAACATGTTACATCAAAATACTGCGTTTGGCACTAGCCTTCAGTCGTGTGTGGAGGATTATAGGGAAATTCTAAACAGAGACGTAACGCTTTTTGAAGTACTTCGATTACTAGTTATTTAAAAACAGAGTTTGATAATTTCTTCCTGATTTCAGGAGATTGGTAGAGGTTCGTCTGGCGTCGTCCGGAAAGCGCGGTGGAAGGGTGATTTGGTTGCCGTAAAATATGTGGAACATTTAAAAGGAGAATTAGATACTGAAGTTAGTCATTTGTGTCGATTGGAACATATGAATATTGTGATTTTTCACGGGGTGATCAAACAGAAACTGGATGTTGGTCTGGTGATGGAATTGGCCGAAGTTGGTTCATTACATAACCTACTTCACTGTACGCCATGCATTAACTATACTGCTGGCCATGCAATAAGCTGGGCCAAGCAGTGTGCTGACGGAGCAGCATACTTACACGACAATAAATTAGTGCATCGGGATTTAAAACCCGCAAACTTGTTGCTGTTTAAAGGTGGTACTCTGCTGAAAATTGGTGATTTTGGTACGGTCACCTTACGTAAAACGGAAATGTCTAATGCAAGAGGGTCTCCACAATGGATGGCGCCTGAGGTAAGCAATCTGGTTATTTCGTCGGCTGCAAAAAAAGGAATTCTCGTTCAATTACTATATTTGAAAAATTTACTTACTCGTCATAGGTTTTTGCTGGTAATGCTTACACCGAAAAATGTGACGTGTACAGTATAGGAATTATCCTGTGGGAGTTAACATCACGGCAGCGACCGTTTAAGAATACATTTGAGTACAGAATCTTGTTTTCTGTTGCGCTTGAAGACAATCGACCACCCTCAATCGAGGGATGTTTCGAACTAATGGACACATTAATGACCGATTGTTGGAATGGAAAGGCGACTGAGCGTCCTTATATGCGTGAAGTTGCCAAATCATTACAATTATTAAGTAAAGACTACAGTGGTGAAGATATCCCAATAGTCATATCGTTACAGGATGAGTATAATACAACGGCAATCAAAACACACGCATCGGAATACCCAAAATGTTATATTCAGGCGCCAAATATAGAGTCCGTTCGTACTGAATCATATCGCCTACAGACGTATGAACCAACTGCTGATATGCAAATCATATGGAACTCAAACCCGGTTAGGGTAAGTCAATTAACCAATTTGGCATTCCTCACAAACATAAAATTTATTCAAAAATACTACAAAATAAATGAAAATGTAGTTCCGGATTCCGTATTTCCGACCTTAGTCGAATAGTATGGCGAAACCATATCTTTAAGAATGTACCTGTGTATCTATGTATGTATTCATTCTACTTTCACAGCAGAATCGCATTATAGTGAAATGTGATTCACTCACCGTGAGTTAACTGAATTTCGACACTGTATTTATTATGTATTTTTAATACAACACCATTCTTGTGACAACACTATTTCTTATTGCAACAACATTTTTCTTAAATTTAGTGTACATGTACAAATTACATGCTCTGAAGATGACCACTTAGTAATCGAAAACATTTATTTTTTGTAAAATGATAAGTGTTTTTGATTAAATTGTGTTTGTGATTCCGAGGTGCTATCAAGATATTATTGGGCGATTAATTTCCGTTCGAAGTGTATTTTAGTCGCCCATTCAAAAATTAAGGTACACATGTACTACTTTTTTGGCAGGAAAATAGTCACACAGAAATAGAACAACAAAATGTTGAGGATGGAATACGCTTTCAGCCATTTGCACAGATTAATAATGTTGATATAAAAAAAAGGCAGGTAAGACTTTTTGGGGGTACCCGGTACATCTCTTATGCTTTATGCAGAGTTTAATACCAAAGTCAGTAGTAAGGTCAGGGTTTAATAATTTCTTCCTTATTTCAGATTATTTGTAAAGGTTCGTTTGGCGTATGGTATAAGGCAACGTGGAAGTATAAAACTGTTGCCGTCAAATATTTTAATAATTTAAACGAGGAATCAGCACGAAATTCTTTCTATACTAAGGTTCAGCAATTGTCTTTATTACAACACCCGTATATTGTGATGTTTTTAGGGGCGTTCACAGAAAAATCTCATGCTGGTATAGTGCTAGAATTCGGCGAAAATGGTACATTGCATAACCTTCTTCACAAGAGTAAAGTTCAACTTTGTTTTGACCGATCAATAAACTGGGCCCATCAATGTGCCCAGGGAGTGGCGTATTTTCATAATATGAGACCAAAACCGTTGATACATCGAGATTTGCAACCTTCACATCTGATGTTGTTTCAGGGTAATACTGTGCTAAAAATTGCTGGCTTTGGTATGGTCACCGAGCTAAAAACGACGATGACTAACCAAATGGGGAGTGCACGGTGGATGGCGCCTGTTAGTAATGTGCTTTTTTCGATGGCTACAAAAGGAACTCTTGTTAAATTATTTTATTTGATGAATTTACTTACTCCTACCTTTCGCTACTCTCCATAGGTTTACCAGAATAATACGTACAATGAAAAATGCGACATTTTTAGTTTTGGTGTTTTGCTGTGGGAGATATTTTTCCGGGAACTACCGTTCAAAGAGAAGAACAGCGATCATGCTATCATGACTTGGGTTGCCCAAGGCAATCGACCAGAAATCAGTTTAAAATTCAAACGCCGTTACCCACCATTAGAAAAATTAATGAACAAATGTTGGCATGCAAACCCGGCTACCCGTCCGATGATGCATAACGTTATTAACCGTATCAACATCAAATATTTAGTTAAAAAAGGTGATGTTCCATAATTCTTTCATTATATGTAAGTAGCATTTGTTGGATCGAATTATTCGATCCGTCAAACAGTGGTTTTTTGTTTGAAACCCGTTCAGAAAACCATCGATTTTTGGATTTAACTTAATAAACTATACAGGGTGATTGGGTTTGGGATGCTGACCCGTCAAGAGGTGATTCCTTGGCTTATTCTGAGAAAAAAATCGTATGTGGGGGTGGGGTCCATTTTTGATATCCTTCGAGATACAGGGTGTTTAAAAAATTTGGTTCAGAAAAAAAGTACCCAAAATATTAAACTGTAACTTCCAAAATACTTATCGGAGGGCAACCAAGTTAGCCTTATTTGACTGGTAATTGTATAGGCTCTTATTAAGATTAAGGTGGTTATCTTACATCTGTATCCGTTTGAGAGCTATGATGCTTTAAAGTAAAAAAAAAAATATTTTTTTTTTTATAAAATTGAGTTTTTCTCAGAAAAACCCGTTATAAATTTTTTATTTTATTTTAATTCTTCAGGACCTCCCCTACAATCTTCCAATACATTATTTGCACCCACGTACCATAGTTTTTTACGTATATCGATTATTCTCAATCTAATTAAGAGATGTTGAAGTGTTAATATTGTAACAATTTTTTTTTTGATCACTAAAACAGTAGGCGATTATCACTTCCTTTGTTTAAATGTTGAATTAACAAAAATTAAACATTTTCATACTAAAGTCTACACCTGCATGCATTGCTACGCAACACTTCCTCGTTTCTTACCTCTTTGCCTACAAACTTTGTGAGAGAGGTCGCATTCCTGGCGCAAGAGTATTTACAAATATTCATAAAAGACTGCGAGATATCGTAACAACATCAAATACCCGGGCGGATCCCCTTTCAGTCTCACCAAATCATTTGGATGTTGACGAAGAAATAATTCGTAATGTAACAGCAAATCCTTCTATTAGCATAAGAAAGTTCGCAGTACAATTGAACGTCTCTTGCTACCGAATTCATCAAGAATTACACAAGGAGAATCTTCATCCATACCATATAACACCCGTTCAAGAACTATTAGTGATAGACCGCAATAAAAGTTTGGGATTTATTAATTGGTTGATGGAAAGGAATTTGGACAATGATAGTTTTGTGAAACGTATCCTGTGGCAGAATGAATCATAATTCACAAGAGATGACATAACAAACTTTCAGAATCTACTCGAGTGGGCTGATTCGAAAAAACAAACATTATTTCAGCACCGCGTATGTGCTGGTGTAATTGGGGATAATTGTACCATTCATATTACCATCGAGATTAAATAGTGATCGTTATTTACCATTTTTACTAAAGGATTTGCCACTCCTCTTTGATGATGTTCCTATTTTAAGTAGAGTCTCGCACACATACCAACATGATGGTGCACCTTGTCGCTACGATAAAAATGTTAAGAATTGGTTAAACCAAAATTATCCAAATAAATGGATTGGAAGAAATGGTCCAATTCATTGGCCGATCGTACGGTATTGGATTTGTATGTTTGGGGAACAATGAAGGCGCTTGTATACTCCTTAAAATTGAAACAAAAGTAGAACTCATACAACGAATCCACACAGCAGCACACTAGATAAGGAAAGAATTACAAGAAATGAAATAACCAAAGGTATACTGAAACGAATATTAGCCGATATTCAATCAAAAGGAGGGCAATTTGAGCACCGTTTATAACTCCTAGGCTCAAACTTTGTATTGGGGGATTGTAGGGGAGGTCCTGGTGAATTAAAATAAAATTTAAAAAAAAAAAAAATATAACGGTTTTTTTGAGAAAAACTCAATTTTATAAAAAAAAAATATTTTTTTTTTACTTTAAAGCATCATAGCTCTGAAACGGATACAGATGTAAGATAACCACCTTAATCTTAATAAGAGCCTATACAATTACCAGTCAAATAAGACTAACTTGGTTACCCTCCGATAAGTATTATTTTGAAAGTTACAGTTTAATATTTGGGTGTACTTTTTTTCTGAACCAAATTTTTTAAACACCCTGTATCTCGAAGGATATCAAAAATGGACCCCCCCCCCCCCCTCCACATACGATTTTTTTCTCAGAATAAGCCAAGGAATCACCCCTTGACGGGTCAGCATCCCAAACCCAATCACCCTGTATAGTTTATTAAATTAAATCCAAAAATCGATGGTTTTCTGAACGGGTTTCAAACAAAAAACCACGGTTTGACGGATCGAATAATTCGATAATTATTTTTTTATCAAACTATCAACGTAAATACAAAATTTAATTGTCACTCACTTTAATTAAATTTTTCTGTAATTCTCAAATGTTGATTTATATAAAATGTATAATAAATGGAATTAAGACCCTTGTTTCGCCTTTAAAGTTTTAATATTGAATGAGCTTGGGCTCCGATCAATAAAAATTGTTCATTATAAAGATTTTGTTTTTTTCTTAAAGATGAGGTCATTCAACTTACATGTATCATTTCTAAAATTCTCTCTGTAGATATGTATTAGTGAAATGAATGTATTATTGAAATGATATCGTATTTATGTATATACAATTATTGTGCATACAGCGTAGAAAACATAAGCAATCGCATACTTCGAAACTGAAAGAGAATAAAGCCGGTCGCGAAAAATTTGTGTGCAAAACAACGAATATTAGTTAGCGCAAAAGTAATCCAAGTACTATTGAGCACATTTACAGTGCTCAATAGTACTTGGATTACTTTTGCACCACCTATATGATGACAAAAAAGTCAAAAAAGTGGCATAACTCAGTTTTTGTCAAAATGTTACTTGGATCACTTCTGTTCTTAACTAGCTAAATGTATATACATATGCTAAATACATTTTTAACAGTATCGGTTGGTTCTTAAGAATTATACAAATATAACTTAAAATAGCATGTCACAATATTCGCCCTCGTTGATAGTAGAACACTTGGTTTGGAATATGAGCGCCTCGGGTTTGATCCCCGATGGTGGATTAGAAGAAACTTGCCGCGATTGACGTTATATTGTAACCCCGATTGGTACTAGCTTTTCTTTTAAAGAAAATTTGTCACTTGAGAACTTTATCTGATTTTTGATGCGATAGGTTCAAGGTTTCTTATTTCGTGATTTTTTATGAATTTATTTTTATTTTTGACTTTAATTTTCATTAATTTTCATAATTAAGTACGAGTATTTAATATTAAATACATAAACTAGGTTCTAATGTATATGCTCAAGTTCTGTGACAACTTCACTCATGGTCGGGCGTTGTGCCGGGTCCTGGTGCCAACATTTGGTAATTAAGCTTACTAATTGTTCGAGAGAATTTTCGATTGGTGGTCGATCGCCATTTTTAACGCTGGACATTATAGCAAAACACACTTTTCCGTATAAGTATTACTCTCGAAGACCTATGGGGATTAAAAAAAGATATTGGTAAGTAAATTCCTCCAATATAATAACTTAACGAAAATTTATTGTTCAACCGTTTCAAAAAAATAAGATTACTTACTTCAGGTGCCATCCAATTTGCAGTCCCCTTACCACTTGTCATCTGCGTTCTCAGAATAGTGACGAAACCAAAGTCACCAATTTTCAGCACAGTTGTACCATTAAACAATAGTAGATTTGCGGGTTTTAAATCTCGATGAATCATCGGTCTAGGTCTCAAGGCGTGTAAATAGGCCAATCCCTGAGCACATTGTTTGATCCAGCTCATTGCTTGGCCAGGCGCAATTGGAATATTTGGCCGTTTGTGAAGTAGGTAATCCAATGAACCACCATCGGCGAATTCCATCACAACACAAACAGGTAGTTGATTTGTGCCCACTCCGTACAGTGCAACAATATTCGGATGTTGCACGCTAGATAATTGACGAACCTCATTCGTGAAACTTACATCCGTGGTCTCGAAGAAATATTTCACGGCAACAGTATAACCCCTCCAATTCGCTCTGTGCACGTGGCCAAACCCACCTCTACCAACTGCCTGAAATCAGAAAGAAATAATCATACTCTGTTTATACCAAAAAAGGTAGGCTCAAAATCTTTACCCCTAAATCATTGATCTCTTTACGATTAATTTCCTGCACCGGTTGCTCAGCCATTTTTGTGTGCCTGTTTTCCTACCTAAAAACAAAAAATTTAATTTTATAACAATAAGGGTGTATTTGAAAAGAAGCTAAGGAACGTGTCATATTCAGATTCTAGTAACAACTAGAGCAATTTTCACATGATACACTTTAGGCTAGGCTAATGCTAGTGTAGTGGTACACATTTTAATTAAACCTTTTACAATATTAATTTACCATATGTAATAGATGAAATTTTGTGTTTTTTCTGTGGTCATAGCTCTCAAAATGTTAAACTTTCCGTTAAGCACTTCGACCATAAAATACGAGTATATAGAGACAGACTGTAAGAATACTTGAATACTTTATCCTTTATACCGGCCTCAATGTGTTGTGTCTCAATTTATCGCAATGTGAGGCAAATTATGACAAAACTGCAAATATACCGGGTCAAAAAATTGGCTCAACCCAACTTTTTTTATTGTTAAATGTGGATATCTTTTAAACCGTGGTAAGTTTCAGAAAATATGAAAAATTCTTGCTTATGCCAAATATGCGGTTGAGTTTTGTTTTACATTTTCTAAATGATAAATCCACCAATTTCGATAATTGGAAAACGCGATTATTTAAGACGTTTTGAGCTCTTGAATTGCGTACATACATAATTGCATATTTGCAAATTGATTTCTCGAAGCTCGTAACTCGCTAAACCAGTGAGACATAATCGGCACTAGGTTACCCGAGGAGGTGTTGATTCTAATCCTTTTGAAACGTTATTTTTCTCACCAAATTTTATAAATATTAATTCAAAATAAATTAGTTTAGATTAATTGGTTAACCTTAACCGGTTGTGTTTTCCTTTTCCTGTACCCAAATTCCGGTTCTAAGGTAAAGCGAATGAGAAATGTCTAATCTAATATAGTTTACAATATTTACATGGATGACAAAAAAATCAATTTATTTCTACAGCCACTAAGCCGTAAGCAACATAGTCTAAGCAAGCTAATTAATAAATAACAAATAAAACAAAGTTCGATTGCATCAAAATTTAAGTCAACAGCCGCCACTGGTTACTTTTATTTTTCAATACAAATTTACATAGAAAGTGGGAAAATAGAATATTATGAATTTTATCATTCTAGAATTAGGCCCAATAAGTACCTAACTTTATACTTAAACTTGTGATTCATTTTAATTTTTGTATACAATAGGAAATTTATGAAATTTATGTTTCGCCAAACGAAACGCTAGCAACCCTGCTTATATGAAAAGTTTGGTTTTATCCTCGTTTCTAATCCCTTTATCAAAGCTCAATTTCAATCAAGGTACACAAAATAAATTTTCTGTGAAACCCCAAATAATCAAAATGTAAAATAGAAAAAGAAAAATGCGTAATACAATGCAATTTATAGTACATGTAGTTTTTTGTAAGTCATTCATGTTTCGGTTAGCTGAGTCACTGAGTGCCGCATTAGGTTTTAACGTATGAAAAATAAATTGTAAAACAGAACCAATAAAAATGAAAAAAAAAGTGTAAAGTAGCTTGTTGTCTACTACTTTATTAATTGCATTATTGTATACTAGGGGGTACAACCCGTCCTAGGACGGATACAATTTATATATAATGTTGATGTCAAGCGGCCGCTGCCATAATCACAAATAGGAATAGCTCGAGACTAAAGGCTTTTAAGGATTATTGTACTTTAAATAGACCTTAAACCAAAGAGTAAGGGCTTTTAAGGACGATTTTACATGGGTTGGGACATCACACAATAAACCTTACAGACAGAAAAAAATAAACAAATTGGGGTGGGCTGTGTCATCAACTCGGCCGTAGGTGTTTTGCGTGATAACGTTTATAACATGTTGAAATTAATTATTTTAATTTAAACTAAATTAACCACCACTGTTTCTTCACGCAAAAATTGACTTCAGAATTGCTCGGATCCGATGAACCGTTCTCTCACTACAGTTGTTGAAGGATTTAAATCGCGCGAAATCATTCGATAATATTATGTGTGAGCCATGAACCTAAGGACCAACACAATTAAATTAAATGTAATGCTTATAGTTGATTAGTAATTGCCCACGACCAAGGGAAACATTTCTTGTCAATTTTCTGAACATGCGGTGTAAGACGTGATAACGTCAAAAAAATATAAATTGAAAAACAAAACTAAAATGCCTTGACCACAATCGAACCCCGGACTTTAGCCGCTCTAGTCCAAAACATTTCTACTAAGCCATATCAACCTAAGGAAATTTATTTAATTTTCATTCTTATATTAGCTGCATTTCTTGACGCTTTAGTGATCCGGATCAGATCAAAGTTTACATTGAAAACAACAACAAAAATTTAATTTTTGTTGTTGTTTTCAATGTAAACTTTGATCTGATCCGGATCACTAATGCCTCAAGAAATGCGGCTATTGTTTCGAACAGAGCATGCTTTGAAATTTATGAAAGGAAAATTTTTTTTTCCGAAAAATTCTCGTGGCTTACTATAACTTATAATATATGAAAGTTTTTAAATAATTTGGTGTAGTGTTTAGGGGCATCATAAACGCGGACCACGTATTTTCTTGTGTAATTACTGTAATAACTATAAAGCGGAATGTTTAATTTAAAGTAAAATATTTGGTCATTACATGAAAAAAATAATAATAAAAATTTAAAAACAAAAACAAAATTAGGATCGATCCGAAGACCTTTGCCGCCCGAGTCGAATGCGTTACCACTACGCCACAAATAATATCATTCATCTTATTTTATTTACATTGTTAAATTGTTTTATTTTTTCAAAGCGTTCTACAGTGTCTCTAGCTAAATATATATATTAATGTATTAGTTTTAGTAGTGTGATTGAGATTTACCACAACTTCGATAAATATTTGGCGCAGCGTGCTTTTTTTCTAAAATATCTACTTGTTTTCTGGGCTGGAAACACACCAAATTAGTCAAAACGTTTTTTAAAGCACCTTGCGACTAAGATCACGTTCAAAATCACGTAAAGCAGTCAATGCCTTGCAGGATAGAATGTAAGGCAATAAAACGTTTTGACTAATTTGGTGTATTTCCAATCTTGGTGAGGCCTCCCTGGGCTAGATGCGCCCAAATAATAATATTAATTTCGGGGAAAATGCCGCCATTCTATGAATTCACAAAAGCACGCACACAAATTTTAAAACAAATCAATCACAATTTTTTTTTATACTTTTTATAAAAACATTTCACAATTTGTAAGTTTTGTCTGTATTTGCAAACTTACAACTTAATTTAATTTTATCACACTACAATTTTTATTTTTTTATCAAACTATCAACGTAAATACAAAATTTAATTCTCACCCACTTTGTTTAAATTTTTCTGTAAATGTTTAATAAATGGAATTAAGACCCTTGTTTCGCCTTTAAAGTTTTAATATTGAATGAGGTTGAGCTCCGATCAATAAAAATTGGTTATTATAAAGATGAGGTCATTCAACTTACATGTGTCATTTCTAAAATTCTCTCTGTAGATATTATGTATTATTGAAATAATATCGTATTTATGTACAATTTATAGCGTAGATAACATAAGCAATCGCATACTTCGAAACTGAAAGAGAATAAAGCCGGTCGCGAAAAATTTGTGTGCAAAACAACGAAGAAAGAGAAGTAAAGGAAAAGCAGCGCAAAAATGCAAAAGAAAAAATCAAAAAGAATAATTTTATTTTCGAGATCACACATGTTTAACTCTGTCAAGGTCGAGACCAGCTTATCGCCAAATTTCATGCGAGCGGCTTCAAATATATCATAAAAAAAAACAAGAAACTTTTTCTTATGGTGCCACACGAACACGAGAGAGTAATATAGTACTCAGCTCAGACAGTAAATAGTCTGTCTACTTGTCTAGACGTGCAAACGCAACATTTAAAGAGCTGTCTGGAGTGTTATTTTTTACTGTATCAGACAGCGCGTAGAGCGATGATTCTGTCTACGTGTGAAGGATTTTGAGTATGTGAGTATGTATGTTTGTATGTATGTTCCACAAAAGCTCTTGGTCCACTAGAGCGATTGTTTCCAAATTTTGCACGAATACTTTTTAGCAGTCGAAAAAAAACATAGGGGGTTAGTTTTCAAACATTTGTACCTCTTCCTCATGCTCCCCTGTGAGGTGCCATTTACAAGAGGTATTTTTAAAACTTCACCGATTGAGCTGATTTTTGCATATTCACTGCACAGTCAAAAAAAAAAATCAGCACGCCTTCCATTATTTTTTAACAGTGATGATAATGGTAATGGTGATGGTGATGTGATGTTGGTCGTAATGGGGGATGATTATGGTGATGATGATGGTATATTGGTATGATGGTATAAAGGAAGCATGGTGTGATAAAATGAAGGTATAATGATTACATGATCCAATGGAGTGATGGTATGATGGAATGATGGTATGGTGGTTTAATGGTATAATGGTATGATAATATAAAGGTATGATGCTAATATGGTTTAATTGGATGATGGTTTAATAGTATATTTGTATGATGGTGTGATGGAATGGTGGTGTAATGGTTTTGATGGTTTGATGGTATAAAGGTATGATGGTATGATGATATGATGATATGAAGGTATAATGGTAACATGGTACAATTGTGATGGTATGATGGTTAGCTAGTATGATATTAGTATGGTATGGTATAGTGTGATGATATGGTGGTGTAAAGGCATAATGGTATGTTGTTAAGATAGTCTAATGGTTTGATAATACGATGATGTAACTGTATTATGATATGGTGGTGTTGTGGTATAATGGTATGGTTGTATGATAGAACGATATTATGATGTTTTAATTAGATGATTATAATTGATAACGGTATCATTCGCAAAATCTGTCTTTGGAGGCATGTCAAGCATATTTCAATGACTACAAGCGAGTTCATCTATACATCTACGGCACATCGAGGGAGATTTTACGCCAACTTTTTCAATTAAGTAAAGCAAGAATGTAAGCACAATGAAGAACTTGAGGTAAACATTTTTATAAGCATAGAACTCAATTACCTGAATCATGAGGGTCTTATGGTATGGAAGTTCTGTCTCACATGCTCACATTCAATATTTACTTCCTGAAGTCGCAACCTCTTATAAATAATTAGCAATTAACAGTGAACACATGGCGTCGTATGCAAATCTCTAGCCAATAGATTGACAGAACTCGATCCTTCTCATTAAGTACAAAGAACGCGCCTTCATTCCGAGAGTAGGAACTTCAAAAACTTTGTGTGTTTTAGCTCCGGGAGCAAAATCGAGAAATTTGGTTTACAAGCATTGCGGTGAACCCAACAAATTATTTTTGTCTTGATTTTATTCAATTCACTTGATAAATTGTTTTCAAATGCGCCTTGCCTTGCTGTATTTCTAACTATATATTACACCAATTGAATTTTAATTAACCCTGCTTTTAATCTGCTGAATTTAAGCGTATCGCATTACTTAGATGGAAAAGTTCTTCTATCTTATGGGTACCGGATGTCAATGCACGATGAGTTGCATTTTAAAATATTTTGTTTTGGACTTTTGTTCTTAACATATATCAATTCCGGAAATTAATCGAAATTCAAATTTTTAACTGTTAATTTGAAACTTTGAATTTTTTTCATTTTCAAAGTTTACACCAATGCAATTGATAGAATTAGGTTTTCTAGCCGCATTATACTAAGGCACGCAAACTGTGCATCTTTTCGATCGATTATGATGAAATTTGACATGTGCGTTGGAAATGGGATTCTAAAATGATTTTTAGATAAAGTTCTGGAATATATAGCCAATAAGGCATTCCATGTATTCTATAGCAGAGCCGTGACATACCCCGCCTGTCATATATTCTGAATCATGTAAAATGTAGTTTTTCCCCCACGACACGTTACACATCGCATCTAAAATAAATTATTCCGAATAGAACCATCTCCAGGATCACAACAGTGGCGACGATGTAAGGAGGTACTCATGTTCGTCAAACCGCTCACCGAAACCGAAGGCTCACTCGTTCTCGAAAAGCTACTCATTAAACTCGAGGAAGTCGAAACAACTCGTACAGCAGCAGCCAATCCATATATTGTACAATTCCCAGATTGAAGCTGAACGATGTCTGCGAGCTAACAAAGCGGTTGTCGTGTCTCAAGGACAAGAAATTGATGGTCTAACACTCCAACTCAGCACCGAAAAGCGAAGTGATGCAGATTTTCAGAAATAAAGAAGGACAGCAACAGCAAGGTCGGCAGAAATCCATACAAAAATCAACTGAAAAATTGGGCATCCCTCTTAACAACTGCTACTTTTGCGGTTACTGCTATACTGGCATAAGAATTGCCCGTACACAGAGAAAATCTGCGAAACTTGCAAAAGGGTCACAAAGCCGGCAATTGGACATTGTCAAACGAATTCCTGAGCAGATTTTGATCAAGACCAAGCGGACTTAGCGACAGATCGGAACATCGTCAAAGTCTGGCAGTCACAACAGTAACGATTTCCACCCGCAAGTTTGTTGAACCGGCCATCGATGATTACAAGCTTCGCCTGCAACTGGATTTTGGCTCTGACTGAACAATCATCTCCAAGACAAATGGGCAAAATATTGGTGAACTACTGTTGACGCCATGCGATGATCAAGCAATCAGTGCTTAAGGCGATCGGGTGATGCTCCACGGATGAGGAAAAATCGGTACATGCTACGCTGTAAATTCAATCTTGAACGTCCTCGGCAGCGACTGGCTTAAACGATTCGTTCGAACAGAAGGAATTTTATACGAACGATACGAAGGGCTTTGTATACGTGGATTTCATCTCTCCACGAAAAGCCTGACAAAGACGTGGTCATTGGAAAACTAGTTTCCGGAAAATATAATCGCGAACAATCGCCCTTTTTCGACATGAATCATACAAAAGAGGCAAAAGCCTGGAGGGATAACGCAGCGGGAGAAGGTGAAACGAAGGCGGAAGTAGGCAAACGAGAACAAATTACTGCCGCTGAGGCTGCAGACTGCTTCCCAAGACGAGATTCGCTCAAAGAACTGCATCAAGGTCATCCTAGCACTAAACGCATGAAGCTATTAGCTTGACAGAAAGTCGCCTGGCCATCGCTCGACAAAGAAATCGAGAAAACAGTTCGAACCTGTGTGAATTGAGCAATGAATGTTTTTACATCGATCAAAGCTATATTGAAATCGGGTCCGATTCCAGAAGCGCCATAGTCTTGATTGCACGTCCGCTTTGCTGTTCCAGTCAACAGCTTCTGGCATTTTGTCATCATCTACAAGACACAGAGCACGGCGTTCCAGCAGACAACAGATACACTCGAAGAAGCCTTCGCAAGATACGGCGATTGCAAAACAATTGTTTCAATTAATTCAAGTAATTTTGCGCAGAAAGACTAATTGAGCACATCATCACAGCGTCTTATCATCCGCAATCAAACGGTCAGGCAGAACGGTTCCTGCAGACCCTAAAACAGGGAAAATTGGGAAGATTGAGAAGGATGGAAACGCTAATGAAGTCTTGCGAAAGTTCCTAAAGCGGAACGAAACCACAAGAGGGAACAGCAATTCATCATTCACCACGGGGCTAGAGAAAACGTTTGAACTTAAGCAACAACCAGTGGCGCTGGGTTTCAGGAGAAATCGTGTACAAACTGGGAACGATCAATTACAAGATGAACAAAGTGATGTACGAGAGATCGTTGCTCATGCAAATCAGGTACACGCTACACGGGGCTTGACGATGGCCACAACGTTCTTCTGGACAGTTTTTTTAACAGCCATGTTCCAGAATAGCAAGAGATTGAGCCCGAAATCGTCCTAGTTCGTAACAAGTTCCACGAAGAATTCAGCGAGCTACAACTGGAGTTCCACCCGCCTATCTAGGAGAATAAGGAACCTTCGAAAAAACAAGTTGAAATTAATTTTTCCATTTTCATTTATTTTCGTTCACAACTGAAGCAATTGTAATCATTTATGTCAGAAGTTCATCACCTGTTTGAAAACAGCATCTTAAAATGAGCAGAAGTGTAACGATGACAGTATGAACGACGGAATGTGTGGCTATTCTAGCAAGCTGTGACATTAAATCATATAAAAAGGTAGTTTTCCCCACGACACGTTACGGAGCATTCACAATTAAAACACTTTTTACTTTACAGGTTTGTATGAATTTGCAACATAACCATCAAAAAATTTTGTATCACACCACACATCGCATCTAAAATAAATTATTCTGTCAGTATTCAGTAATCCTTTGTGCATCAGCTATCCGAATAGCACCATCTACAGGTTTACAACAATTTAAATGGAAATCTAAACAAACTTTCGAAAAACCACGTTTTAAGACATTTGTAATGTTCTAAATAGCATTTGTACAAAAAAAAAATTTACTGCTTCGTCTACCATCTACATAAAAAAATTATAAGTAACACAAAATGGTGAAAAACTTGGATAGAATGGTATAAATCCAATAGGAATTGTATCAAACCGTTATCGACCTCATACTTTTGTATACTTCCAGTCGCAGTATTGAGATGTCACCAAAGTCGGAAAAATGCTGCATAATTTTTTTTTGATTATTTTTTCACTTTTTTTTTTTTTAATCAAAACGTCAAAATATTTTATTTTTCGTTCTGTCAAAAAAAAAAAATTCTCCAAAAAAAAAATCTCGTCAAATTTTCTTCATTTTCTAATTAATTTATTGTAGTTTTCGTTTTATAAATACATAATATCGCAAGTGCTAAGTCTTCCAAAGGCTAGAATAATAAATTTTGTGTATAAAAATGTTCGGAGCGATATGAAAATTGAATAGATTTGATTACACAGTGCTGGTGGTGGTGGTGGAATTTGGTGGTTGGTGGTGGTGTGGTGTGCTTACGCGAAGGCGAAGAAAATATTTTTTTTTTTGGCAGGAAAATCAGACACACAAAAATGTTACAACAAAATTTTGAGGTTGGAAATAGTCCTCATCCATTTGTTGAGGAAATTGATTATCGGGAGATTGATAAGATAAGCGTAAGGATTTTGTTTTTTTGGGGCACTGACTATGTAGTTATAATCCCATTGTTTCATAATTTCTTCCTGATTTCAGATGGTTGGTAAAGGTTCGTTTGGCACCGTGTACAAAGCACTGTGGAAAGAACAATTTGTTGCAGTAAAATATATTGAACAGGAATCGGAAAGGAATGCATTCACGATTGAGGTTCGCCAATTGTCTCGCGTGCAACATCCAAATATTGTGGCTCTATACGGGGCGTGCACACAGAAGCCTCATGTTTGTCTGGTTATGGAGTTTGCCGAAGGTGGCTCATTATATAATGTGCTTCACTGTAGTCCACGCATTAATTATACCGCTGGCCATGCCATGAGTTGGGCCAAGCAATGTGCTGAGGGAGTAGCATATTTACATGCCATGACCCCAAAACCGTTGATACATCGAGATTTGAAGCCGCCAAATTTGCTGCTGGTTAAAGGTGGAACTGTGCTGAAAATTTGTGATTTTGGTACGGTCACCGATAAGAATACGTTAATGACTAATAATAAGGGGAGCGCCGCGTGGATGGCGCCTGAGGTAAGTTATCCGATTTTTTTTTTCGTCGGCTTAGTTAAATTCATATACTGCATATTTCGAGGAATTTACTTACCGACACCATTCGTTTATCGCCTTAGGTTTTCGAGGGCAGTACTTATACCGAAAAATGTGATGTCTTCAGTTGGGGCATTATCCTGTGGGAGGTAATATCAAGGCAGCAACCATTCAAAGAGGTCGAATACACGTATCGTATCATGTGGAGCGTTCACATGGGCGTTCGACCACCCCTAATCGAAGGATGTCCCAAACCATTAGAAAAATTAATGACCACATGCTGGGATCAAGTACCGGCTAATCGTCCGGCCATGAGTGACGTTGTCAAATCCATGCTAGAATTATGTAAATTTTTTCCTGGCGGTGATATTCCTCTAGTCATACCGATACAAGTCGATGAGTTTGATGAGGATGATGAGTACGATATAACGCCAATGGATACGTATGCATCGCAATACACGGATAGCTTTATTCAGACACCGATTTCGGCACTCACAGATAATAGTGTAAATCCTAAAAGTCAAGTAGCGAATATGATAAGCGCACTAAATCTTCAGCATATGCAAGAGGAGAATAATCGTCAAGCCCAATTGAATTTAATTAAAAATCGAAATCAGGAGAGTACCCAGAGGGCAAAAGATGCGCGATGGGGTAGTACTGATGAGGAGAATTCAGAACCAAGAATTGTGGCCGGACGTTATCTTAATAGCAATAACACAAGTGATGATACGCTAAGCAGTAGTAATCGAATTGGTACAATCGATTCGGATGTTATCAATGCAAATCGTCTTCCGGCGCGTAAAAATGGTGTGAATAATGATTTCATGAAACCGCTCGAATTAGAAGTTGATAAGGTAGGCATAATACCAAAGCCTTTTTTGTTTGTTTAATTCTCCACAATCGATTTTTATTTAGAACGCATGGGAACTTAGAACATCCGATGATGAAGAACTTCAACGTCTCTTGGGCAATATATGTAAGTACTGAACTAATTTGTTTTTACCAAATTATGAATCAACACACAACATTTACAATGTATCATGAATTTTCCGATTTTTCTGCTTCTTATTAGTCACATCACGGTTACTAATTTAATTATTAAAAAGAAAATGTTTATAAATATTTACTCAAATTAATTTGTGTTGAAATATGAATTTTGTATATAATTCAAGATGAAATGTTCTTGGGTTAGACGAAACTCAATTTTAAGAGTGGACAAAGAAAATGTATTGCAGCTGATTAAACAGATTGAGCCTAACTCGATCACAAACTTATATTTTTTTATTTACAAGGTGCGCGCTCGTTATCTTGTATTACGATATTTTGTTTTGCTAAACCTTTATAATTCATTAGTAGTGAGCTAATTTTAAACGAGTGAGTGTCTAATTTTTAGGGATCTTTTCTCAAAGCTGGAACATTCTTAGATAGCCATGGGGTTGATTAATAAAGAATTTCGCCATACAACAACTAGTAGCAAACAAGAGTGGCTTGATATACTTTTGTCTTAAGTCATTCACAATAAAATCCTTTACTGCTCTCTTTGTTTTCGTTTTATTCTATGCAATCTTTTCTGGGGCTCAAGGTACTCCCAACTCTTTCGCAGGTTATTTTTACCGTCCTTTTATTTTAACCGACTGCACATTGCATTGCATGAAAGGTGGTTCGGCCCATGGATTCTGCACTCTCAAAGGGGGTCATAATTGTGTTCATCGTAACCCTTATCGCAAACGCCGCAGCTTTCACCACTGAGCCGTTTGGTCGATAAAACTGCTGTCTTACCCAAACTAAAAAGTAAGGAAGCCGCTGGTTCAGTGCCAATTAGTTTTAAACATGACTCAGATTTGCTCAGCGAATCAGCTATCGCATTGCCCTCAAATATTGCAATGTCCCGGAATTCACATAATTGTAACTTTATTCTTGGCACACCGAAAATCGAGGAAGTATCTGCAGTCGTTGACCAGTTTAGAAACGGTCGAATTGAGCACTAATTCAGTATCTGTATACTGAATAATATTTTTATCTTTATCAGTAAATTTCTTAGCCTCGATCACAATACGAGTGAGAGCAATCAATTCAACTTGATACACTGTGCAGTGCTTACTCAGCCTACCAGATAAGGCACCAGAAGAAGAGCTATCTGAGATGAAGACGCGAGACTCAGACACACATGAATAAAAGTCCTGTGAGATCCAGAAATTCCAGGGTGGAAAAACCGCCGAGAAGAAATTATTGAAATTATATTCAGGTAGCAATCTTTCACTAATCATGTCAATTTCTGGTATAAACTAGTTGTAATTGTTGAAATTTGGTTTATGCCCCACAATCGAACGTTATACATAGGTCCACATCCCAATACATTTCAAACGAAATCGGGGCAGGAACCAAATGGTAACGAAAGAAACAGTGCAAGCAATCACTTCCATGATGTACTAATCTATGAAGATGAACAACACATTTCGAATCGTCCGTATGGTTACATCCTTCCTACATAAGCGTACCACATCCTCCTGTTCAAAAGACATTTTTATACCTTAAAGGACTCAGAACTAAACGTGGCGCTAACATCAATTCAAAACACTTCTTGGTAAATTTTGTCAATCCACCATATATAATATGGTTGGAACACAGCGGCATGGAACAACCAAGTTACCCGAACCACCTTCAGGATTACTGTATCAGAAATCTTGGAAAATAAACCACTTACTGACTCTGTTCAAGAACAGTGAGACATCATACAACTCAAAGCCTACCATAGGCCACAGTTCATCTAGGCCTAAAAATCTCTGGGTGGATGATGATTATTTTGGTGCTATTCCCATAATGTCCCATAATGTATACATCACTGCGAGGAAAATCTCCAATCGGATATGCAAACGGAAGAAATGAGAATAGCATGAGCAACAGGCACGTAACATTAGAAATAGCATAGTAGCTATTCATAACGAAGTCCTCGAAGTGTGGCGGAATTATTTTTCCTCACTTCTAAATAGACAGGCACCACCTTCCAAGCAACAACGTTATTTTAACGTCGAGATGACACCACCCCCTCCTCCATCATATGATGAAGTGCGGAACGTGATATCGCAGTTGAAAAATTACATGACACCCGGTGAGGACGGTAGCTGCAACCAAATGCTCAAGTATGGCGGTGATTATTTATTATTCCACATATTTGAGCTAGTATCAATAATTTGGTCTAGAGAAGACATCTGTGGGCTTTCATGAAAAGGAAGATCGATTAAACTGCAATAACTACCGCGGTTTAGTTCTGCTGAATACAAGCTACAAATGTAGTTTTCGTTCAAATATATCAACGACCGATCAAACTTTTAGGCTGAGGATGGTGCTCAGTCTATTCATAGACTTTCAACCTGCGAATGGCAGCATTAAGTGGAATACAATATGGAACGTATTGTCCTACCTGGGTATACCGTAAAAATTGGTTTAAATGTGCCAGCTTTTAATGGATGACTCAATATGTAAGGTTCTAATAAAGGGCAAAATTTCGGATGCCTTCGAGATAACACCTGGAGTGCGGCAAGGAAACCCAATATCATTGGAGTATGTCATTCGTTAGCTTAATATGGTGCTGTATTATAAATCAACACAGATATTAGCATACGCTGACGATATTTCCATTCTGGGTTGCAACATTATCTTTCTGAAAGAAGTCCTCCTTCCACTGGAATTAACAGCCCAACAAATTGGCCTTCAGATCAATAAAGCGAAAACTAAATACATGGTCACCGCGAGAAGGCAGAAGCGAGGAGACTTTATTTTATTTACCTAGGATCACTGATCACTGAGTAAAATTCCGTTTCTGTATACATTTCATCGAGAATCGCAGCAGCCTACCGACCATTTTACGCCAATATCAAAATATTAAAGTCTCCTCATGTATTGCGCAAAATAAAACTGAACATCTACAAAGCGTTGATAAAACCAGTTATCACCTTTGGTGGCGAGTTTTGAACACTGGCAGCACAAAACATCCAGAAAATTGCCTGCCCATTAAAGAGGGAACCATGTACAGGTTGCGAATGAATCACGAGATCAGAAATAATCGACATCATCGGATTCATAAAATCGTCCAGGCTATACTAAACAGGCCTTGGAGTCGGCACCAACGAAAGTGGGACCTTTTAGAAGCAGGGTGGGAAAAATTCATGAATTTTTTAAAAAACTACAAATTTTTTGATTTAAATCAGATTTTTATTTTAAATTAGTTTTGCCGATTATTTTTCATTTTTGGATTAAAGAAATATAATTTTTGCAAACTAGTTACGTAGAAATGTGTTTTCCACTCCAAGATTACTTCGACTCCAAAATGTGGCTTACAATTCTTTTTTTAACGATCTTCGTAAAAATCGCGTCACTCCCATAGTTTTAAAACTGAGTTTATCTCTTTAATACCCAAGATAGACAGCGGTTTAATAAATCCGATTTAGAAAACCTCGTTCAAGTAATCTACGCAAAAAAAAATCCCATTAGCTAAAACTGAGGTTGACGTACTAGTACTGAACTCGGAAATTCACTAAATCTGTTTTATTAATTCGTAGTGCGTTAAGGGTATTAGGATAACATCCAATAAAGGCAAACCCGGGGCAGGGTTAATTTTTAATTTTTATTGTAACCTTAACGCCTTCTTCTTCTTATTCTGCAATTTCAGTAAAGAGTTTTATACCAGGATTCTATATTGTAGGTATATCATGTAAGAATTTGAAATTTCATGTCAAAGTTGGATATATCATCTCAGAATTCGATACATACTATCGGATTCGATACATCTGTCAGAATTTGATATATGCTGTCGGAATTCTATATATTATGTCTGAATTCGAGATATCATCTCAGAATTCGCCATATACTCTCTGAATTCGATATACCATCACAGAATTCGACTTACCACATCCGGATTCTATTCGAGTATATCATGTAGTAATTCGAAATATCATGTCAGAATTTAATATATGATCTCAGAATTTGATATATCGTAGGTATACTTAGTATGTCAAAGTTCTTTATATCACGTCAGAGTTCGATATATTATTTAAGGATTTGAGATACCTTATCAGAATTCGTTGTATATTTTCACAACTTATCATATTCAAATTTATATATTTCACGTCCGAATTATGTATGTATATCATGTAAGAATTTTAAATTTCATGTCGAGTTCGATATATCATCTCAGAATTCGATACGTCTTTCAGAATTTGATATATCATGTCAGAATTCGACATACCATCTCAGAATTCGACATACCATATCATAATTCTGTATATCATTTAAAAATTCGAAATATAATGTCAGAATTTGTATATCATCTCAGAATTCGTTATATACTATCAGAATTCAATGCATCTGTCAGAATTATGTTGAAATTCCACACATGATGTCAAAATTCATTATGTAATCTCAGAATTCGTTATGTAATCTCATCATGTAAGAGTTCGATATATCATCTAAAAATTCGCTTTAAAATTTCGCTAGGTCTGATATTGTCAGAATTCGATAAATCCTTTTGAATTTGTTATAGCTATCATGTCCGAATTCTATATATTATGTCGGAATCGAAATATCATATCAGCATTCGATAAACCATCTCAGAAGTCATCAGATACTGTCAGAATGTTATATATCCTGTCAGAATTCTGTATACTTGTGCCAGAATTCGATATACCAAATGTCAGAATTCAATATATCATCTCAGAATTCACTATATATTACCAAAATTCGACATATCTGTCAGAAAATATCATGTAAGAATTCTAAATATTATGCCAAAATTCGACATATAATCTCAGAATTCACTATATACCGTCAGAATTCTATATATTATGTCGGTATTCGAAATATCGCGTTAGACTTAAATAAACCATCTCATAATTCGCCATATATTCTCAGAATTCGATATACCATCACAGAATTCAACTTATCATATCCGGATTCTATTCGAGTGTATCATGTAGTAATTCGAAATATCATGTCAGAATTTGATATGTGATTTCAGAATTTGCTATATAGTGTCAGAATTCGATATATTTGTCAGAATTTGATATATCGTTGATATATGTCAGAATTCGGGATATCATATCAGAATTTGATATATCCTGTCAGAATTCTTTATACTCTTATTATGTCAAAGTTCGTTATATTACGTCAGAGTTTGATATATTATCTAAAGATTTGAAATACTTGTTAGAATTTGATATATCTTGTGAAAATTCTATATACATACTTATGTCTGAATTCGAGACATCATCTCAGAATTTGATATATCCTGTCAAAATTCTGTATATTTATGCCAGAATTCGATATATTAAATGTCAGAATTCACTACTGCCAAAATTTGATATATCTGTCAGAATATATTATTTATTATTATTTATTTAAATCAATTTTTAACAATTTTTAGACAATACAACTTATAATTTAACGATACCATTACCATATCACAAACCTTTATGTATAGTGCTTATACAAAATTATTAAAAAGTAGGAACAGTTAGAAACTCAAGGTGTTTATATTAAATATTCCGATTTCATAACAATATTGACGTTCTGATCGCGAATTTTTGCATCTTAATCATGATGTCTAATTTTTTTAGGTATACACTGCCCCACACAGATATACCATATTCTAAATGGGTGTTAACTAATGGGAAATATAAGCGCTTTAAAATACTTCGAGGTACAATGCTACGAAATAAGTACAGTTTGCGTATGCCAAGTAAAATTTTTGATTGCGTTTCATAAAAATGTTTTTATAGTTAAGCTAATGGCCAATCCATACTCCATACTCCCAAATAACGATATTCCGGAACTACGATACAATTATTTTTATATATTTTTTTATCACAATCTTCAGAATGACATTTTAAGATATCATAATTCATTTTGGCAGTAGTTTGATCTAAATAAATAGCAAGTGTCATATAAACACTTTTCTCACTAAGCGCAATAGAATGCATATTACACCAAGTTCTTAAAACGCATAAATCAGACTGCATGTCAACCATAAAATTAACTATTGTTAAATTTGTATAGGCAATAGCAGTATCATCCGCAAAAGTTGTTAATTGGCCAATGAATTTGAGACATAACAGAGAATTGATATGAAATAAGACGGGACCCCCTCAACACAGACCCTTGAGGGATACCTGAACATAGGTATAAAGCGTCTCTGTACTGATCGTCAATTCTAACACGTTGGCATCGAAATAATCCCACGCAACATCCCTAAACTCAATGGGCGATATTTTCGCTAATAAAATTTGATGATCAACTGTGTCGAACGCCTTTTTAATGACAATGAAAAGTGCCCCCGTTTTAAAATTGTTATCGATACGAAGACATAATCTATGGATATAATAAATTGATGATTGCGTGTCCTCAGTACTAAAGTTCTTCAAATAGCCAAATTGTGAAGAATTTAAAAACTGCGTACGCTTAAAAAAATTTAAAATTCGATCTTTAGTAATTTTCTCCAAAATTTTAGAGAATCCGGAAAGTAGAGAAATAGGTCTGTAATTATTTCGATCACGGGAATCACCCTTTTTATATAACGGAACAACAATAGACTTTTGCAAACATTTCGGAAAAATGCCATAACTAAAACATAAATTAAAAATATAACTAATCGGTTCAGTAATGTAAAAGGCGCTTTGCTGTTCGTTATTGAGGTCATGCTTAACAATATTTTTATTTTTTATTTGGGTAGGAATTTCATAAAAAAACTGATTAAAAACATTAACAACAACTAATGGCTCATCAACAATCACTCCAGTATCATCAAAAATAGAATACATATTCTTCTTCTTCTCCTTTATATTACCAGTAACATTGTTAACCACAATACCTACTTTTGATTTGATAATACCTACTTTTAGAAGTATTAATTTCACGTTTTACTAATTTCTTAAGGTTGAGATACCGTTTTAGAATCCCATCTTTACTTGGACGAGAGCGAGACAAACTGCCTAATTTATTCTTCAACTGAATTAGTTTTAAAAGATTGCAGTTCATCCAAGCAAGCAACTTATTGTTATGCCTAGATACCTGAAGGATCATCTTGCATTCATTAAATATACGATTCAGAATAAATCTCATTCCAATATTCATTGACAAACATGCTTTCGAGTCGGACGAAATCAATTTTTTTCAATTTTATTAGAAATATTTATTAAACTAGAACTGGAAGAATTAATTCCAAATAAGATCATACAATGATCCGCTATTTGGTGATTTTCTACAGCAAATATCGTTTGTACTTCACTATTTCTCAAAGAAACTCTAAGAAAAATATGATCAAGACACGATATACTAATATTGAAAATACTAGTTGGTTGATTAACTAGTGAAACTAGGCCATAACTTGCCATAAAAAATAAGTAGTCAGATTTAAAACTGAAGTCAGCAAGCAAATCAGCTTTATTATGTAAGAATTCTAAATATTATGCCAAAATTTGTTATGTCTTCTTAGAATTCGGTATTCGAAATGTTGCGTTAGGCTTAAATAAACCATCTCAGAATTCGCTAAATACTCTCAGAATTCGATATACCATCACAGAATTCGACTTAGCAAATCCGGATTTTATAAAAGTATATCATGTCACAATTTGATATAAGATTACAGAATTTACTATATAGTGTCAGAATTCGACGTATCTGTCAGAATTCGATATACCATCACAGAATTTGATTTATCAGATCCGGATTCTATTCGAGTATTATCATATTATAGTAATTCGAAATATCATGTCAGAATTTGATAAATGATCTCAGAATTTGCTATATAGTGTCAGAATTTTATATATCATTGAAATATGTCAGAATTCGGAATATCATCGTAAATAATCTCACAATTTGGTATATCCTCTCAGAATTCTTTATACTTATTATATCACAGACCACAGTTCGTTATATCACGTCAGAGTTCGATATATTATCTAAGGATTTATAATACCTTAATACCTTATCAGACTTCTATATTGTATATCTTGTAAGAATTTTAAATTTCATCTCAGAATTCGACATATCATATCATAGTTCTGTAAATCAGTTAAGAATTCGCAATATAATGTCAGAATTCGTATTATACTATATACTCTCAAAATTCAATTTATCTGTCAGAATTATGTTGAAATTTCACACATGATGTCAAAATTCGTTATGTAATCTCATCATGTAAGAGTTTGATATATCATCTCAAAATTCGCTATATACTGTCAGAATTCGATAAATCTTTTTGAATTTGGTATACCTATCATGTCAAAATTCTATATATTATATCGGAATTCAAAATAATTTCATGTCAGAATCCGACAAACCATCTCAGAATTCGCCAGATATTGTCAGAATTTGATATATTTTGTCAGGGTTCTATATACTTATGCCAGAATTCGATATACCAAATGTTAGAATTCAGTATATCATCTTAGAATTCACTATATACTGCCAAAATTCGATATATCTGTCAGAATTTGCTATACCGGGTGATTTTTTTTTAACGTGATACACTCAAATATCTCGGAAAATAAGCACTCTACGAAAAAAATGGTAGAGGTCAAAATTTAATTATTCCGCGGGGAAATACGTTAGTGTTAAAATTAGGAGCCCTCCCCCTCCTTGTAGGTGGGGCGGGGGTAACTTTGAAGCTAAGCTAGGAACCTCTAATTTTTATTGCAGATTCGGATTCTACGGCTAAACATACGTAGGATTTGACTGAAACATTTTTTTCGATTCATGATAGATGGCGCTGTAATTGATGATATTCAATTTTTTTCGATTTCTCCCACTGACAACCTACGCAAACGATTCTGTAATACGTTTGCAATAAAAATACCATGGTTTCGTTGTAAATACACGAAATAAGTCTTAAACAATTTATTCGTTTTGCAAATTTCGAATAACAAAGGGTGCTTGATTCACATGAGTCCCCTCGCCTCTTCATCTTTCAATTAAATTAAGTGCTCAAAATGATGGCCTTCGACTTCAATGCACTTATTAATCCGCATTTCAAATGACTATTCAAAACTGCGGAGTGTGTCTGCTTGAATTTCAACACAATCATTTCTGATTCGCTCAATCATATTCTCACGTGTTGTTGGTTTTTGTTTGTAAACTTGGTCTTTGAGATAGCCCCACATAAAGAAATATGGCGAAATAAGATCTGGTGATCTGGCAGGCCAATTGACCGGACCAGCTCTCCCGATCCAGCGACCATAGAAACCACGATCAAGTACTACACATGCTACCAACGAATGGTATGCGGGAAAACCATTATGTTTAAACCACATGTTCCGTCGCACTTCTAAGCTCAAGTCTTCAAATAATGTTGACAGTTTATTTTTCAAAATATCTCGGTACATTTGACCATTCATGTTGCCTTCAATAATGTGGGGGCCGATTAGTTTATTGCCAATTATTCCACACCACACATTGACAGTCTAAGGACGCTGATGTTCAACTTGGCGAGCCAGTGCGGATTTTCAATACTCCAGTAATGCATGTTGTGGCGATTAACCGTTCTATGGTTTGTAAAAGACGACTCGTCGGAGAACAATACGTAACGAAAAAAATTTGGGTTTTGCTGTATTTGTTCACGTGCCCACTGACAAAAAGTAACCCGATTTTGGAAATCAACTCCATGAAGATCTTGGTGTAAAGACACATGATACGGATGATACTTATGACGTTTTAAAATTTTCCAAACACTGGTCTGGGACAATCCGTAATCGCTAGCTATTTCTCGTGTACTAATATGAGGATTATGATTATGAGCTACTGCAGTCAATATATCAATTTCATTATATTCTTCGGTGACTATGTTGCTGGGCGAGTCCGTTTTTTCGGTTGAACACTTCCATCAGTAATAAATTGTTTGACAGTACGCTGAAATGACGCACGTGACCGAATCCTATCCGGAAAACACGAAGCGTAGAGAGTGACAGCATTATCAAGACTCCGGCCAGCTTCTCCATAAACCAGAATCATTTCAATTTTCTCTTGTACAGTTAAATACACCATTCTGAAGTAGTACTGATAGCTTTATACAGGTATTGTTGTTTTCGAAATAATCTTCGGACCGAATCGGTATTTTTAAAACAAAATACAAACAATTTCATTAATTTGAAAGCCGATTTAATCGCATGTTCCTGGGTTACGATAATGACAAGCCATTTTTCAGTAATTGAAAATTTAAGAAATACAAATTGTTTAGGACTAACTTCGAGTATTTACAACGAAACCATGGTATTTTTATTGTAGAATTCTTTAAACTTATTATGTGAAAGTTCGTTATATCACGTCAGAGTTCGATATATTATCTAAGGATTTGAAATATCTTATCAGAATTCTATATTGTATATCATGTAAGAATTTGAAATTTCATGTCAGAGTTCGATATATCATCTCAGAATTCGATACATACTATCGGATTCGATACGTCTGTCAGAATTTTATATCTCATGTCAGAATTCTATATACATATTATGCTTGAATTCGAGATATCATCTCAGAATACGTTATATACTATCAGAATTCAATGCATCTGTCCGAATTATGTTGAAATTCCACACATCATGTCAAAATTCGTTATGTAATCTCAGAATTCGTTAAGTAATCTCATCATGTAAGAGTTTGATATATTATCTCAAAATTCGCTATATACTGTCAGAATTCGATAAATCTTTTTGAATTTGATATACCTATCATGTCAAAATTCGATAAACTATCTCAGAATTCGCCAGATCTGTCAGAATTTGATATATCTTGTCAGAATCCCATTATCTCAGATAGGACCAGAACATATATGAATTTAAAAAAAACAACAAATCTTTTCATTTTTTTATAATAAATCAACTTTTTGAAGAAAATAGAATTTAAGAAAGAATTAATTAAAATTTTAAAGGCGTTTGTCATAACATTTGCAATATTTTAAATTACTCAATAATTAGTTTCTAATAATAAAAAAAATTGGCGGTATTCAATAAAAATGTTTCGTGTTTTGATATCGTGATAATTTAATAGTTTCACAACCATGTGTTTATTTATGTGGTGTCTAATGAAAACGGCCACTTCAAGATTGTTTCGACTCTAGGATGTGGCTTGTAATTGCTTCAGAAATTTAGTTAGATAGATCTCACACTGCATTCAACAGAGATAATTTACTAGATGAAGATGAAGTATATTCAGTTGTAATATTTATTAAATAAGGAGAGAAATTTACAATTGTTTAGGGGCGGAAAATTTGTTTCGGGACACGTCGCTATTATCTCTAGTTATAGGTAAGATAACTCTAAAAGCTTAGGAATTTTTAATTCTAGAAATGATAATAATGGGAGTAGGAAAATGTATATTAGATTTACAGAATTTATGTGACGAAGTTCAAAAAGAAAGGGAGGGACGGAACAAGAGGCCAAATTTGCTTATATGTAATTTTTGGACGATGAAAGTTGTTAGTTTATTTTAATGACGTCAAGCCATTTCGACCCATTAAATCTGTCTGATTCCACACAAATTTGATACTATTGTGTCAACCTAGAGGGCGCAAATTTAAATTCCCTAAGTACATATATATCACCTTTAAAAAGGAACCAGTTAAGAGTTTTAGTGAAATTTGCACTAAGAGCCAGGAACTATGCTTACCTTGTCTTAAAACTACTCGGACACTGTCACTTTATGTTCACTTCGACTATTATAGAATCATGCGCACCACATATTTTATCGCTTAATAAAATAAGAAATAACCATTTTAGACCACTGCCACCTTGCACAATTTAAGATTAACTCGCGGGGAATACTCATCGTCGCAAGATCGCGCGTTACTTAAAACAAAAAAAAATCGTTTTAAAGATTTTTTTTTTTTTAGTATATAAATGTTCACTAATAAATTAAAATATAATTAAACAATATTTTGTTGTTGTCAGGTTTATTTTTAGCAAATACTATCACTTGTTTTCATCCATCATTCGGCGATTTTGATATACATTTTCTTGACATTCATTCAAAAAATATCCCGCGATATAAAAAAGAAATGAAAATTATAATGTACATTTAACGACACACACACACACACACACACCCCCACTTTAGGTTGTTTTTTTTATAATAGGTAGGAGATTGATAATATACAATTTTATTAAAACACTTTCATTTAATTGTTTTTTTTTTTTTTAATTATAAACCGCGCGCGGCGCGAGCCAGTCACACCGTGAACCGCGTACATACAAAAATGCACACAATGAGGATTAAATGACCAATTTTAACTTTTATTTTTTACCATTTTCCCAATTTTCTATTTTATTTTTACACACGTAGTAGTGTAGCGTAATAATAATAATAACAACAATAATAATAATTGAGTATTGTTTTAAATTCATAACAAAAAGAAAATTAGTTAAAAAAGCAGCAGCAAAGAAAATGACTTGAAAGTGTAATTTAAATTGCCAACATATTTGCACTATGGGCTGCCAAAATTGAATATATAAAAATAAAGCAAAAAAGCAAAAGAAAAAAAAACGAAAATCTTAAATTTAAATAAATAAGAAATAATGCGTGTGACTCACCGCGAAATATACATAAATATACACAAGTTTTCTTATTCTTATTTATTATATTATATATTTAGAGTACGATCTTATTTTTATTATTATTTTGTTTTTACGAATATAAGATTATCTAGTAAAGTGATTTTTAGTGTCTTGCACAGTTTGATGACACGCGTTATATTAATTCTTGTGTAATTTAAAAGTCATCATTTGGGATAACTGCGTCCTAAATATCCGTGAAACAAATTTTTGTGAATATTTTCACTATTTCAGCATCGTAAAAACACGAATCGATGCATCAAGAGTTTATTACTTGAATTTTCAAATAATTTACGAATTTTTAAGGAAATTTTGAACAAAAATTCAATAATTTTTAAATTCTAGTCAAAATTATCGGTTTAAAATTTTGAATTTTTAAATTTGGGATATAAAATTCTCATCGTGAAAAATCTGTCAACTATCTCTAAATTCAAGATGGCGGAACAAAAATAGTGACTATAAACGTTAAAACTACCTTTAGAGAAATTCTAGAGATTCTTTTTATTTGTGATTAGCGATTTAAAACGTGATTCGATTTCATATCAAATTAATTGTTTCTAATATTTCGGCAACTACACAACCGAAATAAGCATTTATAAAAACCAGAATTCTAAAAACTCATACAATTTTGACTAACAATTTTAAAAACGTTTTCCTGATAAATGCGAATTTTAGAGTTATCACCTTTTACATCTTTGTTGCCACAGACTTATTTCCATTGGAAGAATAAATTTAATTTTATTAAGTGAAGGGAAATTTTGTTAAAAAAAATTCTGATTTCGAAAATTCTGATAATTGAAGAAAAATTCCAATAGATGAAGGAAAATTTAAGTAAAATAGGATAATTCTACTAATTGAAAGAAAATTCTGTTTATTTTTTTAATTATAAACTAACTAACAAACTTAACTTTATTAGTTGATGATTAAAACCATTTTAGAATCCTATTTCCATCGCCCTTGTTGAATTTCATTATAATCAGTAAAGAAATAGCCGATTTCCATTAAAATTGGCCATATACAGAAATTTCATCTAAAATCAGTTTTAGAATCCCATTTCCGTCGTAAATGTTGAATTTCATCATATTCGGTTAATAAATAGCCAAGTTCGACTCTAATTGGCCATATTACAGAACTTCGTCTTAAATCCATTTTAGTATTCCATTTTCATTGCAAGATGTCATATTGTACCATATGCCCATATTGAAATATGCCGTCGTGTACCTTATACCATAGTGTATCATATACCGTACCGAAATATTCCGTTACGTACCATATGCCATAGTGTACCATATGCCGTAATGTACCGTATGCCGTATTGAAATGCCATATTTTCATATTCCATTTTGAAATATTCCGATTTTAAATATGTATGTTGAGATCCCATTTAAATGAACTCATGATGCCCAATTCTTCGAGCATTTGTCCTACTTAATTCCCAAAATGTATCTCTAGGGTTCCAAACGACTTGAGAGGGGTATTTCGTTGACTTTTCGAATTGTCAGATTGGCGTAGTAAAATGTTCTCTTCTCTTAACTTTAATCGTTAGTTCCTTGGAGCGGCTTATACGTAAGTTTATCCGCGTAATAAATTTAAATTCGTACTGTTTATGAAGTGCTGATCTAGAGCAGTACAATTGCACAAATTAGAGTGCTTGAATCACGCCATTTGGCCTAAATATTTTCTATATGCGGAATAATGGAATAAGACATAATGATTAATAGAAGCTGTTGGGAGCATTAGTTGCCATAGATGTTTTTAAAATTCAAGGAAGAAATTTTGATGTTCGAAGGCGATCAGACACCGCCCTAGTTCTAGATGGAGCTATATGTATGGCTCTTTTTGTCGTTTTCATCTTATACTTTTTGGCTCCGGGGAAGGTATGGGTACAAGCTTGAAACTTAAAAAATCTGGGAAATACTAATTTTACTTCACTGAAATGAAAATTGGGTTCGGACCATAGTGTGTTATTTGCATAAAAATGTATCGAAGGGGTCGGGAATACTATTGCACTTAAGGAGTTCCATTGTGTGATTTTTAATTGGTTTATTATATTGAGTGATTGTTTCTTGCCTTGAGAAAGCCTGGGTTTAAATGGCATTTTCTATGCTTTTCTCTTCTTGTTAAAAAAGTTGATAGTGGACGGATGCCTTAATTGAAGAAAAATTTTGTGTACCATTCCTCGAACTTTTTGATCCACATCGTAATTCAAAATTTTATTTTTCAATTTGGTTTATGGGATTGGGCCCAGGTATGATTTAATGCCTATTGCTTGTACAAACGACTTGAAGTTTTGTTTTTTTTGTTTAATCCGAATTTAAAATTTCTAATTAAATTTTAGAATATTTGTAATTTTAGTTATTAATGTACAAGAAATTGCCTATCAAGGCCACCTAGATGTCTTAATACAAACCAAACCCATCTTGGAAAATTCAGAAAAGAAAAGAAGTTGCATTCCTTAAAAGGAAATTTTAGTCTTCGAATATTCTACTTTTCATATTTTATTTAAATCTCCGTAAAAAACAAGCCAAGGGAAAGGTCGTCTCATTCAGTCCATTCGTCCATACCATAATCGAGTGGTTCATAAAAAACAGGAATTTTTTGACTTGTTAGTATCCAAATTAGGAATTATACTTCGGTTTAGCTATTATGTATGCTTTGAATATTCCCCCCCCCCCCCCCCCCCCCAGAGGAGTGGGGTAGAGGAGATGGGTATATCAAAATCTGAACGAAATTAGGCAGATTTCAGTTGGCGGCTAACTTTTAGGCGAGATGGTCAGCTTTCTCCTTAGCAGTATAAAAAAGCTATCACCATCTTTAGATATGGTAAAATTGATTATCTAAACGTCCAGCAACTCGACCTTTGCGAAGTAAGGTGATTCTATCTTACTAATCTGTTCAAATTAAGCTAAACAAATATTTAAAGATTGCATATTTCAGTTACTGTATAGAAAAAGCCTGTTCAATAACCATTTTAAAGCAGAATCAATTTTTTTAATTTTCACTGCTTAGGGAGCCTACTTAATGTTTTGAAAATCGGAATACTCTGCTTGTTTATTGGGAAAAGGGGATTCATGAAGAGTTGGAACAATGGATTCATTTTGACGTGAGTAAACCCTCAAAGTGATATATGACTTGAATGCGGTGCAGGTTAATATTATTCGAATCGCAAATATTTTGTTGGTAAGTTTGCATTTTCGAGGGAGTACAAAAATCGCGTGGAAATTTTATTCTACGAACCCAGAACAATTTTGTCGAATTATTATCGTTTAGGGCTCTGCAAACATATTAACCTTGTAGCTCGAAAAACAAGCTGAACAGTTACGGAAGTGGAAGTATTCCCTTATTCCATTCCCATTTGTTGGTGTCCATAATTCAGCCTTGTGATTAGAATACGTTTTTACACGGGTTAAACCGGTAGGTGTCAAACAAGTTGAGACGGTATTTCCACGGAAGTAATCAATAAATCTTTATAATTAAAGAAGGCAAAAATAGTTGAATGTATAGTACGTATATATTATAGTTGTAAGTCACCACAGAATTTGTCATAACGCTGACCTTATCTTGGTACAGTGCAACACATTGCCGATACAATTGTTGGCAATGCCAATTGTTGCAAAAAATTCTTCTTATCCCGGTAAATAATAATAATAGTATGTGAGGTCGCCGATGTTATAATATCAACATGACGTTCAATCAATATTATAAAACTATTTCCATGACTGAAAGAAAAAGCCTTTTCGATAAAGTTGTGAATTTGTTTGTGTTCATTTGGTTTACAAAATCATGATGGCTGGTTTAAATTGTTGGCTAATGCTTAGAATTCAATAATGCTTCCAAATACCTAGTATGGAAAATCCACGCCCACTGCTAGGTTGAAATCAACAGTTTCAAATTGATAAGGGCTGTTATTTATTGACTATATGTCAAGCGTGTGCCTTCCCCAAATATTTTTTGATCCGCTTAAACGGCTCTACAGAGAAGATGTTCTGGTTTATTTTAGGCTCCATGATTACAAAAGTTACCGGAAACGTACCGTAGCTGATTCACCCACAATTTGCTCAAAGATTTGTTTTGAATTTTGACTATAAAGTGGGAATTGTAAATAAATTTGGTATTTTAAAAAATGCTCTGTTTGAAAAATTTCGTTTTTAAAAATTTGATAAAAACTTGAGACCGGTTTGAAAGTTGGAACAGATTTGAATTGTCAATTTGGCATATACATAAAGTTGTAACAAAATTTAAACTAAGAGCTTTTAGAAAATCATACTTGACAATATCTCATCAAACATGTGTTACAACGCTTTTGTGAAATAATTAGTTGAAATACTAAAAAGCTCAATTTAAAGCGGAGTTATGAAAGCACAACATTTTTTAATTTTAATCAAATTTCTTAATTTTAACGAAAGCATCAGAAATGACGGGTTTGTAAATTTGCTGAACAAAAGTTCAGAAAGCTCTCAAGGAATGAGGATGTATGATTTGCCAAATTTGAAATAACGCCATTTTCTTAGCTTTTAGTCTGATTGATGTACATACGAGAGCTTTTTAAAATGATTGCCTTGGAAATATTTAATCGTGCTTTATTACTAAGCTTTTAAGGACTATTGTGAAAGATCAGTTAAAAGTTTTTAAGATGTGACCTTTTGACATGAAAGCTTTTGACAAATGAAGCATACTGATTGAAAGATTCCTGATCGAAAATAATGTAACTAAGTGTCAAAATTTGGCAGTTAAATTTTGGAATCGGATTCAACATTTGAAATTTCACTCCGAATTATTGAGCTTTAAACATGTTCATTTGCTTAAATAATAAATGTTTGATATACCAAATTTCAAAAATCTAAATTTTAGAATTAAGCATTTATTTTCTGATATTTTGAATTTTTTATTCTAAATGGAAAAATTATTGTTGGTGTTGCTTTGGAAAGCTAGAAATTCATAGTTGTTATCGTATTGTTTATCGTAAACTTCAAAGTTTGTTACCCGATCCGTAAATAACCAGATCAATGCTGGAAAATATATTTCTCATAAGTTGTCATGTAAGGAGTTATTATTGAATTGCGACCAGATATATTTTATATAGCGACGATTAAGATTGATTCTACAAAAACCTTAAATTAAACGATCGTTTAAATATTGTCTGTTATTATACGATCAAAGATTTTCAAGCATGTAAAATTTGTATCAAATCTCTCGACTAACCCATTAAAAAATATTAATCACAGAAAAAAAAAAAAAAAGAATCGATCATTACTCACCCGCGGAGTTAGATCACCAGATCGAACGCTCGCGCACGTCTAAAACTAAAAACGTTTATTACAAAATAAATCAATAATTAAACATAAATTAGCTCAAAATGTGAATATGCGTCACATGGCCAAATAAATAATTATACGAAAATCGTTAGTACAAATCAAGTACATATACCAAAACATGATATTAGCGCGCGGTTTTTTTTTTGTGCTTTTTCTTTTTTTTTTTTTTGCGTGGGAAAAGCAATTTGTCATTTTAATAATGCATTTAAATTATCAAAGTGATGTTTTAATGGCTTTTTTATTTGATGATTTATTTAATTACATGCCGCATTTATAATTAGATCAAACACAAAACAAAAAAAAAAAAAAACAGCACGGCATAATGAATGCGATTGTACATTTGAGCAGAATGTATACATATTATACACTCGAACCAATTTAATTAAACAACGCGACACCGACGTAAGCGACGTTTTGTCTAAACACAAAAAAATATTTGTTTTTGTTAATTTGCAATGGCCTAAATTTTAACTATTTGTATCTGCGTTATTTTCGCGAGTTGACTTGAAAATCATTAATCATCGCCCCTTTATGATGTAACAACACCCATAAATTGTTACACATTTTCGAGCGATTATAACAATTGAGAGATTTGAACACGATAAATTGCAATGTGTATGACACCACCTCGAACGTGTTGCACATTTATGTACATATACACCACCATGATCGCCTAATGTGTAGTATGTAGATTAAAAAATCAGTTAGTGTACAACACTCTTGATGATTTGCCCAATTTTTTTTTTTTTTTTTTTTATAAAAAATTAAATTTCTTGTTGATGACCGACCAGTGTTGTGATTTTAATTTAAACATTTATTTTTTTTTTTCTTTTAATGTTGCTTTTATTTATTGTATATGAGCGAAAATTATTTTTAGAGGGGAAAATATCTATTTTCAATGAGGAAGAAAATTAATTTAATTTTTTGCTACACATTTGCACATTTTTTATTTTTTTGCAAAATGATGAATGAAATGTATGTTTGATGGGAATTAATAAAAAATGTGTTGTCACTTGGCGTGCATGTGGGGTTTAATTTTGTGGGACACATTTATTTGTTGCGTTACTGAAAAGGCCTTTTATAGAATTTGCCATATTAGATTGAATCAACCCGTAATAATCTGTGGCACCATTCCAAGAATCTACTTACTCAAATCTTGCTCGAAGTTATCGTTTCCGCAATATTGGAGTTCAAACCGAAATTTATAAAATTTTAGAAAAATTCAAATTTCATTCGAGAAGAATTTAACCCGTTGAAATTTCCAGAAATGCTTTAAATTTCTGATATTCCATGTCACATTTTCAGATTTTTTTATATTTTAGAAAGGTTTGAATTTTACCCCTAATACGAAAAAAATGTCCAAAAAATTTGTTTATGACGAATTTAGTAGCAACATCATAATTTCAAGTTATGAAACTGGCAAATTCAAATACATTCAATATAAACCGTTGGCACTTTTCACTAGTTTTAAATGGGGAAAAATAGTGAAAAACAGACCGCTCAATTCATATTGAACAGGCTTTTGGTATGAAATATGCTGTACACATTTTTGGTAGCTAATAAACTTACCTTGTCACCTGTTAAACCAACCCTTTCCTCAGTACGTTGATTTAAATTTTTTCAACTTTTTGTCCTCGTCTTTGTTTTCACATAAAAAGGCTTCTTATGTAAGAACAGTAAATTTAGTAATAATTTTTCAAATTTTGATCCTTGAGCATATGTTTGTAGGTTTTAAAACAAACTAAGTAAGTCTTATGTGATTATGTTCGAGTTATTGAAAGCCCTTCGGGCCACAACTAACCTGTTAACTAAGCCAATTTTGTTAATGCTTTTTAATTCTATCTGTTTTATTAAACTAAAAGGCCTTTTAATTACAATTGCAATTCTTGTTTTATATTTTAGTTATGTCTTATCATTCGCTCGGAATACCTATAATGACAATCAAACGGTGATATGTGCGGTTTCTAAAAATGTATAGGAGTTCGGTGAAAAATAAATATCTACAAATCCCTTCGAATGTATTGAATCACCAAGATTAAATAAATTTCGTTCCTCAATACATTTGTTGGATTTTCTAGATGAACATTTCACAGGAATCAAAGAAAAATTGTAGAGGTTAAACAATAAAAATCCAATACTATAAATTCTATAGTATTGAATTGTTTGATGGCAATTTCAGATGACGATATTAAGACCTAGCAAAAACCGATCTGTCAATTTCTTCGTCAAAAAGACGTTTATTATTACTTTGCTGCACGTTGTGCGCCGGTAGGAGAAGTCATCGCTCGAATTTATGGACGAAAATTTGATCTAAAAATAGCAAACGCCCGTCTGATTCATTCTTAGAGTGAAGGTAATAATTGCCTACATTTTTTTATTCAGAGGGCAATTTATTTAATTTCACTTTGCGTTAAAGTTTCATCCTACATCTATTCTCTTTAAAGTTCATATAAAATGCCTTTGCTGCAAGGCGAAGGAAAATTATATTGGTAATAGAATTGTTGTACCATCCTGTTCAATAAATTATTGTTTATTATTACTTTAATACTCCTTGTTATATCAGCAGTATGGCAACGTAGATTGCATCAAACTATTCAGATAAGTAGGTTTTTACATTGTGTTCACAGTAATTATTCCGCTGAATTTGTTCTAATACTAGTTGGTAACTCAAGAGACGACAAACGCCTGTGTGATATAAGAATAATATTTAAGAAAGAATGACATCTGAATTTTCGTAGGTTTTACAAAAATCACAACGTTTATATTGAACAGGCTTTTCTGCTAAAGTTGTTCAATTAGCGCAGAATATATAACAGGAAAATTATTTGACTTTATATCTTGAAAATAGATGGCTGCTTTATTCAAAATAACTGATGAATTTGCTTACAGACGTAACGACTCATCAAGGCTTATTACTGCAGTCTCAAAGAGTTATACCTTAATTTGGTTCATACAAAATTGAACTGGGTGTTTTTAATTATATTTCGTCAAGTTTTTAAAGTAAACAAATACTTAATGTCTTATAAGGTAGATGCAATAGGTTATCAGAATTATGACAAAATAAAATAATTTTCTATTGGATTTATTAACACATTTAATAAATTCATGTAGTTTCAGAGGGCACTTGCAGAGGGCAAAGAGTCTGTCTAGTTAGTGTTACCATTAAAAAAAATGTAAATGGTGTTTTATTTTGTCTCTGACCTCCCGAAAATGCGTGTACAATTTGCCATAACAAATTTGTTCTTAAATCTCGAAAAGGCTTTTTTCAGTGGATTAATCCCCGATTTTTTGACTTAGTGAAATGTCTTTGTTAGCATTTCGCATTAACTTTAGTTATTTTTAACAACCGTTTTCAAATATAAATATTTCCTTGTTTTAACAGTAAGAGAAGTCATACCTGAAGCCATAACGCCGTCCTTATCAGTTTCGATTTTTTTCTTACGCAGGACTCTCACAGGACAATCATTCATCTGGTATCTCTGAATTACTCCATTTTTTAAATATGTTCTTAAATATGGTAATAAATCGAACCTAGATGCTACCTTTACCTAATTTGTTAACTCTCTCTCTCGCTATAACTATGTCTCTTTATGTACAAAAATGATATTAATTGTAGTACTTTTTCAGTATCAAATAGCTTTGCATTCTGAAATGAGTAAAGTTTTGCTTTGCAACTTAGGGGTTCCGGGATCGATTCCCGATGGTTGCAACAAAAAATTTCTCACAATTGGGTGTTGTATTCCAAATATAGTGTTACTAGTTTTTCTTTCAAAGAATATTCAATCCACTGAAAGAGTAACATCACATTAAAAAAAACTTGAATAGACCTTTTTACCAAGTGTCCAATTTTGTGTGTAAGTCCATCTCTATTAGTACGGTGTTTCACTTTATTTATTTAGTTTTTAAATTTTGAAAAGGCCTTTTATATTCAGTGCAATAAGTCTACTTTTTTTACTTGTGCTTGTAAAGTTTATAAAATCTATCACACGGGATAAATTTGTAATTTGCTTCTGAGCATTCTAGTCTCAAAGACTAATGGTTTTTAATTTGTTTCTGGATTTCGTCACCATTTTGTTTTGGTATTATACAAAAGAAAAACTCAGTGTTCATAAATTGTATTTAACCTTGAGTATTTTTGTTACACACTTAGTGCTGCATACTACATTTTTATTCTTACAAGCAACTATTTAAAAAAATTGAACAGGCTTTTTATTAGAATTGTGTGTAATTCTGGTTTTTAAACTCAATACTTTTGAAGGTCTATTCAGAATTTAGGATATTTCCAGCCAATTATAGAACTTGAAAAGGCCTTTTATTTGAATTAACATGGTAAACTTCGCTCATTTAATAGGCCTTTCTTTATATATTGATCGGCATATAGTATATTCAGTTTCCTTTCTAAAGATATATCGATTGTTTAAGAATGACATCGAATTAAATAAATTTCCATATCGATCAAAAATACATTTAAATATCATTATCTTGTGTTTATTACAAATATTATACCCACACACACCCAATAGGATTTTAATTAGCTTTAAAAATTTGCATTAAATTGCACAAATATATGACAACAACAACAACAATAAAATAATAATTTTCACGACTAATTGAAATTTAACTCATTCTCTGAATAAATATAAACATTTATTTAAAATAGTGACAAATTATACAAATATTTTGTTTATATAGAGTGCTGAGATGAAACAAAACAAAAAAGTGCAAGTTATGTAAAATCTCAAGGAAATGCTTCTTTAAATTTAATGACCTGCATGTTATTGGTTTAATAATGGTAATATGTATAGTATGTGCAGTGAGTACGCGCGGCGATCGATACCTTTAATAATATAAAAATAAAATTTCGCATGACAAATTTTTTTTTTTTTTCTTTGCTCAACTAAACGTCTTCATGTCTCGCGGAAAATCTTATATTGCAATTTTGTTGTTGTTGGTGGATTTTTTTTTTGTTTTTTTTTTTTATTTAATTTGCGCTAATGTTATTTTACATTTTCACATAATATATATTTAGTGCAGTATAAGAATTAGAATAGACATCGTGTCGTGTTGCCTTTTATATAAAATATTAAATTAAAACAAAAAAAAACGTAAATCTTGTGAAATTTATATACTGTGCGTAAGAATCCTTCGGTTACAGTAAAGTGATTAATTCTATAACTACATCTAAAGGGAGACAAAAAAGTATTGGGTAATGAGAGGTGATTTTTTACAATATTTTACCATTTTTGGATGTTTTGTGTGATCTGGTGTGCAATCTAATATTAGCGACATATTTGTTGGTCTAATCTTAATCTAAGTAACTTCAATGTGTGATTGCCAATTTTTTACTCGTTTGTTAAATTAATTTTTCGTTTTTTAAGAGATTTCTATTATTGATTGTATTTACTGAGTGGGCTATTTGTTCTGACGGATAAAAGTCATGTTGTTTGTTAATTTTCAAAAACAAAATAACAAATATTTCGTCCACAACAACACATAATGATTAATTAGCTACAGGTGAATTATATGTTTTGGGTTTGCGGGAAAACCGTCAAAATAAATCAATTGCTGGTTAATTAATCGGTTTTGGTTGGTGAGCGAGTTGCTTGGGAATTTCCTCGTATGTTTAACAGAAACGAATGTAAGACAAGAATAAAGAATGTGTTTGATGCTCGTGACCTGTCACTGGTGTTAAAAATGCAGATTTTAATAAAAAATCGGAAATTTTATTTAAATCTGGTTAGTTAATGTGTCTTAAACACATTGTAGTCGAATTTCAAGCAAGGTCACGATAAATAAAATTCGTTTGGTAATCTGATCGATGTAATATAAAAAACTGTTTCATAAGTACAAAATTGAGGTAGTCATCTCTGATATGCAAAATTTCAGAGTTCACACAACGTCTTAATTTTTGGGAACGGCTAAATTTCACATCAGTTCAAATACGGAGTCAGAACTTAGGTTTAAATGTCGGTGTTTACATAGTTATTAATAGAATAAACTGTATTATATTAAAGTATAGCGATTACTTCAGAAGTATTATTTTAAGATAAATTCGGAGCTATTTAAGCGTTCGGAGTTGTATATATTTTAGCTAGCATACTGATTAGGTACAGCCTAGGAGAAACAATACAATTAATGCAGCTGATTAACATCATTCAGAAGCCTGCTTTTAAAATAATTTCATAGTTGAAGAAAGATTTTTTTTGTATGAAAAAAATTGAAGTTTTTTAGTAGGTACTAAATTACAAAAGTATAAATTCAAAATTTCGGAGTAATATATGTTTCGTGTGCATTGAGATTTATTTTAAATTTAGCTAAATCGCTTAAAAGTTATCAATTATCATAAATTATTAAAACTGATTTCTGTTTGTCCATCAATAAAATAAATATTTATTAATTGACAATTGAAACAGTTTCGGAGAGTCCTGAAAGGTGTTCGTATAAAACATATTGGGTTGATCTAAATTCGGTCTGTAAATTCGTTCTATCGTATTGTTTCTCCTAGGCTGATGGCTAATTTACTGATTAGGTACAGTCTAGGAGATTCAATACAATTGAGGGAGATAACATCATTTAAAATTTCGGAGTAATTAATATACACACTCATCAACATTATTTCCCGGTTTCAATAAAGGCCTTCAATTTTTGATAGCTAACATTGGTTTAATTTAAATTGGATCAGTAAATTCCTTCTACCGTATTGATTCTCCTAGACTGGTTACTAATATACTAATTAGGCACAGTCTAGGAGAATCAATACAATTGATGACGTTTCCTGATAACATCATTTAGAGAAGACTGATTAATTTCGGAATTGTATTTTTCAAACAATTCTGAAATATATTTTTGACAATCAAATACGGAAGTGTAAATTAAAATTTCGGAGTAATTAAAAATTCGTTTATTGATTAACGCTTTTCGAGAGGCGAACCATCAACATCGACGGGAAATCCAAATATTTATGCTCACGAAAGGTGGCCAACGTCAAATAAAATACTAGCTATTAACCTATATGTGAGTGTAGGTACAGAGTCAAATGACTATTCTTTAACGCACTGTATCTCAGTGAATATTGAAGATGGACAGGTGTTCCAGAAGTATTTTTTAAAGGATTCGATTCATGTACCAAACACCCTGTTTAATGAAGTTTTTTTGAAATATTAACAATTTAGATCTTTGAAAAATAGTTTGCAATTTTAAAAGCCAATTCATTATTCGGAGTAGTTAAATGATATTTTATTTAATTCCGAAATTTATTAAATATCTTTTTCTTGCTACACCAATGTACCAATTAATTGGTACATGTTAAATTTGGCAAGTCAAAGAATTAGGAGTTATAATTTTATAACGAAAAAAGCAACAATTGTGACAATTTAAATTGTTTATAAAATCCCGAAATTTCGGAGTAACTTAAATTTAGAAGCATATAATCTAAATAATTAAATTGGGGTTCAAGTTATATTTAATAAAAAAATTACCTATGTAAAAATCTATTTAAAAATGAAAAACAGTACAAATGATTACTGCCGGCCAGTAGGTTTTAATAAAATTTTGTGACTTGTAAAATTTCAACGTTAGTATTTTAAAATTGATCAGATTGATTGTTTTGTTTTAAAATTTCGAAATTTGTTGCTGATATCCTTAAAAATTTCAAAGGTTTAAAATTGAAATCCGGTGTAAAACATTACTTCGAAATGCATGTGTTGTAACTGCTCTAAAAAAATTACTGGCACTTTCGAGGCATCCAATGCACCGGTAACTGTAAAAATTTCTTTCATCTGAAATGTATTACAATTTCTGGAAATATTGCTGAATCGCTGGAAATTGGGTCATTAATTTGGGTGTGTCCTAAATGCAAATCTAACAACCAATCTGCAATTGATGTAGCGAATGGCAACTCAACAAAACTATCAAATACTTCTGATGGTAGTAGTACTGGTTCTGCAACTATAGATGATGTACAAATGGGCATAAATAACTTGTCTATCAGGTTCGGTGGTCTGGAAAACTCCCAACAATTTATCTCTGATTCAATGGAAGCGCTGCGGAATGACCTTAAAAACGCGTTAGATTAGATGAGGTCAAAAGTCTTAAATTGCAAATTAAAAAAACAGATGATGAGTGCTTCTCGCTTCGTCAAAGAATTAATCTGCTTAAATCGTTAAATGACCTTCATGTTCAAGAAAAGCTACTTACAAATATTGTGATTACTGGAATTCCAATCAACAACCATAACAATAAGGAATTAATAATGAAAGTCCTGTCTTTCGTGCAACCTGAGATCTGTAACACAGATGTTCTTGATGTGAACAAAGTAAATACCGAGGCTAAAAAGTTAAAAACAAAAGCTATAACGGAGATTTATATTGTCACACTAGCATCTAGCGATATCAAAAATGGAATACTTAATTCTATGAAGAACTTCAAAAATTTCACAACAGATAATTTGGGCATAATCTTCACAACTAATCTACGGAGTAGAATATTCATCATGCAGCGCTTGTCACAATTCCAATGTAAACTATATAATGAGGCAAAAATCATCAAGCGTGAACATAATTTTCGTTTCTTGTGGATTCGGAATGGAGTCATCATGCTGCGTCATCATGAACCATCGCAAGTATTTCACATTCGATCCTACTCAAATATTGAGCAAATTAAGAAAACCATCCAGCAGGAAAAGTAATTTTTTATTTAACTTTATTTGTTTACATTTTTACCTGCTGTGTTGTCAACTTAACTTTATCAAATTTTTTGCTAGGGTTGCAACAATTTTATTTCTATTTTTAGTACGTAATTGTTTTTAGCAAAATCACACGCAAACATAGAATGTGTAACGGTTCAAACGATAGAAGGGTTGGATTATCTTTAATTTTAGTTAATTGTGAAAGAGCAAGCATTTCGTTGGGTTTTAATATTTCGAACGGTATAAAATTCGTTTCATTTTTCGGACATAAGTTAAAGCATTACGTATACGTTTCATTTGATATCGTCAATTTTTATTTGAGCTATTTTAATGTTTTTATTGTGTGATGAATAATAGGGCTGTGAATTACAATTTTATTTTGCAGAACATTCGCAGCTTGCGCAAAAATTTCGATATTTTCTTACCCAATTTAAATGAACTTATGTTAATACTGAATTCGATATTATATTTTTTACTGAAATATGGATTTTAGGTTCTGAAATTAGTAGCTATAATTTAGAAGGTTTCTCTTTCTTTGCTAACTGTAATGACCAATACAGAGCTGGTGGTGTTGCTGCATTTATAAGATCCTCGTTAAACTACCATGTGCATATTTTGAATTTCTCATCCGCTGATGTTATGAAAATAACTGTACAGCTAGGTAATGTTAAATTTTGTTTTATATTGATCTATAGACTTCATTCCTCAACAGCCGAGTCTTTTTTAATTGAATTAAATAACCTTCTAAATACCGATAAATCAAAGCATAAAATTATCGTAGGCGACATAAATATTGATTTATTAAATGATTCGCAAATCAGGGATGAATATTTATCGTTATGTGCATAGAGAGACCAGACATTGCTCTAACACCTGCCTTGATCATGTCTTTTCGGAAATTCTTGGTCAACATTTCACACTAGATCTGAAGAATTTGGAACTTTATGTGACTGATCATAACACCATTCATCTAATTTTAAAATATTCTGATGGTGTAAAAGCTGGTCAAAAATACAATGATTCCTATCAAACTAAAGTGAATTATCCTGGCTTGGCAGAAGCCCTGCTTTCCACCGATTGCAGTACTGTGTTTGGCGCTGATGAGCCTCTGACAGTGCTTATTCAATCTTTTTTGACAAATTCAATGTTGTTCTGAATAAATTTAGAACAACTACAAAAATTAAACGATGTAATTTTAAATTAAAACCATGGATGTCTGACTCGTTATTAAAACTAATTAATTATCGTAACAGTTTATCCCAAAAATATGCTAAAAATCGCAATAAGTTTTCGTTAAAAAATAAATTGGATATAATAAACACCAAAATTAAAACTCGGGTTCCGTTGACAAAAGAAAAGTATTTTAAAAATAAACTTAAAGCTGCTTCTGATTTGAAGGCCAAATGGAAGGTGGTTAATAATGTGTTGAATGGCACCCCCAATATGAATTTTATAAAGGCAATTGATGCCGGTAATAACTTTATAGAAACGGATCCCCAAAAGATTGTTAATATTTTTAACGACCATTTTATTAATATACCGTATGATATTTTGAATAAAAATAGCGAAAACGTATTTATTAATCGCACTAATTCAGATAGTTTGATTTTTTCGAGGCATGTAAATTGTAATTTTTACTTTTTCCCTATTTGTGAAACTGAAATTTTATTGGCCGTGAGTGAATTAAAACCAAGCTGTTCTTGTGGAGTTGACGGCGTATCTAGTATAATTGTTAAAAAGACTGCTTTTGCTATTGCACATGTTTTAGCCTTTATTTTTAATTTGTGCTTTTCAAAAGGAGTGTTTCCGGATAAGTTAAAATACGGTGTTGTAAAACCTTTATTTAAAAAGGGTTCTCGTCTGGATCCCAATAATTATCGGCCAATCACTCTTCTAAATACATTTTCTAAAATATTTGAAAAAATTATTAAATCCAGGTTGTTGAACTACCTAAATAAGATTGGTTTCATTGGTAAGAGGCAGTTTGGTTTTATGAAAAATTATTCAACTGAGAAAGCCCTTCGCTCATTTTTAACTCCTGTACACGATTATTTAAATGATAATTTGAAAGTGTCCTCTATTTTTATTGATATATCTAAAGCGTTTGATACTATAAATCATAATTTACTTCTAGCTAAACTGTCCCATGTTGGTGTTAGAGGGATTACTCTGAATTTATTTAAAACATATTTACAAGATCGAGTTCAACGAGTCTGTATTGATCAAATTTATAGTCATGATAAGTTTGTGAACATTGGTGTTCCGCAAGGATCAGTACTAGGGCCCTTGCTCTTTCTAATTTACTGTAACTCAATTTTTGATCTTGCGCTGCATGGGAATATTGTTGCTTTTGCCGATGATATGTCATTAGTATATGCAAACAATAATATGGATTCTCTGAATTGCGCAATGTCAGAAGATATGGGTTTGCTAAAGAAATGGTTCCACGTACATAGCATGGTTCTAAGCTCCAAATCCAAATTTATGCATTTCAATTTAAGAAGTACAGTGCATGATTTCTCAACAGTGATGTATTATTCCTTGCAATGCAATGATTTCAATTGCACTTCATCATGTGTACCAATTGAGAAAGTAAATTCCTTTAAATATTTAGGTTTAACCTTGGATAATCAGATTAATTTTAAAACTCATGTGGCCAATTTAAAAAATAAATTGTGACAGGCGTTGAGATCATTTTACTATCTGCGTTCGATTTGTACTCCAGAATTTTTGAAATGTCTTTACTATGCACAAATTGACTCGCATCTTCAATGCGGATTAACATGTTGGGGTGGCATTTACCATTCAAATATAAAAGCGTTGATCTCTTTACAGAAAGGGGTGTTAAAAGTAATGTATTACTTGCCTTTAAAAACGCCGTCCTTACCATTATTTCTGAAACATAAAATATTACCTTTATGTGTACAAAGTGCTTAAGGTTTATTTTATTATGAGCGGAAATCGGTTGCTCAGTAATTCTTGTGATGAGCCATACATGCTCCGCAACAAATTTAGAATTAAGATACCGAAACCTAATAAAGAAAATTTTTAGAAATTTTTTTCCTATACTGCTCGAAGTTGTTTAGTCAACTGCCATCACATATTATTAATGCAAATAATTGTAGAGAATTTGGGCGACTTCTAAAAGAATGGTTATTCAATATTGGAGATATCGAGGCTTTTCTCTAGTTATGTTCTAAAAATTCATTTTATGGTAATGATAATACCTATGTAATGCATATTTGCTTTAACTTTATTTCAGTTTTTTTTTTTTTTTTTTATTCGTCTGTTTGTTACATCTTTTAGGTTGTTTGAACCTTTACGTATGTTTTGTTGCATTTTTGTAAATTTTAGGTTTAATTTAAATATTAACTATGTACTAAAGCTTTTCATTTTCATTTTTTAAATTTTGCTTTCTTTTTTTTCTTGTTTTCCCTCTTTTATTATATATTTTTATCATTATTTGAATCGTGGCTCCAATACATTTTTTTTTATAAATTAGGAGTTCACTAAAGTAGTTTATTTTTATGATGTACAATTTTGTTTTAATTTATATATTAATAAACTAAACTAACTAACTAACTAACAAAATGAACTAAGTTTGAAAAAAATGTTTATAATAAATAAAATTTAGAAAACTATTAGCACTTTTTAAAAAATCATCTTATAAAACCGTAATTTAGCATTTCCGAAATTTTCCTAAATTTTTAAAAATTCAGTATTAAAATATTATCATAGTATTAAATGTAACGTTGCATTTTAAATATATATATACTAAAGAGTATGTTAAACCCAAAAGTGATTGACTGAGTTATGACTGAAAGTGACAACTTTGGGTTGGTAACATGGGATTTTTTATTTGATCTGAAATTAAAATTTACATGTTTAGCTCACTATACAAACTGACTCAACCAATTAAATTTAAGTTGACCAAACTCAGACTACTTTCAGATAATTTTCAGCCAAGTCGCCGTTTACTTGTTGAATTTAACCTAAAAGTTTAGCTTTAGAGATTTTACTAGTATAGATAATTCCCGCCTTTATTTAGTTTGTAATTCGGTTCCTTGGGAGGATATTTTTTATCTTATTTCGCAACTAGCCAAGTAGAATTTTTCAACTCGTGTCTTTGATGGTTGCGTTCCGCTTAAAAAGGTTACTTTCAAAGCGAAATCTCCGCCTTGGTTGTCTCAGGAAGTTTCGAATGCCATAAGTATTGTGAGTTAATAAATATAGTTTGTGGGAAAGGTATCCTAATAGTCAGTCTCATTTAGATTATAAGCAGGCTTGTAATAAAGTTGTAGGGTTAATTCGGATTGCTAAACGTAATTATTTCAAGGACAAGTTAGACTCCTCCCTTCCTCCCAAGATTTTTTGGCGTAATGTTCGTAATTTAGGCCTAGGCAGATGCAAGAGTAGTTCTAGTGGGGTACCGTCGATTTGTTCTCTAATGCGTCCTCTAATTCGTTTTCAAATATTTCCCTCGAGGATTTATAGTCTATTTGGAAGGTTAAATCGGAATCTTCTGGTCTGGATAACGTCAATTTTAAATTCGTTAAGCGAGTTTTCCCTTTCGTCTCAAAATACTTGTTACATATCTTCAATTTTATTTTCACACATATACCCATCCCAAGGATCAGTAATCCTTTAGAGCTAGCCCATTTGCGGCCAATTAGCAATTTAAGTTCTCTTTCTAAAGCTTTCGAGATAGTTGTTAAAATTCAAATTCAATCGCATCTAAATAGCAATAGTTTAATTAGTTTCTTCCAATCTGGGTTTAGAAAATTTCATAGCACTTCTACTGCGTTATTAAATGTATGTGATGATATTAGGCGTACCATGAATAATAGGGAATTGACTTCTTTAACTTTGTTAGATTTTTCTAAGGCCTTTGATTCTATTAATCACAGAATTATTTTTAACAAATTCTTATCTCAGTTTAGATTTTCGGTTTTCGCTGGCAGATTAATTTTTAACTATCTTTCTAATCGTTCTCAGGCAGTTTTTTTCGACAATCCTTTGTCTGATTTCATTCCTGGAATTTCCAGCGTTCCTCAGAGTTCAGTGCTGGGTCCTCTATTGTTTTCTATGTACATTAATGACATAGAAGCCTCTATTCACCATTGTTCATTTCACATTTCCGCTGATGAGGTCCAAATTTATAGAAATAGTCGTTTAGATCAGGATTCTATTGATAGGAATATTTCTCTGATAAATGAAGACTTAAGTAATATCGCTAGTTGGTCGGTCTCTAATAGGCTCGTTTTAAATGTGAATAAATCTCAGTCGATTATAATTTATAAAAAATCGTTAAACACCTCATCCTTTCCTGGTCTTTTTCTGCCGGGTTTGCTAATTAGGTATTCAAATACCATTTAGTTAGTATTAGTAAAAGGGTCTTTGGCATGCTTAGTTGTTTGTATAAAGTAGTAGGATTTTCTGATAGTCGGTTTAAGAAAAAAATGTTTTTGACTTATCTTCTTCCTCATTTTATTTACGGTGACGTAGTTTTAAACGGGATACTTCAGGAAAATATTAACGTTCTCCAAAGATGTTTCAATGCTTGTACTAGGTTTATTTTTGGTATTAGAAAATTCGATCATATTTCTGCCTACTCTAGCCTTGTTTTAGGATCTAGTTTATCTACTTTTTACGAATTTCGTGTTTGTTTTTTTATTTTGAAACTTCTCAAAGCTAAGAAGCCTTGTTATCTTAATAGAAAGTTACTGTTTAGTAGGTTTCATTCCTCAATCGTCCGCCTAATTTCGGCCAAAAATTGTTGCAGGTCGCTAAACAAATAATTTTATGTTAGGGGAGTTTCTCTTTGGAATTCAATTCCATTGGAAATTAAGAGGTTAGGATCGGCCAAATTATTTAAGTCAACATTTTTGGAGTGGCGTGATTGATGGGTAATACGTACTAATTTAAATTTAAATTTTTTTAAATTTTAGTGACTGCCGAACATTTTGTAATCGTTATTGGTAATTTCGATATTTCCAACATTTTTTCAGTTGTTAAATCCATGATTTGGAGTACGGATATCATCGTTTCAAATTGAAATTATTCCGATTGGAAAATGTATAAAACGTTTTGGGAAAAAATTTAAAAAAACTTCAGAATTTAAAACTCCGAATCTTATACTAAGTTCAATATTCGGAGTACTCAAAAGTAATATTTTCTAATTCTGAAATTTTAAATTATTGAAAAAATTATGAAGTTTGGAGCTAGAATTTTTACTTGTTTGATTTATAAAAATTCGTAGAATTGACAATTGCCGAAAAAAAATTCGGAGTAATACAATTTTTGAAGTAAATTAAAATGAAATTTATAGTTGACAACTGAACGGCAATTGTAAATGTGATGAGTAATTAAATTAAGGCTTAAGTCACACGTAGTCGAGAAAAAAATCATCGTTTTGAAAATGTCAAAAAATTTACAAATAATTTACGTTAGCTTAAAGAAAATTTCGGAATTAGATAGATATTTGTATTTGTAATTGTTCCGAACTCTGGAATTGACCAAACATTTAATTCGGAATTAAAATATTATTATTAAGTCCAGCATTGCAGTATAAATGTAATTTGGAACTGTTTTAAGTATTTCGGAATTAAGCGAGTTTATAAAGTGACTCCGAAACTCATTATAACTTCCGATAGAAACCAATAGATGAACCACATCATTATCATGTAACTAGATATTAAATGAACTGAGTACAAATTTTATCTAATTCTGAATTTTTGTATTGCTGGTGGCACACCACATGCGCTTGATGCTATAAAAAAAAACCATAACACTGCTGCTGAACTCATAAAATCAACAAACAAAAATGTTTTTTTCTATATTTCCATTTGATTCATCAATAGCGAAGCAGAGCAATTATTGCAAATAAAATGATTCATTTCCACAGACGGGAGAAAAGTATTAAAAAAGAAATGAAAATGCTGCAAACATTGTAACCAGATTATCGTCGAGATTTGTTATACTAAAGAGGTGGCAGAATGTCATAACATATTGTATTTTGAAATGAAATTTATGACTTTTTTATTAAAAGCGAAAAACAGATTTTGGCCGCTCAGATCAAAAGGATACACAAACGTTTAATTTTTATTACGTCGTGAGCCACATATAAGCTTAAGATATTTTTTAATTTTATTATTTCGAACGGAAGTTGTTAATTTGTTACTTGAGAGAGGATGGGGGGACCTTATACCCAGCGGTAAATATTTAATTCGGTGTGGTCAAATCTGAACGATTTATTAACCTTTCAAGAAAAAAATTATAATTCCAAGATGGTCCTACACACAATAATATTTTTTTTTTATTTGATTTATAGATGAAAATTTTGTGGAAATTTGGTGGAAAATCAAATATTTTTTATATATAATTTATAGTATTTATCTTGTGCAAATCGTATCAAACATGCCGTGTTTGTATAGATTGCAACAAGTCCAAATTATGCCCGCCAAACAAAACAATTTTCTAATTTTCCTCGTGAGATAAAAATCCGCATGAAAATGACTCATCAACATTTTTCCAAAAATTATCTAAACGTTACATAATGGAGTAATTTAGTTGAAATAAAACATGTATAACCCGCAAGACAAGAATTTCCACAAACGAAAAGAAAATCTATCAGATGAAAAATTATGAAAATACACGGTATGAAAACAATATTAAAAAAAAAAAATATTATTAAAACAACAACAAAATCGCGCGCTTACTAAAAATAAACAATGTTTGAATTAAAAATAAACAAATTTAATTCTAAAATTAGACCAAAATGAAAATGTGTGAAAATTGGAAAATAAACTAAAAAAAAATTTCCTTTTTGATATGGAATTTTTCTTTTTTTTATTCTTCCAAATAACATTACGATGAATCATATTTTTGTGATGTGTTGTTGTTATTGTCGGTGTTTTCGTGTTCGTCGTGTGCTGCGTATAAAGATTTTATTGGTGATAAAATTTGGTAGAAGCAAATGAACTTAGAAAATTTAAACTGGAGTGTCGCATATAACCTCCCGCATCCTACATCTCTCCACCACTATACTAAAAATACACGAATTTATTGAGCAATTTAACCAAATTTAATGTTAAAATTTTTAACACAGAAGATGATTATTCATGTATTTGCCATTGTACAGCAACAACATCCATCCGTGATATATTTTCATTTAAGATTTTTTTTTTTTTTTTGTAAATAAAGAAAATCGCGGAAAATTCTAATTATAAACGGATGATGATGAGTCACTTGATGGTATGGTGTATTAGTGTGGTTATGCATAAAAGATTTACCAAAAAGAAAAGTCGTGTATTATAGAGAATTCGGTCTCCTAGACGCCTTGACGAAGTTGGTGCGATGTGTCTCTTGTTGAATATTTGATTTAATTTGGCACAAACATTTTTGAAAATTAATAGTAGAAGAAGAAGATTTTGATTATGACGAATTTATAGTTTGTTTGGTGTGCGCGCGAGAGAAAATTATGTGCGACGATATAATATGCGAGGAAATAAATTTGCGCACGCGTTCTAATTGATAAAATAAAAAAAAAATAAAATGTTTTTTCTTAATTTAGTACAAAACTTTCTAAATTTATATTTCAAAAACAATATAATTGGATTTTCTTCTATGCCGCTCACTTCCCGCACCCGAGTACATTTAATGGCTTAGTCATTCAATTGTTTTGCTTTTAATGCTTTTAATAGTAGAAAGGAAATTTTCTTGTTTAAAATTAAATTTTTTTATTTAGATTTTCATGTGACTGAATTATTTTTATACAAAGCATGTGCAGTTTTTCATATATCATCGCGATCGCCTGTTTTGCGTTATCTGAGTTCAATATAATGTATACGAAATCGATGATGAATGTGTTGGGGCTTGTACACAAATTTTATATAATGTGCAATTTGCGATTATTATTTTTTAATTTCCGGCCATGATTCTTATTTGTTACAAATATATAAACGCACGGCGGCTGGACAATGTTGTGGCGATTTTTGTTTTTCTCTTGCCGATTTTTTTTTTTTTGTGCGTATTTGGAAATTTAAAAGAAAAGTATTTTTTTTTTTTTTTAAACGAAAATTTTTCCCAAAGTTTGGTTAATGTAAACAAAACTAAATGAAAACTAAACAATGTTGTAATTATGGCGAATTTATAGTTTAAACTAATTTGATTTATTTCGCTTCTTTGTTGTTATAAAACAAATCTCAAACTGCTTCAAAAACATTATTAAAATCTTGGTTGAATATTAGTTCTAAAATATTATTTATCGTTTGGTATATTTGCGTCAAATTTGCCGTATCGTTATTTATTGCGGCGAATTCAATTACTAATCACTCTTTATTGCAATATTTGGTAGGACGGTTCCTTGAACCAGTTGTGAAGTTAGTTGAGCAAAATTAGGTCGACAAGGTTATTGATTAATTACTTTTTTAACCTTTTGCACGGCGAATTCGTTGGATGTAGTGCAAAAACCTACTTTTTTAAAGAAAAGTACGGCGAATTCGTTTCACCACATCAGAAGAGTTTTAGAAATTTAAAATACTTTCTCTTGTTGAAATTTGTCAATTTCTTCAAACAAATTGAGTCTGCTAATTCCTTGCAATGCATTGAGCCAACAAAATTCATCTTCATTTTAGAAAAAGCTTAAAGCTTAATAAAAGCATTAATATGAATAATTCCAACAAATTGTATTTTTCAGTCTTTGAAGAAATAAATGTGTAGTAGTTTCGAGAGGTGGTCCATATTTTTGTTTATGGCAAGCTTTGCTAAACGCTTAGTAACATGATAATTTGTAAATTCTTGTTTTCGACAAAAGCAAAAGGCATTTTCAGGCTTAAATTTGAAGAAAATTTATAGTAAATGTTTAATCAAGAAGAGCTTTTAAACTGATTTTAAAGTTAAGCTTACGGAAAGCTTTTAAATAGAAAAAAATGTTCTTAAAAATATTTTTCTAAACCTAAGATTACTATTATCTTGCTCTAAAGTATTTTTTTGTTAAATTTGGCAATATTTTGAAAGCTTTATAAAAAACTGTATTTTATATTTTAAATCAAGCTCCATCCAAAACTTATTTTGTCTAAGCTAAACTAAAACTGTTAAAATGCTCATAAAGAAATGAGGTATAGCTATTTACAGTAAAAGCTCGAGTAATATAAAAGCTAGCTGCTTGGAAAGCTCGTCATTTTATAAATTCTAAATTAACTATATTTCCTTTATTTCGGGAAAATTTATTCCAACGCATTTTATTAACGCTAAACCATTTCTAATTTATGAATTTAAAAGCTCTAACTTATGTCTAAAATCTTTGTAAAACAAGCAATTGAAAGCAACTTTTAATTAAAAGCACGTTTTAAATTTATAATCCTAGTAAAACGTTTTTTTAAATATATTTGAACTTAAGAAGAAATTTAATCACAAAAGAGTTTAATAAAATTTGAATAATAAACTCAACATAATATAAGATATCAACCGTTCTTAAAATAATTCATAATTCCCACATTAGAAAAGCTTTTAACAGACAAACAATACATAAAGAATTTTTATTAAAAGCCGGTCACCGTAAAAAGTTTTACTCAATGTCGTTAGCATCCATTAGATCCGAGAAAGCTTTTTGCAAGATGAAACTGAATTTCTTGATAAAATCGTACAAGCGATTATATCTGATCACAATTTTTCTTTCACAGAAATACTGAATGATTTTTGGAAAGTAGAGCTTTCTAAAATCTCTTTAAAATGATAATTTTTAATCATTTTATTTTGACAAAAACTAAAAGCTTTACCCACTTAACTTGAAAATGCTTCTATATTTAGTACACTTTTCCAATAAGACATGGTTAATTAAGCTTAGCTGAAAAAACTTTTTTGAAACAAATTTTGAAAGCATTATTTTTAATTTCATTAAGCTTAAAAAATTACTGTGTGAAAAACATATAAAGCTCGTTATTTCACAAATAACTATATGTATATACTTGAGGAATTTATTTCAGCGTATTTTACTAAGCATTTTAAAAAAGCTCTGAAGTTTGTCCAACATCTTTTTTTAACACAAAGAGCTTTTTTTAAATAATAATTCTGAAAAGCGCTACAAAAATTTAAAAGCTTCCAACTAAGTGTAAGATTTTCTGAACCGTAGGCCACTAAATAAAGTTTCCCGAGTAATTTGTATTAACTTATTCGTTGTTTATTTATATTTGATAGATATTTTTACAAACGAAGGTTTATTGAGATTCTGGGGGATTATTCTAAAGCTATAAATAAAACTGAAAAAAATCCATATACATACCTATGGTTTTAGCTAAATATAACCTTTCTTTTGACTTATTTTTAAACCCTAAACTTCTCGATTTTTGATTAGAAGCCTAATGACCATTTTAAAAATTGGGGTTATGAAAAGCTGTTTAAAACAGTAATTCTTGTAGTTTTACTTTAAAATTTGCCAAAACATTAACAGCTTTTAAAATTTGAATATTCAATCTATCTTCATATAAAAGCTCTTTGCAGTTTCACAACTAATTAACTAAAATAATTGTTAATTGAAAATTTTATGAAAAAGATATTTTTCTTAAGCTGAAATCTGATGAAAAAGCCCAAAAAATAGAAAGACTTTTCCGAAAGCTTTTTTAAAATATGCTAATTTCATAATTTAAAATTACTGAATTTCTTTGAAGAGATTTGATTCCAACTCGTTTTATTATTAATGCTGATCCATTTCCAGTTTATATATTTAAACGCTCTAAAATCAGTCCAAAACTTTTAAAACAAGCATCTGAAACGTTAACTAGATGGCGTCTAATTTACTTTCGATTAAATTCAAAATTTTCATTTGTGCTGTATTAAAAGTTTCAACCTTACTGAAAGAATCTTTTACTTACGTATTCGTATCATACTCGGTAATAGTCCCCGACGAACGAATCTATGTATAACCTTTTATGAAAATATTGTGTTTAATACAGAATAAATGTTCTTTTTCTTAATTTTTGTTTAGAATATTCATCTGACCTCTAATAATAGGGATGTGAATAATCTGGCCACATTGATTTCGAAAAATTACCAGATTCCCTATTATTCTAAACTCTATCAGGATATGCAAACTATTCTCAATTTTAGCATTGATTGCGTTTATAAGAACCCCTACTACTAATTGAGTTTATGTAAATTAAACATTTTTATAGACGAGGAATTATAAAAACAAAGCATTTCTTTGGCATCCACTCTTATCGAGATTTGAACCAGCAACCCGGTTACATTTAGATAGATTACACAACTTACGAAATTTTCTTGATCTATGTTAACTTAGATTTATGAGCGTAGAACTTCAAATTAGGGTAGAGTTTCGTTAAATTCAAATAAACTTTACGAATCATGCTCGTTTGAGTTAGACTCTATTACCATATGTTTCCTTGAATGGGATTGGGAATAGGTTGAGTTGAATTAGATTTTTATTAATTTTAAAATGGCGGCCATCGTTTCTATGAAATATTGTTAGGTTGAGTTGAAATTTTGATACAGCTAAGTAATAAGTATTTGTTGCGATTGTTTCTTGGTTTACGTGTTTTAATTTTTTTCAAAATAATTGTTTGCGTTTTAACTTGATTGTAAATTATTTTTGGCGGTTTTGATTTTGAAAACCGTTCAGGAAGCCGTCTAATTTCGAGTTTAATTTATAATTTTATAAACCTATACATTTTAATAAATTAATTTTAATAAATTAATTTAATTTTAATAAATTTTTGTTAGTTGTTAAAAATAATCGCCCCATTGAATTAAAATAAGACACATTTCAAAGTCAAACGTTCCCAAAGCAAAACTGTGTGTTTAATATCAACTGAACACTAAACCTATTACTCCAAAGAAGTGGTTGCAAATTAGTAAGCAATTTTTAATTATCCTGGGAGGGGCTATTCGTGGATTCGGTTTGATCGTATTCGACTCTTAGAGGTATAAAATTCGTATTTGATTTAAATAAGAAACGAACGAATTTAATTCAATTTAAATAAGAACCCAATACTTCGAAGACTCGATTACGAAACCACGGATTTTGAAATTTACAATTCGATAGCCACCGTTTCTCAAAGCCCTCTAATTCCATTACAATAGGGCATATTTTTCGCATTATCTGAAGTATTTCTGATTTCAATCTTTACATATTTGTTAACTCTAGAAAAGATACGGGGTAGCACAACCAGGTTTCCAACTCTACGAAAATAAACCGATTTTAAACGTGGAGACAATCTCGACGGAACGGAGACGGAATAACTGAACGAACGCAAAAATTAATTTAGTACGGTAAAAATAAAAATTTTGCTGACAATCTCGACGTACGCTGACGTTCAAATAAATTCGTCGACTTTGTTAATTCACATTATATTATCATGTAATATAACTTTTGTGCTATTCCGTTACTTCGCTAACGCGTTGAGACTTTCTGGGGGCAATTCGGTACATGAATAAAATAGAAATAAATTTAACCGCTTAAAGACAAAATCTCGTAAATGTAATTTCATGTAGTATGCTTTGTTGTTTTATTCAAATAGCAATGACATTCAGTAACATTCGATTGACGTTCGAAAAGCCGCAATTTAGAAAAATGAAAAGTCAGGCACATCAATACTATTGTCATATATGAATGACTGATATGAACCAACCAATCATTTAGAAAGTCGAAAATTTAGCCAAAAAAATTAGCGTCGAGTAGCGTTCGACGCTTACGTTGGTGATAGAGCATCCAATTTTTTTGCCAAAAAGTAATTCCGGAATTGATTTTTTTTTTAAATAATCTCTGATTAAAAATGAAAAATTTAAATTTTACAAAAAACAACAATTTTTTTTATTTCGCTGGAAATATTAAATATTTTTATAATAAATGCTCATATGTATCAAAATCAATACATACAATTTTTAAAATTAAAAATTTTATAGAATTTAGAAAGTTTTTAGAATTTATAGTAATTAAATAAATTTTTTAAATATTAAAATTCTCTAAACGCTATAAATTATATTAATCCTACAGTAAATTCTACAAATTCTATTAAGTCTTCGATAAGTTTTTTAAATTCTATAATTCCTATAAATTCTGTAAATTTGATAAATATGAGAAATCCAATAAATTCTATAAATTCTTAAATTTTATGAATTTTATAAATTCTACCGAATTTATAAAACCTCTGAATTTTATAAGTTCTATAAATTCTATGAATAAAGTTTAAAACTTCAGTAAGTGCTTTAAATTCTACAAATCTTATAAATTCTTTAGTTTTTAAAAATTCCGTAAATTTGATAAATTCTATAAATCTTAAAAATCCAATAAATTCTCTAAATTTGACAGAGTCTATAAATATTATAAATTCTTATATTTTTATAAGCTCTATAAATTCTATAATTGCAGAAATTCTTTAAATTTTAAATTCTATGGGTTCTATTAAATTTTAATTCTGTAACTTCTATAAATTCTACAAATGCAAATTTTACTTATCCCAAAAATTCCAAAATTTGTATAAATTCTATAAATTTTTAAAATTCTTTGAATTCTACACATTTTATGAATTTAAAAATTACAATAAATCCTATGAACTTTAATAATTCTATAAATTCTCATAAATTAAAGTTATTCTGGTAAACAACCAGATAATTATTAAACGAAGAGCGAAATTATTAAGAATTACAAGGTTCAGTTTCGATCTGAATGAGAAATACTTTTACTCTTCGTTTAATTAATTTCTATTAATTTTATAAATTAATTAAATTCTACGAATAATTCTATAAATTCTATAAATAAAGTTTTAAAATTCAGTAAGTTCTTTTAATTCTGCAAATCTCATAAATTGTTTAGTTCTTAAAAATTGTAAATACGATAAATTCTATAAATTTTATAAGTTCTTCAAAGATAGTAATTATGTACACTCCTTGTCACTTGGTTAAGGCCACGTTAAATTTATATATTTTTGCTAGTTCAGAAGTTCCAAAAATTTTCAAAACTTGAAATATACATATATTCTTATAAACTAAATAAGATTATACACTAATGAAAAATTAAAAACTATTTGAGAGTAGAAAATATTATGAGCAAAAATTCCGGATTCACATTTTCAGTAGGTTAAGGCCACATGAAAATCCAAAGTATCAGTTCATTTTAAAAATAAATGTATTGAAAAAAAAATCGGAATAATGGTTTAATAGTGAGTATTGCCACCATTATTATTATTAACTTCAAAAATCCTGTTCGAGAGTGAGTTTTACAGTGATTGGATACAGTAATGGCTTTTTTCACTCCATGCCATTTTTATGGCGTTTACAAGCTCGCTTGGTGTTTCAAATTGGAGTCCTCATTCATGAACCTTCCTGGACAGTATTCCCCATTTGTTCTCGATGATATTTAGATCAGGTGAATAAGGCGGACAGCTAAGAAGTTCGGTATTTTCAAATCTAATCCAATCGCTCACTACCTTAGTATTGTGTATAGCGGCGTTGTCTTGTTGAAATATGAATAACTAAAAACCATATAAAACCATATGGTACTATAGTACCATAGTAAATGGTAACACCGCAACTCATAATACCAGATATATGCTATGGCGGCTTACCAAAATTATCTCTTCTTTACGCAAATCGTAAAAGTAGTATTTGTATTCATCAGGTTCATCCAGGTTGAATTTTTTTTCGTTCGAAAAAACACGTTCTGCCATTCATTATTCCAGGTCAAGTGAGTACGTGCAAAATCAAAGCGTTTCTTTTAATTTATTGCATTCAAAACCGACTTTTGCTTAAATTAAGTCACACTAGATGATCACTGTATTGATTACTCGCCACACAGTTGTAACACTAGCTGCAATTTCAGTTTAAGGCTTGATTTTCTTAACAGGAAGACCAAAATTAGAAGCCTTACGAAGAATTTGCCGCCGATCTTTACTCGTTCCAGCTAAAGGAGTACATCATTCCTGCCTGGCACTGTAGTTTGCGATATCCGAGAGGTAATTATTAACCACAGTCTTACTTCGGTTAATTTTTTCGGCAATTTTTCTGCTTGACACCTCTTGCGCACTGTACACCTCAATTTTGGCTCTTTCAACTTCACTGAGGGACTTAACTTTTGACATTTTAATTCAAAATTCAATTAGCAATTTTAATATTAATATAATAAACGTAATTAGTTTTTAAAAATACTTAAATTTATTGACTAATCTAGTATAAACTTAAATGGCCTTATCCTACTGAAACACTAAAAATTCATACGTTTTAGATTAGTATTTGAAATAAATGAATAATATAACGGTAAATCCCGTTTAAAATTAATTTTTTCTATAATTTTGTTTAATTACACATAATGTTTGAACTTTTACTTCCAAGTAATCTCTACATGTTGTTCTAACCAGAGCTGTGAAACCGAACCGGAACCGAAAACCGGAACCCATGGAACCGTCATTAAATTAAGAACCCCGGGAACCGACCGGAACCCTATAATCATTACTTGATAAACAGTAAAAGAACCCAGGAACCGGTTCTTTAATTACGGTTCTGGGGTTCTAATTTTAATGTATTTATATTATAAATAAAACATTTTTTATGTATTATTTAATAATTTTTTTCCACGATTAATTAAAAAAATTAAAGCAGTAATATTCTTCTTTTGGGGGTAAATATATTTTGGTAGTGTGATGTAGCCCATTATCGTAATTAATATTACGATTAATGCAACAAACTTCGTTCCCTAGACGATATCTTAGTTTTGAGATTAAATAAATAATCCATTATTTAATTTAAAAAGTTAAATAACATATTAATTAATATAATTATTGTACTTGACGACTACTGAATTGAATGATCATATTTTTATATTTTTTTTAATTAAATTAAAACTTGTTTGAAATAAATGTACATATATAGCATTGTATGAAAAACTATATAATTCGACATCTTGCGACCCGATAAACACGCTTTATCACAAACTTTGAAAATTTTATTTAATTTAAACAACTTTAAGTTTAAAATGCACTTTCTTTAATTGCAATTAAAGACAGTGTATTTTAATAAAGTTGTTTAAATTAAATAAAATTTTATGAAAAACTGAATACATATTTACCTAATATATTTTCTGGAATAAAATTATTTTTTTGTAATATAAATTTTAAGAACCCTTTACGAACCGGAACCGGAACCGAAATATGGGTTCTATTATAAGAACAGAACCGAAACTGTACCGAAATAAAATAATAATCCGATAACCAAACCGGAACCGGAACCCCTCAATATTTTAAGGGGTTTCACAGCTCTGGTTCTAACACACAAAAATTTGAAAGGAAACTGAAAATTTATGGTGGCCTTAACCAAGTGAGAAGGAGTGTACATAAATTTTAATACGTTTATAAAACCTATAAATTCTACAAACAATAAAGATTTTATAAATTCCATCAATTCTATAAATTTTGAATATTCTTTATATTTTATAGATTCAATGTCTTGTATCAATTCTACAAATACAAATTTGACTTATTTTAAAAATTTCATAATTTCGATAAATTCAATAAATTCTTTGAATTCTATAAATCGAATAAATTCTGTAAATCCTATAAAGTTTATTATTTTTTTTATGAATTCTACAAAGCCTAAAAATTCAGTAGGTTAGGATAGGTTAGTTATAATAGCACATAATGTATCCCCGTCGCCCTTACCGAAACCATTATTTTGGTATTTCGGTAGCGTAGAATATCGCGCACTTCACTATTTTCGAGACCCGAAAGGTTATCCATCTTGAGCTTACCTAAATATTTATGCTGCTAGTTAGTACTTATGCATGCTAATCCGGACATGAGCAGAGTCCAAACAGCTTCTACAGAAGTCATTTGCCACTAAATCCAGCCTTCTTGCATTCTCTCCAAAAAGGCAGTGTGGCGTGAGTATTCCTACAAACGTTCTTAATTCACGAGAGCTTAATGTTCTGGTGCGCCTCAAGTCTATTTTTGGCCAGACTTGTTTTGCATCATTACAAGTGAGGCTGTTCCACTGCTACTGCGTTATAGTACCTTTCGTATAATTGATCATAAATGATTGAAATCAAGGGTCTTCTGTTTTTCTCATTAAACCTAATGCATCATTTAGAAACGCAGAGAAAAGCAATCTTACGTACTAAAATTTGGTAGATACAATTTTGTATCGCCACCTGCGATATGCTGGTGAACGTAAAATTCTTTCAGTTTTTGAAGAACTGATAAAATCATATATTGTTTGTTGAAATAACCTTCTCTCACAATGAACATTCTGGGCTAAGGGACAAAATTATTTAATTGATCAATTATATCATCGGCGTATACTGGAATTGAACGACGAGAAAGTTTCTGAATTTGTTTGTTTGATTCCCAAACCAGACTATATATGGGGCTGTTAAGTATCTTTTTCAATTTAAAAACTAAAGAATAACACGACACGTATTTGCCTGGTTTATTTTAGAGACTGATAAATCTAAATATGTAAATGCATAAGGTAATTTTCAGGAACGAGCATTTATTGATTCGTAATTCGTTTATTAGGTGTCATGTTCCAAAAGTAGCCAGCCTAGATTTGAAGAAAATTTTTTGTTGACTCTAAATTTTCAAATTAGTATTAGATTATTTTTTTTATGCCCTAAACTAAGCACCTCCATAGGCTGACCAACATTTCTGAGTCACTTGAATAGTGACTTTAGAGATGTTTCCCTGAATATACTAGTTATTTTAGTACAAGAAGAAGAAAGGCAATAATTACATAAAATGACGTCGAAATTATTTGAATTAGTGTGAAAAAAAGAAATTCATTAATTCCGGAATAATCGAAACCAAAATTTGGGCCGATATTCCGGAATTGGGTGCCCTAGTTGGTGGTAACGCTGTGACCAATAGAGCTGTTTTTCTTGAAGAATATGAAAACAACGAAAGTTAAAAACAGTGTTTGTTGTGATTTTTAGTTTAAATTGTGTAAGGTACATTTTAAGAGAGTAAGAAAAATATAAAATGTGGAGTCGGAAGCTTTACGGAAATTTAGGAAAAAATATTGAGATAATTGCTGATTATCGGTTAACGTTTTGCACCGCTGCCTCTGAACAAAAGTTTAACCTTAGCTGAATGTTTTAAATGAAACCAATTTTGAAATAATTTGGAAGTTTTATTTTTAATTACATTAAGCTTCATCAAAAACATATAAAGCTCGTTATTTCACTAACTTAACATTAATTGAAATATTTCTTTGAGCGCGCCCCATTGGAATTTATTTTAGCGCATTTTATTTATAATGCTAAACCGTTTCTAATTGATAAGTTAAAAAGCTCTAAATTCTGTCCAAAAACTTGGACAGGTTTTCAACTATTTTATTTAAAACGATATCAGTTTAGAATCAATTTTATTAATCGAAATAAGAACCATTAGAATCTACATATTGTTGCCAACAAGATTTAGATAATTCCGGCTGACGACCACCAAACATTCACCGTAGTCTTTTTTTTTAATGCAGCTCATAGGTTGTCGTGTAGAATCCACTTTTCATCGCACTTCATAATGCGATCGAGAAATGGTTCGTTTTTTGTTGCGCAAAACAAGTGAAGAGCAGACTTCATAACGGCGATTTTTTTTTATTTCGTACAATTCGTGTGGCATCCATTTGTCGAGCTTCTTCGACTTTCCAATTCGGCTCAAATATTCCGAAATTAATCCAATACTTATGTCTAGCTCCCTGTAAGCTCTCGAACAATCATGCGTAGATTTGCTTCCACCAAAGATTTCAATTCATCGTCGTCTATGGCAGAGGGACGTCCGCAACCTTTCTCATCTTCAAGACTAAATTCACCACGACGAAATTTTTGAAACCAACGTTGTATTGTGTTTGTGCTGCATTGCGGCCGAGTTTAAATTCATACAAATTCTTGTTTTGACATCTTAACGTCAAAGGTCTAAAAATAAACAAAAATACAATTTAGATTAAAAATAGATTATATGATAAGAAAGAGCATAAAATAAGCTTAAATATGACGTATAATGTTACACCCTTTAATATAATAGAGTAGTTAATAAACTTTCATTCAGAGCTTGTTGAATTAATTTATTCGTTTAATAATATTTGGCAGAATTTTTTATAAACGTCGTTTTATTGAGGTTCTGGATGAATTATTCTAAAGCTGCAAAAATTCCTTTATATCTTTTTACAATATTTTTAAAACCTAAACTTGTGAACTATTAAATTAACCGACTTTGGATTAGAAGCTTAATACTCTGGTAGTTAAAAATATAACAAAAATTTGGCCGCTTTTAAAAAAGCTTTGAAATAAGAAAGCCCATACTATTTTAATATAAAAGCTCGTTACGGTTTAAATGAAAAAGCTCTTTTAAAATTATGAATGTACTTTAGAAAATCTAGTTTTCACCATTTGAGTTATTGTACTCCCGTTAATAATCAACTAAATTATTTACCATTGTTCCCACTTCAAAAATTCACTAATACTTTTTAAGTGAAAATTCTGTCAATCAAAATTCTATCAAACATATTGTTTTTGTAATTATTGCCAATACTCAAAAATAATAAAGGCTCAATTCCGAAAGCTCTTTTAAAAGATGGTTACTTCATAAACTTAAAATTACTGAATTTCTTTAAAGAGAATTGATCCTAACGCGTTTCATTATTAATGAGCTTAGTCACTAGAGTTCTGCGGTGAGATCATGAAATCCAGTCGGAAATGCCGGTCGTTTATATTGTAAAATGTCGCCGCTAGCAAAACCGACAGTTGATACATTAACCATATCGCGTCTAACTTACTTTCGATTAAAGGCCAAGTTTTCATTTGAAATCTTAATAAACCACTAAAGTGATTCGCACAACTTACAATCTTTGAAGGTCCAATCACTAAGAAATAAATTAACATTAGAAAGATCCATTAAATACAAGAACTTTGTTGCATCGCCGCCACTGAACAATAATTTTCAAATCATTTATTAATTCTAGAATGATGTAATAATTGTTTGCCTCTCGAGAATAATTTGATTTCAAATAAATTATTTAAGCCGAGTCACGCGAATATGCATATTAGTATTAGTGTATGTATCTAAAAATTTTCCAATAATAATAACAACAACATACATAATTCTATAATTTGTGATATAAACAAAATTTAAAACACACCTGTTGGGGATGTTTTCGCGTGAAAAATTGATTTTCATTTTTTTTTTTGGCCGCTGATTTTGAATGATTGCTACACACCACTACTCGCCTCGGTCGGATCGTGCGTTACGAAAATTAATTTTTCAAAAAAAAAGAAGCAAAAAAACTAAAAGAAAATTATTGAGAGCATACCCAATATTCATGCGGTGAGTCAACACAGAGTTACATATAAACAGAATTCGTCAGTGATTTCGTAATTAGTATCTGCTTTTCTTAAATTTAATTGGGAACACATTTTGAAACAAGCTTATATGTATGTTGCAGAGTATCATACGTATTATACATAGTTCAATGCTTGATCGCACACGCACCATTTTTCATTGGCGATGACTCATCGAGTTTTAAAAACATATGCGAAGAGTGATTGATTGGTTGGTATGTGCAAGTTTCACTTTTCGATCAATATTTGCAAGCCCACTTTTTTTATTTTGTCATCGCATGCGTTATGGTTCATTGTGTTCTTCTTCAATAAATACGTACACAACAAGAAAATGTATTTTTATAGAAAAACAAAAAAAAAATTAAAAATTGAGATGAAAGAACGGAAAAAATTATTGTGTGTATATTACAACAACAAAAGTCTTTGACCTCATCAAATTTAGTTTTTTTCATTCGATTTAACCATTGTATGTAGCAAGAAGATTTATTTTTTTAACACGTACTCTCATATCGTTTGAATTTTCTTGGATTTTCGCAATTTTCTTTTGAATTTATAATTTAATTAATAAGATTTTGAGAATTTTTTATTTTTTTTATTTTTGAAAAATTGATTGTTGATCGCTGAAAGGTTGATTATTTGTTTGTATTTTTTTCCCTGCGGAGATATTTATCTGCCAATTTTTTCCTCCCGAGAAAAAATTTTGTTTTTCACTCCTCAACCACATATATAATTAATGAGAATTGTTTTCTTGTTATTTGTTGTTTGTTTTTGACACGCGATCTTGGTGCAATTTTAATTACTCCTTTCTTTTCCGTGTTATTTGTGAAAATATTGTATACTGTTTCAAGTCAATGGGGTATATCTCAAAATCTTTAAATCTATTGATCACGACCCAATCAATTATAGGAAGACAGTTGAATTCACTTTTCACAATTTACGTCGAACAATTAACGATGCAGGATTCACAGCATGCATAATTAATAATTCCCAATTCACAGCATGCATAATTAATATTTAACATTTCACTTTTAATTTTTTTTATAAAAAATTCACGGTGTGCCGTGAATCAACTGTCTGGGTACGCGAATGGGTTACGGTTGTACTATGTCGAGTAATTCTCTTCCCGCAATTTACAATAAGTATAGAAGCGAAATTCACACTGGCAATCAAACTACACAACCTAATTTTTTAAATACTTTTTAATTGTAATACTTTTAATGCTTTCAAATATTCTAATGGTGGCTTTTTATTAAAATTATTTAGGATTCGATTAATCCTGTTTTTGTAGTCAAAGTAACTACGTTTGCGTGGTGGCTCTTGATCGCCTGGAAGCATTTGATGGCACGAGTGAAGGCCATGTTTCTTTCGCAATGTGGCACGTCATCAACATTAGCATTTTCTATACTGTAACTGCAGCATGTTGTCTGCCAACTACTTGATTATTTTGGGAGGGTGATTTTGGCATCGACGTTTAACTTAAATTTCGTTAAGAAAATACTGTTTTCAAATTCTATGATTTTCTCGATTCGCTGCATGGTTGTAGCACTGATGTATCGTTCATTCCTCTAAAGGCGAATTAGGAACGGAGCACTGTAAACAAACTAATTTTATGAAATATTAATTTGACCCTCTATGTATACCCAAATATAAGACATTACAGAATTCTCGATAAACTATAGCGTAAAGGACTTATAATGTTTGGTGAAATATAGCGCATCCACCAATTTAAAGAAATTATCGTCGGGGTTGCAAAAGATAATGTGCTGGACCAGTATTATATTTGAGGTGGCATACCAACATCAAACTGCCTAAAAATTTCAACATTTGCCGTTGATACAGCAAATCTATAGCTCTGCATCAAAAACGCACGATATCATGAAGAAGTCGCCTAGATCGTTTCGACGAATTAAGGCCAACGAGCGTAAATAACGATATGCGAACTAATTCGTATCTGTTATATGTGAGCCGCCTTCCACAAGTTCCCTGTGATAAAGGCTACAATGAGTAATGTTGTTAAAAATGACTTGTCGGTTAGAGAAACTTTGAATAGTTTTTAATTTCGGAAGCCCGCAAGTACCACAGTTATTGAAACCAAAAATTCGATTTGTCCAAAACCATCTCGACATCCAAAAAAGAAAAAAAAACATGTCTGGATGTCAAGGTTCTCGAGAACGGTTTGTACGATTTGGAATTTTGTTCACCAATCTATTTCTTTGGTCAAGGCGGAGAATCTGTACGTCAACCCCATGCGAATTGACCCAAAACTATGTGATTATTAATATATGGTATTATCACGTAGCTCTCGATCAACGTTGCCATTGTTTAATATGCTGGTTTGAGGATTGAGTGAGCTGAGCAGTTCGGTTGGAGATTTATTTGGGGTTGTTTGGATTGGGGGAGACCATGTTAATTTTGGATTTGAGCTGGACATTGAGTTTGTAGTTGAGATAAGGGCTAAGTTATCGGTCGAGTTGGGGACGGAATTGAATTGGGGTTGTATTGAGGTTGAAGTTGGAAGATTACTTCATTGAGCAGAGGTCGAGTTGCAGGTTAAGTTAGGATTGAGTTGAGTTATCATGAACGCAAGTAGTTTTCGGAACATGTTGAGCTTGAGGTTGAGTTGGGATTCAGTTGGGGTTCAGTAAAGGTTCAGTTGGGGATTTGTTTTGGGTAAGTTGAGGGTTGAGTTGAAAATTAGTTTGAGTTGAGTTTCTGTACGTCTATATTTTCGAAACATGTTGATTTGGGGATTAAGCAAGGCATTGAGATTGGGATTAAGTTGAGGGCTAAGTCTGGCTTGACTTGGTGGTTGAATTGGAGTTGGTATTTATTTGGAGGTTGGGTTGAGATTTGAGCCTTAAGTTATGTATTGGTATTTATTTTAGGGTTGTGTCGCATTCTTTTTTTTACACGTAATGTTACTCTTCCAGTAGATTTAATATTCGTTGAAGGAAACGCTAGTAATACTACATTCGCAACACTCAATCGTGACCAAGTCTTCTTGCCACCACCGGGAATCGAATTCGGGAGCCCCAAGGTATTAAGCAAGGCTCTATGGTTGGATTTGAAGTTGAGTTCATGTACCTACACAAGCAGTTTCCCAGCCGTGTTGATTTAGAGATTTAGTTGATCGTTGAGTTTTGCGTAGAGTTGAAGGTTGAGTTGGAGTTGACTTCGGGTTGAGTTGGCGATTGAGTTGATGGTTGGGTTGGGGGTCCAATTGAGTTTAGTTGGAGATTGAGTTGGAGGTTGAGCTGAAGTTGAGTAAGGGATTAGGAGGTTCAGTTAGGGATTGGTTTAAGATTTGGGTTAGAGGTTAGATTGAAATAACTTGAGATGAGTTCACGGATGGTTGTAATTTTTACTTCGGCGAAAAATATTTGTTCAACATTAAAGTAGATCAATTTGATAATTTAGATTTTATATGAATTTTGCAAAAAATATGGAATCAGCAATACATATACAAGTAATGAAGGAAGATTCATGCACAATACCTTGCGTATTACTTATGGGAGGCAATAAATCATTTTTTTAAAATGGAAAATGGCAATTAATTACCGAACTAAAACTTTGGCTTGACAATACATAATAAATAATTTCCAAAATAAACAAATTTCCAAACATGATCCGACGTCAAGGCATTCTCACAAAATTTTTGTTTTCATAATTATGTGAAAATGCATTGTCTTGCTGCAAAAATGAATTTGTTCGCTGCTGATACATTCTATCGGCACTCTGAAAATATCATTTATTCGAAAAACAACTGCGGTAACTCCAAAAACACACAGTCTACACACTGGAAAGATCTGGACAAAAAATTACTCATACCCATATTTTCATTTGTTTGATCGATCTCAATGTGCAGCATAGAATTATGATTATTTATTATATATAATTGGTGGACAAAAATGATCGCCTGATCAAAGTGATGGTCAGAGATCTTCGCAGATGCAGACGTAACTCTAACGGCCTAATTTGAAATACGCAGCAAAAGAATTCTGAGCAGAATTCCTGATGTTTTCCAAATATTCCAAACTACAAGAAATCGCGCGTTTTTTATCCATCAGCAGCTAAGGCAATTCAGAAATGATATACTGTGAATTGTGCTTGCCGTTAATTGTGTGATGTGAATTGCTCGACGTAAATTGTGAAAAATGAATTGAATCAACCGTAACCACAATTTTAAAAATTCACAAAATATTTTTAAAAAAAATAAGCCAGCAACTCAAACCGCCTGTTAATGTTTGACTTCTAGTCTGAGTGAAATTTGACATCAAAATAGGATGATGCAAGTGGTTCGAAATACCAAGTTATTCCCTCTGTTGCCAATTGTTAAGCAACAATATCGTTAAAGTTAGCTGTTTGAGTTTTGTTTATCCTTTTTAGCTGATTATAGGCTCCAACAAAATTCGTGCCGTTAGCGCAGTATATATGAGTAAATAATCCATGCCTAGATGTGCACCTTATATCTGGTAAGATCCGTTACATATATGCCTTGTAAGTTTTACTTCCTCTGCCTTTGGTTGGTATTTAGTATAACTATATTCAGATTTTTGTAGTTTCGAAATTTTTCGAGTGTTATTCGAATTTTTGGAGATTATCATCATGACTTTTCGACAGTTTCGAGATTATTCGGAAGATACATAGTACGAGATTATTTGACTTTCGAAACACCTCAAGGCTATTCGATTGTTTCGAAATTGTTTAAAGCGGTTTCCCAAATTATTCGAGATTGTTGAAGATTGTCCGTGATTATTTGAGAGATCTTTCAGAGTTTCAAAGAATATGGAAAAATGCCCTATATTCCATCCAAGTAATTATGTTGATATTTGAATAACGTTGATCTAAAAAAAAAATGACATGCGCCTATTGTATGAGGGTTACGATGTAAGTGTAACCTACTACTATTTCGTTTGTTTACTTTTATATGCAACATAATTTACAAAACAAACAAATTAAACAAAAAATCAATACAAGTACAAGAAAAACTTGTTATTCATTTTTTTTTATAACCAAAACCACCGTTAATTTTCATTTCAAATAAAATAAATGAACGAGTTTTATTTACAGCGACATACAAATAATTTTGTTTTGAATACCACACACACAGCTAAATTAAATTGTATATGTACATATTTACCAATCAATAATTTTATTTTTTTTTTGTTTGACGAAATTAAAATTCGCTAGAACTTAAACTACACGTCGCTAAGTATATATACAAATTTATTTAACCATATTTCACCGGTTGACTGTACGTAAAAACTAGAACTAACACAAAGCAAGTACGATAAGGTGGACACAATTTCAGACAGGGACTTTGATCAGTTTGGAGAAATACAATGCAAAAAGAGTCGTTAGCGGTGATTCCGCACATCCACAGCCGTTGGTGGCCACAGCTGTGTTTCAGCTGTGGGCCACCGTTGTTGGCTGTGGATGTGCGGAATCATCGCTAGCGGCTCTATTTAGCATTTATGGCTAAATTTGACCAAGTTCTTTGGGATTGCTTGAATACGTTTATTGCACCGTGTTGGGACTAGAAATCCGGTTTTTTGTTGAAATATTTCGAATATTTTTGGGAAAAACTGAATCAATATTTAATTTTTCTATTTGGTAATGAATTAATGATTCTTTATGGCGGAATTTAACTTTTGGTTGGGTGTTACATGGAAAACAGATTTTAACATCATTTTAATGGTGGGATTTTTATGCCTTTTTGGTTTTTAGGCGTTACTAAACCACCTTACTTATTAAAATCGTACAATCTGAATGAAAAATGATGAAGTTTATTTCCAATTTATTTCTGTTTGAACTCCAAAGAATAAAATAAAAATAAAAATCTTCATTATATCGCAAATTTAATTTTATTGTTTACTAATTAAATGTTGTCGCACAATGCAGAGACACTTCACTCATCAGAGAGTGGATTGCCCAATGTTTCCGTTGGTGTACCATCTGGGGTATTTCTTCTTTCTATTATTTAGCAGATTTAAAAAAAAAAAACGTTGCCCGGGTTACCACGTGGAGGTATACTAGACACATTTGGTGGTCTTTACTAGTCTAGTTTGATTGAGGCTCGAATCAAGTACTTTGAATAAATAATTGTTTTGCTTTCTCAAATTATTCTAATAACTAAATAAAAGTGAACTGTAATGCCTCGTCCAATACCACCCGGAAATACTTAAAATACAGAGTATCATATTCATCTTAAAATTATTCCTGGAAAATTTATGTTTCAAAAATAATTTTTCATAGAAAATATAAAACTTCTTAGAACAAAACTGTATTTACAAAAAAAAAAAAAAAAAAACATGAAAATCGAGAAAAATCATTTACCATAACATTTATAATGTCTGTACACATTACAAAACAAGAGATTTTCCCAAAATAATTTTCGTATTAGGAAAACACACATACATATATGTATACGCAGTCGAGCCGCGTCGAATAATTTATTATTATTTTTATTGGTACGATTAACGTTCGATTAATCAAAAATGTATAATACAATACGTATTAAATTAATAATTGGGAAAATATGGGGAAAATTTGTATGTTAGACGAGATTTTATGATTTAAATTAATGGTTGGTGTGTAAAAGACAAAAATATATATATTTTCATAGAACATACATACATAAACAGCGAATTTTAGTCGAAGGGTACAGATAGGTAGGGTGTTCCAATCTTTATTTTTTTTTTGTATTGGTTTGTTTAATTTTCCGATCAAGCGTTAAGTAAATTTTTCTCACGATGACCTACATACAAAAACGAACTTTTGTGTTACCCTCTAAACTAAATAAAATTGAACGCTGCTGATGAAATCATTAAACCGTTAGTCATACACTCATGTGTTTATTTTTTTTTTGTTTTATATATCACCCGTTGAAAAGTAGAAAAATTTTCTTTTTCCTCTCTCAAAAAAAAAAGCGAAAGAAAAGAAAATCCCAAAAAGAAAACTTTAAAAAAATTCAGTTCATTTTAATTCGATGGTCCGATGATCCGTGTTTTTTACGTGCTAAGAAAATTTAATTTTTTTTTTTATTTTTTTGTTTTGTAAATTGTGCTAATTTTCTTTCAAGAAAAATGATTGATAACGAATTTTGATCGAAATGACAACGTACATACAACGTGTGTCGAATTGTGAAAATGTTTTGATTTAATTGATTTAGTTAGTGTTCTATTTAATTTGTGTGTACGTTAATTAATTTAATTAATTAATTTCATTGTGATATAATTTAAGAATTTTCCATAATATACCAAATAAAAATAAGAAAAGTGTTTAAAAAAAAAAAAAAAATGTGTGATAGCGCAACAACGACAATGATGACTTCAAATCGGGACAGTTTAAGATGCTGTTGGATTATTTATAGTAGGTTTAATGTGTCTATGTGGAAAGTGACTCATCGTTAGTTTTTTTTTGGTCGTCATGGATCATAAAATTTGTTTTGTTTATATTCTGTTTTGTAGAAAAGCAGAATTCTTTCGAAGAGTAGGATTGTGTTATTCAGTGAAGTATTTCTAGCCCCCAGTTTAAGGTGGGATTTTTATTATTGCTGTATTTGGGGTCGTAAAATAATAATTTGTGATATGGCGGCGCGGTGTCTACAATTTTTAGTCAGCTGATATCTAAGGTGATTGTAAATAATACAGCGTTCGTAAAATTTTTGTTTTTTTCTCAACCTTGTGAAAGTCGAATTAGATATTCCTATACAAAGCCTTGAGCTATTTATCAGTGCGTAGTTTGATTGAAATTTAATTTGGGACCGAATTAAACAAATTAATTTGAGAATTTAGACTACACTTCAGATTTCACAATGACTGGTCACAAATAAAAAAGTTGAAAGTTTATAATCAGTTTGGAGCTGATAAGCACTGTTATCACAAAAAAGTATTGCTCTCATTAGAATGCATAATTTGCAAATTCCTACAATATTATCCCATTTTTGACGAATTTTGATTTGTCTATTACAACCAGCAAACTAGGTTTTGTTATCATTCCTATATGTACAGCTTGACAAAAATTTGACTTAAGCTTACACCATATACATACGGTTGCTTTGAATAAGTTTTGATTAAATCTGCACGGTTGCTTTGAATAAGTTTTGATTAAATCTGCATTTTCCTACTTTCCATGTTGATTAAAATTTGAAAAACTTGTGATCAGAGTTTGATTAGCGTTTTCCTAAATATTTTAAGTAAACGATAGTTCAGAGTTATAATACGATTACGTATATTTTGATTTGAATTTGGTTGAGGTTTCGTTGAATTTAATAAAAATTCTCGCTAATCAAACCTAATTGGAATTGATTGATTCATCCTAATAAAGTTTTCGTCAAGCTCTTTGAGCTTGAAATTTAGAGTTGTAAGAAAGAGTATTTTGTCTGCTTACTGGAATCAAACAAACAAAAATCTATTTCATGCAAACATTAGCTTCAGGCTAGTATGTATAATGATTTCGAGGTCTGGAAATATGCCAAACAAGCATAATGAAAAATTTAGCATATTTCCAGAATTCAAAAATTGCCATCAGCTGATACTTGTTTTGTTTTTTTTGGGACTGGAAATATGACAAACTCTTAACTAATTTTGAACATTTTAGCAAAATGTTCGTTTGAATAAAATAGATGGAATACTGACTTTTGGGAATGGGAAATATGCAAATTTCCAGAATGTCACCAGAATTTGATTTTTTTCTTCAGATTTTGAGTTCTGGGAATGTGAAGCATGATTTCATAATGCTGGAGATATACCAAACTTTTTTCCATTCCTACATTTCCATCTAAATCCGGTTAAAAGTTTAATTCTGACTTGATCGAATCATTCTTGAGAACTGGGAAAGTATGTTTTGGTGTATTACCATTCCCATTGCTAAAATGGTACTCTGGAAATATACCAAACTCTAAAGCCTATTTTGTGGGGGGGAATTTCCAATCTTTTGGAATTTATTATATTGTCATCAATTTGTAATCTGTCACATTTGATAAATCAAAAATTCCGACAAGAAGTAAACGAGTTAAACATACTTACAAATAAGGTGATTTATGTGAAAAATTTCGATCGCAAGTTTTCTCGTCGATGAAAAGCCAACAAGTTGTCAAAAATCCTGATGACTTGAAGTTTTTATTTTATTTTTTATAAGATTTCAAAACAATCTTTGGCACCAATTTACGGTTACATTATACCTCAGTGAATTTATGAAACGCGTTTGACACGTGAAATTATGTTATGCTTCATGAATGATTTACGTTGTGTGATATGCTTTGATAGTGTTATCTATACTTGTGTAGCGTTTAACCAAACGGACGCTCCTCCAAGAGTAAAATACGGCAATTGCGCCAATAACTTGTCATAAATATTTTTTTTTGAATGAATTTTTTTTTTATCTATAAAATAAAAATCGGAAAATTGTTGGCATGCATTGAAGCCAAACGTGTGTTGTCTTTGGTATTTTTTTATTTATAGTCATTACACAAAATAATTGAAAATTATTAACCGAACCATTTTTTTTTATTTTTTATTACAGCGAACAGCCAAGGACGTGAAAATTTAACAGTAACCGAAACACGTACGGTACAACAACCATCTGGAACCCGTTTGGATGAGGTCGATAATTTAGCCGGAAATCATTTGTTAGATGATAGCGAAGAAACAGGCGGTCTAGATTTAGATTCAATGCATTTAATGTTGGAGCCACATTTAAGGCCGGGCACTCCAGATCCGAATAGTCGGGTATCACAGCAGATATTCGAGGAAAATAAAAAAGTTGCACAAGAATATTTGAAGGTAGGATGGTGTACGACTGAATAAACCTATAAGATTTACTTATAATTTTGTTTCTATTAAAAATGTTTTTCTAGGTGCAGACAGAAATCGCGTACTCGACAAGGCATCGAGATGAAATATTAGCATCTATGGATCCTGAACAAAGAGAGGAAAGACTAGACATTTGTAGAAAATTAGAAGAAATTGTAAGTACCATAGTTATTTGTGTATGTGTTGTTGAATAATCATCTCCAATGTACACTTTTATCGCAGGAAAATCTCCAAAAATTGGAAGCCAATCTAAAAGTTCAACTAGACCTAATAAAAAATCGTTCACGCAACAATGCACAACAGCAACAGCAGCATCAACAGCAGTTACCGCCAAATCAACAATTAAATCATCAAATTTCCCCGTCACAACAGCAGCAGCAGAGTCCGAATAATAACAATCAAATGTCACGATCACCACAAAATGATGATCGATGGCTGATATCACCGAATTCTCAACAATAGTAGTGAGTGTTTTTGTACCTAGTATTAGGATGCAGACATTTTTGTAAAAAAAAAAGATTTTCATGAAAATTCCATTAATATTTAGGCGCGCGGAAAAATAACTTTTTAAGTTTTCATGAAGATTGTGATTTTAACTGTATATAAGTCAACGCGTTATCAGGCGCGGAAGAGACACTAAATAAGACTAGGAATAAGTTTGTGAGTGAATGACTGTGTAAACTATACCTCAAAACTATTTTGTTAGAGTTTTTTATTTTTCAAAACAAACAAAATTTTTGTATTATTTACTTAATTAATTTATTTATATCCATTTTGTATAATTATGTCTTGTGCCAAAGTTGTATTAGGAATTTTATTTTGTAGAGAACCTCTGTGTTTTTTTTTTTTGTTTTTATAGTTTTTTGTATTGTATAGTTCTTCTTTAATTAAATAATTTGTGTTTTTAATTTTAATCGTTATTATTTAAAGTTAATTAATTATTATTCTTATTATATATATTTAAATACATCATATGCGACTTGACTTTTGTATCGATCGTGGCTCCCCTACCCGTTGAATATTGTGACATCTAATGTAAGTATATTACAGATATTAAATTTTACTGACATAAATTAATTTTTGGAAATTAAATATGTGGCAGAGAATTATTTATTACTAAAAAAAAAAATAAGAAGTTAAGGAAATTGGAAAAGTTTTCAACTATATAATGGTGGCGCAATGGTAAGAGAGTAGGTTAGTATGTCGTAGGTCTGAAGTTCAATCCTTGCTTCTTACATGGTTTTTGAAGATTAGATGTTTTTTATTTTTAACATCTAATTTTTTATTGGACACTTGCTTAGTGTTTTTGTTTTTTAACAAAACAAAAATTAAAAAAAAATGCAATACTCGAAAATTTAATTTGAAAAACAGGCAAACAGAATGTTAACACGTAAATGTATTGCGTATCATGATCGAATAAAACAAATACAGATAGTGATATTTGTATAAGAGCTTGACAGCTCAGTGGTTAGCGTAATGGACTCTTGTTCCAAAGATCGAGAGTTCGAATCTTGATGATATACGCAATTATTTTTTAACTATAGCTGTTTGAGAAATTATAACATTATCTCCGAATTGTATAAAAGCAATATGCTGTTTCAGAAACGAGTGAAAAAAAAATTATCTCACAAATAAAATTCGCAAGTTTCAATAACCATCAAACATGATAATTTACCCATCTCTGAAAATCGGCTCAATGCTTTCTAACTTGAAAATATTTTTGCATTAAATTTTTCTAAGTCCCCGGCATACGATTGTAGCGATTATACTACAATTTGAGTACTATTTGTATAGAGCTGAATAGCTGAGGTGATAGAGTGATGGACTAGTGTTCACAAGGTCCCGAGTTCGATTCTACAACTTTTTGGTATTTTTCATTTTTTTTTCAAAAATTTTATTTTTTTTTGTATTTCCCAGATTTTATTCGAATCGACCAATTTTTCTGGACATCCGATCGTCGGATCGTGCAATCCGCGCGGCTTCATATTCCCATTTCGCGTACTTTTCATTAAAAACAAATATTGGTTATTGGTATTTGCTCAGCATCGAACCCTGGACCTTACGCACTCTAGTCCATCACCTTACCACATCAGCTATCACATCATATAGTAAATCAAACCAATTTGTTTATATTATGCAGTCGATTAGAGGAAATTTTTTTTTTCTAATAATAGTGACATCTTTGTAAGGTATACGTACTACATTCAGTTATAGTGACATCTCTGAAAAAGTGTACGTACTACATTTAGTTATAGTGACATCTCTAGTAAGGTGTACGTACTACATTTAGTTTTTTTTGTGTTTCAACTTCCAAAAATATTTTTTTTACGGTTTGTGAGTATTCTATCCGTCATTTTTTTTTTTCGAAAAATCGGAATCGGGAAATTTAATCGTTAATCGTATTGAAAATGAAATATTTAAAATTAAATTTTTAACATCATTCGTGAGCATCGAACTCGGCTACCTTTGCTTACTAGAATACATCACGCTACTACTTCGGTCATCAGACGTTATGCCGCTTACACCAAATTTCTACATTATATACAATCAAAATATAAGAACAATGAAAACGATGTTAAATCGATGTTAACAACAATATTTGTACTTACCTACATAATATATCGTAATTTCTCAAAATTTTTAAATAAATTCGAAATAAAAAGACGCATGTAAATGAGCTTAAGGCTTATTCAAATATAAAATGTAAAAAATAAAAATATAAAAATAAAATTAAACTATAAATTATAAAACATAAAATATAAAATCAAAATATAAAATATAGAATAAAAAAATAAAAATATAAAACACAAAATTTAAAATAATAAAATAAAAATATGAAATATAAAATATAGAATAAAAAAATCAAAATATAAAATAATAAAATAAAAATATAAAAATAAAATTAAAATATAAATTATAAAACATAAAATATAAATGATAAATAATAAAAATAAAATAAAAATATAAAATCAAAATACAAAAATAAAATATAGAATAAAAATATTAAAAAATATAAAATAATAAAATATAAAACAGAAAATTTAAAATAATAAAATATAAAATAAAATATAAAATAAAAATATAAAATATAAAATAATAAAATATAAAATATAATAAAATAAAAATATTAAAATATAAATTATAAAACATAAAATATAAAATATAAATGATAAATAATAAAAATAAAATAAAAATACAAATATAAAATATAGAATAAAAAAATAAAAATATTAAAAATATAAAATAATAAAATATAAAATAGAAAATTTAAAATAATAAAATATAAAATAAAATATGACATATAAAATAAAAATATAAAATATAGAATAAAAAAATCAAAATATAAAATAATAAAACACAAAATTTAAAAATAAAAATATAAAATATAGAATAAAAAAATCAAAATATAAAATAATAAAATATAAAACACAAAATTTAAAATAATAAAATAAAAATATAAAAATAAAATATAAATTATAAAACATAAAATATAAATGATAAATAATAAAAATATAAAATCAAAATACAAATATAAAATATAGAATAAAAAAATAAAAATATTAAAAAATATAAAATAATAAAATATAAAATAAAAAATATAAAATAAAATATAAAATAAAAATACAAAATAAAAATATAAAATATGAAATATAAAATATAGAATAAAAAAATCAAAATATAAAATAATAAAACACAAAATTTAAAAATAAAAATATAAAATATAGAATAAAAAAATCAAAATATAAAATAATAAAATATAAAATATAATAAAATAAAAATATTAAAATATAAATTATAAAACATAAAATATAAATGATAAATAATAAAAATATAAAATAAAAATACAAATATAAAATATAGAATAAAAAAATAAAAATATTAAAAATATAAAATAATAAAATATAAAATAGAAAATTTAAAATAATAAAATATAAAATAAAATATGACATATAAAATAACAATATAAAATACGAAATATAAAATATAGAATAAAAAAATCAAAATATAAAATAATAAAACACAAAATTTAAAAATAAAAATATAAAATATAGAATAAAAAAATCAAAATATAAAATAATAAAATATAAAACAGAAAATTTAAAATATAATAAAAAATATAAAATCAAAATAAAAATATAAAATATGAGATATAAAATATAGAATAAAAAAATCAAAATATAAAAAATATAAAATAATAAAATAGAAAACACAAAATTTAAAAAAATAAAATTAAAATATAAATTATAAAAATATAAAATCAAAATACAAATATAAAATATAGAATAAGAAAATAAAAATATTAAAAATATAAAATAATAAAATATAAAACACAAAATTTAAAATAATAAAATAAAAAATATAAATATAAAAATAAAATTAAAATGAAAATTATAAATAATAAAAATAAAATATAATATATAAAATATAACACATAAAATATGAAATATAGAATAAAAATATAAAATAAAAATATTAAATATAAAACATAATAATAAGAAAACATTGATTCAGTTTTTCCCAAAAATATTCGATATATTTCAACAAAAAACCGGATTTCTAGTTCCAACACGGTGCAATAAACGTATTCAAGCAATCCCAAAGAACTTGGTCAAATTTAGCCATAAATGCTAAATAGAGCCGCTAGCGATGATTCCGCACATCCACAGCCAACAACGGTGGCCCACAGCTAACACAGCTGTGGCCACCAACGGCTGTGGATGTGCGGAATCACCGCTAACGACTCTTTTTGCATTGTATTTCTCCAAACTGATCAAAGTCCCTGTCTGAAATTGTGTCCACCTTATCGTACTTGCTTTGTGTTAGTTCTAGTTTTTACGTACAGTCAACCGGTGAAATATGGTTAAATAAATTTGTATATATACTTAGCGACGTGTAGTTTAAGTTCTAGTGAATTTTAATTTCTTCAAACAAAAAAAAAATCAAATTATTGATTGGTAAATATGTACATATACAATTTAATTTAGCTGTGTGTGGGTATTCAAAACAAAATTATTTGTATGCGCTGTAAATAAAACTCGTTCAATTTATTTTGTTTGAAATGAAAATTAACGGTGGTTCTGATTATAAACAAAAATGAATAACAAGTTTTTCTTGTACTTGTATTGAATTTTTGTTTAACCCTTTGACTCGTCCTGTACACAATTGTGTACATACACTTTAAACCTAATTTTTTAGATTCAATGCACTATTAATCCACTATTTTTATGTGTTATTATGTTGGCTCTTAGTCTCAAGCTACCAAAAAAGGATATTTAGCGCGAGAAATATTATTAAATTTCAAAATTACTTAGATAATTAAGCAACAGGCGTTTTAAAATAAATGACGAATCAAAGGGTTAATTTGCCCTTGTAATTGTTTTGCAAATTATGTTGCATAAAAAGTAAACAAACGAAATAATAGTAGGTTACAGCGTAATCCTCATACAATGGACGCATTCAGGCAAGCCAACTATTGACATTGCAACATGTTGGGTAAAATCAACACGTTCTTGAGACCTGAACGCACATGATACATTCAAAATTTCATAGCAATGTGATTAATTAAAAGTAATTTTTTTTACATCAGCTTAAACAAATGAAAGATCATCCGCAAACACAGTGGGGGTACCACAAAAATGCTGGGAAAAAAGTATCCCGCGAAAATGCTTCAGAAGCTCTGAAAGAAAAAAGCTTGAAGCAGACAGACGTAGAAAACAAACCTCATTTCAAAACGAAACTTTTGAAGAAAAGTCCGACCGTCTTGAAGCAAATAGACAAAGGAACATGAAGTCATGGAAAATCGAAACACCTGATTTAACTCATGTTCGCCTACAAATACAAAGGGAGCAAAAAAAAAATTGAGAGCTTAGAAGAAGCATTTCATTATGATCCGTCATTGCAATACATGAATTTTCAGCAAGGTCTTATTGATAAGATGGATAATAAGTGTAATTTCTGTGGAGCACTCAAATTTAAAGGAGAAACACCCGGTTTATGTTGTTCCAACGGAAAACTCAAGTTGCCCAACTACGACAAGTTACCAGAGCCATTAAACAGTCTGATAAATGGTGATCATAAAAAATCAAAGAAGTTTCCCAATCTTATACGGAAATACAATTCAAGCTTTAAGATGACTTCTTTTGGTACATCCGTGCCAATGAATAAAAACAAAGGGTTCATGCCAACTTTCTCCATAAAAGCCTCTGCTGCCTAACGAAGATGTGAAATTCCTAACAGACTTACTTTTTGGGTGATAAGGAAACAGAAGCTCAACGTCGTTGCTCCATTATACCTGGGATCGATACGAAAATCACTTCTTTCATCACTACGTGAGGACATTCAAAACTGCATTAGACGAAAATCTACAAGATGACATGAAAATAATGATCAAAGCTGATCAAAAACCCCACGCAGGACATACCAACAGTTAATAAAGTTGCCATTATCATTGCTGGAAATGACTTCGAAAACAGAGATATTATCTTAAAGATGAGAAGCAATGAGCTTAAGACAATCAGTGAAACGCACATATCTTATGATGCACTGCAATATCCGCCCATGTTTCCAAGAGGAGAAGACGGTTATGTAATAAACATTAGCTATACTATACTCTTATCGTTTAATGGTAACGCAAAATCAAATAAATCATCTTCTACTCTACCGGTAAATACTTCATCAGCATCTGGTGGATATGTATGCGAAAATGGAACATAAACGGCTGCTCTCTACATTCGCCTCAACCAAAAAAAAAAAACTTCGTGTCGATGAGTATATTCACTTAAAGGATGCTGCAGTAGCAAATGATGGAATTGCTACAAATCACGGAAAGCTAGTGATACTTACTTCACGAATATGCCCAATACGCAATTACATACGTTCGACATGGAGGTAAGTCATCTCTTTTCATTACTTACACAAGCAATCCGAATTGCCAGGAAATGCAGGAAAATTTAATTAACGGCCAATTAATAATGGACCGTCACGATTTGGTTGCAAGAATTTTCCGACCAAAGGTAATTAAATTTGTAGATACAATTATTAAAGGTGAAGTCTTCGGAACCGTCAAGTACTGGCTTTACTCAATTGAATGACAAAAGAGAGGTCTGCCACATGCTCATATTTTAATACGGTTATGGAAAGAATTAAATCCAAATCAAATCGATCAACTTATCTCAGCTGAAATCCCTAACCCACTTACCGATAAAAACCTATACGATATCGTTATGAAAAACATGGTGCACGGTCCGTGTGAATCGTTGACTCCAAAGTCACTATGCATGAAGGATGGAAATTGCACAAAGATGTTTCCGCGATCACAGATACGCGAACCGCAAACAGCGGCTGATGGTTATCCGCTCTACCGTCGCCGTAAGCCTGAAGACGGTGGATTTACAGCGTACGATAAGTAGTAATGAAACTGCGTGGCGTACTTTTGGATTTCCAATTCACGAACGCTACCTAACTGTGATGCACCTTGATGTACATTTGGAGAATGGCCAGAGAGTTTACTTTAATGAAAACAATCTGGAAGACCGCCTAGCAAATCCACCAAAAACTACTACAGAATTCTTTGAACTGTGCAAAGGGGACGACTTTGCAAAGACATTGCTATATTTGGAAGTGCCGCAATATTTTACGTGGGACAAATCGAAGAAGGTCTTCAATCAAGGACATGGCGGCGTCCGTTCCGGTGACGCACTTGGTCGCGTCTATACAGTCCATTTGAGGAATTTAGAATGTTACTACAAACATGCTTCTTCATAAGATCAAGGGACCTACAAGTTTTAAAGATTTACGGACCGTAAATGGAGATTTATGTGAGACATATCATACTGCATATTTGGCTGTGGGGCTCTTAGAGAATGACAACCAAATCAGATTCACCTTCAAAAATTCGAACTCTCTTTGCTATCTTACTCTCATGTTGCGAGGTCTCCAATCCAAAAGCTATATGGGAAAAATACAAGGACTGCATGTATGAAAATATTCTGGGACATCTTCAACGAGAAAATCCTAATCTGAACTTAGATTTCACAGATGAAATCTACAACGAAGCACAGATAATGATCGAAGACAAAGTTATTGATATGTCAGGAAAACTTTTACCAGCTTTTATCAGAAATAAATGAACCACTTATGAATGCAGAGCAACGAAAAATTTAAAATGAAATCTTTCAGCGTTTGGTTGACAAAAAAGGTGGCATAATTTTCATAGATGCACCTGGCGGAACTGGCAAAACTTTCCTTATCAACTTAGTACTTGCTGGAATCAGAGAAGAAAAGAAAATTGCACTCGCAATGGCCTCTTCAGGCATCGTTTCTACCCTGATGGCTGGCGGGCGGACAGCTCATGCTACACTATCGCTTCCAATTCACCTCATACACAACGAGACGCCAGTATGCGGAATTAAGAAAGAAACTGGAAAACCGGTGGTATTAAAAGAATGTAAGGCGGTTTTATGGGACGAAGTAGCAATAATACATAAACATGGATTGGAAGTTTTAAACCGATCACTGTAAGACATTCGCGAAAATAATAACATTATGGGTGGATTGTTAGTTATCCTTGCTGGAGATTTTCGTCAAACACTGCCAATCATTCCTAGAAGCAACATGTACGACGAGATAAAAGCCTGTATCAAATCATCGCAACTGTGGACATTTGTAAAAAACATGAAACTCCAAACAAACATGCGGGTAAAACAATCAAAGTAACGGAAAAGAAGAATTGGATGTGGAAACTGGAAAAATTAAATTGAATAAAGATTTTTGCAACACATGTCAAAACATTAAAAATCTGATCGACCACGTGTATCCAAATCTAACACAGCACATTATAGAACACGGTTGGCTTCAAGAACAAGCAAAAGTCTAGTTTACTGCTAAAGTCGACAAAATCAATTTCACCATTCAAGAAATCATTCCAGTTGAATCGAAGTCAGTTTACTCAATTGATAAGATGGTAGACGAAGAAGAGGCCACCAGTTATCCAGTTGAATTCTTAAATACGCTCAACCCAAGTGGTATACAATAACATAAAACCACACTAAAGAAGATGTTAAGGAATTTGGATACTCTAAAACTATGCACGCGTTTGGTTGTGAAGGCGATGAACGCTTACATATATAATGGAGAAAACAATTTTGGTTGGACAATTTTAAACGGAAAATGTGTTCATTCCCAGAATTCCAGTTATTCCGAATGATTTACCTTTTCAATTCAAACGCCTTCAGTTCCAGATTCGTGTTGAGTTCGCTATAACGATCAAAATATCCCAAGGGTGGTCACTCAATGTGATAGGAATTGATTTATGGGATGAATGCTTCAGTCATTATTTGCGATCACTGGTCTATAGCCATGACTTCTGTGGACTATATTCCAATCTTACAACTATGTAGACACCGCCAAATGTGTCTAGTATAACCCCCTCGTAATAACACTCGGGCAACGTTTTTTTAAATCGGCTAAATACTAGAGGCGAGTGGATTACACTATTCAAAATTCAATATTCAATATGCAATGAGCAAAACAGAAAGAAGAAATACCCCAGGTGGTACACCACTGGAAACATTGGGCAATCCACTCTCTGGTGAGACTGGCTCTAGGGATTCTGGGGATGAATATGGGAATAATAAGCAGTCCGTCCCAAAGGCGAGAAAAGATTGCTGGATCTCCTGAGAAAACTTTTAATTTCTCATCTGAAAATCTTAACATGGAGCAATTCCAAAATAATTGGGCGCAACAGCGGCACCCCAACAAACAGGTATAACAACATCATATAATTATAGTGAAACATTTGTTCTTGAAAGTTGTGCTTCAGAAAAAGAACGAATGTTATACAAACAATGGCAACAAGTAACTGATGAGAAAAATCAGCAAAACATTATCATTCTCTATTAACAACAATAAATTGATGAACTAAAAAAAGCAATGATGCAATTAAAGCAGCATGAAACTCAAGCTAAGCCATCAATGAACCAGAACCAGAATACCAAATTTAATTTAAACAATGGTACAGGTCAAACCGAATCACCAATGATACAAAACCAAAACACCAATTCTAATGTTAATAAAAAAGTTGAATATCAAACCGATGAGGAAGACTTGCTAAGTCTAGGAAAAATAAAAATAAAAAGAGAAGATTGAGACAAAACGACAAAAAAGATCAAAAATTACCTCCCCCACCACCTATCATAGTAGATGATGTTAACAATTATCACGAGTTTACAAGGTTATCCTGCTAATTATCGAGGATGTATTGTTGTAAAGGAAATTCAGAAAATTAAAATCGAAAGGATGAATAAAACTCAAATGCCTGATCAGGCAACTAGATACGAGAGGCAGACAAAACAAGACAATGGGCGCCGCCAACTAAGAACTGAAGGTGTTACATATGCCGAAGCAACGAGAAGCGTAGTCAATAAACCCCATCAAAAATCGATAGATATAGACATCAGTCAAACATTACAAGATATTCTCATGAAATTAACAAAATTTGATGAGACGCTACACAAATTGGAAGATAGAGCATTGGGAGCTAAACTCAAATCCACAGAGAAATGAAAAGCACAATATAAATCGTGTCGACATTGACATTTTACTAATCCGTAAAGAAAATGAAGAAAATGGATGTGAATCCATTTCAACAGGAAAACCAACATATTGGCCAACTGACCCAGGAAAAATTGACCTGAAATTTATGAGCTCAGATCATGGGAAAGTACTACAGAAATCAAATCAAGGCTAAAAGGAAAAAATTATCCAATAGAAAATAGAAATCTTCTTAGGGATAAACGTAAATCCAGAAAAAAAAGTGGCACCAATGTAGAGCTCACAAGACAAAAAAAGACCAAACAATCTGACTCAACAATTAACAAGAGAAATTCAGAAATTAAAAAATGAGTCTGTTAATTTCTACTTAAGTAAGTTGACGAATGACAGTAATCTAGATTATTCGCTCTGGAAAGCAACTAAAACTCTGAAAAGGCCAATAATGCCGATTCATCCTTTCAGAAAAATGGATGGTAGTATTTCAAAATCATGAATGTCAATTACGAGAAATATTGGATGAAAACATAATACAAATTCTCGAAGATGTCACACCTACATCGCCTACTGAAGTAGCAGACGAAATTAAAAACAATTTAAACCTAAAGAAAGCACCAGGATTTGACCTGATTACCGGAGAAATAATAAAGCAGCTACCGAGAAAAGCTACGGGTAAAGTTAACTAATATTATAAACGCTGCATTCAGGTTAAAATATGTCCCAAAACTTTGGAAAGTGGCTGAGGTTATCTTGATTCCCAAACCAGGAAAACCGCCACATCTAATAACATCATATAGGCCTATATCGTTGCTGCCGATAATGTCTAAATTCCTTGAAGTATATTGAAAAAAATAACCTAATTCCGAATCACCAATTTGGTTGCCATAGAGCAAGTATACAACTGGACAAAAAAATGACGCATACAATTAAATGAGGCTAAATTTGTACAAGTAGTACACAAACTCATGTTAAAAAGAAAAGAGACAAGTTGGGATTAAAATACAATAAAATGTATTGGTTACTGGGAAGAAACTCTCATCTATCTATCCCTAATAAGCTTCTGCTTTATAAGCAAATATTGAAGCCCGTTTGGACTTATGGTACACAGCTGTGGGGATGTACCAAGCAGAGCAACATGGATATTATGGAAATAAACTTCATCATTTTTCATTCAGATTGTACGATTTTATTTAGTAAGGTGGTTTAATGAAATGTCTAAAAACCAAAAGGGCATAAATCCCACCTGTTAAAATCTGTTTTCCATGCAACACCCAACCAAAAGTTTAATTTCGTCATAAAGAATCATTACCCAATAGAAAAATAAAATATTGATTCAGTTTAGTTTTTCCCAAAAATATCCGAAATATTTCAACAAAAAACCGGATTTCTAGTCCCAACACGGTGCAATAAACGTATTCAAGCAATCCCAAAGAACTTGGTCAAATTTAGCCATAAATGCTAAAACGAGCCGCTAGCGATGATTCCGCAACATCCACAGCCAACAACGGTGGCCCACAGCTGAATCACAGCTGTGGCCACCAAAGGCTGTGAATGTTGCGGAATCACCGCTAACGACTCTTTTTGCATTGTATTGCACCAAACCGATCACAGTCCCACTGAAATTGTGTCCACCTTATCTTACTTGCTTTGTGTTAAGTCTAGTTTTTACGTACAGTCAACCGGTGAAATATGGTTAAATAAATTTGTATATATACTGAGTGATGTGTACTTGAAGTTCTAGCGAATTTTAATTTCGTTAAACAAAAAAAAAAAAAAAATTATTGATTGGTAAATATGTACATATACAATTTAATTTAGCTGTGTGTGAGTATTCAAAACAAAATTATTTGTATGTCGCTGTAAATAAAACTCGTTCATTTATTTTATTTGAAATGAAAATTAACGGTGGTTTTGGTTTGGTTATAAAAAAAATGAATAACAAGATTTTCTTGTACTTGTATTGATTTTTTGTTTTTTATTTGTTTTGTAAATTATGTTGCATAAAAAACAATAAAGTAAACAAACGAAATAGTAGTAGGTTACACTTACATCGTAACCCTCATACAATATAGGCGCATGCCATTTTTTTTTTAGATCAATGTTATTCAAATATCAACATATGTAATTACTTGGATGGAATATAGGGCATTTTTCCATATGTTTTTAAAACATCCTCAACCCTAAAAAAAAGATGTAAAAATTGCAAAGGGCACAAATGCGACTGACTGTGCGTAATTACGAAATACCTTGCATTGTTAACCCATATTTAATTGAGTTAAAATAAAATAATGCGAGTTTATGAATTTTTCATCTTTGGTTAAACCACACTCCCGAAAAATCTTGAAAATATTCTTCAGACTCATGAAAATTTCAAATAATCTCAAACCGATCAATAATATTCTCTGAAAGATCTCTCAAATAATCACGGACAATCTTCAATAATCTCGAATAATTTGGTAAACCGCACCGCTTCAAACAATTTTGAAACTATCGAATAGCCTTGAGGTGGTGTTTCGAAAGCCAAATAGTCTTGACTATGTATCTTACGAATAATCTTGAAACTGTCGAAAAGTCATAATGATAATCTCCAAAAATTCGAATAACATCGAACAACTTTCAATAATCTTGAAAAACTTCGATAAACCTCGAATAATCTTCAATCGAAGTCATAAAAACTCCCTAATAGTCTGGAAATCTCAAATACACTCGAAAAATTTTGTAAAATTTCGAAACTACAAAAATCTGAATATATTTCTACTAAATTTTATTACCAATCAAAGGCAGAGGAAGTAAAACTTACAAGGCATATATCATAATTTTCGGTTGCTTATCAACCAAAGCAATACATGTAGAAGCAGTAACGGATCTTACCAGATATGGATTATTTACTCATATATACAGCGCCAACGGCACGAATTTTGTTGGAGCCAATATTCAGCTAGAAAGGATAAACAAAACTCAAACAGCTAACTTTAACGATATTGTCGCTCAACAATTGACAATAGAGGGAATAACTTGGTATTTCCAACCACTTGCATCATCCTATTTTGATGTCAAATTTCACTCAGACTAGAAGTCAGTCATTAACAGGCGTTTGAGTTGCTGGCTTAATTTTTTAGAATTTGGCATAATGATTTTAATTTCGAGATAAATTTAGTATTTTATTGTTTTGAGACCACTTTCAAATGTTGCTTAATGAATTCAATATCGAGATAAATTTAAAATCATTTTGCTTTGCTTCAAATTTCAATCAAACAACACAGACAAATATCAAGAGATAATGGGCCACTGTTTGAAATTTTACGTAATGGATTCAATATCGAGTAGAATTCGAAATTAGTTGCTTTTAAGTCAAACTCAACGGCGCCGCGATTAAAATTTCAATAAAAGTCGAGTAAGGTTGATTTGAAATTTCTTGGCATTCATGCTGTATTTTATAGTGAAACATGTATACCACATGTATATATGTAACACCTTCACTCAAAGTTGAGCTTCGAATGAGTGAATCAAACAAAGCTATACGTTAGATAAGTAGTCTGCTTATTGCATTTGAATGCAACACATTCAGTTGTTCAAGTTGAAAAGCCACATGCCAAGCATGAAGTAGTTCAATGCACTACTTGTCAAAGATACGGACATACCAAATCTTATTGCAATCATAAACCCAGTTGTGTCAAATGTTATCAGCTAGTTATTGGGACAACATATGCGCAGAAACTCAAAGATTCAATTAAAGGTCAAACTTTGGAAGGAAATCGTACCAAAAAAATCATCAAAAACTGCCCGAGGAATCTTCTACACAACGGTTGGAAATTACGATGGATAAATGAATGATCAAAATGGTCACTATACTTAATCTTCTACGACCATTGTCTCCAAATCATTTAATGTCCAGAATCCTTAAACTAGCTTCCTAAAAATACCCAGATATACCATCGTCAACAGAAATCATCCTGATGGAACAGCTCATAGTGGCACTGCAGTTATAATCAAAAACATATTTAAACACGATGAAACAGAACAGTATAAGAAAGAGGATTTACAAGCAACTACTGTAGTAATAGAATGATCATCTGATCATCGCTTCATAGCAGGGGGTGATTATATAATTCAAAACATTAACAATGGGGATCAAGATTGGTGCCAACAAGAAGACGAGAATTATTCAGGTCAATTTAAAAAAGTAATTTTCATCATGTATCATGAGAAAGATCCCAGATGTCATAGATTTCTGCGTCACCAAAGGAATAGCTTGTAATAATTATATTAAAGCAGTACCATGCTTGGACCTGCCATCGGACCACTCGCCTGTCTTAATCACTTTGGGAAGAAAGATTGTGTATACACAAAAAACACCAATGTTAAGCAACAATAAAACCGACTGGAACTGCTTCAGATATAAAGTAACAGAGAATTTAAAGACAAACATCAAGTTTAAAGGCGGAAAGTGATTTAGATGAAGCAGTGGAACATCTCAATAAATGTATTCAGTCGGCAGCTTGGAAGTTCACACCACTAAAAAATGAGAAAGGAAAAAAAGGAGAATGTTCGAATGCTGTTAAGAAAAAAATTAAGGAGAAAAGAAAGTTAAGACAGCAATGGCAACGATATCGACTAGCGGAGAAAAGGCTGAAGTATTTGCAGACCATTTTGAAAGGATATTTCAACCATATCCGCCAGAAAGTACGGACTAGCAAGTACGGAGAACAACAACATTCAAAACTACTTGGAAGAACTACTTGCAAATGAATCATGGACGCGGCTGTTCCACGAGATTTCTTTATTAATTCAAATTTAAGATTAGATACCTCAGATTAAGCTTACCTTCTGAAATTTGCAAACGGTACATTTCTAGGAAATTTTTAGGTAAAGAAGAAAATGTTCCTGTTGCTATTAAATATTTTCTTAAGACCAGCTCAACAATTTCTTCTCGGTTCTGACTACATAGAAGTAAAAATTCCTTTAGGTTCTGACCGATATTTATATTTAGTAGAAAATTAACAAAACTCGTATGAAATCAAGAGCTAAAGGCTATAAAGAGATTGAGCTAAAGGCTCAATAAATCTAAAGGTCGAACCAATTCAACCTTTTACAAACAAATTTTGATTAGAAAAGGTTGAATTTGATTTAATGCTTTATCGATATATTTTTAATCGTCAGAGCATTGAGATGCAAGATGTTTCGTGTCATATATTCTCTCGAAATCAGATACTTTTAATTAATACAAGACTAGACAATAGGAAGAAATAAGTTTTTCACTTAAAGCTTTACTTGAACAATAAGCATTTTTAAGGGCCCAAAAAAATGTTGCGGGGAGCCCGAAATTTGTAGTTACGCCACTGGGTATACAGCTGTGAAGAACGGCCAGTAACTCGAACTTGGACATTCTTCAGCGGTTCCAGTCGAAATTACCATGGTTCGTATCAAACGATATAATTCACAGAGATCTACCAGGCCCCAACAATACGTGATAAATTAGGGATTCCAGTGCCAGATATCACTCAAGATTGAAAATTGATCCAAAGATCTGGTCAGCAAGCTTCTCACTACCATAACGAGAGAAAGATTAAAATGCCGCAAAATTTTTAATTTGCCAAATAGGTCTTAGATATTACTTTAGACATTAATTTTTAAAATCTCTAATGAATCGAATTTTTCGAGTTTGAATGATGTAATTGCACCAATACCCCCCCGCTTTACGAAATGATTAGTTTCCGAAAAATTAGGCGAAAATCGAAATTTATTTTCGTTCTATTGGGAAATTTCGCAAATCGAGGAATTGGTGACATGTACACCAATACCTCGATTTACGAAATTTCCCAATAGAGCGAAAAGAAATTTCGATTTACACTCAATTTTCTGGAAACTAATCATTTCATAAAGCGACTTCGTAAAGTCCGATTTGAAAATTACTAGAAAATATCAATTTTTTTTTTCAACAAATTGCAAATTGTACTCAAATAGTGTACCTAATCAAATTGATTTTAGTCAGTAGATCCAATTCCGTTTTCCAACGATTTTCAAAACAAAACCAAAATTTAATCAGTTTCAAAACATAAATTTATAATTAATTTGTTTGGTTAAGATTATAAAATTCGACTCAAACCCAATTCAAACTTCAATCAAATTTTATTAAAGACAAAATCAACTGAATTATTTAGATTTTATAACCAATCTTATTTTGTGTTAGTTTGATCAAAAATGCATATACATAAATGATAAAGAATGATTCGCTTTAATTGATGAAAAAAATTTGAGCAAAAATCAATAAATACTCTAATTCAACTAGTACAACCTCGCAAACAAAACTAATTGATTCAATTCAAACGATGTAAATCAAATTATCGTCAAAGGATTCATCATCAAAGGCTTTTTTGAATCAAACTTAAACCTTTGTAGTAGGGTTTTAAGTAAATTCCAATTGCATTCCAATTTTATACAAATTTTACTGTATTCTCGGAAATCTTGGATACTTCAAATTGATGATTGTACTGAATGTGTGGGGTATGTTAAATCAGCATTAAAAAGAATTTGATTTGAACAAATATTTTTTATTTTTTTTTTAGATTAAGTTGGTTAGCCTCCCGAGTTGAGTTTGACTGAAAATTGAATTGAGTTTGAAATAATTTGCCAAATAATTGGATTTCGGAGGGTTTTATATTATAATTGAGGTTACGGTTGATTCAATTCATTTTTCACAATTTACGTCGAGCAATTCACATCACACAATTAGCGGCAAGCATAATTCACAGTCAACATATCATTTCTGAATTGCCTTAGCTGCTGGTGGATAAAAAACGCGCGATTTCTTGTAGTTTTGGGGCACCCAGCAGACGCAGCAAAAGTTGAAATACAAAAACATTTGGAAAACATCAGGAATTCTGCTCAGAATTCTTTTGCTGCGTATTTCAAATGAGGCCGTTCTGACGTCTGTATCTGTGAAGATCTCTGACCATCACTTTGATCAGGCGATCATTTTTGTCCACCAATTATATATATATATATATATATATATATATATATATATATATATATATATATATATATATATATATATATATATATATATATATATATATATATAATTACGTTCCAACAAAGTGCATAATAGCATTTCTCATTCTTCGTCACATGTAAAAGACGAACATAAAGAAAATGCCTAATTGCATTTCCCACACTTGGGAAATGCAATTAAAGAGAACATCATAAAATACGTGACACCCGAGCCAACGGATAAGCATAAGACGCACGCGTAGCATTTTTAATAATTTTAGATTAGAATTAAGAAAATATAATTCATAATTAAGTCAGTTGTAATTTTAACTCCGTAAAAGTGAGATGTAAAGTAAATAAATGTTAAAAATTGAATAAATAAATATTTTTTTTATTAAGACTTACATGTCACACACGTAATTGGCGCAGCCGCAGTTTAGTGAAAAATCAGTGAAATTATTAACAGTGCAAAGAATTTGAACTTAAACACAAATTCAGAAGTGAATCCGTGACAGTTTAATTTCGTGAAAAAATTATTAGTGTTACATCGCCAACTGAAGGTTAATAAACCGTTGGTTGATTTGAGGTTCCGCCGGATTTCATTGAAGACATCACTGTAACCCACTCTCTCAGAACGATTGCGAAAAGGTAAGATTTTTTATTTTTTATTAATCTTTTACGATAAAAAAAAGGCAATTAGCATCAGTAGATAGCAATTGCTGTGATTTTTAAAGTAGAGTGATAAAATATTATTAAAATTGTTACCTCGGTTCGACCGCGCACTACCAGATAGACGCAACGGGACCATACTGTTCACAATTAGCATCAGTGGATCGCATAGTGACAGTAAACAAAAATAATAATAATATTAAGTCCATTAGTGTCTAATATATGAGGAAAAGGTTAAAAATATTTGATCAAAATAGAAATATTGACAAAGAAATCAACTCAATATTAGAAATGGAGGAATTAGCTACACAATTAAGCGTGATCGTAGAACAATTAAAAAAATTGAACGATGCACAAGTGGAGCAAGATGGAAAATTAAATTTTCTTTTCGAAAAAATTGATAAACCACAGGATCAATTCGAGACCCCTGTTAAAGTTAAAGAACAAATGTCAACAGTTGACTTGTTCAGGATCCCGGATCCTATCAAATTGATTCCACATTACGATGGGAATCGTAAACAATTATCAGCTTGGCTGAAAACAGCAGAAAGTACACTGCTAATATTTCAACCTCTAGTTTCAGAACAACAGTTCGCACTATACATTCAATCGGTATTGAATAAAATAGAAGGAAACGCAAGAGATTTAATATGTCTTGCCGGAAATCCTCAATCATTTTTAGAAATAAAAAATATTTTAATGGAAGCTTTAGGCGATCGCCAGGAACTTTCATTCTATAAATCTCAATTATGGCCCACAAAGATGACCGAAAACATGACAGTGCACAGTTATTTTACGAAAATAAAACAAAATGTGCAAAATATTAAATCACTGTCTAAACAAAATACAATATATAGCGAATCATGGCCTGCAATCAGCGCTTTTATTGCAGAAGACGCGCTAGCAGCTTTCATTTCAGGGTTACGAAAACCTTATTTTGGCTACGCCCAAGCGGCAAAACCAAAATGTATAGAGGAGGCATATGCCTTCCTCTGTAAATTCAATAGTAACGAGTTAATATCAAATAACTCGAAAAAACCCAACAATCTCAATAATTTTCAAAAACCAGAAGCAATTGATTATTACCAACCAAGAAATAAAGATTCGTTACCACCAAATTTTAATAATAAAAAACAAACCTACTCAGTTCGAGGATCAGTGTCTCCCATGGACGTCGATCAATCCATGAGAACTCGGAACTCATTTAAGAAAATGATTCACAATCATTTCAAACTAAAAATGAAATTACAGACGACCTAGCGTCAGATTCGAACGAAGAAAATCACGATGAGATCCAAGATGGGGACTCAGGAAATTTTCAAGGGACCATCGAGTCAGATACGGAAGATTAAATTATATTCCGTACCTCAAGTGTTATAATGAGTACTTAAAAGGCCACATAACACTTTTAATAGATACGGGCGCAAATAAAAATGTCATTACGCCAGAAATCAATAATTTATTAAATCTCAAAAATTTCGTTAATACAAATAGAACCACAATTAAAAACATTTTAGGCAACCATAAAGTTGAAAAAAAAGTGAAATTAAATTTATTAGGAGATAATCAACCAGAACAAACATACTATCAACTAGCTTTCCATAAATTCTTTGATGGAATTTTAGGATCCGAAACAATGGCATAAATGAATGCCAAGATAGATTTTAAGTCTAACAATATTACACTGAACAACCGTGTATATAAATTCAACAGATATTATCCACAGAACAATTTTTATAACCATACAGTCACGCTTAATACATCGGAAAACGGCGAATGGTTAGTTACGGGCTTCGAAAAGTTAAACGAAGACATAACAGTACAACCAGGACTGTATAAAGCTGAAAACTTCAAGACAACCGTCAAAATTCTTACGGGAAACCCCGAACCTCCTAAACGGATTCCTAAATTAAAACTCAAAGTGAATAACTTTGAAACACTAAATCCAATACCACTTTCTGAGAACAAAACTATAGATAAAAAATGTATCCAGAAATTGATTAGAATGAACCATTTGAGCGAAAAAGAAAAAGACGTCTTAACAGAAACCATTTTCAATAACCAATCAATTCTGTTAAAACAAAATGAAAAGCTATCAGCGACTACGATCACAAAATACAAGATTATAACAACTGACGATAGTCCTATCTACACAAAAACCTACAAATATCCTCATCATTACAAAAATGATGTAGAGGAACAAGTCAGAGAGCTACTAGATAGTGGTATCATAAAGAATTCGTTCAGCCCATACACATCACCTATCTGGGTTGTCCCAAAAAAGAAAGATGCATGAGGCATAAAAAAAGTAAGAGTAGTGATAGACTACCGGAAACTAAATGAAAAAACCAAAGATGACAAGTTTCCAATGCCACAAATTGAGGAAATTCTCGATAATTTGGGGAAATCTGTTTATTTTTCAACATTGGACCTAAAATCTGGATTTCACCAGATTCCTATGGAGGAAAAATCTCAAGAGAAAACAGCTTTCTCGACAGATAAGGGCCACTTTGAATTCACTCGAATGCCCTTTGGCCTTAAGAACGGTCCCGCCACATTCCAACGGGCGATGAACAACGTTCTCAATGGTCTGATAGGAAAAATTTGTCACGTTTACCTCGACGACATTATCATCGTTGGTAAAAATTTAGAACACCACATAAATAATCTAGACACTGTGTTTAAACGGCTTTCCCATTTTAATTTAAAAATTCAGCTCGACAAGTGCGAGTTTTTGAAACGGGAAACCGAATTCCTGGGGCATATAATCACTCAGGATGGGGTAAAACCAAACCCCGAGAAAATAGAAAAAATTCTAAACTGGCCAATACCTAAAACGGCTAAAGAAATAAAACAGTTCTTAGGACTGTCAGGGTATTACAGGAGGTTTATCAGAGATTATTCGAAGATAGCCAAACACATGACGAAATATCTGAAAAAAATACTTCGATTAATATTGCGAACCCAGATTACAAAGAATCCTTTGAAAGCCTTAAAAAGATCATTTCAACGGATCAAATCTTAGCATACCCTGATTTTTCACGAAATTTCATACTGACTACGGATGCATCAGATTTTGCTCTTGGTGCAGTCCTATCGCAGGTGCAAGATGGAGTCGAAAGACCCATTGCGTTCGCATCGAGAACTCCTAACGAGACCGAATCTAAATACGCCACAAATGAAAAAGAGGCACTGGCTATAATATGACCATTAAAAAATACCAGTGTTACCTTTACGGAAACAAATTCACCTTGGTCACAGACCATAAGCCTCTCACATTTATTAAAACTTCAGAAAAAAATTCTAAAATATTAAGATGGCGATTAGAGCTCGAAAATTACGACTACGACGTCGTATATAGAGAAGGGAAAACCAACGTGGTAGCAGACGCTTTAAGTCGGATACCTACTAATGAAATAAATCTCAATGAAAGAAGTCATAACACTCCACGTGAACTCGAAGTTAGGGAGCTAAATACATCAGAAACTGATAATGAAATAGAGACTGTTCACTCAGCAAACACCTCGGACCATTATTTTATTCACTTCTCGGAGCGACCTATAAACTATTATAGGAACCAAATTATATTTAAGGTTGCCAAGATAGAGACAATAATTTCGGAACAAATTTTTCAAAATTTTAAAAGAATAATTATCGCTCAAAAAGTATTTGAGAAAAACGATATAGTAAATTACACGAAAAACTTCCACAACGGTAAACAGTCGGCAATTCTAGCGCCAGAGATACTGTACCAAAGCATTCAAGAAGCTTTCAGGGAGAATTTTTCAAGAGACGGCCATTTCGTCTTCGTTACGAAAATGGTTGAAGACGTGACGAACGAGGATCGTCAAAATGCCATTATTTCAAAAGAGCACGAACGAGCCCACAGAGGTATTCGGGAAGTAGAAAACCAAATCAGACGCTCATATTTTTTTCCAAATATGGCGAAAAAAATCAAAAGTCACATTAATGTTTGCAATACATGCCAAACTCACAAGTACGATAGGAAATCGTACAATATTAAAATATCACCTAGGCCTATCACTCACAAGCCACTAGAGAGGCTTCATATTGACATATTTAGTATAAATAAGTCAAGTTTCCTATCCATAATTGACGCATTTTCGAAACATCTACAGATGATTCCCATAAAAACCAAAAATTTGTTAGACACAACTAGTGCTCTAACTAGATACTTCACTCAATTCGGAATTCCTCATACAATCGTATTAGATCACGAAACAACATTTCATTACATACAATTTAAGGAATATCTTAATAAACTTAACGTTCAGCTAGAATACGCATCTTCGTCCGAATCGAATGGACAAATTGAAAAAGCTCATTCAACAATAATTGAGATTTTCAATACAAATAAAACCAAGTTTCCTAATTCCAGTGTTCCAGTCGCAATCGAATTATCTGTAGCCTTATACAATGGCTCAGTGCATTCCTCCACAGGCTTCACGCCAAATGAGATTGTTTTCAATCAAATTAATCAAATAAACCACAAGCAATTACACACAAGCAATTAGATCACAAGCAATTTGTACAAAGTCATTCAGAGATACAAGATTTTGACGATAATTGTATCAAACCGTTAATAATGGGCACATCAAGCCACTGCAACGTGACATCCCAGACGGAAACAGAAATGCAGTTTATTTCTGAAAACAAATAACGCAAACAACAAAACATTACACTCGGATTGCGGACCTAGCGATAGAAAGCTAACCGGAAACTTCTTACTAACGTTCTGGAACTGCAGCATAACAATTAGGAACAGAAAATTCCAATCATACGAGTTAACTATAGTGATATACAGGAAATACAAGGTGCGCTATATGAGGAGTGTCTGATCAAAAGTGGCTATTTACGTTATAAACTATTTTTCAGAAATGGCTAAAAACTTATAAGTCGGGAAGAATTTTTTTTTTTGTTGTAATTACGCTTGCTGGTTTTATAGCCAGTAAAAAGTATAGGCAATATTAGCAAGTTCCTTTTTTTAGTATGCTTATGTAAGTAGTTTTTGGCATTCGAAAATTGTAATTAGATAGTTTTGATTCATACTGTTGTAATTATATACTTTTGTTACAGACCAATTTGTAAATAGCCAGTTTTGATTTGGAACTCTAGTAAATATCCACCTTCGGTTTGAACTGACTGTAAATAGCTAGGTTACAGTATAATAAAACATCATAAGTATTCATTCTTATTTAGGTCTTTTATTACTCTTACATTATTATTGTTCTTACAACATAACAAGTTAAACAAAACAGCTAAACCCTGATATCACCAATGTCAGGTTCCAAATAAATACATACAACAATCTTCTTCCTGATATTCTTCATCCTCAATAGCAGTTTCTGTATCATTATAAGAGATAATATTTTTGTACCATGCTTATTCTGGTAATTCATGCCATCCCTCACCAAACTGTTTAATTAAAAGATTCTCCACATCCTTTTTTTTGGCAGTTTTAATGACAATATGACGTTGCTCTATTGCAGGCATGGTCAATGGGAAACGTTTTCCTCTTTTCAGTAAAGATTCAAACCTCTCATTTGATTCAAATCTGTAATTTTGTAGTGCATTTACTTCTATATCAATGCGTTTTCTAGCTTTTTTCCTCAGTAATATTTTTTTTCATGGACTGAATATTGTTTAGTTTTTTTAACGATTGATCTAAAGTCTTAAGATCGTAAAGCTGCCAATCTTGTCCAAGATGTTTGACATGACCATGAATTGAAAAAATTTCGACATATTCCTCTTTTGTAGTTAAAATAGATTTCTTTCGCAAATCTTTTTCAATATCGGCAAATATTCTATCAGCCGGGAGGAAACTATGGCCTCTGACGGGAAAAATTAGATGTATTTCCTTTATATTTTTTGGTGCCTTTCTACAGAGCGAAAACATTAAAAGATGTATGCTGTGGCTGTTTTTATTCTGACCTCCACAACCATCACAGAAAAACCGTATTAAATCATAGGTACTATTAGAATCTTCTAGAAATTCATTGCACACAAAATTATATATTGCAGAACCAATTTCAGTGGCTCCCCGGCCAGCAACATTTTCTGTCCATACATACAGGAAAGGTTTACATTTTTCTTGAGTTGGTGCTATACAGAAATTGTACAAAGAAATTTGTCTGCTATAAAATGCTTCCTGTATAGGAGTTTTTGGTAGTGGTTGTTGTTGCTGAAGGTCGAAGCAATATGTAACTGAATTTGGAGGACAATTCTTCAAGCTTAGTTTTATTTTTTGAGTAGTACAAATATAATATGATGTATATAGCACAGTTTTGAAGCGGGGCAAAATGCAGTATTAAAATTTGTTCGAGAAATGCCTTGTTTTGCTCTGGATGTTTTAAACGTACGTTTAACAATTACTTTTTTGTAGTAAATAGCTTGTTTTGACCCAAATCAAGAATTTTAGGGTCATTTTTCGCAAGGAAATAGCCACTTTTAATAAATTCTGATAACGAAAATGGATACGATTTAAAAAATTCTACCCCGATAGAAATAAAAATAAAAAATTTTGAAAATTGTAAATAGCTACTTTTGATCAGACACTCCTCATATAACATAAACGCAACCAGGCAACTAATAAAAGCGTTAAACATAAACACAATAAAGGAGGAGAATACCCAAAACAGAAAAGAAATTAAAAACGTGTATCTGGAACAGATCAAACATCAAAACTGGATATGGACGTTATCAGGAACAGTAACGATATCATCAATCGGTATAATGGCTCTTATTGTTTATATTGTCCTCCGTGGTATACACCGCTACGGTAAAAATAAGCAGCTCAACTCCAGAACCATCAGAGAGGGAAAAAGTCAACCAGTTGTCAAACATATTGAGAGAAGCGACCAACAAACTAAAGGACGGGGACGCCCTTTTTTCATCCCCCGAAGGAATTACGTTCCAACAAAGTGCATAATAGCATTTCTCATTCTTCGTCACATGTAAAAGACGAACATAAAAAAAATGCCTAATTGCATTTCCCACACTTGGGAAATGTAATTAAAGAGAACATCATAAAATACGTGACACCCGAGCCAACGGATAAGCATAAGACGCACGCGTAGCATTTTTAATAATTTTAGATTAGAATTAAGAAAATATAATTCATAATTAAGTCAGTTGTAATTTTAACTCCGTAAAGTAAATAAATGTTAAAAATTGAATAAATAAATATTTTTTTTATTAAGACTTACATGTCACACACGTAATTATATATATATATATATATATATATATATATATATATATATATATATATATATATATATATATATATATATATATATACACCAATGTTATAATTCTATGCTTCAGAGTAACCTGGATAAATTGGGTTTTATTTTATTTTAACTCCAACGAAAATTTTTTTTTTACCCTGCAGGTGTCCTGTTGAATAATGCATTTTGGAAACATTGCTTGTGGAAACATCGTTTGAGATATGGATCAATGCGTTTCAATATATGTACCTCAGAGTGTAAGAAACTTAACAGGTTTAATGATTATTGGAGCTCTCTGTGGAAAATTTGTAACTTTAAAGAAACATTTAATAATAAAGTGACTGATAATGGCAACATGGGGCGATATCAGATGATATTTCCAGGGCAGTTTGCTATCTGAATACCTAAATATTTGACATAATTTGATCTGCAATCAATCTAGCAAAAAAAAAAAAATAATGATCGCAGTTTGCTAAGCCCCAGTCGGGTTTATCTACACAAAAAGTCAGTAATCAGGATTGCTGATGTCACACATAAGAAAATGAACAGAACACCGCTGTTCATTCGCTTCTCTTTTCGTAGACGTAAACTTGCCATTCGCTGGACGCAGTTAGGCTTGTAACTTCCGCGCAAATTTTTTGCCAAGACATCTTTAGGTTTTTTATACCCGTTTTGAGCTACTCAACGTTTTAAAAAACTATCCCAATCATCCTTAGGGTTAGGAATGTTTTTATATCCTTATATAATATAATCAGCTCAGTGCTAGAGTTATCGGTACGAGAGTGAGATATCAGCTGAAGTCGCAACATGCCACAATGAATTTTCACATAATTGTGAAAACAAAAATTTTGTGAGAACGCCTTGACCTCCGTCGGATCATTTTTGGAAATTTCAATAGATAATATTGTGGCCTGAAATAAGAGAGGATACAAATTTTTAAGGATAATTATTCGAAATTATTTATTATGTATTGTCAAGCCAAAGTTTTAGTTCGGTAATTAATTGCTATTTTCCATTAAACAAAAAATGGTTTGTTGCCTCCCATAAGTCATACGCAAGGTATTGTGTATGAATCTTTGTTCATTACTTGTATATCTTGATGACTCGTGCTCTAGACTACGAAGAAGATCTTCTGTAACCCCTCGATCTCCAATGTCCATTGGCCACTCACTTTATTTCGCGTACAATTGGTCCGCCCTGCAATGCCTCCATGGCCACAACGATAACAAAAACAATCCGTGGCAGGTACCGAATATTGCTGAAAAGTGTACCCGATATCTAAACAATTGAAACAGACTGGGTTGTTACTCTCCAATGCGTAGATTGCAGGCCTTGGTCATTATGTCCGATACCTTCAGTACATCTTCCGGAATCCCTGATGGACCACGAAACGCGGCCAACGAATAACACTGGCTACACACCGATGAAACATCGGAAGATTCGACGATGAGTGGCACCGTTTAAGGGTATCTCCCACGCAGTACAACTATAATTCAGGGATACCGATATTAAGGTAGGTATATAAATTGGTTTCACTCGTGAAGAGACTTTGTCTAATTGAGCAGGCACACATACCTCCTACGTCTACACATTTATTTGGGCGGCATAAAACTCTGAAACGACTGCAATGTCAATTTTATTGGTACCAAATAGCTTACCAAGTGAAAAAGTTTGTTGCCAATTGCGTTAAATATAAAATGAACAAAGCCGTGAATTTCTATACTCGACCGGCTATGGGAGATCAGGTGTTTGTTCTTCAACCATTCCAACGGTTAATCGATTTTTTGGGAAATGTGACAAAATTTCAGGCTTCCTCTGATGGTAACTTCAACCAGGGTAGAGCCAAGTCAATAGCTTGCTGAACATTCGCAGGAATAATGACATTAGGTCAAGCTGACTTGTATGGCTTAAGGCTGTTAATTGCCTAAACTATTTTCCTCCTGTTTATTATTCAACTTAAAACACTCCAGAAAGAGGGTTATTAGTAATATCTCCAAAGATTCAGCACTGGTTGTGTCCCAAGAACCATTTGGTTGCTGGAGTTGACTCGAGATGGTAGGATTTTGAGCCAGTACTTTGCGTAGCCTCGCATCCTCCGGGGACTCCTGCATTTTATAGTCTAGAGTAGAGGCTCCAGGTACTTATTTCGGAACTTCTTTCTTCATACTTGTATGTTCTCAATCTGCAGCAGTTCTTGTTTACTGCAGCAGTTCTTGTTTTACTTGGCTTTTCTGGAAATCCTTATGAATTTTGATGAGAGCTTCGGAGCTGTTTCGACCACCAAGGTGCCCTTTGTTTAACTAAAGGTATACTCAGAGTATATGCTCCCAAAATAGCTACATGAAAAGTATCAGATAGCTTGTCTACTAAAGAGAAAGAGGGGAATTTGGAACCGGTACTGGTACATCTTAGTCTGTTCGTAGTAATAAAAGACAATGACATGGTTTCTGTGCTATTATCCATCTCTACAGTTTGGAATCGGTCCCGGCTTCTCCCACAAAACCATTAGAAAGGCCGCAGCTACAGCCATCTTTACAATCCGCCCAATTGACGGGCGGCGCAATACTCCCATCCTCCTGCGCCCTGTCTATCACCGCAACAATCAGCTGGACCTTAAGAACCTCACTGAAAGACCTGGTTACAGTTTCCTGCAACATCGATCCTTTTGCATTTTTAGGTACATAATTCCTTCTAAAATCCCAGCTTTTTGGGCTGAGAGCTCCCAGAGAAACCACCCTATAACCATCATAGAACAAACGGACGTTTTCGTGTCTTTAACCGTCCCGTTTGCCAGCGGTATTCCCTCCAACCACGTAAGAGCATTTCATGCCTCCCTTCGGGTCTGATAATTTGGTACTAAGGGACCAGTTTTGTTAGAACTTTTATCCTTTCTCAAAGTGTTAGAGAGACCAGCATTAAACGAGCGTATATCCTTCTTAATTCCTGCTGTTTGTGAACCAGACATATCGGTCAAAGCGACCCCAACAGTTGGTGTATGTGAAGGTCCAACAATATGTTTGCTTATGTCCCGCATCACATCTTGGGCTTCAGGACCATGCTTAGAAGCAGATGTCCTTCTAGTTGCAGTTTCGGTTTTTTAAGAGTCCGGACCTCTAAATTTTTAAATTGTTGATCCATAAGAATCCTACGAGTAGCGGAAAAAATGTCCATGTGTGCAGAGATGCGCGATGTTCAGTTTAGGCTACATAATCCGAAAGGCGACAGGTATCCGCAGCTAGTTCCAGATTGGTTCTCAGCACGGTACGATTGACATGAACTAGTTCGATGGTCACCAACCACTGTGATGTAACACGAATATCTATGGAAGCGGTTTTATAGACTATAGCCAGTGTGGCGTAAGTACAAACTCCGGGCTCTCCTCAAAATTTTTCTGGGTTCCTAAAAATACTTGTTGTACTTATATGTTCAAGTAAAGATTTTAGTTAAAAACTTATTTTTCCTATTGTTGACCCTCGCATTATTTAAGTATCTGATTCCGAGAGTAGACGAAACAGATCGTGATTTATTTCAAATGGCCTCAAATTAAACGAAACATAGTGCAACTCGGTGCTATGATGTTTTCTAAATATTTAGATGACACATCACAAATTTTGAATATACATAATTTGAAAAATATCAAGAATTTCGAAATAATCTCAAAAGATATCGAATTTTCAAAGTTCATATCTTGAATATCCTTGAAATTTCTCAAATATCGAATTATTCGTAAGTATGTTAAACCAAAGGAAATCCTTTACGGGGGCTAATCACTGCCATGTAAAACGTAAACAATCTGGATCTTCTTGAATAATTTCGAATAATCTAGGAAATCGGAGAAATATCGAAATTTTCGCATAATGTTGAAAAATTTACTAAATATCATGATTCAAATTTATATTATGTAACTCTGCAAGTTTTTACAACTTAAAGCTACGAACATTGGCCATTCAAAATTCGAATAAATTTGAAAATGTTTAACAATCTCTAGAATATAACGCGGAATAATCTAAGGGGAACCCTCAAGTACTGTCGGATAATTTGTTAAATATCGAATAATTCTTCGAATATAGACTCTAGATTCTTGAGTAACATCGAACTATCAAATACATTTCTCGACTAATCTCGACTAATCTGGCTATTTCGAAACACAGAATCGCCAATTAAGGCTCGAACATCACGCACCTCATTTCTATGCAAAAGTGCGAGGAAATTTTAAAAAGGATTAAAAGATGGAATTTCAGGCAAGGGGATATGCGATCGGAAAGTGATGGGAATTTCCAAAATCGGGAGAACTCCGCTAAAAACAACCGAAAAAAACATCATCACTAATTGCAAAATTATTTGGTATTTTCATTTTCCTTATATGTATTTAAAAAAGTTGTTCAAAGTGGTTTATTTTTATTTACCGTTTACCGATGACAAAGTATAAGACGAACGAATGCAAATTGATTTAAGAGACTGACTGGTTTAGCTCAAGTATCCGTTGGTTGATTCCCTTTCTAAAGACAAAGGCGCTCCCAATGAAGGAAACAAAAAATTGTTTTCAGTCGCAGTTAGGGACATCCATGGACAAAATTATGAGGCACCCCCATTTTTCGCATTTTCACCAATATTGGCGACAATTTTTATTTTTAAATATTCAATTTTATTGACGGTACTTCCGACACCCTTAATATTTTATTGGTAATTTTCCTCTTCAGAATATCCCATAAATGTTCAATTGAATTTAGGTCGGGGCTCTGGACCGGCCTTTCCAACACATTTATTTTATCTTGTCAAACCAAACACCTAAAAGAGTGAGAAGATTTAAATCCATCGATCTGCAAGCGACTTATCGATAGTTTACCAAGACGAATTGCGGAAGTAATTTAAAATAAGGGCGGACCAACGAAATATTAAGGTTGTCAATTATAGCGTCAATAAATTAATATTAGACAAAACTGCGAATTTTGGACAAACCTGCGAAAAATAGGGGTGCCTAATAATTCTGTCCATGCGGGTGTATTTTTATAAAAAGAAAGATTCAACAATTCCACTTGCTCCCTTCTACAAATCAAATTTAACCTTTTTTGATTTGTGAAAGGTTAAATTAGAAATGCAGATGGGGCTAAACTTGGAGTGCAAAACGTAAATTACAAATAAATCAACCCAGTAAACACTAAAATCGTTTTATTTTGATGGCGAAGGGTACGATTTCAAGCGAGTTTAGCCAATTTTCTATGCCTTAAGAAAATATTTAATCGCAACCGGAACGATTTTTTCTTTCTCTAAAAATTAGACCAACGCCTTTTCTTAAAATTTCCTAGAATTGTTGTCCGATTTTGCAAATTTGAAAAGGTGGTCTATTTTAAGCTTAATCTGAGCTATCATCTATTTAACCTTAATTTTGAATTATTACGCGAATGCTTGATAGATCTTGTGGGCCCAATAACCATGCCCCCCTCCCCTCCCCCCCCCCCCACCCCACCCCTCCCCACAGCTATAGCGTTGGTGATTTTCAGACAAATTCAAATTTTCTATAAATTAGTCGAACTAATCGAGTGATCTAGCGAATTTTGGTCGAATTAATCAAGCGATCTAGCGCCTGGACTCTTATCTGCAAATTATCTAATTGAGTTGCACAAAACTCAACCATTTTGCAATTTTAATTATAGACATATAGCAGAGTCACTGTATTAACTAATATATTAAATTAATTCAACCGCACAAACAATATACTCGTACCTAATCCAGTTATAAACTATAATCTACCTATCTCTCTCTCTCTCTCTCTCTAATACAGTTTTTTTTTTTCAATATAATTAACAATTTATCAATTTTTCCTAATCATTACGAAAAATAATTTAATTTTTTTTATTTTTATTTTAAATAAATACTTCCTTAAGTTTTAAGAGTATTTTGTGCGATAATAAAAAATAAAAACTTACGTTTTAAATTTAAAAGAAACATTTTTTTTTTTCTTTAGTTTAAGTTAAGACTTAAGAAAATATAAGAAAACCGCAAACAAATGAAGAATCACATAAATTTTTAATTTTATTTTGTTTTTATGTTTTTTATCATAAAAATAATAATATTATGATTATTAATAATTTTTATCGATATTAAGATATGGCAAACAAAAACAAAAAAAAAACAGAAAAGATAGAGAGAGAGAGAAAGCAGGAAAATGTCATCTTTGTGATTGGATGGAATCTTTTCTGTGTATAATCGGATTATGTGTATTTAGGTACACACTATTGTTGAACATTTTGTCGAGGCCAAACACTATGATATAAATTTCTCACATATGTTTATCTAGCTACACAATATACATACTCGTATATATAGCCAGCATTGTACTTATGTGTAAGGAATTTTACTTAGAGATAATGCAAAACGGATTTTTGTGGTTCGATTTATATTTTTTATGTTGCGTTCATAATTCATATCCGCACCTAATGGTTTTCATTTTTATTTTTTATTTTTATAAAACAGCCGATAAAGATGATAAATTTTAATTTTTGGACATACACTGAATTCGTGGTGAAAATGTTTATAATTAAACCGGAGGGTTTTGTGGTTGGGGCGCTTTATTTATGTATATATCAAAATGTTAACGTTTTTTATAGCCGTATGTGATATCACCAAGGTTTACTTAAAATGATATCGTTGTAAATCATTCAATGTACAGTTTCGATTCAATCCAATTTGAAGTGCAAAGTTGTTATTTTACCATAGCAATGCGCCGAGTTTATAACTGGAGGATTTGTGAGTGTCTGACTGAGAAAACCTACATACAAAACACATTCGTTTATTACCCATATGAACAATCTCGTACAAATAGAATTCTTCTTTTCGAGAATCTGTTTTAACGAATTACAGTCGGTAACTATCGTAACTAACGTGGTTAACACTTCTATTGCGTGATATGATTAATCATGTTCATACTGAACATCTTGCGGGGCGACGAGTCACGAGTAGTGGTTTCTCGCGAACAGCCAGTGTAGCTCTGGTAGAGGCATAACTAAGAGTACAAAACGGCGACCGTTCAAAATCGTGTGACTGCATCAATAAAGCTAAAAATGGACATTTTAGCAGCATTAGAGGTGAAATGAGGCAGATATTGAATTCGGCTAACCTCTGGGCGATCTTTCTGGACATTGTTTGCTCGTTCCTGAGTAGCACAGAAAATTTAGCCTATAGGGTACAATAATTGGTCGTTTGTTTTAAAATCGATTTGAAATATTCACATAAAATAGACCGGTCGAACAACCGGTAATTCGCGATTCTCACAATTAAGTAGATACAAATTTGCAAAATTCTAAATTCGCATTCGGTAATATTATTTGCTATAATAATAATTAAATTTGATAAATCTCTAAAATTTCTTGATTCGTTTTTTTGTCTGGCGCCGTCATTATTATTGGAAATAAGCATTGAGCGCATTCGAATCTTTTATAATACATGTTTCACTGTAGTTAAAGATTGTGGCTAACTTCACTTCAATAAAAATTACATTTTTTTTCTTTCATCGACACAACATTGATGAAGAAAAATAAAAGCTTTACTTCTATATATAAAATTAATCTGAAATAATCCGTGTTTTATTGATCAAGCTTCCAGCTCTGTTTAGTAATATTCCAAAAGGTTATTGGCCCAGTGGATGAAGAATACGGATATTTCGAAAAATTAACTGAAACTGATTTTTCGGTGTTGTGAAAATCACATACGGAAAAGGATGGCGTCAGCTGAATCAAGATACAGCATTTCAGAGCTAAACGGAACAAATTATTTTGTATGGAAATACAAAATGGAAATGCTTCTTAAGGAAAAAGGTTTATGGGCAGTTATCAATGAGATACAACCATCACCAGTTACAGCAGCGTGGACAGCAAATGATGAAAGGCGCACATTCAACAATTGCATTGAATGTATAGAAGACGATCAAATTCATCACATCATCGGTGCAGATTCAGCAAGAAATACATGGAGAATTCTTAAGGAAACGTATGAATCGAACACATCAAGCAATCGTGTGCACATTTTGAAGTTAATCATGCAACAGCGGCTTGATGAAGGCGGAGATGCGGAAAAATACGTGAATTCAATGAACGAGCTGTTTCGAAAATTATTGGCGCTTGGTGCAGATTTTGGTCCGGAATTTTTTATGAGTGCTACGTTGTTAGCTTCATTGCCACCAAGCTACGACGGTTTGGTAACGGCGCGGCGCTCGAAGGTAAAGAAGAGAGTGAACTGACACTCACGATGGTTAAATCAAAGGTTCTTGCGGAATTCAAAAGAAGAATGGATCGAGGCGGAACAACGGATGACACTGCATTAAAAGTTGACACATCAAGAGCAACGAAAGGTCAAAAAGGTGAAAATAAAAAGTTTGAGTGCTATTTTTGCAAAAGAAGCGGTCACATCAAAAAGGATTGTCGAAAATACAAAGCCTGGCTCAACAAACAGGGAGGAAGTAATCAGAAGGCGAATCTAGCGAGAGATGAAACAGAAAACCTGTTTGTGATACATCAAGTAGGTGATGGCTGGATTGTCGATTCAGGTGCTACACTGCTACATGTCACATTGCCAGTTCTAAGGATATTTTCGTCAATATCGACATGAACTCACAAAGTTTACTCGGTCGAAAAGGAATCAAATGGTTGCATACATTATTAGCATAAGGTTCTAGGCCATAGAGACATCGAAGTTGTGAAGTCATTGGCGATACGAAATATGGTTAAAAGCATCAACTTTAGCGAGTGTACAGCGGATTGCGAAATCAACTCCAAGTGCAGAGTGTGTCTCGAAGGAAAAATTACTCGAATAAAGTTTCCGGTCAAGTCGAGTAATAAAGCAGTTGCAGTCATGGATCTGATTCATTCGAATGTTTGTGGTCCGATGCAAACGACCACACCATCAGGTAATCGTTACATTGTGACATTCATAGATGATTACTCAAAATTTACTACAGTCAGCTACCTAATCGCAAATAAATCATCAGTTTACAGCAAATTTAAGGAATATATTGCGATGGTAAAGGTTCAATTCGGAAAGAAACCTAAGTGCATCCGTACAAATCGAGGAGGAGAGTATATCAGTAATGAATTCTTGAATTATTTAAAGTTGAGCGGAATTCAAATCCAGAGAACTACTGCGTACACACCTCAACAAAACGGAACAGCGGAACGCAAAAACAGAACACTGGTAGAAATGGCTCACTGGATGCTAATTAAGGGTACAGAAACAACGCCATATGAAGGCTGGTTCCAGAAAAGTCCGAATGTGCAATACTTCAGAAAATTCGGATCAGAATGTTATATGCATGTACCAAAACAAACAAGGCGCAAATTCGATTCAAAGGGTGTGAAAGCAGTGCTGGTCGGTTATGATTACGAATCAAAGGCATATCATTGTTACAATCCGGAAACCGATCGAGTCACATTAGTCGAGATGTTCAGTTCGTCGAAAGGAGCCATTTGTTACCTATCAAGTCCAGTGAAAATTAACAACAGGAACAAATTATCGTCAATTCAGAGTTGAACAACTTTGAAGATGCAGAAAACGATCAGGTGCAAAAGGAATTAGTCGATGAAGAAGTTCAGGAAGAGAATACAATACAAGATCACGTTCAGAATGAAGATGAAAAGCAAACTGTTAGACGATCACAACGTGCTAACAAAGGAATTCCACCAAAGAAATTTATTGAAGAAATGAACGTTCGGTGAGTTCAGTCATTCAAGAACCAAAGTGCTACGCAGAAGCTATCAAGAGTGATCAAAAGAGGCTGTGGATTCAAGCAATGACAGATGAGATGAAGTAATTGATGGAGAATCAAACATGGGAGCTTGTGAAAATTCCAGAAGGTGCAAATCTAGTTGGCAGCAAGTGGACTTACAAGCTAAAGTGCAATTCAGATGGGTCTAAAGCAATCAGTGCGCAATTGGAACAAAACAATTCATCAAATTCTCATCGATTTCGGTTTTGTTCAAAGCAAGAATGATCCATGCTTGTACACCTACAAACATGATGGAAAAATATGCTACGTATTAATCTACGTAGACGATGTGGTCATTGCTGGTGAAAACAACGAGATAATCTCCAAGTGCGAAACGTTTTTAAGTTCGAAATTCAAGATTAAGAACTCGGCAGAGATTAAGGATTTCTTGAGTTTTCAAGTCAAGAAGGAAGCAAATGGGCATTACACGTTGAATTAGACTGCTTACATTGGAAAATTACGAAAGGATTTCCAAATGTCTGATGCAAAGATGTCCTCATTTCCATTATCAGTTGGATATGGTAAAGGAGGAGATACGGATTTGTTGTTAGGCAACAGCAAATATAAAAAATTGCTCGGTTGCTTACTGTATACATATCAGTTAGCACGAGACATAACATATCGGCAGCAGTTTCAATTCTACCACTAAACATGTCCAGTCTAAACCAGGAGGATTGGAACGAATTGAAACGAGTATTAAAGTATCTCAAGGGTACTGCCGATTTACAATTGTCACTTGGCAAAAGTGATGGTACGGATCAGTTAATCGGATATGCAGATGCAAGTTGGGCTGATGATCGTGCAAGCAGAAAGTCACAATCTGCATGTCAAGAAGCGAATTGGATTCGTCGTTTACTCAATGATTTCGATTAACGCATGGAAAAACCGACAACAATTTTTGAAGACAATCAAACTTGTTTGAAATTTATTAAGGAGGAGAAATTATCATCACGTACCAAACATATTGATGTTCGAGAGGCATTTGTCAAGGATTACATCGACAAATGTATTGATACATGCCAATATTGCCCTACGGAAACTATGGTGGCAGATTTGTTGACAAAACCATTGGCTGGATCTCGTCTCAATGTTCTTCGGGATGCATGTGGAGTTAACTGATGATTCAAATGAGGAGGAGTATTGGAAATAAGCATTGAACGCATTCGAATCTTTTATAATATGTTTCACTGTAGTTATAGATTGTGGCTAACTTCACTTCAATTAAATTAAATTTCTCCTTTTATCGACACAACATTGATGAAGAAAATAAAAGCTTTACTTCTATATATAAAATTAATCTGAAATAATCCGTGTTTTATTGATCAAGCTTCCAGCTCTGTTTAGTAATAATCCAAAAATTTTAATCACTGTAAATTCGATCGAAAACTAACAAATGAGCGAAAAAACCAATGTTAAATGTTAACACTAAACCTCGCCCATTTATCTAAACCTGTTTTTTATATTTTAGATGAAGTTAAAAAAAAGTTTTTGCGATCACTATTAATTAGTATAGCGTTTTAATTAATTAGCAGATGTAAACTCTAATTTTAGTCCAACTCAAATGTAACGAACACTTGAATTTCTTGTTTACATTTTTTTGAAGTTCATTGACTTTAAAGCATTATACTGAGAATTTTTCGATAGGTTAACAAATCTGAATGGCTATGCGGTGTCGCTTGAGAAAATGAGGAATGGCCCTCTTAATGCAAATGGGGGGCTCAATTGCGCATCGACAATTTTGATGTAAATTTTGTGCAACGATTACTTCAATTTTCTGTTTATGTCTTGTTGGAATTCATTGCGCAATCATATTATGAAAATAACGAATTTGAACATATAAGTTCCATTTATTTTACTCCTCAATACTCACTTGAAAGCTAAACTAGTAAATAGAAACTTATTGGTGGATTGCAATCGACTTCTTGGGCTAAAAGCTACACAGTGTTAATATTTTTGGAATGATGTTTGTCAACATCAGATTAAGCACCCGTCTTATCAGTTTAATTTGAAGTCGATTAAAATTTAATAGTTATAATTAAAATTAATTTCTCAATTATTAAATTTCTTGACATTCTAAAAAAAGAAGTGTCTTTCTTAATTCATTAATGTCTTAAACCTAAAATGATGCGTTTCCATTTGATTGTCTAATTTTCAAATTTCGAACACAAATTGGCGGCGCTATTATGATTTCTACTTAATATGGCTTTCTGTCAATTAAGAATGGGGAAATAAATTGGGTAAAAAAGATATTTGGAATACTAAGGTTTCGAAATTTTGGATACGAGACCCAAAGTGTGTCAGTGGTATTCTTGCCATATTGCGGTACCAAAATCGGTTATCGCCCCGTTGACCAAAAATTTAATTACAAAATGCTTCGACAATATAAAAACGGTTGTATGTAAAATCGTGTTCGTTAGGCTGTGACCACTTACAAATTATACTAACACACTATAAATAAGAAGGCGGAAGATCTCTTAAAGATAAAATTAAATTCTTCTCATTAAATTCTTCCGATTCTTGTAATTTCTGAAAACCCCTAAAATTCTTCAAATTTTTCAAAATAATAGAAGAATTTCAGGGACTTAGAGACTTTAGTATTTCGAATTCTTAAAATTCGTAAACGTGGCAAATTCTTCAAAATAATTAAATTCCCAAAACAATTTAAATTCCTCACATAATTCAAAATTATCAAGCTAAAATTTTTTATTTTTTTTTGGAAAATTCTAATTTCTAAAATGGGTTTTCCTCTTCTTTATTTATTAAATTTGTCAAAATGCAAAAATTCATCATAATCGATAAATTGTTTAAATTATTAAAAATCATTAAATTCCAAAAAGACTAAATATCTCAAATTTTTCAAATTTCTAATCTCCCTTAAATTCCTTGAAAATATATCAAGTTGGTCAAGTTGGTCAAATTTTTAAATTTCTTGTATCCTTAAAAAAAAAATCAAATTCTGTCATATCTTTAGGCTCCTAAAATGTATCAGCTTGAAGCATCTTTATTCGTAAAATTCTTTAAAATTTTTTATTTTCTAAAATTAAGAAAATTCGTTGAACTCTTTATTTATCATTAAGTACAATTAATATACTTAACAAATAGCTCACTCAAAATTTGGTAACTCTACATTAAATTATTCTTTAAAATCCTCAAATTCTTCAAATTTTTAAAATTCGAAAAATTAAAGTTTCCCAAATTCAGATACCTAAAGATTCTCAAATTGTTTACCAAAATACGTTCAAACTTTTGAATTATTCTGGTGTATTCCAGATTGATAAATATTTAAGAAGAGGAGAAATTGTTAAGAGTTTGCAATTCTGGTGATGGTAAAGTTCAGTGCGGTTGGATCTAATTATTATAGAACGGTAGAAGCCATTGAATCTCTCATGAGTCGCAGTTGGTTGGACATTTTATTTCGAAAATACGGTATATATACGGTGAAAAGGTTTCCTAACGTATTTCCTGGTTCGGAAGGAACCATTAGACATTTTAGTGGAGAAATTTGTCTGAAGGCTGGTGCGACACCAATTTTTCTTAAACGTTAAACGATTCTCTTTCACATAAAAGATGCTTTTTCTGATGAAATACTTTGCGTGGAGGAGGTATAAATTCCAGTTCGATTTAGCGAATGGGCATCCCATATTGTAGTTGTACCAAAGCCAGATAAATCCATTAAACTTTGTTTTGATTGTAAGATTAAAATTAATAGGATAATTGAAACCGAACACTAACTGCAACCTAGGATATACGACACATTAGCAAGTTTGTCGAAATCAACGAGCGGGGCGTTGGTATGCCCAATAGTTCATAACAGGAAACTCAAGGAAATATTTAACAACAAACACACACACCCCGGGATGTGTGTTGTGTTTTCCAGTCCAATATGTGACGGCCCTGTGACAGCGAAATCATGATCAAAGACCATGATAATTCCAGGATCTACCTGATTGTGGGAGGCGCAATTCCCCTTACCCTTAGTATCATCTCTATCGTAGAGCGATTTCTTTTTCAACATTCGCTTTATAATTTTTTGTGACAGGTACAGCTTGATATGGAAATTGGTTCCGATGAAGCGAATTTCCTGAAAGGGTTTCACTTCTTATTTGGTGTTCCAAAACTTTTTTCCATATCGTATCAGAAACGATGTGAGCCTAATTGAGCGATATAATTTGGGCTGGGTGTCTGGAAGGCGTCTCATTTAAATGGTATAAAGACCACATTTACTCTTCTCCAAAGTTTTCCATTGTAGTTCAAGGAATATGGAAGAGAAAATCCTTCCACATAGACTCCAGATCATTGTGTGGTACGTAAACTATTTTACATGTATCATCGTTAGAGTCTTCGTGAAATACTGTCGCTATTGAGCAGGGAAATTAGCCCTTCCCTAACTGTACCCTGACTATTTCTTTCCGGTTCCAGTGAAACTATCATCTGCCGTCTGAAACTGTCCTACACCGTTGAAATGATCCCTAGAGAACACTTTCTGGAGACGCGCTGTGGAAACCAATTCATTGATTGAAGCTGTCTAATCCTCATAAATTTCGTACTTTATATAAAGGCGTGGGTTTGTCTTCCTCGCTGGCTGGTTCCCCAGCTTGTTTTTTTTTTGGTGGATGGCTGAGTTGTATCCTCAATCTTCTGTCCATTGCCCTTCTAGGTGCACCCACCGACGCCCTCTTCGTCTTCTCATTACCCGAGTTTGTTACCGAGACACTGTCTTTCTCTCTAAACTTCTTTTGGGCTGATGGCGTATTTTCCCCAGGGCAATTCCTCTTGGCCGCATGAACCTCTGGAGGAGCACTCGCCTACTTTAGTGGCTCAATGCCAAACGTTTTGTCTTATGAACCCTTTTGATCGCTTCTTAGCCGCTCCACATAACCTTGCGTGAGGATCCTTTAAAGATTTCAAAGTAGCATCTCAAAGAGTTCCCCTCACTCGAGAGGGATACTATTTCATTTAACGAGATGTCTAATTTAAGCCGTTGTGCTCCTCACACAACCGTGTAGGTAGGTAGTGACTAGTCAACTGTATCCCCTCCCCGCCTCAATAGTCATCTTAACCACCATTCGCCTCATCAAATGTTCGATATTTGTATCAAGGTCATAAAACCAAGGTTTAGCAGAAGCGTTTTTAGCCTGTGAAGCGTTTCCCTCCCCGTCTAATTATTTATTTACATTAAACGATAAATTCATTTGAGTCATATTGTGCAGCATATCTAAACTATTCTTGATACCAGAGTCCTCCGATCTATAAAAATAATGTGTTGCGGTTGCGCTCATTCTGATACGGTAGAACCATTTTGTTGTGTATGCTGGACCTTTCGTAATTGTACAGGTAACTCTAGCTGTTACCACAGATAAGTATAGACAGATGGCGATCTTGTATGGGCCATATTTACATTCTAAATTTTCAATACCAAATTCCAATCCAATCCTTTTAGAGCAGGACGTACATTTCTGTCTCTTTTTATCTTTTTTTACGTATGGCTATTTTGATTATATCAAAGCAAACATAAACCAACTTCAAACAAAATTGTATTTTATAATATATACGTCCTGCTCTAAAAGGATTAGATTAGAATTTGGTATTGAAATTTAGAATGTAAATATGGCCCATACAAGATCGCCATCTGTCTATTCTTATCTGTGCTGTTACTGTAAAATTGAATGCCGAAAGTGTTCGAATGATATGGCGCTTAACTTGATTTTTCTAAATAGGCTAGGCACTGGACTTGGATTATAATGTGCGATCGGCACGTTATGATAATTAAACGGGATGTTGTGTTGAATTCATCATTGCCAATCAAATTCGCCATCTCCCGACTAACCCTAGTTGTCATAATCGGCTTTACCCGCAATTTAAATTTCTGAACAAGGTGTATTCACATTTGAAAACGATAACGGCAACTTGTTGTTTTGTAACAACGGATACTGCAATGGTTTCCTCCATCAACGAAAACGGTGGAAATATTACACTGATTGATGTATGGCTGAAAATGTTCGCTTTCATGAATTCGACTAATATATCTCACTTCTGATTCTGTATGACCTCATTGTCACGGATGAATCTTAAAAAAAATTTAAACACTTTGCACTTTTACAAAACAAATTTACTAATGTACGTTTGTACTTTTCAATAAACAGCAACCGAATGTCAAGCTTTGTTATTTCTTCATATCACAATGTTGCCCTCTCTTCATCTGAGAATATACACCAGAATACCTCATACTATACGACGTGCCATCTATTGGCGTACCCATACATCATAGGTAAACTTAAATTAATTTCTTACATAAATATAACCCTATAACATAAACCCCTAGACTATTTATTGTGTAAGATGACACCAAATTTTCGCTCGCTGCTTAGCGCAATGGTTATGTCCAATCTTGCTGTTTTTCTGATGTGCCAGCCAATTGTTACAAGTAGGAACTTACCTCTTTGCAAATTGGCCATAAGTACCATAACTAAATCATGCAATCGATTTTTCCGAACTGAACCATTTTGAAATTGAATAAGGCAATTAAACAAAATCAATCGAGTTTTATAAGTATCAAGTTTATTTATTTATTTTTGTACAGGTTAATCGAAGGTGGTGCCATCTGGTTTCAAAAATAAAATTTCCAATAAGGTCGGATGAGGAGGCTCTTGGAACTTAACAGCATTTGGTGGAGCATTTACGATTACATCGGTTCCAGGTTTGCGACACCAATAGTTTATTGTCGTGTCGTAATCCCAATAAATTCTATAAAAATATGTAGGGCGAACAAGAATTGATGCACCGAATCCCAAGTCGATAGAATCGTGACGTGTATCACCTGGTCCATGATATAATATGAAGTTTTTCGGTTGGTCGCCAGATCGTCCTTTCCCTCCAAAAACCAATCCACCTAGAATCATCTCAGAAGAAACGGAAAACTTGATAAAACCACGTTTACAATTTGGATAGGTCTTTACTTCATACGGCCATATAATGTTCAATCTTGGAACCAAATTCCATAACCCTTCATCATACTCAGCTCCGTAAATTTTGTTGGTGGCAATATGCATAATATCACTTTTTGTTAAAAAATCAGGATATTTTATTTGAATACCTTTCAGCTCCTCGTTGGACATCGTCGGAAACCGGATTAATTTAACCAAATGGTCAAATTTGATGCGACACTCAGAAAATTGTATTTCGTTTTGCTTGCAATGATGCTTCATCCAACGGACCAACGCATCAATAATATATGATTCGGTAATGCCTTCACTGATTTGGTCAACTTTTAATATTTCTTCTAATACATCTGGATGGATCGATAAAAACTCATCTGATTGCAAAATTTTGTCAAAAATACATTCTGATCCGAGCTTCAAAGTTTTCAAAGCAATTTGGTAGGGTTCCAATACACAAACACCAAGCATTTTCATTTTGGAACAATTATTCGTCAACAAATGATTAACTAAACTATTCACATTGTACTCCTTTGCCAATTTCATTAAATGAAACCAATCGGCGTCACTGATATCTATTTGGTCGGTGTATATAAAACGAATAAGCTGATAAAACACATCGTATCCGTAATCAGTTATTGGAATAAGTTTTCTTTCACCTAAGGTGTGTTCCAACTGTTGTTGAAATATACTGCTGCGCACCATTAAAAGCAGAGAGTGCGCGAAAATCTGTTTTCCTTCGATTATAAACGTAATATCTGACAAATACTGTGAGTTGAAAAGTTTTGCCGGAATTCGATCCATTTTGTAAAGCCCTCCATTTAGTTTATTTTCCATTTTCTTTTTTCTTACACTGCGCACACTTTAAGTCACTTTAATATAGTTTGAAGACATAACGTGTACTGAATTTTTTTATTTTAAAATTTCTAATTTACGTTATCTTATCTTTAAAAAATAAAAATTGAAACTCAATTTACTGGGGTTATAATGTTGTGTATATTAAAATGGTCAAAATTTTTCTCAGCAATTTTTATGTATACATCGTTATAGTTCGTCTTATCTTTGTAAAATCGCTCAATCAATTCGAATGCTCGGATAATTTTATTTTAAAGAAATTATATATTTGTATGTGTTGAGAATGGAAGCGTTTGAAAAAGGGGCGCCGCAAGCCAAAAGCAAACCCTACGATTGCTTGTACACAATAAACAAAATTAACAATGGAAACACATTGTTTGAGCTATGTATATTGAGATTTTCATTAACGTATCGCTCGAAAATCAAGATATAAATTTGAAGTTGACGTCTTTCATTAACAAACAATAAAACACGAAAATTAGTTACAACCATAGGTTTTCATGCAACTCACAAAACCAGACACAGTAGAATCGTACGAGGACCATAACGAGTTATTAAAACAGATATGTAAGGCGGTTTAATACTGTAACATTCAAATGTGCAGACCAAAAAGTTTTCCCACGAAAAATTTGCCAAATTCCACCGCTGATCAACTGAAAAAAAACACAATCTTGCGTTGGATCCCACGTAATTTAACAAACGCTCAAAAAAAGACTCGTGTAAATTGGTACCATTATGGTGAAACGTAGAACGGTCCATTCTGAATGGTACAAAATCATTTGTTTGGCAGAAGTCTTCGGCGAAATACGGAAAACCAACCGCCGCCGACGTATCATTTGGCACAAACAATTGAATATTTGATCGGCCAAAATATCGAATTAATGGGTCATCCACTTTATATAGCCCTGATTTGTCACCCGAAGACTTCTTTTTATTCTCGCAAATCAAAAATAAATTGCGAGTCTGGCACCTGAAGAAGCGGTTGATGTTTTGAAAATGCATCTTTTGGAGGTACCTCAATCAAAGTGGAAAAAGAGATTTGAAAATTGGTTGAAACGCATGCAAATGTGTATTGATCTGCAAGGAGAATATTTTGAAAAATAATAAAGCCATTTTTGATAATTAAATATTTGGTTTTGTTCTCTAATCCCGAAATAGTATAAAAGGCAACCCTCGTACCTAACCGTCCTCGTATAACTAAAATTATAATTTGTATGAATTTGTATTGCCGCAGTCCCAAACTTATATTAAACGTCTTACGTTTGGCATTCTTCTTACGTCCGCTTTGAGACAAACGATAGAATCCAACCTTCAACTTGTCGGATCGCTTGCTAAAATCCCTCTCGTATTATCATCCTAACCCTAACATTCATAATTATTCTTTACATACACTAAATTATCGTTACACTGCACTACACGTAACACATAGATGAACTAAAAATACAATTACACAAAACAGAGAAATGCGATATGTAGCATTTTGAATTTAAATTCAACAAGTTTTAAATTACATTCAATAATTTTCAAACCAATTTATATTTCAAATAAAATAAAATTTTATCATAACAAATTAAAGTTTTTTCAAATCAAATTCAATATTAATTAAATAAAATAATTTTTAATTCAATTTAATTATTTATTATTTCAAATTCAACAACGGCATACCAAAATGATTTTTAGATGAAATTCCGGTATATGGGTAACTAGAAAAGAACTTTAATATTTCTTAACCGATTAAAATGGAATTTGGCTGGTGCGACGGAAATGGAAATCTAAAACGCTTTTAGGTGAAATTGAGGAATAGGTACTGCCAATAAAGATGAAACTTGGATTTTTCATAATCGATTATTTTTAAATTCGACATGTACAATAAAAACGGGATTCTAAAATGAATTTTGGTAGTTCCTGGAATATGGCCAATGTAAATTGAATTTTAACCGATTATTAGAAATTTCACCTTGTACGACGAAAATGGAATTCTACTAGGATTTTTAGGTGATGGTTTTAATGAAATTAGACTTGAAACTCCAGAACTACATCTAGAAATCATTTAATAAACTTACGTTCATTACACATACCGAGTTTCAAGATAATCGCTTAAGAAATAGCCAAGTTCAATCCTAATTGGACATACTCTAGAACTTTTTACAGAAATCATTATAGAATATCATTTCAGTGGTACAAGCCGAATTTGATCATAATAACTTCATCTAAAAATCAAATCAGAAACCAATTATAGCGCAACTCGAATTTTATTATTATCAGTTGAAAAATAGCCAAGTTATAACCTTATATATTTAAGAAATTTATCTAAACATCATAGTACAATCCCATTTTCACCGCACAAACTGAAAATCAGTTAAGAAATAGCCAAGTTTCGTACTAATTGGTCATATTCTAGAACTTAATAGAAAATTCATCTTAGAATCCCATTTCAGTAAAACAAGTCGAATTTCATCATGATCGGTTAAAAAATGCCGAATTTCATCACAATTGGTTAAAAAATGGCAAAGTTCCATCCTTATTGGCCATATTAAAGAACATCATCTAAAAATTATATTAGCATCCTACTTCCTTCGTACAAGTTGAATTTTTCAATAATCGGTTAACCAATGTCCTTATTAGATATAAAAACCGTGATATAATCCAATTTTCATCGTACATGTCGAATTTCAAAATAATTGGTTACGAAACAATCAAATTCCATCCTTCAGCGAAACAATAAATTTCATTTATTCTAAGCACAAATAAAGTTATGAGTTTTTAACAATGTAAAGCGAAACAAAAAGTGCAAAAATATATTGAATATTCAATAAACGAAGAAACGAACAATCCAAAAAACAAAGTTTCCAGTTAGTGCATTCACGAAAAAATAAAAAATAAATTCTAGTGAAGCAATACATCATGTTTTCCGAAAGAGGGCAGATCGAGCGAAAGTAGTATAATGGTAAGTACATTTGCCGCTAAGTGTCACTACTAAAGTAAAACGATAGTACTCCACGTTTTCCAAAAGATGGCAGCACTAATCGACATCACCACTACGTATCATACTTTTCTTTTTCAAATTTTACTACGATTATTAATAATTTAAAACACTTACATTTAAAGTTGGCAGCATTATTATAAGAAAAATTATCAGTAGTAGTGACATTTTGCTTCAACACTACTTTATAATACATTAGTAGTGACAACTAGTGGCATCATCTGTAAGGTCATGTTTTCTAGCACCGTTGGCGAAAGTAGTATTTTCTTGACAGTTTGACATGATCTATAGGTTCATCATCTCTAGTTATGTTAGATGGATTGTAAGAACAAGTGTATGTTCAATCATATCGATGGCTTAATGAATATCGGCCCTAACCCACATTTTTTTCAAAAATGACATTTTGATACCAAAATGTAGAATGCAGCACGTCGCGTCTCTCTGTGCGACTGGTTTAACCTAAAACCCAATAAAACACGTTCCACATTCAATTTTGTTCGGCCCTAAAGCGTGTGGTATTATCTGACAAAAATCTCGTTTTTTGCATTTCTTGAAAAATTTTAGAAATGTGAGTTAGGGCCGATATTCATTAAGCCATCGATATTATAAAATATATAATAAATATAATTGGAAGTTCTAAAATAATAATAAAGTGTGTTATTACATTACAACGAGCCACAACAACACATGGCGCAGTTGATATACACAAAATAAATAAAAAATTGACACACCGGCGAAAATCACCGCGTGAAAAAAAAAATAAGTAAATAAGTAAGGTTAAAGTAACCTAGTAAAGTTCATAAAAATTGAAAATAATAAAATATTAAAATGGATGGCTTAAATAAACCGTCTCCTTTGGTAATAAAAGGTAATCTAGCCAATAATTGGAAGAGATTTAAAGCGGATTTTGAAGTGTTTTTGGTTGCTAGTGGTAAAGAGACAGCAAAAGAAAAAGTTAAAGTGGCGATATTCAAAAATTTAATTGGGTGTGAAGCCGCCGACATATTAGAATCGCTGGATATAAAAAAGGAAGCTGAAATTACGTTGGAGAATTGCATCGAAGAATTAAATAAGTATTGTGAACCTAAAGTGAACATATTGTATGAGCGATACAATTTTTACAATCGAAACCAAAAAACATACGAGCCATTCGATGATTTTTACAAAGATTTGTGTGTAATGGCGGAGCAATGCAATTTCAAAACGGAAAAGGACGTATTAATTCGGGATCGACTGGTGTTTGGTATGAAAGAAACTAACCTCAAAGAAAAATTTATAAAAGAGAGAAACCCTTCGCTGTAAGATGTGGTAGACAGATGCAGATTAGAGGAAAGAACACGCAAACAGGCGGAAGAAATTTTGAAGCAAGCCGATATAGCCAAAATAAAAGGTATGGTTGGGAATAAATTTTTAAGAAAGAATGAAAATGTTAAATAGGGTGACAATAATTTCAATTCTAATTTTAAACCAAATGTTAATTATAATAGGCATTTTCAAAATAAACATAATTCAAAAGCTAGGTTTGCACAATCAAAATTTATTTGTCAAAAGTGTGGTGGAAGCCTTGATCGTGGAAAGTGTCCCGCATACAACGCAGTCTGTGCTAAGTGCAATGCAAAACATCATTTTGCAAGATGCTGCCGAGCGAAACATGTTAATATCGTAAAACTCGATTGTGAAAACCTAGAAAATGATCATTATAGGGTGGTTCGAAAAATTGTTCATAAATAATGTTGAATTTAATTTTAAGGTAGATACTGGCTCTGAGGTAAATGTAATACCTTTTAACATGTTAAATAGATTGAATATTGATTATGAAATGGAATATGAGCGTTCGGGGGTTCGAAAATAATTCCTTGCGGCCTAGTCAAATTAAACGTGAGGTATCAAAATATAGAAGATGTTCAAAATTGTGTGATAGTAAATTCAGAGGTTACTCCAATAATTGAATTTGAATTAATTAAAAAGTTTAACGTCTTTAAAAATGTGAACGAAATTACAGAAGATAAGGATAAATTTATCAAAGATAATGAATCAAAATTCAACGGATTAGGCAGATTTCCAGAGCAATTAAGAATTGTCCTAAAAGAGAATGCAACTCCAGTTACCAGACCCCCGAGAAGAATTCCAATCGCTATTCGTGAGAAAGTAAAAGAAGCGTTGGATAATCTCAAAAAAAGCAATATACTAGAGATATTATCTGAACCAACCGAATGGATCAGTAACCTAGTCGTACATAGTTCAAAAACCAAATGGTAGTCTACAAATCTGCCTAAATCCTAAATTTTTGAATGAAGTAATTAGGAAGGACTACTACGAAATACCGAGACTAGAAGACTAAATTAGAAGTTCTAAATTAGCAGGGGTACAATTAATACAGTCCTTGACTTAAAATATGGATTCTACCAAGTAGAGCTTGACAACGAATGAAGAAAACTGTGTGCATTCAGTACGCCGTTTGGTAGCTATAGGTTTAAAAGGTTACCATTTGGTATAAATATAGCCCCAGAAACATTTCAGAGGCTTATAGACGACCTATTAGTAACTGGGCGAACAGAAGCTGAACACGATCGAAACTTAAAATTAGTGGTAGAACGAACCAAAAAATTAAATATCAAATTTAATCAAAATAAAGTGCAATATAGGGTGAAGCAGGTTACTTTTTTGGAGCATACTTTTAATAAAGATGGTATTAGTTGTGACCCAAATAGGATCAAGGCAATTATACAGATGAGGGTTCCCACGTCAAAAAAGGAATTACAACGATTCCTGGGAATGGTAAATTACCTGCGAAGTTTTATTCCTAATATGACAGAAATGACAGAACCAATACGTCAATTACTGAGAAAAAATGTAGAATTTTGCTGGCTAGAACAACATATACAGTGTGTCAAAAAACTGAAAGAAATCATTACAAATACACCGGTATTACAGACATTTGACATAAATAAAAAAGTTTGTATACAGACCGATGCTAGTCAAAATGGTGTAGGCTGTGTGTTGCTGCAAGACGGAAGACCAGTGGCGTTCGCGTCAAGAAGTTTGACTGACACCGAAAAACAGTACGCACAAATTGAGAAAGAGATGTTGGCGATTCTGTTCTCGTGCATAAAATTCCATCACTACATTTTTGGGCGACAAGTTGAAATACATTCAGACCACAAGCCACTCGTGAGCATTGTCACAAATGAATGCATAAGGTAAATTCTTCGCGACTTCAGCGAATGAAAATGAAATTATTGAAATACGAAATCAAGTTTATATATAAACCCGGGAAATTTGCATATTGCCGATCATTTATCGAGAAGCTATTTATCAGATAAACGTGCCGACAAATTCAAAGAATACGAGGATATCATTCATACAATAAACATGTCCAACCACAAGAAAGAATTATTTATACAAGAAACATCAAGGGATCAAATTTTATCGATTTTATTGAAAATATATAAAGAAGGCTGGCCAAATTCTAAAGATAAATTAAATGATCTGGTAAAACCATTTTGGAAATTTAAAGGAGAAATTTTTTGTGATGAGGGCTTAGTTTATCTAGGAGACAGAATAGTAGTTCCATTCAGATTAAGACAAGAAATGCTGCTAACACTTCATGCAGCTCATCAGGGAGTTACTAAAACTAAACAAAGAGCGAGGGAAATATTATATTGGCCGGGTTTGGACACGGATATTGAGAACTATATAAGCAAGTGCCTACCATTTGAAAAAGTAGCATGTGATATTATGCAAGTTGGAGCAAATGAGTACCTAGTAAAAAGATAGAATAAAGATAGAAAGAAACAAAAGAAGACGAAGAGAGTCAATAATATGGTAGTTATGTTAGATGGATTGTAAGAACAAATGTATGTTCAATCATATTATAAAATATATAATAAATATAATTGGAAGTTTTAAAATAATAATAAAGTGTGTTATTACATTACAACCAGCCACAACGACACATCGTGAGTTTTGAGTTCATAATTATACTCTCTAAAAATGTTACAAATGTGCATTTCATTCCGGAGTTTTTTGATGTCGGGTTACTACAGAGTTGTGTAATTTAGTTAATGAAGGAAAACAGCTCTGTAGCTCCTATTGCGAATTTGACAGAGACTCCAATCGATTTCAAAAACTGATCTACTATAATTACGGAAGAAGATCATATACAGAAATTTCAAAAATTAGACCTATATTGAACTTGACGGAGTTACCGATAGTTAAAAATATGTTATCTCGCTGGACACAAAATTTCAGGCATACCAAGATTATTTTTTCTTTTGTCATTCTTCGTTTTAGGTTTTGCTATTTCTGACATTTCTAAAAAAAAGCGAGATAACATATTTTTAACTCGGTTTTTAACTCCGTCAAGTTGCCATTTTCTTGACGAGCTCAATGGACAAATCTGGTGAACCAAGCTTTAATGTCACAGACGGGGGATTTTTTTCTCATTTTATACTGAACCGGAATGCAAAATATTCTAAGGAATCTATATACTGCATTTGCTAAATTAAATGGTTTGTAATGGTATAGTTTTAAACAATGTGTAAATTAATTGAATAATTCTTTGTTTTTGCTTGAATTTGTAATTTTTTACAAAAGATAAGTCAGTTATCAATTATTAGTACAAGAAATGTAGGAACCATGTAAAAATATTAATACGTACATGTACATATCGATGGCATTTCGTAAATAGGACGAAAGTCACCGGCAACTTAAACCCTATTTACAAAATGCCATCGATATATATATACAAACGTACATATGTATATTTGAATGTATGTTTGTACTAAAATAATGTGATTTTTTTTTGCCAATGCGCCTTTCCGTTAAATATTTACTTTCTCCGACAATATTTTTCATTAATAAAGAAAAGTGAAGATATTCCCGAGTTTTATTATTTTCGAAGAATCGTGATGGCTCAACGGCCCGGGCTGCCGGTACTATGAGCCGTCACTGCCTCTTTGCGAATTACCAATGCTACCATAAGTGTTACAAATATATCATGCAAAAGATTTTTTCCAACATAGTTCAATTCAATAAAATCAAAAAAATGTTTTAAGTATCAAGTTTATTTATTTATTTTTGTACAAGTTCATCGAAGGTGGTGCCATCTGGTTTCAAAAATAAGATTTCGAACATATTCGGATGCGCACTTTTGACAATAACTGAATTTGATGGAGCATTTACGATTAGATCGGTTTCAGGTTTACGAATCAAGTAAGTTTTTGCCGTTTCACAAGACCAACTAATTTTATACATAAATCCAGGCTGAACGCTAATTAATGCACCAATTCCCAATTTAATAGGGTCGGAATATGAACCAGTATAAAATGGTCTATAACAAAATGTGATGTTTATCGGTTGGTTATCACGTTGTTTTCTCGCTCCAAAAACAAATCCACCCAGGAGCATGTCAGAAGGAACGTAAAATATGGTTTCACCACGAGGAATATTTTGATAAGTCATAAGTGCATATGGCCATATAAAAGTGATTCTTGATACAGAATTCCACGCCCCTTCATCGCACTTAGCTCCGTAAATTTTTTGGCCGGCAATATTCAGAAAATCACTTTGTGTTAATAAATCAGGATATTTTGTTTTAATATTCTGCAGTTCCTCGTTGGACATCGTTGGAAACCGGATTAATCTAACCAAATGATCAAATTTTATGCGACACTCAGAAAATTGTATTTCGGTTTGTTTACAATGATGATTCATCCAAAGGACCAACGCATCCATAATAAACGATTCGGTAATGCCTTTACTGATTCGGTCAACTTTTAATATTTCTTCTAATACATCCGGATGAACCGATAAAAATTCATCTGATCGCAAAATTGTGTCGATGATATTTGCTGATCCGAGCTTTAAAGTTTGCAAAACAATTTTGTAGGTTTCCAATACACAAACATTAAACATTTTCATATCGGAACACTTGTAATTCGTCAAATGATCAATTAATCTAATCACATTGTACTTCTTTGCCAATTTCATTAAATAAAACCAATCGACGTTACTGATATCCATTTGGTCGGTGTATAAAAAACGAATAAACTGATAAAACGCGTTGTATCCGTAATCAGTTATTGGAATAAGTTTACTTTCACCTAACGTTTGTTCCAGCTGCTGTTGAAAAACACTGCTGCGCACCATTAAAAGCAAAGCGTGCGCGTAAATCGGTTTATCTTCGATGATAAACGTAACATCTGACAAATATTGCGAATTGAACAGTTTTGCCGGAATTTGGTCCATTTTAAATGACTCTGCATTGATTTTGTTTTCCATTTTGTTTTTTTTTTCTTACACAATACAAACTTATTTCACTTTTTTATTGTTTGACGAGATAACATGTATACTGAATTACTTTATTTTAAACTTTCTAATTTACGTTATCTTATCTGTTAAAGACGTTCATCTAAAAAAAATAAACAAAACGAACTAAACTATTTCGAAATTTGATAAATTATACTTAGTATTTGTTAATTCTTACGAAAAATGTAAATTGTCCACGAAATCATGCAATATCGCTATGTTGTTTACAAATATTGAATTTTTTTTTGACAATAGCAAATACATATACATATATATATAATATACTCTTGTTTGTAAATTTTGCACTTTAACTCCGTGGTATTAGATTTTTTGTTTGTTTGATTAACTTCGCGTCTTAAAAAAACAGAATACGCGCGAGATAGTATGATGCAAAAAATTAATTAAAATATTAAGTTAAACAAATTCGCACTAAATTTGTAGATTGCGCAAATATTGAATGCAACACAGGCGAATTGCGAATGCAAGTAAACAATTTTTATACATTAAGAAACTACTCACACCAAACGCGAACTGCAAGTTGCGAATAAATTCCAAACACGAATTCGCAAATTTGATTCACACTAAACGCGAGCGAATTTATATGTAAATATTTGTAATAATATGGTAATTTTTTCCAAAACCTGTTTTTTTATATTGTTCATTTTAACAAAGCTTAAAATACATAGTTCAATATAAATAATATTATTTTAATCTTTAAAAATCATTTTGATCGTATTTGAAATGATTTATAAAAAAATATTCGTACGAATGTCAATTCTCGTACGAATAAAAATTATGTAGAATACGAGTGGAACGTAATTTTATTTTTTAGCGAATGCGCGAATATTTCATCTTTGTACGAATTCAGTAATTTTTCTTATTGCAAAAAATTTTTAGGGCTCAATTTATTTTATTTTTAATCAAGAAATCGTAATTATATTATAAATCGAAAAATCCATTGTGTTTAAGTGTATTTTATGTCAAAATTTTCTGAAAAATGGTTACTTGCAATTCGCTACTCGCGCTCGGTGTAAACAATCCCCTATGATAAAAAAAACACTTATATCCAAAATGTTTGTATATTTATAAGATAAGTACGATGTTTCCAATCAAATTAAATTTAATTAGGCCCGAAAATTATTTCACAATTAGAGAAAAACGAAATTCGCGTGAAAAATGACAACATTTACACGAATTTCATTTTTCTCTAATTTTGAAATTTTTTTTGGGCCTAATTAAATTTAATTTGATTGGCAACAATATAGTAATCTTATTTAATGCACAAACATTTTGGGTTTATCTGTTATTTATGTCATAATTTTATAAAAATTATTTATTCGAATTCGCTGTTTTTTTTTTTTCAACATGGCTACAGAGTGAAAACGTTATGTTGATGCTGAGCAGAAATAAATTAAAATTTAAATAAATAATAGTATGATAAATATATGTTTGATTACCAAATTATTTAAACAAGTGAAATAGTTATTGAAGCAGATTTCAGAATTGAGACAGTGGCTAACTTAATTTAATTATAATAACTTAAAATCGTGGGTGATTATTTGTGACGCCATAAGCAAAAACCGCCTATATATCGAGTTTTGTGTACACACTATATTTCATGCAATATCTATGTTAAGTTGATTATTGCAAATTGAGTTATTCTAACAAAAAATTTCATATTATAATTCTAAGTAAATTTGTGGATACCAATAAATGTCGTGATAATCCTAACTGTGAATTTAAACCAACCGTGTACTAGAATGAAATTTTGTTGTGCTAAGTGCTAATTTAATTATATCTAAATGGCTTTACTGATTACCCACAGTTCTGCAAAATTATCCGAGATATTTCAAACAGAAAACACTACAATGGAAGACATTCTTGCTGTCAATAAAGCCATTTTAGACAAAATTATGCTTTGGAAACCTTATTTTCTAAAAAATTTCACACGCTGAATGATACCGTTTGCTCACTTGATAAAGAATTATCGGGTGTTTAAAAAAATGTCGACTAATTGGATGTAAAATTTGAAACGTGTAATTCTCAAATCCAGTTATTAGAAAACGAAGTAGCAGTTTTGAAGCAACAACAGCTTCAAAATGATATTGTCATAAGTGGATTTCCATCTTAGGATTACAAAGTTGATGATGTGATTGACAAATTCAACCAGTTACTTCATGACGATAGCAATAATATCGTCAAATCGTACAAAAAACAAAAAATCGCCGAAATCGATCGAGTGATTTTTTAAACCTTTTGTAATTTTGCGAAATATTTAACAAGTGTTTTTAAAAAATTTTAAAAATGTGTGAATTAATATTTCGATTGAATACGGGAAATAAAACTTTTATGCACATCATATAGCGAATTTTGTTGACCAAAATTGAATCCAAACTATTTTGGGTTTATTTATTTCCCAAGAAAATAGCCAATTTGATTTAATTGGCAAAAGCCAACTTTTCGAAATAAAATATAAATTTAATATGTAATATGACCTGGTGGCGGGTATCATAACCAAAAATTAGAATTGGGTTTTGTCATGTGAAACCACCTTTAAAACATAAAACATACTCTTTTAAAATACAATGACAGTTGTCATAAAGTTAGGTTAGAGTTCGTCTTTTCCTGTACCGACACGTACAACACGTTATTACATTATACAATAAAATATAAGCATCAAGAATCCACGTTTATTATTTTAATCATGTTTAGAAACACTAAACATAACATACTGGCGACGAGGATATTAACAATCTTAATTACGATTAATTATTTCCATAAACAAGATGGATCCAAATCAATTTGTGGAATTGATCAGCCGCAACAACGAAACGCTCATGAATACAATTAGACAAGCAATACGGGCACAAACTCGAGATGCACAGCCTCCACAACCAACTCCGCAAAATCTTGATGAAAAGGAAGTACGTGAAATTAAAAAAAAATTCAAATGCGAGCAATACATCGCATCTCCAACATCATCGGCCGAAAATTTTGTGGATACCTTCAAAGCGCAATGTCGCATGAGGGGACTCAATAGTTCAAACACAGAACTATACGTAAACGCAAAACGCGATTTATTTCTCTGTTGTTTGGCACCGGACACTCACCACGAACTTAAAGTGTCTTTTACGGATGCCACCACACCATTCGAACAAAACACATATAAAACCATAATTGATCGATTCATACATTTGTATACACACAAAACGACTCGATTTAAGGCGTTATCACAGTTTTAGAATTGTATACGGAAGGAGACACAATCCTTTCAACAGTACGCAAACGAATTACGAGCAATTAGTCGCGACTGTGATTTTGAAAATCTCGATCGTCAATTACGCGATCGTTTCGCAACTGATATTCGTCATCAACATGCCGAAATTGAATTACGACAACGCTGGCGAGATTTAAAAACAACACGTATTATCAGAAACGCTGATAAGGAAGAAACAGAGGCCATGGGTGAAGTTACTTTTAAAGAAGTTTTCGAAGTGGTTCAGTCGACGTATTAAAACACAATACTACAAACAGTGAACAACAAAGTTCAACAAAAGTCAACATCGAAACGTGGTAACACACACACTCAACAACCACGCAAGTTATATGCAAACCAATGCAAACGTTGCGGGTACGAGAAACACTCGAATGGCAATTCATGTCCAGCAACAAACACGACATGCAATTCATGTAGGCGAATTGGACACTACGCTTCATGCTGCATCAAAACAGGCAGAGCACAAATTTGTCAACAAGAAAGAAACAGCATGACAACACACACCAAAGGAAATTCACGTAACAAGTCGAGCAACATTCACAAAATGTCCACGACATCCACATCTTACGATAACAATAGTGATGATTCCAGTGTTTTTATTTACACCATCAACCACCTGAATAAAACAAGTAAACGTATTGACATACACGTCAATGGAATCAAAGCTACATTTGATTACGACTCTGGGGCCTCACATTCCATCATTGACGAGCAATTTTGGAAACAAATAGGTAAACCAACATTAGTACAAGCTCCTAAGCTTATGGCATACGGCAGTCATAAACTACAAACATTAGGTCAAGCAGAGATACACGTAACCTACAACAATAACACACTTAAATTACCGGTAATTGTTATGAAACAGGCAAAACTATTTTTGTTTGGGTTACCATGGTGTGAAGCATTCAACATGCCATTCCCTACACACGTTTATTCAGTTACAAAATCTGAAACACATACAACGACAGATGTATCACAAACACACACAGCGCTATCAAATATGCTTGTTAATTATACGTTATAGTTATTCAGTGATACCATGGGTCGCATCAAAGACTACAAAGTAAAAATACATTTGAAACACGGTGCACAACCGAAACGCTTCGATCCTCGATATGTTAAATTCGGTATACAAAATAATGTCGAAAAGGAAATCAAAATGTTAGTCATCAAAGGCGTTTTAACACCAGTTGATCCAAACGAAACACCTGTCGAATGGGCTACACCAACTGTAAACGTGCCGAAACGCAACGGCGACATACGAATTTGCGGTGATTTTAGCGTTACAATAAATCCCTGCCTACTGCTGAAAAAACATCCAGTACCATTATTTGATAATTTACGACGCACACTTGCTGGTGCATGCTTACCTACAGTTCGAGGTGCATTCAGAGTCCCAACGTGTTTTTTTTTTTTTTTTTTTTTATCAGTTTTTTAATTGGGTGCAGAGCGGACTTATTAACGGTCCTAGCTCCTTGTAACTGTCAGAGCTTCTGCACCCAATGCGCGATCCTGCAAGTAAAGATTAATAGCTACCTTAAATTTATTCATGTTGTATTCCTTCGGAAATTTGAAATGTATTAGCGAATTCCACTTTTTTGATGTTCGGTATATAAATTCGCGCTTGATTTCTTCAGTTCGAGGTTTCGGGAGCTTCACCGTAAACCTATGTGCATTGGTTGTTCCTCTTGTTACTCTTGTTGTTGTAACGAATGGTGGTATTTTCTCCGATAGTTCTGCAGAACATTTACCATGTAAGCATCTGTAGACGACGCAGAGTTCTGCAACATCTCTGCGATGCTGTAAGCTGTCTAGTTCTTGAGTCAACACACATGGGATACTATAAATACAGTCGATTACCGTTTGGAATAGCAAACGCTCCAGCTATTTTCCAACGTTGCATGGAAAAATTATTATCGAATATTAATTCAGTTGCCATATATTTTGATGATATTGCTATCACAGGAAAAAACGACGCCGAACACATGCATAACTTGAAGGAAGTTCTCACACGACTACAAACAGCGGGTTTCCGAATCAAACGAGAAAAATGCACTTTCTTCCAAGATGAAATGGTATTTTTGGGTCATCATTTCAACAAAAACGGAATTTTCTCAACACAAGACAAACTGGATGCCATCATACCAACGCCAGTCCACCAACGAACATCAAAGAACTACGCTTTTTTATGGGTCTTGTTAATTTCTACGAACGTTTTATACCAAATTTGCACGGCGTGGCTGCTGATTTACATACACTCTCAGGACAAATCCAACGGTTTAAATGGACAAATCAAGAACAAGCAATTTTCAACGATATCAAACTCCAGCTTTTACACGCACAAATCTTACACCCATATTACGATAAGAAAGATTTGTATTTAACATGCGACGCATCCGACAAAGGAATCGGTGCAGTTCTTACTCACCGTATCGACAACGGAATTGACTTACCAATTGCTTTCGCTTCAAGAAAGTTATCAGGTGCACAATTACACTACGGCACAATTGACAAAGAAGCACTTGCAATTGTTTTTGTAGTGCAAAAGGTTTTTCACTGCTGGCAGATTTTTCACATTGGTCACGGATCACGAACCGTTGACTCACATATTTGGCAGAAATCGCAATCTACACAGTTGAAAAAATAACTTTAATTTTTAATACAAGCCTTGCATTACGACTTATGTAAAGCAAGTTGTATTAAATTGTAAAGTAATGATTGCATTAAAATGAATGTTAACGCAATTACGAAGATTTCTAAAGCAGCATTTGCATTAAAAGTTACTTATTAAACATTTTAAAATAATCTGCTCAAATTAAAAAATTATACCAACATAAAATTCGCTAAAACAAGCGGACTTTAATATATAATATATGAATTATAAATTCAAGCACGTGTTTTGCGTTATTAATATAAAATTCACTAACTCAAACCGACTTTAATTAGGTTACAGGTAAACTTTTCATTTCTTAAAATATAATTTATTACCTTGGGCGATCATAAAGTGATCTAGCCCGCCAAACTGCAAAACATTTGTATTCTCTGAGGTCTCGTCCCTCAAGGCGCCAAAAACTAAGACCAACACCAGAAAAAACACGTTACTAAGATTTTATTATCAGAAATAAAAAACAAAAAATGGTAGCTAAAGTTACACAACTTTTAATGCACAACTTGCTTTAAAATTTAATACTTCTAAAATATTTTATTAACGCAGTTTTTGATAAATTCTAATGCAGTTGCTTGACGGTTCTTTTACAATTTCCTTTATATTCTAATGGATTGTTGCATTAAAGTTTAATGTATTTGCTGTCAGACAAATTAATGCACTGTGCATTAAAACCTATTTTAATGCAAGGTTAGCATTATTTTGCGATGGAAGCTAGCACTGGACCTACATGTAATGCAATTTGCATTACATAACCCATTTTTTTTTAACTGTGTACCAAAACTAGTTAACAATCGGTTAATACGATGGGCATTGCTATTAAATTCGTATAGCTATGACGTGGAATACATTCCAGGAAAATTAAACATTTTCGCCGATTTTTTATCGCGAATGAACAGTAGAAGTCAGTCGAATCCAGTAAAGACACAGAAATTACTCGCGTTATTAATGCAGTAAAACAAGGTTGGCCACAACAAATGTGCCAACAATCACAATTTCAACCGTTTCTACAACGCAGAGACGAACTGTCCGTAGAGAACAACATTCTTATGTGGCAGGGAAGAATGGTATTACCTACATCATTACGTACAGCCGCACTACAACGTTTACACAGCGACACTTCAATACAGGGGATAACGTTTGGGTTCGAACAGACAACGACAAGAAATGGAAGCCTGGTACAATCAGTCAACAAAATAACAGATGGTCATACAATGTCTGTTTCCCCGATCAAACCACCAAACGGAGGCATTTACCAATATTTTTTTGGGTTAATAAGCGTATTTTGTTGACCAAAAATTTAATTCGAATTATTTTGGTTTTATTTTGTTCCCAAGAAAATGGCCAATTTGATTTATTTTTCAAAAGCCAACCTTTCGAAATAAAATATAAATTTAACATGTACCTATTATGACATCTGGCGGCTTCTATCGCTAAGAACGAAAACTAAAAAATGGGATAAGATTTAATCCCAAACAAAATTTGGGATTATTTAATCCCTCTCGGGGATTATTTAGTGCGTTTGCTGTTGTAAATGTATCAAGTAATTACGCTAACTGTTATTCTTGTGAGGGTTTATCCTATGCAATTGTTGTTGTAAATTGTTCAAGGAAATACGCTTGTAACATTTAAAACAAATACAATTAAATCAAATTTTTTGTTGAAATTACGGAAAAATTGACTCACTCTCTCCCGGCCCGACAAAGTATATGTCAATTAAAAAAAATAAAGTACTGGTCGAAAGGAAAAAATCTGCACCATACAATTATGCAAACTAAAAAAATTGAACCCCTCCCAGTTTTATATAAAAAAATACCAAAGTTACGTCATTTTAACAAGCCTATATATCTTCAAAAATAAAGGTTTCTTCAATCCTCCTTTAGGTGATAAAACCGGAACCTTTTTAAAAAAAAATTGAGCCTACTTTAGATTTTCAATTATTTATATCAGTGTTCGCAAATAGTTGGTTATTGGCGTGCCAATACAATTATTTCTTTAAAAAAAATTTGAAGTTATACTTCCTTAGGCGCGGTATGAAAAACTGATGAGAGTGAATTTTTGCGATGTAACAAAATTTAACAGAATGATTGCACTTTTATTTTATATGTACGTGCACAATAAACTTCGAAGTGTGAGATGGCTTAGCAAATGGCGCTGTTGGGAAATTAGTTCATATTGAACGTAATGGTGAAGGAGAAGTGAACGTTGTATGACTTGATTTACTAGACTCTCCAACGATTGGCCAAAAAATAAAGAAAAAAGTTGGTCGACATGTATGTAGCTGCTAATCAAATTAGTAACACTGCTGTACCGATAGGAAGAAGATCAGCAACTATTCCACTTAATAACAATAAAACGATAAATGTTAAGCGATCGAATCTACCTTTAGTTTGTGCTTGTACAACTACGATTCATAAATCTCAGGGAAGCACATAACCTGAAATCGTTTATAAATATGACAAAAAACATCAATTGCCAATAGTGTATGTTGCTTTGACGCGAGTGACTATAGTCTTCAAGGTTTATATATTACATCAATGACAAAACTTTCTATCATGATCGAAGAGTGTCCACAGCTATAACTATATAGTCTTCAAGATGAATTTCTTAGACTTTCGCTTAATCGCTTACAGGCTATCAGCAGAGATATGTTAGATTTTATTCGCTACAGAAAAGAATTGATAGTACAATATAGTTTTAATTGTCAAAGTCTTCGTGCTCACTCCATTGATTTTACTGATTCATTATGCAACAGTCGAATGTTTTACTTTTAAATGAAACTTGGTTACCCAATGAAGAGTCAATCAGTATCCCTAATTCAATTGTAGAATTCAGTATAAGCGATCAAACGTTTGAGCTGGAGGCGTTGCCATATATCAAAATGCAAACGACACTACCAACATCATTACTCCAAATATCGATATGACTGTGAGACAGTCTGAATTTACAAGATCCGCAGTGTCACCAGTTGGTGAGTTTTGTGTTGCGGATTGCAAAATGGAAGACGAAAAAAAATTGTTTTAATAGTAATTTACATAACTCCAGATTAAATAATGGACGATATTATTTATTTTTTGAAACGGTTAGTATGGCCATACATAACAGCTTTGGGAGAATTTCTTGGCAGAGGAGAAAATTAGTTACCAATGGTTGTAAGTAGATACTTCAACATCAATTTTTTCCGAGAAGATGCTGGTATTGACTTTCTCCAAAAACATGTGAATTTTACTATCAGCAATTTACTGATGCTGAATTTACGCGATACCTTGATGCCTTCAAAACAAAACCCTTCATATCTTATTTTAGTTATAATAATCCGAGGTAATTTAGGAATTAAATGTACATATTTGTTTCTATTTTTTTAAACTAATAATTGATCATTAATATAAAAATATATTTTATAGAAATATGTATTACATGTTTATGTATACTAATTTTTTAATTATTAAATGATAATTATTGTAGTCTTAGATAATAAAATAACATTTATTTAATCATCTGTATGAGAAAAAAATATTAATTTTTGAAATTTAAATTATTTGATTGAATTTAGACTTTACCAACCGTATCTATAATCATACCCTAGACTTTTAATTATCGCCAAAGAATATAACTTCTAACGCGCGTACATAATTTTATAATATGTGAGTCTTTCTGCAAATCGCATTTCTCTGGTATTTTGTTTAGAATTTTTGGTTCAACGCTTCTTCAATAAATTGATATGCAAATTTAAATGAATAAATTTTTTTCATTATAGAGGAGTGACCTGGTTTCTCCGGACATGTTCTAGTTTTTCAAACTTCTGCGGGAGTCCGGGAAAATTTCTTACATTGTCGTGAAAACTCAAAGGAACGACAGAAAAATAATAATTTCCATACAATTTAAATATTTTAATTAAAATTATCAAACTGCAGGCCAAATGATATGGCCCAAAAAATTCTTTAAGACATGATTTATTCTATTTTAGATTTTGAACTATTTATAGGATCGGCGTAATATCTCAAATATAAAATTTTACAAAAGCACATCGATAAATGTGTTTATTCCATTTGGTGCTGGAGGTGGCAAAAATTGACCACTTTAACTGTGTATGGAAAACCAAAATTGGCAGATCTAATTTTTGATTTATGGTATTGACCGTAACACCATTAGTATACAAGTAATGTTCCAAAATATTTTTTGCCGTTGGGCCATTTTTTAATTTACAAATTCTGATCTCAGCTCAACCTTAGGGCCGAAAAAATTCTCCAGGTCATGTAATAAAAGGTTTTATTTTTTATATTTAGAACTATTTTTAATAACACCAAACTATTTCAGATATAAACTTTCACTAAAATCCGTCAACAAATGAGCTTGTTCCATTTGATGCTAGAGTTAAGAAGATAGTGTGAATTGGCTCAGTATGTAAAAATAAATTTGGCGAATATAATTTTTGATTTAAGATATCGACGAAAGCATGATGATATGGCTGAAGGAATTCTTCAGAGCCGGAATTTTGTTAATTTTATATTAGGAACTCCATAAAGAATCGACTTTACCTATCAAATTTCAAATGTAAAATGTTATTAACATACATCCACAAATTTCCTGCCTACTTCGGTCCTAGATTGGTTGTTCAGGTAAAAAAATATTGGTGAAACAATTTTTGATTAATGGTACCATAATATTAGTAGAGATATTCCGCAATATTTCTTGAATTTGGCTCTTATTTTATCTAACAAATCCGACCCCAAATAATATAACTCCAGAAATTCTTCAGAGCGTGAATATTTCGATTTTATATTAGGAACTACTTACAGAATCGGCGTAATAATGCAGATATAAAATTTCCCTAAAATGTATTGACGAACGTGCATATTCCATATAAATATTATGAATGCTGTTAAAAATAGTATATTTGTCTATAAAAAAGCCGAAAAAATCATATCAACGTTGTCATGTATGAAGTCTATTTGCATTAGTACAAGTACAAGCAAAAGTACAAGCCAGTACAAGTTTGCTTCATCTGCATTATAAATTTGGTTTACAGACAGAGCAAGTTCAATTATTTTGGGTTGCAATTGTCTTTTAAATGGCTCCACAAACTCAGTTGAGAGGACAACTTCTCTTCAGTAATTTTAAGGAACCGCACACTAAAGCGAATTTTGAAACATAGTAGCCACCAAAGGTCACTGATGTTAGATGGTGCCGGATTTTTAGCTCGCACCCTTCGTTTTAGTTCGTCCCATAAATGCTCAATTGCATTCATGTCTGGACTGAGAGATGGCCACCTCATCGTCTCGAGTCCAACCTCATCCATGTCCTGCCTAGTGGATCGAGCAGCACTGCGAAAATCGCTCTCCTGGACACCGGTAGACCTGGACTCTCCTATCACTACCATGCGGAGACTTATTCTGCACTCGTCAGTGAATAGAACGGACCTCCATTGATCGATGATAACATTGATGTGTTCGCAAGCAAATTCGAGTCGCTCTTTGCGGTGGCGTTGCAGATTTGTATTTCAAGTAAAATCGCCATATTTTATTACAACCAGAAATCTACAATAGTATTTTTAATTTTACTTGATTCTACTAGATTGTCTAGTGAATTTTTATTTACCGTCATAAGTCACAAATATGTAAAGGGTTTTCCAATAAGGACTTGACTACTTTTTTTTAAAAATAAAATGCAAATCATTTGAGATATCTCGAAAATTTTATTAGTGGCTCAAAGTACAATCAAAACATTTATGTATGGAATTCGACATCGTTCATATGTATGTGCATTACGGGAACGATTGCATGTGTCGATTCGTTGAACCCAATTATCGACGACTCGTCCACACATTTCGACGGAAACGGCCGCTATCTCTCGTTCAATATTGGCTCTGAGCTCCTCTAACGACGCCGGCTTGTTGGTATAGACCAATGATTTAACGTAGCCCCATAAAAAGAAGTCAAGAGTAGTTAAATCACACGATCTAGGCGGCCAATGGACTGAATGAAATTAGGTGGAATCGACTGATTTGGTTCGTTTGCGACAGACGCTTGAACGGCAGCAATATTCTTGGCACTTCGACCAACCCGTTGTCTCACTGGCACGAGGACATCCGAAAGCGAATATTTAGACTCAAATACTACTGGAACGATAATTACGACCAAAAATTGGAATTAACGCTCTTGAAGCTGCAGTCACCGACTCGGAAATTTTGTAATAAATTTTAATTATTTGTAACCGTTGTTCGTTCGTGTACTTCACCATGATGAAAATGTTGTCTTTACTAAATGTTTTGACTCTGACAGTTTGGTTATTGGTTTAAGGGTGCGTTCACAATGAAAGTTCAAAGTTGCCAAGTTCTAAATGGAAAACCCGATATCATGCACAAAAAAATTCCGAAATGATTCAATTCAATAAAATCAAAAAAATGTTTTAAATATCAAGTTTATTTATTTATTTTTGTACAAGTTAATCGAAGGTGGTGCCATCTGGTTTCAAAAATAAGATTTCGAACATAAGCGGATGCGCTCTTTTGACAATAACTGAATTTGATGGAGCATTCACGATTAGATCGGTTTCAGGTTTACGAATCCAGTAAATTTTTGCCGTTTCATAAGACCAATTAATTTTATACATAAATCCAGGCTGAACGCTAATTAATGCACCAAATCCCAATTCAATCGGGATGGAATATGCACCAGTATAAAATTTTCTATAAAAAAATGTGATGTTTATCGGTTGGTTATCACGTTGCTCTGTCGCTCCAAAAACAAATCCACCCAGGATCATGTTAGAAGAAACGTAAAACGTGGTTTCACCACGAGGAATATCTTGATAATTCTTTAATTCATATGGCCATATAAAATTAATTCTTGATACAGAATTCCACGCCCCTTCATCGTACTTAGCTCCGTACATTTTGTAGCCGGCAATTTTCTGAAAATCACTTTGTGTTAATAAATCAGGATATTTTGTTTTAATATTCTTCAGTTCCTCGTTGGACATCGTTGGAAACCGGATTAATCTAACCAAATGGTCAAATTTTATGCGACACTCAGAAAATTGTATTTCGGTTTGTTTGCAATGATGCTTCATCCAACGGACCAACGCATCAATAATATACGATTCGGTAATGCCTTCACTGATTAGGTCAACTTTTAATATTTCTTCTAATACATCTGGATGTACCGATAAAAATTCATCTGATTGCAAAATTGTGTCGATAATACTTGCTGATCCGAGCTTTAAAGTTTTCAAAACAATTTTGTAGGTTTCCAATGCACAAACATTAAACATTAGCGTGTTGGAAAAATTATTCATCATCAAATACTCAACTAAACTTATCACATTGTACTTCTTTGCCAATTTCATTAAATAAAACAAATCGACGTCACTGACATCCATTTGGTCGGTATATAAAAAACGAATAAACTGATAAAACGCGTCGTATCCGTAATCAGTTATTGGAATAAGTTTTCTTTCACTTAAAGTTTGCTCGAGCTGCTGTTCAAAAACACTGCTGCGCACCATTAAAAGCAGAGAGTGCGCGTAAATCTGTTTTCCTTCGATTATAAATGTAATATCTGACAAATACTGCGAATTGAACAGTTTTGCCGGAATTTGGTTCATTTTAAATGGCTCTCCATTGATTTTGTTTTCCATTTTGTTATTTTTTTTTCTTACACAATACAAACTTATTTCACTTTTTAATTGTTTGATGGGATAACTTGTTCTGATTTTTTTTATTTTAATATTTCTAATTTATATGATACGTTATCTTATCTTTGAAAAATAAAAATTGAAACTCAATTTGCTACAGTTGTTTTGTATATTAAAATCGCCAAAATTGTTTTATTACCAATAAAGTTATGTTATCTTTGTAAAATTGCTCAATCAATTTTGAATGATCGGCGAATTTTATTTTAAAGAAATTATATTATATTTGTATGTATTGAGAATGGAAGCGTTTTAAAAAGGGGCGCCGCAAGCCAAAAGCAAACAATGGAAACACTTTGATTGAGCTATGTATATTGAGATTTTCATTAATGTTGTAACGTATCGCTCGAAAATCAAGATATAAATTTGAAGTTGACGTCTTTCATTAACAAACACGATAATTTAACGGAATTAGTTATGGTTACACCGCACTGGCGAAAATTAGTTACAACCGAAAGGTTTCCTTGGGCATTCAGTGGGGCCAGTATACATTCATTGTTGCAGGAAAATTTGGCCATCAAAAATAGTTGTTCGCGTTGGATCCCACATAATTTAACAAACGCTCATAAAAAGATTCGTGTAAATTGGTCGAAAGTAATACACAAAAAATATGATCGCGGTGCCTCAAAACATGTCTATAATATCGTGACAGGTGACGAATCTTGGATCTAAGCGTACGAGCTCGAAACCAAACGGCAGTCGACGGTATGGGTGTTCTAATTAATATGAGGCAAATCCGCAACAAAATTTGTTCGCACATGAACCACTTCGAAGAAAATGGTCGCTTGTTTTTTTTCGAAAAAACTGAACATGTTGCAACGTAGGACTATCAATTCTGAATGGTACACAACCATTTGGTTGCCAAAAGTTTACGACAATGTGAGCTCTCAGACATCGGCACAAACAATTGAATATTTGAGCGGCCAAAACATCGAATTCACTATGAGTTTTACGATTTACGATTAAATGTCTTCGAAATCGTTTGAATTTCAAAAGTTTTTACAAAAATTATATTCAAAAGTGGTTTCAAATGTGTGATAGCCATAATTGAATGTGTAATACGGCCATAATTTTTTTCATATTAATTTTAAAATTAAACCCCTATTGGGGCTGGGTTAAAATTTGTCGGTCCCGAACTAGTTGTTAACTTACCATTTAACTGAGCGAATTAAAAGAGCAGTGACTTGCTAACTATAGCTATTGCATTGCGAAATTTTTTATTAGTGGACCTAATTCGGGGGCCACTACCTAGGTTTGCTTTATCTATCGGCAGGAACCAGTTCAGCTATTGATGTCCGTATAGGATGATATGTGTAGCCGCATAATGATGAACATGATCAAAGTGCTCGTTTGTTGTGCTCCTTTCTTTTTCTATTAAACTGAATATTTGCCCTTCTAAAGTCCGTGTGTTCCAGAATGGTTAACAGCTCATTCTCTTCGAAATTCCTGTTACATATTTCAATTGCTAAATTCCTTAAGTGCATCCAATTTTAGTATCGTGTAATTCCGAAGTTCGGCCCTTCCGAGTCTATCAGAGGCCAGTATGCTTACGTGGTTGTCTCTTAAGATACTAATGTTGCATTTAGATATCTCTCTAGCTGTTATTTGCGTAAAATGTTCATTTTAAAGATCAACGACGGCAAATTCAGTTGTTGGCCCAGCCAGTGGATATCTTCCAGCTATACTACTACACAATATATATCGTAAGTCCAGGTGAAATTGGCATACAGTTTATGTTCTATGATGGCTGCTATTTGTCCTTCAAGTTGTGATAGACTCAATAAACGTAGATGCAAGATGTTGAGGTGTGCATTATGTATAACATCTAGTAGTGATTGATGCATGTCTCCTAAACTTCCAATGGCGATGGTGTCATGTGTGTGTTTGTCTAGATGCTGCAACACATTGCTGAATGGATTTTGCCACACAATACTGCAAGGTCGCTTATCAGGCAGTCTGCTTGAGCTGTTTCTTCCCAATACGTATATAGATTATATCACACAACTAAAGTATCATAGCATATCTTACTGATTTCCTCAAGATAGATTCCAATGGGATCTGAAGTCCACAACCTGCACCAGTTTTTTTGCGCTGCCATTGAGAGAACAGACGCTTATCAAGGCCAACAATGCAGATTAATCATAATTTTATATCAAATGTATGGAAATAATCAAGCCATCTAAATGCAGGTTGGCACATCAGTTACACAGGTCCTGAAACCTATTTTATCTTTGCTCAGCAAACAAAAATAAATCAGCCAAATATTTATGGTAAGGTGATTTTCAAAAAATGGCTGGCGTCTGATTGAGGCGCAGGTTGAGGTGTTGTTGGGGCAACTCTGGTTTTAGGCTTCCAAAAAGCTTGTTCTAATTTGCTTGATTGGACTTGTGGATCTTGCTTGTTGCGAAGCATCAGCAAATCCATGTACCGTCCACCTTGGTACCTTTATTCCGCCTGATTCTCCTTTTTCCATTTTTCTTCTAAAACTTCTGCTGGCTTAACATCCCACTGTGTATCCGCTCTTCAGGTCTTTTGCTTTAACGGCTTTGCCGCTATCGTTTTTGGTGACAGCCGAACGGAGACAGCTGAACGTTAGCTAAGACTTCAGCTGATTATGACGCCAATTTGTGCAATGAAAATCCTCCGTTTTTAGTTTCTATTCCTCTATTGGTTGTGAACAATTTCGTGCATATACTTTCGTTCTGGCTCTTGATAGAACGAAGAAGCCGATCCAGAGTTAGCAATTCAGCGTTATTTGGGGATGAACCAAACACAATCTGGGCGCGAAGGTTTCCGAAGCCTTCACTCTGCTTCTTCCATGTCCACTTAGCTGATCCACCAAAGGTAACACCTCTAGAAACTCCACGGAAAAGAGGTGAAATGGTGCAAATGTAGTTTCAGACCGAACTGCGGCAGAAAGAGCACTGTCTCCTTCAGTAGCCGCAGTAACAAAAAATGTCTCTCCTATCCGGGAGATGTGCTCGGCTCAAGCCTTTTGTATTAGTACTTCTTAACCGCTCGACGTAGCTTTGCGTCAGGATCCTTTAAAGGTTTGTCAGTGACATCCTTCTCTAATTTATTCCCGACTGTAACATAATAATTATAAAAGTTTAATTTGACAACAGGTTTCGGCCGATTCATTCAAACGCGAATATTCAGGTTTGTTGCTTTTGGATGTGCGAACAAATTGTTACAATTAGAAATTATCTTCTTTGCAAGAAGAGAATTATAAGTCACAAATATATCATGCAAAAAATTCTTTCCGAAACAGGTCAATTCAACAAAATCAAAAACATGTTTTAAGTATCAAGTTTATTTATTTATTTTTGTACAAGATCATCGAAGGTGGTACCATCTGGTTTCAAAAATAAGATTTCGAACATAAGCGGATGCGAACTTTTGACAATAACTGAATTTGATGGAGCATTTACGATTAGATCGGTTTCAAGTTTACGAATCCAGTAAGCTTTTGCCGGTTCACAAAACCAACCAATTTTATACATAAATCCAGGTTGAACATTAATTAATGCACCAATTCCCAATTCAACCGGGATGGGATATGCACCAAAATAAAATGTTCTATAACAAAATGTGATGTTTATCGGTTGGTTATCACGTTGTTCCCTCGCTCCAAAAACAAATCCACCCATGAGCATGTCAGAAGAAACGTAAAATATGGTTTCACAACGAAGAGTATTTCGATAAGTCTTTAGTTCATATGGATATATAAAATTGATTATTGATACAGAATTCCACGTCCCTTCATCATACTTAGGTCCGTACGTTTTGTGGCCGGCAATATTCAGAAAATCATTTTTTGTTAAAAAATTCGGATATTTTATTTGAATACTACGCAGCTCCTCATTGGACATCGTCGGAAACCGGATTAATCTAACCAAATGATCAAATTTTATGCGACACTCAGAAAATTGTATTTCGGTTTGCTTGCAATGATGCTTCATCCAAACGGACCAACGCATCCATAATAAACGATTCGGTAATGCCTTCACTGATTAGGTCAAGTTTTAATATTTCTTCTAATACATCTGGATGTACCGATAAAAATTCATCTGATTGTAAAATTTTGTCGAAGATACTAGCTGATCTGAGCTTTAAAGTTTTTAAACCATTTCTATAGGTTTCACATACACAAACATCAAACTTATTCGTTACAGAACCATTATTCATCCACAAATGATCAAATAATCTTATCACATTGTACTCCTTTGCCAATTTCATTAAATAAAACAAATTGGCGTCACTGATATCTATTTGGTCGGTGTATATAAAACGAATCAACTGATAAAACACATCGTGTCCGTAATCAGTTATTGGAATAAGTTTTCTTTCACCTAAGGTGTGTTCCAACTGTTGTTGAAATACACTACTGCGCACCATTAAAAGCAGAGAATGCGCGTAAATCTGTTTTCCTTCGATTATAAACGTAATATCGGACAAATACTGTGAGTTGAAAAGTTTTGCCGGAATTTGATCCATTATCGTGTACTGAATTTTTTTATTTTGTAATTTCTAATTTACGTTATCTTATCTATGAAAAATAAAAATTGAAACTCAATTTGCTAGGGTTATATTATCGTGCTCCATCAACTTGTGATTGAGAATGGACGCATTTAAAAAGAGGCGCCGTAAATCATAAGCAAAACCTACAATTGCTTATTATACAATAAACAAAATTAACAATGGAAACACTTTGTTTGACCTATGTGTATAGTTGAACTCATAAAATCAGACACGGAAGAATCGGACGAGGATCATAAAAAGTTAGTAAAACAAATTTGTAAGGCCGGTTAATACTAATACAAACTAAAAAGGTTTCCCACGAAAGGTTAAGGCTCAAGTCCCACCACTGATCAACTCAAAAAAAAATCTCTATTTTGAAAATCTTCTAAATTCGGTTTAGACACAATGAGTTTTTTTCCAATTGGAGAATACCTAACCGTCTTCGTAACTAAAATTTTGAATCTGTTTGATTTGCATTAAACCACAGTATATTACACGCGTATCAAAATCAGGAAACTTCCTCTAAAGGACTCAATATTTAATGAACTTATTGTATTTCGTACCTGTTATGGCATAATTGCTGATACGATCAAAAGTGGCAACTCGACCATTATTATATATCGTAGCTGTGTATATTCCAAATGGATCAAGCCTTATATCGATGTGGTCTAGTTCATTGACTTAGCCGTGTCATCATTATAGGTTTGAATGACCATCTTACAGTTGTGGGGGACTTGCCGTGTGAAGATTTTATTGGTTGCGCTACAGCGTCTTTGTTATAATTAAAACCAAGATTGATGCAAAAGGCAATACCACTTTTGTCACCAAGAATAATTTTAATTTTGATTTCAAGCACGCTAATTTCATGCGCTAAACGAATTTCTTAAAAACTTGGATTTTTTTGAGCAACAGGGCTAGTTGAAATAACATGGTCTCTTTACTTATAACGAGAGACTTGACTACCTAGTGTAGAAAAGTTCGTCTCATTAATTAAAGCAACCAATATGTGCTGGGTTCGCAACTGTCAAAATAAAATGGAATTTAACCGGATTAATTTTAAAATGGAAGACGTTTGCGAGGGTATATCTGTAATAATATTGTGAATGAATCTTAAGCTCTCATGTGACATTTGTAAAGTGAGCTACTGTTAAAATGTCATTGACAGTGCAGTGGAGTATCAACCTTCATACAACGAACATTCACAAGTTTTAGTAAAATAAAGAACGTTGTTATTAACGTTAAACTCGTTGTGTTGTATTATTTCTACAGCTTATTACTTGGTGTCAGAAGTAGAAGAACAATAATTAAATAAAATTAAAAGAAAGTGAATTCAAGAAGAATTTTCAAAGCAACGAACAGTAAAATCGAACGAAGAATTTCATCATCGAATCATTGGATTGCAACGTGCTTGTGAGTCATCGGTACGAAATCAAACACATGTTCATCGGGAAATATCATCAATAAAATCGAATCATCGGGCAGCAGAAAGTAATCATCGGACTAATTTGAAGCCTAAACAACACGTTTTTCGGTCATATCTGTAAAAATTAAGGTCACGATCATTGGAAATTAAGCGAAATGGCCGACACACGAAAACAATTGCGAGAGCTGGATTGCGCAGACTTAGCGGCCGAGTGGAAGAATTGGAAACGTGATTTTTTGGTGTATATGATCGCGAACGATAAAAATGGTCAGACGGAGGCAACAAAAATCGCAATTTTACTGTGGTTAATTGGAACAAAGGGCGCCAATATTTATAAGACTTTTTTCCAAATGATGGATCCGAACAGTCACTGCTTGGAACAGTAATCACAATACAAGAACGGCAGCAACACCCACCGAAACGGTAACAACACAGCGAACAATGGCTGATGTGTTGAAGGCATTTGATAATCATTGTCTGCCACAGAAAAACGTGACTATGGAGTCATTTAAATTCAACAATCTGAACCAAAAGGAACGTCAGCCATTTTCGCCAGATGTGTCACAAGAAGAAGAGCAAATCCAACGCCAGATCGAATCAAATGGGAAACAACGTGTTGACAATCTCCATTGGGACGATGTATCATCATCAGGTAATTCAACGAATGAAAAGCGGAAATTGGAAACAAGTCTTAGTGGTAAAAATTTTGTTAAATTCAATCGGATCAAAAAGAAAACGATGGACCAAGGCATACCGAGTAGGAAATAAACTAATTAAGTTCAAAGTCGATATTGGAGCAGAAGTCAATCGTATACCGCTGAGAATCATTAAAAAATTAAAAATTAAATTAAAACATGAGCAAAATGACTTCCCTGTATTTGACTATAGTAACAATAAAATTAAAGTTTTTGGTATTGCCGAGATTAAATTATGGGATTCTAAATTAAAAACTGAACAAATAACAGAATTATTGTTGTTGACGACACATTTGAACCAATACTTGGGCTTGAAACCTGCACAGACTTTGGATTGATTGAGCCAATCGATATTCATTCGATTATGTGCTCAAATGCAGGAGAAAGGTTTGTTACCCTTTAACCCTTTGGTCGGTATAAATTCAATAGACTTGCGTTTGGCTTAAATAATTCGCCAGAGATTTTTCAGAGACGCATGGTACAGAATTTCGGTGATATACCGGGTGTTTTTGTGTATTTTGATGATATTACAATAGTAGCCTGTAACGAAGAGGAGCATGACAGAATCTTGAAAATCGTTCTTGAGCGTGCTCGCTCGAACAATGTCAAGTTCAACCCGGGCAAGATTCAATACTGTAAATCAGAGGTCAAATTCCTGGGTCTTATTTTGTCGGATGGAAAAATTAGACCGGCCCAAAAACATATTGATGCCATTTTGAAAATGAAAAAACCAACCGACAAACACGCCGTGTCGCGTTTATTGGATCTTTGAACATACTTGGCAAAGTTCATTCCAAATCTGTCAAAGATGACACCGGAACTGCGTTTATTATCGGGAAAAGAAACTCCGTTTGAATGGAACGAAAAACACGAAATTGAACTTGACAATATAAAGAAAATAATCACATCCGACCCGGTGTTAAAACCATTTAATCCGGAAAATCCATTCGTCATTCAAACAGATGCATCAAAAGATGGACTTGGTTCGGGTTTGATTCAAAAAGAGCATCCGGTTGCATTTGCGTCTAGAACGCTTAGTAAAGCTGAAAAGAGATGGGCGCAAATGGAAAAAGAACTTTTGGCTGTGGTGTTTGCAGCACATGTTTATGAAGCCTTTGAAGTATCCGGGATTGGAAATTGTTTATAAACCGGGCAAACATATGTTGTTAGCTGATTGTCTCTCTCGTGCACAATTGGACACAATTGACGAAGACACAGAATTGAACACAGCCATTCACAGCGTCACACGATCCGTTTGTGTGTCGAGGGATAATTATGATTATTATAGACCGATAATAGCGTCGGATGAGGATCTTAAGCGGGTATGTGACTACATAAGAAATGGTTGGCCCGACTATCGATCTTTAAATGATTTTGCCAGGGTATTTCGCAAACTAAAATCCGAACTGCATTTCGAAAATGGGTTGTTATTCCGAAACCACCGACTCGTAATCCCAACGAAATTGCAAAATAAAATGACAAAATGGCTGCACGAACCACACTTGGGAATGGAGAAAACACTTGCCAGGGCCAGAATGTTGTACTTTTGGCCGGAAATGAACAAAAAAATCAAAGAAATGATTGCATCATGCAATATTTGTGAAAAGTTCAAACGAAACAATCAAAACGGACCATTGCTTCAAGAAATAAATCCAAAGTATCCATACCACATGGTGTCAGTTGATCTATTTGAATATGCTGGTCGCGATCTCATGTCAATTTTTGACGCATATTCAAACTACTTGGTAGCAATTAAAATCAATAATAAGACCTCTTCACACATTATCGATAAATTTGGTTCGATATTCAGTAAAATTGGATATCCGTCGATAATTAAAAGTGATAATGTTCCATTCAACTCGTCTGAATTCGAAAAGTTTTCAAGTGATTTCAACGTCCAATTCAAATACTCGAGCCTGAGATATCCACAAAGCAATGGGTTGGCCGAAAAGAGTGTAGCAATCGCGAAAAATATTTTGAAGCGTTGCTACGAAGCAAATGAAGTAAACCAATTCTAATACAGAATCATGGAGTACAACACGACTCCGGTGGCAAGTATGAGTCTCACACCATCAGAGCCAGTATCGGAACAACTTCTTGTCAGAAATAACATGAAAGAAGAAGATATTCAGAAAAGAATTCAAAATAAGAAAGAACGGCAAAAATATTACTATGATCGAAACGTGAGGGGTCATTACCATCGTTGAACTTGGGTGACTTGGTAATATTTAAAAAAAAAAGGAAAAGAAAGGCATTATGGAGAAATAATTGGATTAGTTAATGAACGTTCATACATTATAGAAGATGCATTTAACAATTATTTTAGACGTAACCGTAGATTCATAGCTAAAACAAAGAATCAAGATTTTAGTGCTAGTGAATTATCATTCAAAGATAATGTTAAATCGGGGCAAATAGTTAGTTTGCCAGAAATCCAAATTGTAACATCGGCACAAGAAACAGTCAATAACGATGAAAATCAGATGTTGAACACTCCCGCTGTAAATGTGAGTGCGGACGAATTAGAGCTGAAGGTGAATATTCAGAAGCGAGTTCGGGTAGTAATAGTGAGGTAGCTCCTCAACCTGCCATTCAAGCTCCAAATAATAAAGGAGACGTCAGAATGCGTAGTGGTCGTCGTTCAAGACCGCCGGATAGATATGGTTGGTGAAAATTGTAACAGTCATAGGGGTTTGCCCGTTCCAGATCATGGTTGTTAATAATTTAAAATGAGAATTAAAAAGAAAAATGCGTGTAATAATATTGTGAATGAATCTTAAGCTCTCATGTGACATTTGTAAAGTGAGCTATTGTTAAAATGTCATTGACAGTGCAGTGGAGTATCAACCTTCATACAACGAACATTCACAAGTTTTAGTAAAATAAAGAACATTGTTATTAAAGTTAAACTCGTTGTGTTGTATTATTTCTACAGCTTATTACAATATCCATCCTGGATGTTAACAAGGATGCTGGGTGTGATGGAATTCCAGCCAGCCTTTTAAAAAATTATGCGGTAAGCTTGGGTGCTCTCTAGCTTTTATCTTTAACGAAAGCCCACAAACTGGATTTTTTCCGATGCCGAACACTGCGGCAATATGTCAAGATGAAGGATTCGTCTTCACGCATGTCTCGGGTATCCCACAAGGGTGTCATCTTGGACCACTATTATTTTCATTATTTATTAATAATGTATTCGAGTGTTTGCAGTTCGCTCATTGTCCCTTGTTTGCGGACGATATCAAAATCTTTGCACCTGTTGCTAGTGATTCTGACAGTATGAGATTGCAATGTGACTTGAATAGATTTTGTAAGTGGTCAATTGAGAATAAATTAATATTGAATGTGAGTAAATGTCAAATGCTTTCATTTTAATAATTCGACTTCATACTTGATTTGGAGTTATCTTGTCAATCGACCTTACCTTCATGTTGGGATTTATTAAAAGGAACTGTAAAGAATTTTGTGATCCGCTAGCATTAAAATCGCTATTTGTATGCCTCGTTCGTTCTATTTTGGAATATGCCTCTTAGCCCTGGTCATCATGTTACCCGTATCATTCTACCAGAATAGAGAGTATTCAAAAGTAATTATTGAACGAACTTTTTCATTGAACGAATCAACGAATACGTCCTTCCGCCATATCGAGATGGCTGTACTTTACTAGGTTTACAAATATTAGATCATCGACGGGACATAGCGGCTAGGTTGGCGAAAAAAAATCTAAATCGGATAAGCTGTTCTCAAGATACCATGTTACCATCACACAGATAGCCAGACAGACAGACGGCCGGACATTTATTTCCTCGTTCCAAAACGGCCAAAGTATTGGCATCCTCTCAAAAATGGCCAAATATTTGTTTGGGCTCAAAACTACTTATCATCGACGTTTTAAAAGACTGAGTCTGATAAAACAAACAAAAGTCCATCCATCTGTCTGGATGCCCTGTCTTGATGTCTGTCTGCACCCGAGAACAGCTTTTCTGGTTTGGAATTTTTTTCGCCAATCTGTTTCTATTCCTTTCGAAGCTGACAAAATTTCCATTGAATATACCCAAATTGTGAGGCAACAGGCTTTGAACTGAATCATCTCCACATAACTTAATATCGCAACCGTTATCGAAACCGTTAAAAAATGATTTGGTTAGTCAACATTTAAAAACCAGGAAATTAACGAACCATCCAAAAATGGAATATAGAGAATTACCGAACATGTCACCTTGAGCTACTCAACATAATGAGGATAATCAGCGTAAATAAAAAGGCCACCGAAATTGATGACATACCAGGTGGTTTATAATGGTGGTTGAAAATATGGTTATCGGATATTGAATCTGCCCCAAACATCACGCTATATTTTGGTACTCTGATAAAATAAATAGTTGGGCCGATTTAAAATTTTATTTAATTATGTTGTTCTCATCGGAAGTAGATGAAGCCGATATCCACATAAATTTGTCAAACCGTTTAAAAAAAAAGAGGAATCGTTTGTTAATTATTTTTACGACATGGTCGCAAATGTCAGCTATTCAAAAATATTTAATAATTGGAATGAAGGATCCCGAAATGCGCCATATTTTGTTAGCTAACCGATAGAAGTGTCTAGATGAAATGTTAGAGACAATAGTTTTCGCTCAAAAATCTTGATTCGATAAACATAGATTTGACAATGATTTCTTCAGTTCATCGCAATGCCGGAAGGCCGAATCGCCGATATCTAAACCAATTACCAACATTACCGAAGTAAAAAGAAATAAAAACACCCATAATGTTAAAATTACATATTTCAAAACGGGTCATCGATCTACATACCGTCGAACAATCACACAATCACTTACAATTGCATCATTGGCCGAGAATTTTTGAAACCGTAAAAATCCAGATCATATTGAACATCGGTGAGAATCCTGTAAAGATCGAACCAACCGGATCCTACACCAAAATCGATCGTATATGAGTTTATTCAACGAAATTCTTAGTATCGAATACAACGAAAATGGCAATATAAACGAAGCTAACTAATATTGGTCCATATTTCGAAGATGTAACTCGCGACTATCAAATGGAATCCGAAACTACCGAACTTTTAAATGAGTTTATGTATATAGACCGGTAAGATGAAAATAGAGGTTACAAATCAAAATCCAATTTACTCACATCCCAGAAGATTTTCGTATCATGACCAGAATGTGGTAACAGATATAGTTAGTGACCTGTTACGTAAAAATATTATACGATTCAGTAACAGCGGCTATGCTAGGGTTTTTCCATATTCCGATTCAAGCCGATTCAATAAAATATGTATCCCTCATTTATTACTCAAGATAGTAATAATTGCTACCGTGACAATAAAAAATCCCCACTGTTTTAAATTTAATGCATATAGTTTGGAAATTAACGCTCCAAGATACGGCATAAAACCGTCTCCGTGAAACGATGTCCGTGAAGAAAAATAAGTACTGCTTTTCATTACCGTTAAGGGTGATAAATCCTACAAAAAGATGAAAAGCTTAGCTACACCAAAGGCTCCCACAGCACACTTAGTTTCATCGAAATTGTCAATATAATGAAGCGACATTTCAAACCTATGATCAATAAAAGAGCAGAGCGGGTTAAATTCTCTAAATCGAAACAAGAACTAGTTGAATCTACATCCGAATTTATTGTGAAACTGAAGACGTTAATTTAAACTTGTGAATTTTGAACCTTTCCAGATGATACTTTAACGGATAAGTTTATTGTGGGTTTACGATCCGAAGAAATCCAGCAAGAGCTCTTACAATATCCGGATGATAAGTTCGACAAATGCTGTGAGAAAGCCTTGAACATTGAAATGTCTATCATGGAAGTAAAATCAATTAATCCAGCCATAGGGTGCCACTACATAAGTCAGTCCGATAGAACGAGGGCATGCCATCGCAGCCAATCCACCGTCGTCACAGTCACGAGAAAAGTGAAAGTGTCAAAAGACCAAGTCCATGGTATATCATCAAAATAAAAGTTCAAGTACGAGGTACCGAAACAATCACAGCCCCAGTCCACAAAATGAAAAAGTTCAGCGTAGTAATTGTAACCAGTGTGGAAGATACAGTCATCAAGAGAGTCAGTGTCCAGTAAAGCATTGGCAATGTTATAGTTGTTACAATTATGGACATACATAAAAGACTTGCCGGACTAAAACTCGTGGCGGAGATCTGCAGAGTGTGTAATAATAATAGAAAATCAAGAAATCTCAATAGAGGTGGATACTGGAGCATACTCGTCTGTCATCAGTTTAGTTAAGTATAGTTTCCTCTAAAAGAAATTTTCTTAAAACTGACTTTACCGTTTGTACATTGCGTTCGGCCAAACCATTAGACTCAAGATGGTAAGGTGGTAACATAGTTAGTTGAATATTTATCTAAAGCATTTATAACTGCACTAGCTGTAGTAGTTTACATTAAAATAATTTCCACGTACTTGCATCCACAATTACCATAAAGTTGTTATTTTCAAACTTAAAAAAATCTACTATGCGATTCATTAGTATTTGTGATGAGAAAATTTAAGGTAACGTTTATGTTTGTTGTAATATAAAACCAAGGAAAATTATTTTTTTGAATTTTCTTTTTGTCTTATTTAATTCAATTATAAATAACGTTTTATTTGATATAAATGTCATAAACAAATTCATAACTGTAATGCAAATAAATTCAATTAAACTTGATTCAATAGTATTTGTGATTCATATTTTTTGATTCATTAGTATTTGTGATAAGCAGAAAAATTTAAAAATAATTAGTAAATCAATTATTTTTAAAATTATTTTTTACTAATTAAATAGTGATTAAGTCACTTATAATTTGTGTACCATTGGAACATTTTTATTACGTCCCCATCACGTCTCGGAAGTGACCAAAAATTTTGTTCATAAAATCGCAGGGAATCTTATTCCACAAGGTTTTATAAGCACCCCATTATACATTTTTGGTCTTGCTAGATTGCGAATACCTTCCGATTTCAATAAAACTCCAGCAAGGATAAATAAAAACTCTGCCTTGGCCTAGGCAACTAATTATGTTCAATATTTTTATAAAATTTCGTGCCAAATTCTCCTTCTTGTGTATGGCAGCATTATTGCGCTGAAGAGAAAATTGAGGCTCGACTGTTTTTTAACAACTATGGGAATACTGCCTCATTCATAAAACGAAATTGAACATTGACATTGAAGTGTTGTAATTTATACAGCCGCATAACCTTTTATTTCTTCCGCAAGAGCGATGCTAACGTAAGAAGTAACCACCGTATTTGACATTCTCTGTAGTACCAACATTTTTTTTCTCCATATTTTCTAATTAACGACAAAGCGGACTAATTTTGACATAACATGGTTCTCCAGAGTTCAATTGGCAATCCAATATAATTACGTTTACATTTTGTTTCCTCACAGTAAATCATATTCTGGTTGGCTATGTGTTCTATAAGCTACAACTCTTCAAGGCCAATGTTCAATTTCGGTTTATTGAATGATATAGCATTCTTATTTGTTGAAAAATTAGTCAGGCCTAAATTTTCTCTTCAGCACAATAACGCTGCCATACACTAAAAGTATTATTGCTTCGAAATTAAATAAAAATATTGAACTTAAATGGTTGCCTAGGCCAAGGTAGAGTTCCGATTGACCCTGCGGGGGTTTAAATGAAAGCGGAACATATACGCAATCTAGCAAGACCAAAAATGTATAATGGGGTGCTTATAAAACCTTGTGGGATAAGATTCCCTGCGATTTTATGAACAAAATTTTTGGTCACTTCCGAGACGTGATGGAGACGTAATAAAAATGTTCCAATGGTTCACAAATTATAAGTGACTTAATCACTATTTAATTAGTCAAAAATAATTTTAAAAATAATTGATTTACTAATTATTTTTAAATTTTTCTGCATATCACAAATACTAATGAATCAAGTTTAATTTAATTTATTTGCATTACAGTTATGAATTTATTTATGACATTTATATCAAATAAAACGTTATTTATAATTGAATTAAATAAGACAAAAAGAAAATTCAAAAAAATAATTTTCCTTGGTTTTATATTACAACAAACATAAACGTTACCTTAAATTTTCTCATCACAAATACTAATGAATCGCATAGTAGATTTTTTTAAGTTTGAAAATAACAACTTTATGGTAATTATGGATGCAAGTACGTGGAAATTATTTTAATGTAAACTACTACAGCTAGTGCAGTTATAAATGCTTTAGATAAATATTCAACTAACTATGTTACCACCTTACCATCTTGAGTCTAATGGTTTGGCCGAACGCAATGTACAAACGGTAAAGTCAGTTTTAAGAAAATTTCTTTTAGAGGAAACTAAACAGCTAACAATAAAACAAAGGTTGAAAAAGTTTCTAACCCAGCAGCGAAATTCACCTTGCATGTCAACCTCAAAAACTCCGTTGGAACTGATGTTTTCCTACAATCCAAAAATATTACTAGATTTAAAAATAAGTAAAAATTTTGTAAGAGGAGATAAAGTTTTGTTTCAAAATCATTTTAAAAATTATATAAAATGGATCCCGGCAACAGTATTAAAGAAAGTTAGCCCATTAACATACTTAATATAAATGTAAACAATCATGTGAGATTTGTACATGTAAATCATTTAAGAGCCTCACAACTCGAAGATAAGTTTCATTCGAATGTAAAAATTGTCTGTCCAGAAGAACATGGTTCAAAACTCGATACAGAGAAACAGAAAAGAAATGTTAATAATAAATAACAACCCGAAAATGATTAAGTTACGATAGCGACCACAAAGCCATTGAAATCAATTGCAGTAATATTAGACTTTCCGAAAATATTATGCCAAATGAAGTAAATAAAACAAGATTTAATTTCGTTAATACAGATTGGATCACATGGAAAAAGAGACTGCGAAAACTTTACAAGAACATTTGAGAGAAGTCGACCAGGAATATATAATCACACAAAATATAAGTTGAACAGCTCCAAAAATCAGAAGAAAAAACAACATGGAATGCTATACACAAACAAAATAATCGAATCTCTATACAAACATACACATAGATTACATGTATCAAACAACTTAAAACGAATGGCACCATAACACCCCAACAGAAACTCACTCTGAAATCAGAAATTAAAGGAATCAACGAACTGATCGGCCAAAATCTTAAAATAGAAGTTAATATACACTGGAAACACAAACTACAAACTATAAAACCGGGACCCAAAATGTTTTCCTATATCAAACGAGTCATAACAACGAAAACAGAAAAGGATATAAATCGACTGGATATTGCAGAAAGCGACACAATATTTATGAACAAACTAAATATGGATTGGACTAGTCTCTCTAAATCAAGCGCGACTTTTAGCTGCGCTTCAATAACATACAAAATTTAAACATACATATATTGGAACATTATATTGAAAAGCGCACGATACCTAACCCAGCATTGTGGAAAGCCGCGCACGAAAGAATAGTTTTACAAACCATACAACCAATAAAAAATAAACATCTTCACGACAAAAATCAACCACACAACCGTAATAGAATTTAATACAAACAATCAAGCATTGGCACCTCAGCATCCTGCAGACCAAAATTATTTTATTAATTTAACAGAATTAAGAGGGATCATAAACTGCATCAACACAAAAAAAATCATTTGGCCTAGATAACATTCCAAACGTCATACTTAAACACGTACCAGAGGAAATAATTTCAGAACTGTGTACCTTATTTAACATAATCTACTAAATAATAGGTCGTTCCCTAATTGCTGGAAAACTGCTAAAATATACCCAATTATAACAAAAAGTAAAAATCCTCTAAATCCGGAAAATTACAGACCTATCAGCCTACTGTCCAATCTAAGTAAAATCTATGAAGTTATCATTTACAACAAAATATTAGCTCACACTACTAACAATAGCCTTATCCCGGACAACCAATTTGGATTCAGACATATGCATACTCAACAATCCGCACGCAATTACCAAAGTTACATCGGATATATGCCATAAACTAAATTCAAAAATATGCACAGGCGCAATTATGATAGATTTGGACTATGGTGACAGAGCACCAGCACCAACGCCCACTAATTAGAAACTTAGACTTTTGCCTAGCTCTAAATTATATCGTTAATCTAAATCTAAAATCAAAAATTAATTAACAAATAAATTAATTTAATCACAATAAAGTCCTTATCTATACAACTCGTGTTTAATACAAAATTATTTATTTTTATTAAATATTTCAAAATATAATCGTACTTCGTTACTTTCAATTTTATTTTCCTGATAATAACTTAATTTAAATTAGTCGGAAGTTGTATAGTGTGATAAGAAATCCGTGTGTATTTTATATTGTAGTTTTATATTTACGTATAGTTCGTTTAATGAATTAATATTTCTCGTTTATTTGTAATCACGGGGACCGGATATCTTATTTACTTCTTACGTACAAATTTCTTAATAAATTTTTTTCCACTCCGTTTTCTTAGAGAAATCTTAAAGAAATTTTGTTTCGTAATACACAATTTTATTTTTGGTGTTATCGGGAACAAAATTTAATCAGAAACGTAAAAAAAATTTGTTAAATTATTAAAAATGTTATAACCGTTGATAAGCACAATATCGTGGTCTTATGTGATTTATTATTATTATTATTGTATTAGTGGCTATTAGGTTTCGATCAGGTGCTACCGAACTGATAACGATACTATATGTTAAGCAACTCAAATTACCAATTTAATTTTGCAATGTTTGATAACACACCACTACAACCATATCAAATTGTGTTTCAATTTTGATTTTTCAAAGATAAGATAACGTAAATTTGAAATTTTAAAACAAAGAAATTTAGTACACGTCATCCTATCAAACAATTAAAAAGTGAAATAAGTTTGTATTGTGTGAGAAAAAAAGCAAAATGGAAAACAAAATCAATAGAAAGCCATTTAAAATGGACCAAATTCCGGCAAAACTGTTCAATTCGCAGTATTTGTCAGATATTACGTTTATAATCGAAGGAAAACAGATTTACGCGCACTCTCTGCTTTTAATGGTGCGCAGCAGTGTTTTTGAACAGCAGCTGGAACAAACGTTAGGTGAAAGTAAACTTATTCCAATAACTGATTACGGATACAACGCGTTTTATCAGTTTATTCGTTTTTTATACACCGACCAAATGGATATCAGTGACGTCGATTGGTTTAATTTAATGAAATTGGCAAAGAAGTACAATGTGATAAGTTTAGTTGAGTATTTGATGATGAATAATTTTTCCACAACGCTAATGTTTAATGTTTGTGCATTGGAAACCTACAAAATTGTTTTGAAAACTTTAAAGCACGGATCAGCTGGTATCTTCGACAAAATTTTGCAATCAGATGATTTTTTATCGGTACATCCAGATGTATTAGAAGAAATATTAAAACTTGACCTAATCAGTGAAGGCATTACCGAATCGTTTATTATGGATGCGTTAGTCCGTTGGATGAAGCATCATTGCAAACAAACCGAAATACAATTTTCTGAGTGTCGCATAAAATTTGATCATTTGTTTAGATTAATCCGGTTTCCAACGATGTCCAACGACGAATTGAAGAATATTAAAACAAAATATCCTGAATTATTAACAAAAAGTGATTTCCTGAATATTGCCGGCCACAAAATGTACGGAGCTAAGTATGATAAAGGGGCGTGGAATTCTATATCAAGAATCAATTTTATATGGCCATATGAACTAAAGACTTATCAAGATATTCCTCGTGGTGAAATCGCATTTTACGTTTTTTCTAACATGGTTCTGGGTGGATTTGTTTTTGGAGCGAGAGAACAACGTGATAACCAACCGATAAACATCACATTTTGTTATAGAACATTTTATACTGGTGCATATTCCATCCCGATTGAATTGGGAATTGGTGCATTAATTAGCGTTCAGCCTGGATTTATGTATAAAATTAGTTGGTCTTGTGAAACAGCAAAAACTTACTGGATTCGTAAACCTGAAACCGATCTAATCGTAAATGCTCCATCAAATTCAGTTATTGTCAAAAGAGCGCATCCGATTATGTTCGAAATCTTATTTTTGAAACCAGATGGCAGCACGTTCGATGAACTTGTACAAAAATAAATAAATAAACTTGACATTTAAAATATTTTTTTGATTTTGTTGAATTGAACCCTATTCCTTTACTTTACACATTGTTTAACATTGCACCATTACAAACCATTTAATTTAGCACATGCGCCCAGTACATAGATTCTTTAAAATATTTTGCATTCCGGTTCAGTAAAATGAGAAAATAAATACCCTGTAAGTGAGATTAAACGTCAAATTTTCTCATCACGGAATTTGAAGCTGAAATAAAATTATTACTTGATGGAATCTTCAGTGATTCGGATAAAAGCGCACTAAATAGACATTTTAGATCGATTTGTTTCGAGCATGTGTGTTTTGGCGTTGATCAAGTGAATCCTATACAGCTTATCAATAAAACTCTTTATTAGAATCTAACAAACTCGTGAAATTTGGTGTTGGGTTAAGTAGAAGGATCGCTACAATCCCTTAAAATTTTAATATCATCTGTTATTGTGAATTCAAGGTTACGTGGTTATTTCTATCGGTCTGTCTGAGGAAGATTTTATTACTTTCAGGATTACTGCGCTTATATTATGAGGTAGAATTATTTTATTTTAATGTTAGTTTTAAAATGAAATTGAAACCACGAGCTGAGATTATCGCGATAATCTTTGTGTCTGTCAATCGTATTACGTTTATTGTATCGTATTTGTTTACAGCTATAAGAGCAATTGTAATTTAAAATATTTAAATTCAATGTTGCACACACCACATCAAACTACAAAAATAATGAAGGACAGATAATTTACATTGTTGACATTTTATTCAATTTAGAACTAGTACTAAAAAATTATCTCGCAAAGAGAACCATATTATTGATTATTGAAATTTCTTTTCAAAGGTCGAAGTTTGAAAATTGGCGATTGTGATTGCTGTTCAATATATCGCAGTTCTGTATTTAGGAAACCCTTGACGTAATTTAAATTCATCCCATTCTCAAAATAACGAAAAATGATTATAAAATGTACATAAATGGTTGCTTTGGCAATGACGATTTATGAAAAAGTGTCATTCGCATTCGCAGAGTCTAATAAAGGTCTAATTTTCGAAATTTCGGCATTTGATCTTCTTCCGTAATTAGTAAACCAAGCTACAGAGCTGTTTTCCTTCATTAACTGAATTACACAACTTTGTAGTAACTTTGTTTAATTTTCTTATTAATGTTCGTCGTTATCAAAGCCTGTTGCCAGTTCATTGTGTTTGGCACACAAGGTACCACTATATTTTCCTTTGCGATTAGATGCCTTTTTCCAATGTGGTACTGCGACCTAAATTACGACTATATGTGTATGTGGCTGTTGAGTACTTAAATCAATGATTTCCACTGTGAATACTTTTGCTTTTGTCCATATATTATCTGCTGTGAGAGTCGTAACACCGACGGTTGCACTTCTTGTAACGGAGCTGAATTGTTGTCTTCGTAAAAAGACATACCGATATCAAGTCTTAATATTATACATCTGCTCAAATAACAAAAGACCTCCGTACAGTTCTTAAAGCATAACAATTGTTTTTTGCACATTCAGAATTTAAATTTCAAGAGATTCCCTTTAACTTTAATTTCTGTTTAAAATAGACGTTAAATTTGAGAAAAATTTCTCCGCGAATTATGTTAAACAATGTTTTGTAAAAATATGTTTTACCGGAACCTCGTGGACCATTAATGAAAAAATAATCGGTGTGGAAGATCATCATTATTTGTAGCTGTCATTACGGTTTCTATTTTTCATTTAATGTGCATTGCATAATATCTTCGATTTCTTTCTGGATATGTGCATCGTAATATTACATCAGCTCTCTTAAATTAGTAGGAAGAGTTGGTAGTCCAAAGTTTGCCATGTAATTTTAGATTTGACTGAATATATCTTAAACCAAACATTTCACAAATTGTGCATTTATCAGTATGATCTTTATGGCGATGAATGTAATAATCACAGGTGCTTTTCAAACTTTTTAAACAATTCGAAAGCATTTGATAGAGATGCAAAAATACAAAATGCATGCATATAGATTTCTCAACTAGATGTATTCTTAGATCAGGCGGGTTGTAGTTTAAACCAAGAAAAAGTTGCTTTAAAGAATTAAAAAAAAAATCTGTCCACGCGGCCGAAGTGGGGAATAATTTGGCATGTAAGTGCAAAAATGTGGGTTTTTCATTCACCAATATCTTGAAAATTACAAAATATTCCGAAAAAGGGATTCATCCAAATGGAGATCCAAAAAATCGAAAATGTGAAATTGTGCTCCGATTTCGATAGTTGGAAGTTACCCTCTATTTGTAAGAGTATATACCTGCAATCGTCAAGCAAACGACAATTTGGATCGCTCGAATATTTTTACACTTTTTGGGATGGAGGGTTAAAGTTGTGGCTAACGTGGTTTATTTAATGATGACACTCTACAAAAATAAACAAATTCTCAATCGTAAAATCAACCGTCTTAGTAATTGGCATACGAGAATTTTGAAAGGTTTCACTTTAAAATTCGCTTCTTGTATTTATTATTTGAACATTGGTAATACGATTATATTGTTTATTATTAAAAATAATCGTTATCAACTAACAGTTACAAAATAATTTTATTGAACGTAAAAAAACACAAAGACATCTAACGGGTTCAGTTTCCTTATCAATCTGATAATCAACGTTAAAATACAAAATTATTTTGTAAGGAATACAAAAACAGTAAATTTGCACCCAGTACATACATGGGTTTATACTTACAATAATTATCTGGACTTTCAAAATTGAGTGTTGCTTTTTTCAGTATAGAGATAAGAATTCACGAGCTAAAAAATATCCAAAAGCAAAAAAACTGAACTTAAAAAAAAAATCTTCACCGTATCTTACAATGTCCGAGATCACAAAGTAACTATTTCCACGCGAACGAGCAATTCAGTTCTAATCAATCGGGATGGCAACAGATTATGTATTTCAAAACATTTCCAATTCTTTACAAATAGCTTTTTGAATTAATAATTTCGATTTTTTATTGATTGAACTATTTTTTGCTTTCCAGTGTCTCACTCACAGTGTGATATATGGACGTAGTTTGTTGTTATATTTTCTGTAATCACTGCTTGAGGCATTTCCGAATTCTTCACAGTGAGAATCAAGCATGTTGGCTATATTATAAAATCTTTGGTTGTAGTTCGGGATGTTAAATATTAGGGCGGGTTTTGTTTAGTATATAGCGGAATAAGATTGTTAGATTTTTCTGTTCTTTGTATAATAAATTCGGGCTTATAGTTTCCGACTTTATATTATGAACTAATTAGTTGAAACACGCCTAAGGCGCCCGTTGAATTGAAACTATGACCCCCTGTTGAGAATGCAGTTTGTATAAATGTTACAGGGCTACTGTATCGGTGAAAAAATAGCGTGTATAACTCGTGTGAAAATGAGTCATTGCAATACTCAAGTGAGTGAAATTTCACTTTCGAATTGCAATGACTCGTTTTCTTCACTTGTCATACAATGTACTATTCTGGTTGCTTATGAAGGCCTTTCTGGCTTTTATTAGTTCCATAGTTATATGTTCATTTAAATGGCAAAACTGGTCGATGTTTACCGTCAGGTATTTTACCAAGAGGTTTTGTTCAATTACGGTGTTATCGATTTTTTTTAGAGTTCTTTGTAGTGTTTTCTTGTGTCACAACTAGCATGTTGCATATGTTATCGAAACAATATTGTTTCACATTTACTTATATTGATTTTGATTCGCCATGTATGCAAGTAATCGCTAGTAAAATGTATTGCTGTTTGAAGATTATTTTGTATGTTGTTTATCTTGGAATTGGCGCAATAAATTATGAGGTCATCTGCGTAAGCAATAGTTCTTTGTATAATTTTATTGACATTTTGATGCTGGCCATCAAATATAAATTTATTAAATTGAAAATTCAAGTGATCAAGTCTAGTTAAAAGACGGTTGAATGGGTGTTGAAGTGTTTTGAGCATTTTTGATTTATTTTTATAAAGCAAACAATTTCTCTCTATGTTGAGCTTTTAAAATTCGATCGTATTGAAAAAGGTGTTACTGAACTATAGAAATATTCACAGTTCTAGTCGAATGGATTACGTCGTATTGCAAAATGATTAAAAAAACATCGGATAGTCGCCAACATTAGGATGAGCTAATAATCGAATATTAATTGCAAGCCAAACAATATTTGGCTGTGGTGACAGTGAAACTGATTTATATGGATAGCCAAGGCTATAGAGAAGAATTTAACTGGCCGTGCGAATGGTGGACATTTAAAAAAAATAAAACGGATTTTATAACAACGATTTATGTTTCCAAAGACACAATCTTGCACGGATTGCGAATCGGTGTTGAACAAAGACGGAAACCGATAGAAATTGAAATTTTGGAAACCGATGCCGGCCAAAAATTATTTTTGTACAAAATGCTCCTGATATTGTGGGATCATCTGATAATTAGTTGTGGAGATTCGGTAAGATTGCGACCAAATTTTAAATATATGATTATTGATTACTAATACATATCTGGACACTAATGGCAACGTGACGGTCGGCAACAGATTAATGAGTTATAAAATTTTTTCAATTTTTTGTAAATAAATTTCTGGTAAAATAATATCGAGTTTTAAATATTGAACTGTTTTTTGCTTTTCAGTATCTCACTCCCTGGAAAATTATTGGGAAAATTCAATAATTGAATTTGCTGGATTTTCTTTGATCAATCTTAGATTTTAAATTCTGTCAAAAATGACAAAAAAAATGTTTTAGTCCAAAACATGAAGATGAACGATAGGATGTTGCGTGATGACATGATGAAGATGAACGATATGATGTTGGTTGGCTTAAGTAATGCATCAGCAGTATTTCAACGATACATACACTGAATACCTAATTCAGCGATTTTATGACAAAATCAGAAATTTTATCTTATATGGACGATGTTGTTATTCCATCCATAAACGAAGAAGATGATTGGATGAACTAAAAAAGTGTTGCGGAATATGACCTGGAGTTTACATGGCGTAAATTTCGGTTCTTATGTCGGAAAATTAATTATCGCGGAAATGAGATTGAAGAAGTCGCTAGTGCATCATAAGCATACCATATGGATCACTCAATAATTTACGTAAAGTTATACATTTATAAAACCAAATAATAAAAAATAAACTTCACTACCACGAGCCGGATATTTCATATCCGATTACATAAGTTAAAAATTGTAAATAGATTTTACCCACCTAAGCAATAATTTTTGTAGAAAATCAATTGTATACTTGCCAAATAAAACAAAATATCTTTTGAGTAGTTTAAGACTAATTATCTTCGCAAGCTAGAGTTCCTCGATCCACCGCTTTCAACAAGAACAATTAATAACAATTCAGACTCCGTCAGACAGAACTTACATGCGGTAGGACTAGAACATCAAACTGGGGTGTGTGAGTCTATTAGGTTTAGGTTTAGGTGGCGGTCCACTAAGACCGGGCATAGACACAAGAAGATCCGTAGCCATACCACAATTTATCTATGAGTCTATTAAGTGGCATATTTAACCAGAAAATTCGTTTCATTTGAAAATCCCGAGGAGCTGCAAATAAACAACGATTTCCTCAAATTCTTAGAATGAAGATATCAGGTATACTACACGCATTAAGATGACCGAGAACAACGCCTGTAGATGAAAAAATCTAGCCTAGCTTCTAAAAACAACATACACTCATCGCAATTACAACCAAAAAGCAGATTTGATCACAGATGATCAGAGCCTATAGAGAAATGCAATAAATTCAACCGACTGAGTCAAATAGAAAGAATGCTGTTAGCCAACTTACAAGAGGCAGGTAATATCGTATCCTATACTGCAAAAATCATACGAGCAACCACCGCAACAAATCATAATGAGACAACGCTACTAGCGACCACTATAGTGAAAACAACGAGATAAGGTGGAAGAGAAGAGCTTCTCAAATTGCTGTTCGACACCGCGTTTCACAGTCGTCATTTATAACAGAGAAGCTAAACAACGATTGAAATTTACAGGGCGCAGAATCAGTGCCGAACTTCATTCTCCTCGGAATCAAACAAAACTAGATGTAGAATGTCAGGAATTTTTTCACAACGCTCACAAGCGACTTATTAATGGGCGGTACGAAATTAGTATACGATTCCAGTGGCACTATTCTGGTTTTCCCGGGGAATTGGGAATTGGGAAATGATTTATTGTGACTTGTTTTAATGTATTTTGGTATCATTTTTTTCAAAGCATACTGTGGCGATTGATATTTTGTTAAAATTTTGGGAAAAAATAATTCCATTTTCAGACTACTGCCTACTGTGTTATTCCCAACAAAATGTTTAGGGAAAATAAATAACAAAATTGCTTTGAAATGAAATCATTTTTTCCCAAAATTGGAATTATATGCCAATCACCACAGTATGCTTTGGAAAAAAAAGATACCAAAATACACTAAAACAAGTCACAATAAATCATTTCCCAATTCCCAATTCCCCGGGAAAACCAGAATAGTGCCACAGAAGGATCCTGAGGAACACTTGTGAGAGTAAAAAAATGGCAATAGGAAGATTCCTGTAGGTTTAAGGAAGATTATCAACAAACCAAACTCTCAGGGAAGGATATAGATACAATTTATGAAAAAATACGAACAACTTATGAACATAAGGAAGCAATGAGTAAACTAAAAGAAACAGCTAGAATATATTACTTACCACATCATCAGAGTCATGAAAGAAAACAGCACGACAACAAAGTTAAGAGTATAGTGTTCGACGCGTCAGCAAAACCTATCTCTGGCATATCATTGAAGGATGTTATGTTGAATGGTCCAACATTATAACAGAGTCTATATAAGAGACTACAGCAGCAACATACCTAGCCACAAAGGTTTTATATCAACTTTTGTGTCAACTAGGAGATTTTTATATGTAGACGGTCTTTTGTCATAGGAGCAGACACAACAGTTGTAGCAGTGGAAGCTCAATTCTAGCTTATAGAACTTCTTAGATCATGAAGATTTACTCTAATAAAGTGGAAAATAATAAACAACAACTAATAATATGTTTTCTAGAAAAAAATCTCGAAGGCGTATCATGTTCTATATACAATTTGACCACACGATAAAAACTTTAGGAATCAGCTGGAACCCCAATCCAGACAAGTTTGAATTCAAGATTTCGTCCTCTGAGAACAATGGTGACCCAACAAAAAAGAAAATATTGGCCGTTATACCCAAATTATTTTATCGACGAGGGTGGTTTGCACCTGTAATTATTCAAGCAAAATTGTTAATGCAAAATTGTAAATGCAGAATTAGAACAACATAGTGGGTTCAATCTAAGGACAGTCTAAAACACATAGCTAGATGGATTGAACATAAACAAGAAGTAAAAAATGAACTCCGCGCATTAGAAAAGGCGTTTGCATCAGAATAGTGTACTACGCAAAACTAACCGTTTATGCATGGACTGATTCTATGATCACACTGGCATGGATAAAGGGTAATTCCAATATAAACAAAACATTTGTAGCGAACAGGATAGCTAAAATTCAATTGATCATGCAACTTAGCCCATGGTACCATGTAAAATTCTACTGGAACCCAACAGACATAGCTTCACGCGAGATGAGCTCTCTTCAATTAGGAAGTGTTCAACTTTGATGCTAAAGATCAGATTGGCTAAACAATACATTATCCAACCCTTTTTATCTTAATACCAAAAATCGTTTCGGAAAGCTTGACAAGTCCACTTTATGGCAATAAAGGCCCACATCTGGTAACATTGCTGAGGTTATAATAAATAATTCACACCGGTCGTCTTCATTCCTTTCGGTTGATTTTTTGTACCATTCTTCAAAATCCTTCTGATCTTCTGTGAGCTCATAATGGTTGTTGGAATTATGGTTTAATTTCTCAAAATCTTCGTAAAGTGGTGTCTACTAACATTGTAATGTTGAAATTTATCACTTTATTCCGATTCTCGATTTCACAACATCCCACCAATCACCCAATCAAACTTTATCTCTTCGGCAGACAAAAATGGTAACAATTTTGGTTGTTTGTTTCCTATCATCAAGAAAAATACCTCAACACTCAATAATAGTACGACGATTTTTGTTAAATTTAGGATCGGCGAGAACAAGGGATTATGCCGCGGGCAACCACCCGGTGGAAACTCTGTAAGCTAACCAATAATCTCCAAAATAGGGAACCACAAGAATCGAAATATCACAGAAATGTGGAAACCGAGCATAAGACACACTTCACTTAGGTATCCGTCAGTTTGTAATTTTTTTTTTTCGCTGGCGCTACATCCCATATAGAGGGATTTGACCGCTTCACCGTGAAGTTTCGTAATCATTTTTTCAACGGATAATGAGTGATTAATTCATTAACCCTTACATTAATCAGCCGTGATTTTTTCATCACCCGCCGGAAATCGAACCCGGGACCTCCGGAGCTTAAAGTAAGAATGCCAGGGCGGCGGGCAGTTTGTAATGCTTTATATAAAACTCCATTAGCCGCATAAATATAATTTGGCAATTAACGTATAAGCGAACGGCATTGTCATCAGCCAAGTTAATATACAAAATCATGCAAATTATCACCATCATTGTAATGTTGACCTACAAACAACATATAACGTCTGTATGACGACAACTCTTTTATGTTATCAAACGGTCATTTTATAATACTCTATACCTAAATCCTTAGTTTTGTTTTCTTTGTACATCTTAAGCCGCTTAAAATAATTAACGAAAACAAAAAATATAATTCAACAGTTAACTAACTTTGTTTATAATACACAAAGATACAAACAGTAGACCAGTTAACCTCCTTTTTTTTTGGAATCGCCACGTGTCTCTCGTTATAATCCCGATAATTTTTACGTCCCTCGACGTATATCGGTTATCATACAAAAAAAAGCTTAAAGTAAGTATAATGGGATTTCATTAAGTACAAATTTACCTAAATCGTTTTACCCAAAATTATCTTACTTCATCTTTACATTCCCCCGTTGAAATGATGATAGCACAACGTCTTAAATCAATCAATTTTTGGTCGATTTAGTCGATTGATAATGATGTACGGATTATCGAGTTTGTATTGTTTTAGTCTTATAATGCGCAACAAGAGAAACGTTTTTTTGTTTTTGTTTTTGTTTGATACGCCACACCCCGAATATATTCAACCACAAATCAAATATGAATTATATATTTGTTTTGTAATAGGTGACGCCCATTTTTGAGTATTTTTGTGATGCTGTGTTGTGTTTGTGCATAGGATTAATGAATGAATAGCAAACAAAAAATAAAAAAAAGCACAAAAGAGAGCGAAATTATGATTCAATATTGAATGTAAAAGGGGAATTCATAAATTTTATGTTGATTGCGGAATTTGGTTCAATATTCAACGAAATCATGCGTAATAATGACAATGTTTGGGTTTACCGCGAGGCCAGTTTGGTTTGGTTGCATTTTTTTGTATTGTATAGATTTGTGTTAAATAGTTTAGATGTCAAGTAATTAAGAACACAGCCACCTGTGTCGGAACAATACATCGATGTTCCACTAAAGAAAAAAAAAACGTGTACACCATATGTAAACTGGCACATCACAAGGCGACGACTTAATTTATCGTGAATTAATTTTTTTTCATCTTTTTTTATTGTTATTAGGTATGTATAACTATGTAACACAAAACTATATTATATATTGTGTGTTTTTATATATACATAGTATGTTATTAAAACTAAACCGCAGAATATAATACATTGGCAGTTATAACAAGTAAAATATTGAACACAATTTGGGATCATTATTTTATCGGCGCAAAAAAACAGGCACAACCATTTGTTATGATCGATCGTGTCAATCAAAAAAAAAAAGGCGAATTACTCGTTAATCCGCATAATTTTTAAACATCATCTAATTAATAATTATGTAAACAGCTGTTTATTAGCCTGGCCATTCTATATAAATAAAGATACAATGAAAATTGGAAAACCGCTGGAGTTTTTTTTTTTTTGTTATTATTTATATAACAATTGAGCAATACAGAAAACCACAATGAATTTGTTTGACCTGAAAATTTCATAAATATGAGACTTTTATTGAATTTAGCTTGAAGATTAGTAAATTGAGCTAATTCGTGTGTAAAAAAAAATATTTGGACGACCTTCTTTTGAGTAATTTCGTTTAGGTATTTGATCGGGTAACGGGTTTAGTATAAACTAAATCTATTTTTTGATTAAATTTATTAAAAACCGCAGAGTTAATCTGCTAATAATTGATAATTGAGGTGCTAATAAAAATTAGCAATTCATTGGTTAAACTCTTATCACAATTCGAAGCGAAAATATTTTCTTTTTCCTTTAACTGTTAGATCTAGCATTCAAGTTCATGAATAACCATGCTATTTTTGCCACTATATTTTTCTCCATTATGCTTCAAAAAGTTTATAAAGACAAGTTGCTCAATTTTCTTGTCCTCTAAAAAAAATTAATTTTCCAAATTAAATTTTTATTAAATTGTTAGTGTTCTATTTCCGAACAAATTCTAAATAAAGCTATACCATCAAGTTTGATTAATTTTTGCTCATTATACACTTCTAATTTTTTTTATGTTAGACAGCAACGTATATTTGCTCAACGTAGATTTAAATTGTTTATCTTAAGTAAATTTTGGCGTAAGCAAAAAACTAGTGTTAATATTTCGAAAACCTGAAAGTTGGGTTGCTCATATTCAGGTTGGAACTCAGTCAGTATCAGTTACAAATATTATATTTTAATACAATTGTATAAACAGACAACAAATATATAAAATTTAATTTATTGTTTAGAATTTATTGAGCAACAGAACTATCACTTATAACTAATTAATTGTGTATATATTTTTACTCAATTTTAAATAGTACATATTTAAAAAACAGAATTTATAACCTAATAAGTTTAGATTTGCTCAATATGGTTTAAAAGTACATTTTGCTACGGATATTCAGGTTAATATTTTTTAACATAAATTAGCATAGCAAATATGTTTACGAAATAACCAAGATTTTTGTTGGCTCAATACCTTTTGAAAATACTGTAACTTAAGTAGCTCAATTATTGCTTGGTATAAGATTAGCTATTGCGGCCGAAATCTAATCTTCGTGATCTTCTATAAATAAACACATTTTTTAAATGTTGAAAATACAATATTGTTTGAGAATAGCTCAATTTGTTCGATGGTACAATACCCTTTTGCTCAATTTATGTTGTCATTGGTTTAAAAAAAAATTATGGTTAAATTACTCTAAAATAAGAATTGATAATAAAAGTATACTCAAAAAAGTAGCTCAAAATTTGTGTAATGTAAACAATAAACATTAATTTAGAAGTTTGAAATTTGTTTGTATTATCAATTAATATAATTCTTTCTTCTACTCATAGACAAAATATATTATTTGTAATAGCACTGTGCATTCCCATTATTACGACTTGTTAGTCAGTAGAATAAAGATGATATATCTAATCTACTGACAATACATCTACCACAAAAAGTACAAATCCACCCTCCGTAATTCTCTAAGGGTTTGTACGAAGTATATACCCTTTCAAAACTCGAGAACATTCCTTAAGCTGCTGGTAGTTTGGTTTCGTACTGATAGATATTAGGGAAACATAAAAACTTCATTAAGCTACTACTCAATAAAAGCCTAAATATGTTTGCTCAATATTGAAGTGCAAATGTATGTTTGTTTACAGAACCACAGCTCGGTGTAATTTATATCTGAAAATAGTTGCTCAAATTTGTTAACGGAAAACAAACGAACTATTTTAGCTCGGTAGCTCAATATTTGAAGAAAAAAAAATGAAATTAATCTGGTTAACAATTAACTTTTTGAAATTTGTAAGTTCATTAAATTTTCTTAGTAGCTCAATTTTTTGGTAATTACATATTTCTTAGTTTTCTGTAATCGATTTTAAAGTCCAATATTTCACTATTATCTAGATGTTTATACAAATCCAATTTGTTTAATAGCTCAGTATTCAGTATTTTGTTCTAACCACTGGTGTAAACTAATTAAGGTCAAGGCCCAAAACTTGTATATCATTTATCATTTTAAACTAAATTGAGAATTTTATTTGTCAGAAAACTTAGAACCACTATAATATAATAAATATTTAATTGTTGCTCAAAATTTTGTTCAAAATTATATATATATATATATATTTGTGTCAATTGTACCTCAAATTTTAACAATTTAGTTAATTCAGCTTTTGATGAAAATGATTATAAAATTAATAATTTGCATATTATACTTTTTGAGCTAGTCTGAATGTTCAGTAAATTTCAGATGTCTATCTATTAGCGAGTAACCTAACACATTTTATATTTGGTACAATCCATGTATTGAAAACAATGTTGAACACTACAAATTTTGACTCAAAAAACTAGCTTAATTTATGTTTATACCGAATGATGTATAGTTTCTCAATATGCTAAAAATCACGTTGAACAAGTTGAAAGTTCATATTCTCCATTTGGTGAGTAAATTACTTTCCGAGTACCTTAACTTAACTTTTTGTCAAACATATTGTTTATAGCCCAATTTTGATAGTTGAAAAAACCAAACACAATATTTTGGTATGATCTAGGTGTTTATGGCAAATGCAATTTGGTTTGGTAGCTCAGTATTGTTATCTCAAAGAAAATGTTTGCTCAAAATGTATATTGAGTTATTTTATTAATCAATACGTATTAATATTTTAGTATTGCTTAAAAGGTATCTGAAATTTGTATTTACTAAATGATATCTAATTTTAGCTTAATTTGAATTATTGATTTATTCCACAATTCAAAGAAAAAATTAAAGTCACCTTAGACACTATAAAAATAGTAAAGAAAACTTGTAACTTTCTTGACTAAACCTAAGCCTTAGTTTCTGTTGTGGTTCTTCACAAATAGTCAAAATAAGAAGCTTCGTGCAAAATCAAGCTATGCACTTTATTTTATTTACTTACTACTTAAGAAACTTTTTAAATTCTTAAATATTCTCAATATTTTATCAATGAATTAAATTCAAATTTTGCTAGAATTAAAACTAAAACTTACCAAAAGGTTTGAGGTATTAATATGGGTATTGAGTACAAAAGGTTGTCGTGGGTTATAAAACGATGGTTTGTTGCTCAATATGTGTAATACAGTATATTTTGTAATTCAAGCTAATCAATTTTCTAAAATAACTCAATATGAATAACACTGGCTTCATGCAGCCAAAAATCAAATATAATTGTAGTACCCAATTTTGTGTAGGTGACGTTGGCTCAATATTTTACAAAAAGAAAGCGTATATATATCGAACGTGGCTAAAACCAACCTAAACCTAAGGGCTAAGTCAATTTTAAACCATTTAGGGCACACCTGTACTTTCGCTACTATGTAGCTTGTTTCATTGTTGTTTTAATTGAAATCTTTACATTTGGTGGCATCGTCTTCACTAGAAACCACCTCTAATTCGAGTTGCTCAATTTGATGATAATTTATTATCTATTTTTCGTTTATAGGTTTTGCGTAAAGATCGTAGTTGATGTTGACCAGTCAAATTGCTTTTTTTCCCCCATTGCAATTATTTAATATTTTGAGCTATGGCTGATTTATACATGTCCATAATTTATTCAATCTATATTAGAATTATTCATTATTCAGTCCAAATACGTTCTGAAAAAGTACTGTCGAGTTACATAGATAATATTGTGAAATGTTATAGTTAGTTCAATAGGTAATTTCCTGTTCTCATAGAGATAACTTAACTAACTATCTCATTGATGTTAAAGTCAATATTCATTTTCTGAATAGGATTAATTCAAAAAAATAAAAAAATATAGTTGCTCAATTTGATTAAATTATTATTATTATTATACATTTTAATCAATTGTTAACAACAATTACTAATGTACTCTACTTCGCCTCCAGGTTCAAGTCTTTTTGGTTTGTTGCTCACAATGACAACTCAAAATGTTAACAGATAATACTTTAGTGAAATTAGCGCAATTTCGTAGTGAAATCGACACTTAATTTAATAATTGGATTCCTAAAGAAATCATTTAGATTAGTCAAAGTGACACTAGTAGCTAATTTTGGATGAAAAGTGTACGCCATATATGTATAACATTGGTTTTAGTATAATTTGAATTTTATTGAACCATTATGTAGAACCAAGTGTCAACATAGTTGCCCAATAAGTATTTGTTTAAACGGATACAAGGTTAAGAACCAAATTACAACAAAAATAGTAATATAAACTTAAACTAAAATGGTGTGGTGTTTAGTAGCTCAATATGAGTTTCAAAGCTATACATTGGTATGTTTGCCATAAATTATATGCTAGTTATATTTAATATGACCCGATTTATGATAGTAAGTTAATAAAGTTGCTCAATATTTGTGCCAAATTCTAGAAAATACCGTCAAAGTAAAACATTGTAAAATATTTGCGTATTATTTCTGGTTCTGCGTCAATGCCAAAAAAGCTTTTACCCAAATATTTCGATTAAAATAATAGATCAATATAGTAAGACGGCAACACATATGTAAATTTTCTTACTCTCAAAAGTTTATTTAGTCTAATTTAAGCTGGCACAATTTATGACGATAAGAGAGTTAAAAATAGGTGCTCAAAATTTTTGTAATTTTGAAAATTTCAAATTTTTTGACATTACGCTAATGTATTGCTGAATTGCCAAATAATTGATATTTTAGCTTTATTTCAGTTGTGCTCAATTTAATTTAGTAGTGAATCTTCTTTTTTTTTTTAGCAAAATAGTCTTGAAAGTCACCATAAAGGCGTTAACCTGGAGGCAAAGAAGAGTACATTACTAATTGTTGTAAACAATTCATTAAAATGTATAAATAATTTAATAAAATTGAGCAACTTTATTATTTTTTTTTTTAACTAATCCTATTCAGAAAATAAATATTGACTTTTACATGAGTCAGATAGATAGTTTAGTTAGTATCTTTGTGAGAACAAGGAACCTCGTATTGAACCAACCATTTCACTTTATTACTTATTTAACTCGATAGTACTTTTTCAAAACTTACTTTGAGCCATTTAATATAAAGATTTGATATAAGAATGCAATACTTAAAAGATTTAAATCCGAAAAAAAATTATATTTTAAGTCAAGATAGATTACAGCTTTGTATTGTAGGTTGTCTGGGGAAAAAATACATTTTGACGATTTAATATTTCAAATACATTGCAAATAGGGTTTTTAAGTTTTATTTTTTATAGATAAGATAACCACTAAGAAATTTTAAAATACATAAAAATAACTCAGTCCACGTTATCTATTCAAACAGTAAAAAAGGTGAAATAAGTTTGTGTTGTGTAAGCAAAAATCAAAATGGAAAATAAAATCAATGGAGAGCCATTTAAAATGGACAGAATTCCGGCAAAACTGTTCAATTCGCAGTATTTGTCAGATATCACGTTTATTATCGAAGATAAACCAATTTACGCGCACTCCCTGCTTTTAATGGTGCGCAGCAGTGTATTTCAAGAGCAGCTTGAACACACTGTAGGTGACAAAAAACTTATTCCAATATCTGATTACGGATACGATGTGTTTTATCAGTTTATTCGTTTTTATACACCGACCAAATGGATATCAGTGACGCAGAGTGGTTTCATTTATTGAAATTGGCAAAGAATTACAATGTGATTAGATTGATTGATCATTTGCGGAATAATAATTGTTCCGAAATAAAAATATTTGATGTTTGTGTGTTGGAAAACTACAAAATTGGTTTGAAAACTTTAAATGATGTCAACTTTGGACAAGAATGTAGATTCGATAAAATTTTGCGTTCAGATAATTTTTTATCGATACATCCAGATGTGTTAGAAGAAATTTTAAATTTTAATCAAATCAAGGAAGGCATAACCGAATCATGTATTATTGATGCGATGGTCCGTTGGATTAATCATTATTGTGAGCAAAACCGAATAAAATTTTCCGAATGCCGTCAAAAGTTTGACCGTTTCATTCATTTAATCCGGTTTCCAACTATGTCCAACGAGGGACTACGGAATATTCAAATCAAATATCCTGATTTATTAACAAAAAGTCATTTTAAGAACATTGCCAGTCACAAAATTTACGGAGATGAGTATGATGAAGGGACATGGAATTCTATACCCAGAGTCGTTTTAATATGGCCATATGAACTAAAGACTTTTCCAAGTGGCTATGTTTGTGAAACCAAGTTTTTCGTTTTTTCTGCTATGACCCTGGGAGGATTTGTTTTTGGAGAGAAAGAAATATACAAGGGTAACTCACAGAAAGCCATAAGCTTTCATTCTAGAACGGGTCAAAATTCTAGTTCAACTATTTGCACTTCTATCGGCTTGGAATTGGGCTTATCAATTAAGATTCTTCCCGAACATACTTATACAATTTCTTGGTTTTGTGAAAATACCAAGTACTGGGCTCGCAAACCTCAAGCCAATCTCATCGTAAACGGTCCATCAAAATTAGTTAAAATTTTAGAAGCTCATCCCACCATGCTAGAAATTTTATTTTTGAAACCAGATGACACCTTCAATTAACGTGTACAATTAAATTTAAATAAACTAGATACTTATAAAACTGGATCGATTTTTTTTTTATTGAGTTCAATTTGTTTGTAATTCAATTTGTGCATACGGGACGCTATATTTGTACATTACAGCGCTGCAATACACTTTTTCAATGAGGTAAGTTTCATGTTGTTTAGTATAAGTTAAATCCATTTTTTTCATTAAATTTGGTTAAAACCACATGGTTATTCTAACAGATTGTAATAATTAATAAATAAGATGCCAATAAAAACGAGCAATTCATTGGTTAAACTCCTATAAAACTCACATTAGTAGCTAATAATTGATAGGTCTAGCATTATATATATTGATTAATCTACGTACTGAAAATAATTTTGAACAGAAGAAATGAGATACAAATTGTACTTCAGTGTTAGCAATCAAAAATTTAGACATGAATAAACATCTCAATCAGAGATTCTATCCTATTATTGTCACTACAATCTTCTCCATTATGCTTCAAAGTGTTAATAGAAAGCAATATTACCAAGTTGCTCAATTTTCGTTTCCTGTATTGATTTTTGCTTGCATTAGCTTTTCGGCTTTTTACGACGCCAATGAAGACAAATATTTTAAAACCATTGCTATTAATTCTAGCAATTGCAAATAAATAAATTACTTGTTTAAAAATTGCTCAATTTGTATTACATTGTTACTGTTCCGCTTTGGAGCTATAATTTAATTTGGTTAGTTTTGGCTCAATAAATACTCCTAATTTTGTTATATTAGACAGTTAGGTATATACCTTTTCAAGTCATGTTATACATTTTTCAAACCAAATTAACATTTTTTCAAAACAAATTAAACTTATTTCAAATATATTTAACAACAATTTTCAATTCAAATTAAATTATGTAACGTTTTTTTTTTTTGCAAAATATACAATGCTACAATGAAATTTGGCCAAATTCAATTGTCTGATAATTTAAAATTATCAGACAATTGAATTTTGCTAAATATAATTGTATGCATCTACATTTTATTGTTTATTTTGCAAAACTAAATCTATTTAATTTGATTTATTTTGACGTTAACTGGTTTTGAAAAATTATTAATTCCTTTTAAATATTTATTAATTTAATTTGCTCACTTATTAATTTGGTTTGAAAAATGGTCAACTTGACTTGAGAAAGGTTCTTTCTCAATATAGACTTAAATTGGTGTGAGTAAATTTTGGTATAAGCAAAAACTAGTGTTAATATTTTGAGAAACTTGGAAATTGGGTTGCTGAATTCAGGAACTCAGTATCACTTGCAAATCTTTTATTTTAATGCAGTTCTGTAAATAGAAATCAAATACTCCTTAGTATCAGATTAGCTATTGCGGGCGTAATCTGATGTTAGTGATATGTTTGAGAATAGCTCAATTTTTTTTCGATTGTATAATACCATTTTGATCAATTAGGTGTTACTAGTTTAAACAAAATGTATAGTTCAATTACTCTAAAATAAGAATTGATAATAAAAATGCATTAAGTCGCTCAAAATTTGTGTAAGTGTTGTAAATTTCAAATGCATAAGTTTAGTTGTAAAACTTGTGGCTTATTTTGTTTGAAGTAAACTATTATCTAAGGTTTGGTTATATATATGATATTTGCTTAATTTTTCGACGCTTTATCATGTGATATAGGTTTATGAACTAACATATTGACAAAAAGAGAGAAACTATATTTAATCAAAATTGAACGATGCCCGGTTATTAAATATTGGCTCAATTAGCTCATTCATTCTCTTTCTGATTAATTAATGCTTTATAGCTTTCACAACAAACATTACTTCACTGAAGTGTCAATTTCATTATTCCTGATGCTGAAATGAATGGCCCAAAATTTAAAAAAAATGCATAAATAGCTCAACAATTTTGAAGAATTTTCTGAATTTTAGTTCTTATAAATCATTAGGGAAAAATAAAAACATCATTGAGCTACAATTCAATAAAAGCTAAAGATTTTTGCTCAATATTATTTTATTTTCCAACATCCGCCCTATAACAAAAGTTTACGTACAAAAAAATAGATACCTCATTTATTCATCATGATTTATTGAGCTACAAGTTTTGCAATATTCAAAATTTTGCTCAAAAAATTGTTAACTTTAATTAGGCATAATTTATTAACCTGCGTATTGAAAACAATTTTGAAGTGTATAAATGTTTACTTCCAAAACAGTAGCTCAGTTTAATTAATATTTGAAAATAGTTGCTCAAATTTGTTAGAGGAAAACGAATAATTTGAGCTGGTTAGCTCAATATTTGGAAAAAATTAAAAATAATAATCTGGTCAAAAATTAATTTATTAAATTGGTTTTTTAATTTCGTGGAATCTAGCCTCGTAAATTAATTAAATTTTTATTTGTTTCCAAATATAAATTAAATTTTATTGATATTTCGGCATTCTTGCCATTTTCAAAATACAATAAAGTTTTTAACATTTAAAAACATTATAAAATTAGTATGCATTATAAAAATATAAATTGATTTAAAAACTTTTTTAAAAACATTTTAAGAAAATATTTTAAAAATATAAAAAACTTCTTACAACTACATGACTTCAATTTTGTTTTTTTGAAAACAAAAAGGAAAAAAAAAAAAAAAACAAAAAAAAAAAATTGAAGTCATGTAGTTGTAAGAAGTTTTTTATATTTTTAAAATATTTTCTTAAAATGTTTTTAAAAAAGTTTTTAAATCAATTTATATTTTTATAATGCATACTAATTTTATAATGTTTTTAAATGTTAAAAACTTTATTGTATTTTGAAAATGGTAAGAATGCCGAAATATCAATAAAATTTAATTTATATTTGGAAACAAATAAAAATTTAATTAATTTACGAGGCTAGATTCCACGAAATTAAAAAACCAATTTAATAAACATAATAACTAGCCGTTATATAAATCATATATGATTAAAAATTAATTTATTGAAATGTCAGTTAATTAAATTTTTCAGTGGCTCAATTTTCTGGTTTCCTATTTCTGTATAACCGGTTTTCAAGTTTAATATTTCCCTATTATCTAGATGTTTGGTGTGAATACATTTTATTTTAGTAGCTCAGTATGTTATGCCAATTTAGATGTTGCTCAAAATGAATATAGAATTATTTGAATTTAAATTGAGCATCTAATATTTCAGAAAACTTATAACCATTAAAATCCTACCAAATTTAGCTGGAAATTATAAATTTTGCGTAAATTTTAGTTTTTGGAGCTTTCGATGAAAATGGTTAAAAAATTAATAATTTCAATCAAAATTGACAAATATTGCTTAACTATTATATGTATATTTAATCAATGCAGAGAGCGAGGTGTCTATTATAGAGTAACCTAACATAACGCATATTTGGTACAATTCACTTACTAAAACATTACAAATTTGGGTTCAAAACAATAGCTCAATTTATGTTTGTATCGAATGATATATAGTGGCTCAATATGTTGAAAATCACGTTTGAGAAATCAAAAATTCATATTCTCTGATTTGTGAGTGAATTACTTTTCGGAGTACCTTAACTTAACCTTTAATCAAACACATTGTTAATAGCCCAACTCTTGAAAGATAAAAACACCTAGGTCAATATTTGGTTTGGTAGCTCACTATTTTTTTGTAGTCGTTGGTGTCATTCTAATTAAGGTTATTGTAAAAAGAAAATCCGCTAAATACGGTAAATGCATTTACCTTTTTTTATGGAGGGTAAACGAAATAAAAAAACATAAATACTTCACGTTTAGATACTTTATTCTTTATTGTTATAAGAATTGAACGAGTATAAAGTAGAAAAAAATGCGTAATTTAACATAAAACGAACGCTAAAAATCTACGTTTACCATAGTAAATGAGTTACCCGAGAATTCTACCGCAGCCTGAATTATTCCACTGTTTGATAAAAAAGTTTAAAGTCACTAGCTCAATAAGTCTGACACTGAACTGCTCAAAATAATGTAATAAAAAATGCTCATTATATTCTAGACTAAAACTCAAATTTTGGTCTAATTAGTACTAAAACAGAATACACATAGAAGCATTTCTAGCCTATCAAAAGGTTTGAGGTACTAAAATGTAGTATTGAGAACAAAATGTTGTTTTTGGTTTTAAAACGATGGTTTGTTGCTCAATATGTATAATGCAGTATTTTTTTTTGTAATTCAAGCAAATAAAGTTTTAGTACACAATTTTAGCTAAAACCAACCACAAATTTAAAACTAATAAGGAAATCAATTTTAAACAATTTATGACACACTCGAACTTTGTCTACTACTTCAGAGCTAATTTCAGCTAAGTAGTTTCAAGCTAACCATTAAAATTAAGCCTTTACACATGTTAATTGAAATGGCTTTACACATTTAAATAAAGTTGCTCAATTTTATTCAATTATTATTTTACATTTTTATCAAGTGCTAACAACAGTTACTAATATACTCTTCTCAAACCAAGATAAGATTGTCAGCCTTCAGATTCAAGGCTTCAAATACGTAATACTTTACGAACTCCAACTGAATCTAAAATGTACAATAAAAACATGTGAAAAGGTTCACAAAAATTATTAAAGTCTAACAATGAGCTAAATAATAATTTAAATAATTTATTTTACATACTAAATTTTGAGCTGGAACATATTTCGCGACAATTCAAATATTGGGTTAACATTCGCAAACAAAAGGGGAAATTAGATAAGTTTAATGCTCATGTTTCGAGAGAATTGGGTCTTTTTTAGACATGTGAGCAAAACTCAATAGTTTTTCTTATATAAAGTATAAGCAGCTTAATTAATTTTGAAAATATGTTTGCATTTAATTATTACAAAACATTAAATCACACATTTCGAGTTTTAGCTTTATATTCATTTAGGACTTGTTGCACACAAATTCAGCCAAGGAAACAAGCAATTTTAAACAAAGGTTGAGTAACAATTAACTAACAATCAATTTTTGTTTGACTCCCCTATACCTACAACGCAATTATGAATTAAAACAAATATGTAATTGCGCTACTAAACCAAATTAAGTAGTACGCTATATGGGGAAACAAATCCATTTTGACAATTTAATGTTTCAAATACCTGGCAAATAGCGTTTTTCAGTTTTATTTTTTTTAGATAAGATAACCACTAAGAAATTTTAAAATACATAAAAAGTACTCAGTCCACGTTATCTATTCAAACAGTAAAAAGGTGAAATAAGTTTGTGTTGTGTAAGCAAAAAACAAAATGGAAAATAAAATCAATGGAGAAAAATTTAAAATGGACCAAATTCCGGCAAAACTGTTCAATTCGCAGTATTTATCAGATATTACGTTTATCATCGAAGATAAACCAATTTACGCGCACTCCCTGCTTTTAATGGTGCGCAGCAGTGTATTTCAAGAGCAGCTTGAACACACTGTAGGTGACAAAAAACTTATTCCAATATCTGATTACGGATACGATGTGTTTTATCAGTTCATACGTTTTTTATACACCGACCAAGTCGATATCAATGACGCCAATTGGTTTCATTTAATGAAATTGGCAAAGAAATACAATGTGATTAGATTAATTGATCATTTGGCGAATAATAACTGTTCCGAAATGAAAATGTTTGTTGTTTATGTGTTAGAAAACTACAGAATTGGTCTAAAAACTTTAAGTAATGCCAAGTTTGGACAAGAATGTAGAGTCGATAAAATGTTGCGATCAGATGATTTCTTATCGATACATCCAGATGTGTTAGAAGAAATTTTGAATTTTAATCAAACCAAGGAAGGCATAACCGAATCATACATTGTTGATGCGATGGTTTGTTGGATGAATTATCATTGTAAGCAAAACCAAATAAAATTTTCGGACTGTCGTCAAAAGTTTGTCCATTTAATTCATTTAATCCGGTTTCCAACGATGTCCACCGAGGAATTGCAGAGTATTCAAAAAAAATATCCTGATCTATTAACAAAAAGTGATTTAAAGGATGTTGCTATCCAGAAAATTTACGGAGCTGAGTACGGTGAAGGGACATGGAATTCTATACCAAGAATACATGTTATATGTCCATATGAACTAAAGACTTATCCAAATATTGGTTGTTATACCAAGTTTACGGTTTCTTCTAATATGACCCTAGGTGGATTTGTTTTAGGAGAGAAAGAATTATACACGGGTGGCCAACAGAAAAACGTAGGATTTACATGTAGTACTACTTCTAATAACTTGGGATTGGGGTTATCAATTAAGCTTTTTCCCAAAAATACTTATACAATTTATTGGTCTTGTGAAAAGGTTAACTACTGGTCTCGCAAACCTCAAGCCAATCTCATTGTAAATGCTCCACTAAATTCGGTTAATATCTTAGAAACTCATCCCAATATGTTAGAAATTTTATTTTTGAAATCAGATGGCAGCACCTTCAATTAACTTGTACAAAAATAAATAAATAAACTTGACACATATAAAACTTGATTGATTATTTTTTTAATTGCGTTCAATTTGTATTGAAAAAACTTTCAGAAAATTGTATTGCGCATACGGGCTGACATACATATACATATGTATATGGATAACAATGCCACAGTACTTTTTACAAAGAGGTAAGTTTGTGTTGTAGCAATTGGATGTAACATCAGAAATGTGATGAAGTTAAGTATTGTGGCGGCAGATTGTAGCAACCGAAAACATGGTATCTCCTTCCTCCATAATTCTATTGTTTCTTCTAAAACAAAATTATTTTATTTAATTGTTTGTCGCTCATTGCAAATTTATGAGCAAGCTTTCCCCACATAATTACGAAGTTTTAATAAAAAGCTCAACTGTACCATCGGCAAGAAAAATAATAGTTGCTCAAAATTTGTGTAAATATAATATTTTTTTTTCTATTGTAGTTAAACAAGATTATGCTTAAGGCTTTACCATATCTGTTGGAGTTATAATGCCAATTTTATTCATTTATAAATAGTTTTATAAAACAGATCTGGTAGCTAGAGCCAATAATCAAATATTTTTAACTTGAGCGCAAATTGAATTTTCTGTGAAATGTGTAGAAAAGGTCATGTGACGTACAAGTTGGCAAAAATATTTCTTTCAAATTTTCGTGAAATATTAAACTTTAATTCCTGATTTTTTGTTTTGTTTCAATGTTTGCTATCTAAAACTAAGAGTATTGAATTTATAGTTGCCCAAAATTTGTGTATGTAAATATTAAACAAAATATTTTCAAATTCTTCAAATTGATATATTAAAATTTATTTTGCACAAAATTCATAAATTGCTCAATTAATTAAAATTCAGTTAATACTAATATTCTTCTTTGTCACGTTCTCAAAATACGCAAGAAATTTTCGAATTATTCCTTTATTTAATTATCTCACAAGGAATTTATTGAGCAAATCAAAAATTTTAAAACTTGCTTCTAAAATCTTAGACCAGGAATATTCAACATTGCGTTATTATTTAAAGGTACCCAAAAAACAACTGAAATTGTTGGTCAATATTTTTAACTTAGGTCCGCATGGACCAAGCTCATTGAAATCCTATCAAAATGATCAAAAATTTTGTTTGTACATGTACATACTCCAAAACCGATTTTCTCGATATTTTGAAAGTCCACGAGCCTGCAACAGCAAAAAAAATGTCCGTTCGGCTGTCTGGATATCTAGCTCTAGATGTCTCCCTGTATCCGTGGTATCTCGAGAACAATTTGTCCGATTGTGATTTGTTTGCCATTCTATTTCTATCCTCAAAATGGGGAATTTTAAAGTATTCGTGACATGCACGTCAAGAGAATCGAATACCTACCAAACGAATTGACCCATAACTACGTGGTGATTAATAACCACGTTGACCAGATTTTTATATTTGTTGGTTTGAGGACTCAGCTAGGTGTTAAAATTACGATTGAGTTGAGGAAGTTGGGATTTACTTAGGGTTTAGTGAGCGGTTCAGCTGGAGTTTTATTAGTGGGTTAATTAATAGCTAAATTAGAGTTGAGTGTCCATGTAGTTTTTCAGACCCTGTTGATTTGGGAGTTGGGTGTAGAGTTTGGAGTTGATTTAAAGGCTGGGTTGTAGGTTGACTTGGAGTTGAGCAGTTCATGTAAGAATTTAGTTTTTCGAACCGCATTGATTTTAAAATTGAGTTCGACGTTGAGTTTGGGGTCAAGTTGAGGGTTGAGTTTAGGGTCGAGTTAGAGGTTAAATTGAGTTAATTCGAGTAAAATTTATTCACTCATGTAGTTTTCGAATCGAGTTGAGTTCGGGATTGAGTTGGCCATTGAGTTTGGAGTTGTGTAGAGGTTGGTGTGTAGAGGTCCTGGAGTTGAGTTGAAGTTATGTTGAGGTTGAGTTAGGTTGCTTTAGGTTAAGTGAGGGTTTCAGTTGGGAATTAATTATCGAGGTTAATTTGTAAATTGAGTGAGTAGTTGAATTTTGAGTTAAGTTAAGGGTTGAGTCGAAAGTTGATTTGAGGTCGGATTGGCGATTGAAGGTTGAGTTGGAGGTTGATTTGGTGATTACGCTGCGATTGAATTGGAGGTTGCTCTGCAGATTAAGTTAAGCAGATTTAAGAAAATGTACCAGCTCCTTACGTGTTGCTCAATGTATTTATAGTATCATAAGTGACTCAGAAACGTTTTGCCTAATATACTTGCTATGGAGCCCGAAAGGTTACTACTCCACAAATTATTATTAAAAGATTTATTTTTTATTTTTTATTTATTGGAGAAATCTAAATCAACGTAAAAACTAACTTGATAACAAGTTGCTCAATTTTGACTATCTACCGTTCGGCTGAATTTAATTGTAAATTATTGGAAAAGTTTTGTTATGTATTATTATTATTATCTATTTGAAAGTTGCTCAGTTATCATTTAATGGTTTATGCATATTTTATTATATCAGGCAATTAGGTAGATTTGCTCAATACAGCTTTATGTTGATTTTCTTAAGTAAATCAATTCTATTATCTATTGGGGTTAATATAATTTATTGTATATGTTTTTGCTCAATTTAAAGTATTTCATTTTAAGTCATATTGAGAAATTAGGATAAGGCTAAAGTAAAAATTTGGAAAATTTGAAACTTCCCAATAAGTTTAATATGGTTGTATTATGAAATCTTTTGAAATTTTCTTGTTCAAGTGACTGAGATGTTTTTGCTCAAAAATTAAATATTTACTAATTAATTTAGGAATTTTCCAAAATTTGTTTAGCCTCATATATTACAAATTATGAAAATTCCTGCTACAACGTGATCGCAGAAAAGTATTCAGTTACTACTGAATTTAACGGGGAAGGACACTCGCATTTAATGTTATACGTAACAAAGTTGTTTCATTCCCTTCTGATATCAAATAACAGGAAAAACAAATAAAATAATTGCTCAATTTAACTTCATAAAAAAACTTTTTATTTCCAGTTTATTGTCGTTTGGCTCAATTAATCGTATTCTTCCTTAAACGAAATTTGCCGGAAAGAGCAAATCTGGGGAGGCCTGTCAGCGCTTTAACTTGCACATAGGAAACAGCCGATAGCCTTAGCTAAAGGTGGACACTCACCCTCACTTGTAGCATAGCAAGGCAAATTTGGCCAAAACTATATCTGGAGCGCTTCAGTACATTAATCCCCTTCTTATTCGTAAAATAGGAATGGTCCTATGAATTCTCATGGGACACTGCCTTTTTGGAGAACAAACAGAAAAGCTGGATAAGCAAGAGATTTTGATTCGCTGCCTAAGCTCATCTTTCACATTTGCATACGGAAGGCATAAACACTTGGGTTAGTGCAAGATAGAGAACCTCTCGGATGAAAATAATGGTGAAGAGGATAATCCTGTGGTATCGGTCTAAGTTTACCAAAGCAGCCACTCTAACCTAACCCTTTTTCTAACCTAAATATTTGTACGATCCATTATTTGTTGAATTCTTCGTTTAAATAGTTTGTAACAAATACGATATTTGCACAATTTTTGGCGCTACAAGTAGTTAGCCTTTCTCAAGTTTATAAACTTTCAGTAATTGATAGAACTATTTAACGAAAAATAGAGGATTAAATTGTTGCTCAATTATTGTTTATTTGCTCAATTCCTATTTTTTGCGTAATTCAGATTATTTAGTACTATATTACGCTAATTACAACTTAGTTGCACTACAACAGTAACTAACTGGAATTAAATGTTGTTTGTGATTCTGAAACATGTTGCTCAAAATTTATGTAAAGCTACAATTCCTAAAAAATATTCCAGAAATTTCGAAATTTTGGCTTTAGTTATGTTTAGGTACGTTTTATAATAATTACGACCCAATTCTTTCTAAATTGGCTGTTTAATCACAATTTTGATTTCAGATTATCATAATATTGCAAAATGGGACCCGATTCAATAATTCGTTAAACATATAAATAATTGGTCATTTTAATTAATATGACTACTAGAAATGCCAAAATTATTTCCTATTTTTTTAGCCCAATTTTTTATTTATATAATATTCCCTGTTAGCATGAAATTGTTACTCAATTTACATTAGTTCAATAAAAGCTCAATATGGAATTATTATTCTGTTTTATTGATTAGTATACTGTTCATTTGATTCGTTTATAAATAATGATACAAACAATTATTTAGTTGCTCAAAATTTGAAAGTTTTGGTATCCTCCTCATATAGTTTACTAGAGATTTTCTCCGTAAAATAAGATTACAATGTTATTTTAAAATACCAATGAAATGGCAAGCAATAATGAAAGTAGCTCAATTTGGTCCTACTCGGACTAGAATGTAGCAAAATTTCATTTTAAATTTGTAATTCAAATTTATATCATAACTTTGGTTCAGAAGTATACTTTTGTACAAGTCGACAAATTAGTTGCTCAAAATGGACTAGCAGTTAAATTTGCTCAATATGACTCAAAAGTTTTCTTCATTATAGATATTCGGTAAGGAAATTTGGGTCACGTGAATGTTCATTTTTTCTCTGCTACACACTAATAGATAGTGCTCAATGTGAAAGGTGGTATAGTGCAATAACAATTTTAAAAATTACTTTTGCTCAATATTATCTAATTATTAACTTCTTATTTTTTTTCATATATTTTTTTTGATCAACTGCGTTAATTTGATAAGTTTTAACTGAATTGTATTAGTCCAAATAATGTTGTTTTGATAATAGCTCAATAAAGAACTAACTGGTCTATTATTGGTTGGCACTATTATGTGAATCCGCGTAACGGAAGCAAGAATTTGTAATCTAATAGAATGTGTGAAGTTGTATAAAATTATATTTTAAATGTGTAGACTCACTAAAGTTAAAATTGTTCAAAATAGGCACGATTTTTTAAATACATAAATGGTCAGTTAGTATTGCTCAATATATCAACAATTAATTTCCCACAGTACAATACAAAAAATTAAATGGCATCACTTGCACCACAATTAAACAAATCGAATATAACGTGTGAAATTCCCATTTCAAATGTCACGACTAAAATATAAAATGTCTAAAATCAATTAAATTCACAACAAAAGATGTTGTGATACATTTATCTATCTATCTTAAAGATGTTTTCTTTATTTCGATTCCGCATTTATTAATAATAAACCATGTTACCAAACTAATTTTACCATAAACACACAAAATGTGGTTTAATATACTCTTATGTATATGTATAGACTTCAAACCATGCGGTTGTGCATTAAATTATTCTTCAGGTAGATAGATCTATACATATTATATATATAGATCTAGATATATTCGAAAGTGTGATAATTTCTCATAAAATCATAAATCACTAAATTTTATAGTTTTTAATTAAAAAAAATAAAAAATTCAGTTTTGAGATTTCCCCACTCGAAGAAGATCAGCGTATCTTATTTATTATAAAACGCCCTTCCCACAAACATTTTTTTATTTTAAATTTATTTATGTACTTATGTATACATATGTACAAATATACACTCCTCCTGTGACGACTCGACGATGTGCAATGAAATTCTAACCATCCAGTCAAAATATTGCTTTTCTCATGAATATTCGTTACAATAACAATACACAAACGATACAACAATAATGTTAAGATACTGGAAATTCGACGCGCGCGCACAAAATTTTAAAATTCTCTTTCAATATTCCCAACCTCCATCCGTCCAACTATTTACATATACATGAATCTTGGTTGATCAACCGTATTGAATCCGCGCACAGTACACTACACAACACACAACAAAAATAGTTTTTTACATTTTCTTTTTTAGTTTCAATTGTGCGCGGATCGTGTTAAGACGTATATACAAATATTAAGTTTAAAAAATAAAATTAAAAATTGTTCAGCACGCTTTTGTTTTTTTTTGTGTGATCATATAAATAAAATCACAAAATACTAATAATTAACGATTGTGCGGATTTTAAATTATAAAAATTCCCGCCGAAATCATTACCAAATCTTAAATTTCGCGAATTTTTACAAACAGAAAAAAATTAAACTTGATCGTGACTAATATTGGTGTGTGCGAGATCTTACCGTGCTTTTGTTTATTTTCTTTGCACTCTTTATATATTCAATTATTAAGTAAAAGTGGTGATCGCGAGATTTTTTTTCTTTTTTTGTTTTATAGTTTTGTGTGTGCAAAGAGAATTTAAATATTTTGATGAACGATCGACTAAATATTAGTGTACAGTGTTTTTATATATAAATAGTGTTTAGTGTTGCTGACGTAGTACAAGCTCTCAGCTAAATATTTATGAATGAATTTGTATTTTGGAAATTCCCAAAATAAAAAATAAAAAATATTTGCTTTACACAAAACTTTAGTAATTACGTAAATATATCGATCCATAAATTGCTTAATAATAGTTTCTTGATAAATAGTGACCAATTCGATCGTCTATATATATATATATATACAGTGCGTAGTGAAGAATAGTGTTTCAGTGTTTAAAAAAAAAAAAAATTATTCAAAATAGCTCCGACAAATTTAAGATCTCGTATGCATTTGCCACGGACTAATAATAGTTCCGCGGCTAATACAACAAATACGAATAGTAGTAGCGCAACAATTCCACCAAATCCAGGTGATTGGGGTAGCATACTAAGTGAAACAAATAATAACACAAGTAATATAAATAATAATAACAACAATAGTATTACAATAAAGGGGGGCATGCTGGAGCCCCCCATTAATAATAGTGGTGCCGATTCACCAACGGGATCACAAGAGCTATGGTGGACAGAGCGTTTAGTCATCGAAGCACAAAATGAATATCCGGGTGAATTAGGTGAGCGATCATTTTTATACGCAACATTATAGATTTATGCTGCTGCTGCTGCTAAAAACCGGAAGTGAATGAATCATTACAAATTTGTGTATATGCAAAATAATAAGAGTGTTGTGTGTGCGCTAATTATTTACTACCGTATGCGGCGCGATAAATACATAAATTGTAATTTTTTGTTTAGTCTACTGATAACGTCTCGAATGTCTTCCGTGTACACATAAAAGAAGTACATGTAAATACATAGAATGATGACGTACACGCAGTTATATATGTATAATAAAATCTTATTTTCTGCGAATAAGAAATTCCTTAACGCGATAATTTGTGCGTTGTTCCAATCGGTATCAACTCTCATTCAAACTTCATTAACTTTCAACTTTAAATTGTTTTAAGCAACAATTCAGATTGTGATTGCTATTTGATTAATAATAAAAAAAAATTATTTTACTTTCAAACTACTTTTGCTTTCAAACTATCTTGAAACGCATTCAGTTTCCAGTCGAATAATTTTAATTCAGATTGATAAAAGCAAAATTTCGGTAAAATTGTTACCAAAATTAGCACTCTGTACACAATTTAGCCTCGACGTCTCTTTTAATTTGGGATTAGTTTGATTGAAGTTTGAAATAAATTTCAAATTTCCGATGTAATAACCTAAATACAAATTTAAAGCAGGAATATAATTATTCAAAGGTTGGCTTGGTGAAAAAAATGGTTAAATTACTTAATTTTTTTCTTTCAAACTTATTTGATTTGGAGACTAAATGTATATTCAAATTGGATTTACATTAAAAATCAAAATAAAATTGTATGCTCAAAACTTGTTTCTAATTATTTTCAAACTAACAAATATTTAACAAATTTGATTTTATTCTGGCGCATTTCAAATTCTACTCAGTTTTCATTCAAACTTGAAAAATATTGTTTCCTTTTCGAATCAAACTAGTTTTAGACCAAATCTTAGACCGATGAAATTACTAAACTTTGAAGACAAATCATTAATATTTTTCCCCATCAAACATCGTTCAAATTTAAACAATTTGTAACTTTAATTTGATTACAATGAAAACTTTGCTTTAAGTTTAATTTGACAACTATACTGGTATTAAAGTTTGAAATAAGCGTATTTTGTTGAAATTGCTATTTTTCAATCAAACCATCTTCAAATTTCATATCAAATTCCAACTCATAATCACATAGTGTCACTCAGTGTCTTATTCAAAATTAGAATCCATTCATTTAGTTTAGATTCAAATTATATTATCAATCAATCAAACTGGCGTTAGCTTCTGTAAAATATTATATTCTAACTTTATCTTAGCGCTCCTCAATTTTATAAAAATAATTTTAGTTACGTTGGAGTTTTAAAACCTTGGTCAAATCAAACTTCAAATTTATGTACAAATTGTAGATATGAATCAAGATTTATTCCAATTTGGTGCAAATTATAAACTATTTTGATGTAATTTAAATTTCTATAGTCAAACATTTTTGAATCAGATTAGTAAAACCTAACTTTGAGTAAAATTTGAGAATGTTTGTTAACTAACCCTAAGCAACGCTATTGAACTCGCTTACAATTTATCGTTAACGTTTGTGCTAAACATGAATGTTCAAATTACATTCATATTTGCTGTATTATGTGTGAATCAAACTATTGAAACACTTAATCAAAGATTTGATAAAATTACCGTAGAAATAAGCTTCAAACGAATACCACTTTCAAAGCCGATGTTTGTTAAATTATTGAATTTCTGTTCCTTTCAAACTTATTTGATTTGGAAACTAGTTTCAAATTTTATTTCAACTTCCACCTAAAATTTAATTTATATCAAACCCAAATCAAACTCTTTTAAATTTCTGTTATATTTAAAGATTAATGTAACATTTAAACGAAGTCAAACAAATTGTTAATCAAAATTTTATTAAAATGTCGAAGCAGTATAATTCACAGTTCAAATATTTTTAAAACTATCTTAAAATGTATTCAATTTTCAGTCAAACAAATTTTATTCTGATTGATAAAACAAAAATATGTGAATTTTTTGACTAAACTGTCAACAATCGATCACGTTCAATAGAAACTTTGTACATACATAGAAATTATTCAAACCGGCCTAACGACTAAACAAATCTTTATCAAATTTGAAGGAGTAATTCCACATCAAAAAATAGGACAATTTCAAAATCAAAATCATTCAAATTCTTTTCCTAATCAAAGTAGTTTTAGAACAAATCATAGATTGATGGGATTTCTAAACTTTTAGTGAATTGATTAATTTATAAAAATTCATTTAGCATTAAACCTGACAAGATCGACAGAATTACTAAACTTTAAAGGGATTGGATTAACTTATAAAAAATTGCAAATAATTTGACCTTTTAAACAAAGCCCTTAAGCTTGAAACGAGAATATTTTATTTTTGTAATCAAACTTTCTTCAAATTTGTTTAAACTTTGATCAAACTATGTATCAAGTATCATTTGAATTGAATGGAATATACCAGGCATTGAAGCACAACATTAAAAATTGGATATATTTCAGAGATTTTAAACTGTTTACACTCAAATTTCTTTCAAATCGACTTTAGCTAACATAAATATTCTTAATTTCTGTTTAACACCTCATTTTTATAGAAATGTTTATAGAAGGGTTCTAATTTTATCAATATAAATAACATATTTCAAAACTTAGTCAAAATCCAATAAAATAATTTATTCTTCAATCAAACCTTCGTCAAACTTCTACAAATTATATCTGATTGAAACGCTTTCAATTTCCAATCAAACAATTTTTGATCAGATTGATAAAAGTTATATGGATTTGATTGAAATTTGAAACAAATGTCAACATTCAACACTAATGAAATAAACTCAAATTTTAAAATTTGAAACTACGTAAAAATTTCGTTCAAATTGCGGTATTTGCATTGGTTTTCCAAATAAAATTAGTTGTAGAACAAATCATAGATTGATGGGATTTCTATACTTTGAATGAGTTGATAAAAATTAATTTCCCATCAAACTTGATTCAAGCCTTAACAAATTACAACTTTAATTTAATTTATGAAACTTATACTTTAAGTTTGATTTGACCTCGTAAAGAGATTATTATTTTTTGTAATCAAACTTTCTTCAAAGTTACTCGAAATCTGATCAAAGTATCATTTTATTGTACTCAATCAAACCAGATATTGATTCACTTATTTAAAAATTGGATATATTTGATGGATTTAAAACTATTTTAATACTCCCAACAATCAAACTTCATTCAAATTGACTTTAGCTTCTAAAAAAAAAACATAAATAGTCCAGATTTATATTGAGCAGCTCAATATTAAAGAACATTTTAGTTTAATTAATTTGTTTACTCTCAAACTATCTTGAAACGCATTCAATTTCCAGTCAAGCAATTTTGATTCGGATTGAAAAAAGTAGAGAATATGTAAATTTTTTTAACTCAGGTTGCAACGCCGTTGGAACTTAAAATTTAGCCTCAATGTCACGTTTAATTTAGATTTGTTTGATTGAAGTTTGAAACAAACTTCTAATTTTAACTATAATGAAATAGACTTAAATTTTAAAAATTAAAACTGCATAATAATGTCTACATAAATATTTATCAAATATGATCTTAATAGTTAAAAAAATAATTGTGTCGCCTATAGATGGAACGAAAAGAAGGACAATGGAGCTGTTCCTATCAAAACCTGCCATTATAAAGCTGCACCAAAATATTTTTGAAATCCTATCAAATTTTATTCTAGGACTTTTTACTCAAGTTTCAAAGTCATTTCATACTCTACTCCATCTTCGATCAAACCTGGCAAATTTCGTTGTTATTTCGAATCAAATTGGTTTTAGAACAAATCTTATATCGATAGGATTACTAAACTTTGGAGGGAATTGATTAATTAATTTAGTTCCCTTTAAACTTGATTCAAGCCTAAGCCAATTACAACTTTAATCTAATTTTTGAAACTCTTATGTTAAGTTCAATTTGACTTCTCAAATAAACCCTTCCTAAGTATCAAATAAGTGTATTTTGTTTAAATTTTTATTTTTTAATCAAATTTTCTTCAAATTTATTCTAAATCTGATAAAACTAACTAATAAGTATAATTTCAATATATTCCAATCTTGGATGAGTTTAGCTTCCATAATAAATAAAATATTCCAGTTTAAACCCCAAAAAATAATTTATGCCTTATTAAATCTTAGTCAAACTTCTACAAATTACAAAAGTAAAAATACGAACTCTATTCAAATTTGGTATACAATTTAAAAAAAATTGATTTGTTTACTTTCAAACTTTCTTGAAACGCATTCAATTGCCGGTCATTTTGATTAGATTGTTAAACACAAAATTTTAGTAAAATTGTACTAAACTTATGCGATGTTGTTTAATTCACATAAAATGTATCCTTGTCTGCTTAACATCACGGTTCAAAGTACATTCATATTTGCTGCATTTCTTGGTGAATCAAACTATCGGAAATTTGGAATATCAGAGATTTGATACAATTACTGTCCAGATAAACTCAAAATTAACCTTAAACTTAATAGATTAATAATTTTAAAGCCAATATTTGTTAAATTACCTAAATTTTTCCTTTCAAACTTATTAAATTTGGAAATTTTTTTCAAATTTTCAAGAATTTTTTCCTTTTTATAGTTCTCGAAATATTTTTAAGTTAGTCAAACTCACAAATATTTATCAAATTTAGTCTTAATTGATATCAAAACTCTAATCAAACTCTTTCAAATTTTTCGTATAGTTAATGGTTTATGGGAATTTTTAAACTAAAATTCGCCCTATTTCCCATTCAACATAAATTAAAAAATTGATCAATTGATGTGGTCTTATCAAATCTTCGTCAAATCTAGATAATTTTTTTCATAAGTTTTATTGGTAGAATTTTATTTTACAATTTTAATAAAAATTGAAAACAAACTTGCAATCCTGAGCGATACATAAACCTCTCCATTGTTAAAACTGATTTATGCTAGCTTCTGGTCATATTAAAATTTTACCAAATCAAGTTTTATTCAAAATTATTTAAAATAAAACCAAATTTTCCATCAAACCTGCAAATCAGAAAACTCGCTATTCAAACTAGTTTACATAAAATACGTGTTTAATTTGATATTACGAGTACATGAATCGACATTAAATTCAATTCAAATTTGGTTGTTATATATTAAATTAAGTATTATGAATTACATATTAACTTTGTGATTGTGAATTGTACATATCATGTAATTGTATTGTATAATAATTTAGAATAGCAATGTCATGTATCTTGATCTCTGTCTAGAATAATAAAACCAAGGTAGACGAGAAACGTCAGTCTGGATATAGTGGTTGAATAAATAACATATTATATTCCGTAGCGTCCGATGTTTTATTAAAACGAAATACGTTTTATCAAATAATGAAGACACAACATGGCGCAGTTGATAACTAAAATAATTTATTAAAAATACCAATAATAAATTGGTAAAATATATGAAGTGTTATTACTGTTAAAGAAAAAATAGCAATCATTATTAAAAATGAATAGTTTTAAACCACCGAACCCTCTAGATGTGCAAGGAAACCTAAATGGAAATTGGCGAAAATTTAAACAACAGTTCGATATATATATGGAGGCATCAGGATACAATGAATTATCGTCTGATAGAAAAGTTGCAATATTTCTCAATGTGGTCGGCGAAGATGCTGTTGATATTTTTAATACCATGAATTTATCAGACGCGAAGCGGAAAGATCTGAAGGAAATACTTAACGCATTTCAAACGTATTGTAATCCACGTAAAAATATTTTATACCAACGATATCTCTTCTATACTCGTGATCAAAAGGAGATAGAACAATTTGATCATTTCTTAACTGAGATCAAAAAATTAGTAAAAGATGGCGAATTTGGCGAACAAGAAAATTCAATTTTACGTGATAGAATTGTATTGGGTCTACACAATAAATCATTACAAGAGAAAATTTTAAAATTGAAAGATGAAGATGTTGAGCTGGAAAAAATAATTGAATACTGCAGAATAACGGAAACCACCGAATCACAGCTAAAAGTTTTACAAGGTCGTCCATCGGCAACAGTTAATACAACAGTACTTCAGAACTCTGATCAAATCAGTAAACCTGTACAATCATCATCGTCATCTCGAGTTCAATCATCACATCAGGTACAGCACGATACCAGTAAACAAGCTGAATCACCAAGGCGTGGAAATTTCTCAAAAGAAGACAACATATTTGATTTCAATTTAATAAATTAAATTATTTTAACGTTAATACGATCAAACTTTATTCAGATTTAATTATAATTTAAATCTAATTTGACACAATTTGCATTTAACTTTTGTATCAGATTACCAAAAGCTTAATTTGACTTAAATTCTTAGCTAAATTGATAACGTTGATTGAAACATGTATTTTAAATAACTGTGGTTGAGTTTAGAAGTTTAAATTCGACTCAATTTCAGTTCAAACTTGAATAGCATAATTTTTTATAAATTGAACTTTGCCTTAGGTTAAACAAATTACTTCAGTTAACTCATATTTAAATTGAACTGTAATCATTATTACAAACTTCATTCAAATCGGATAAATAATTTATGTTAAATATTGAAATACCATAAAAGTATTCCAATATTCATTAAAAATTAAAAAAAAATTCAAACATTCATTAAATCCCCTTGCTTGCAAACTGCACAAAGTCGCAATCAGATATGAAATTTCATCCAATTTGATATCAAGTTCTATTCAAACTAACTAAATATTTTATTAAATTTTATGTTTTACAAATTCGAATTCACCTCATAATTTATTCACCAAATTATTTTTTTTTTTTCGTATCAAATTTTTTGTCAAATCTAAACCGATTGCAAATACAGCTTTCTAATCGAATTATTTAGTAAATTTGAAGAAAATTTCAATAACGATTACAGTTCAAATTAAATTTATTGAAAATATTAAAACAGTTAACAGAAATGTTTGGAAAAAAATCCGCAATAAAATCGAAATGTGAATACATAGAAACTTGAGCCTTCTGTCACAATATTTGTCAATATTAAAACTGGTAACAAATTATTTTCTTAAAAACTCGCTTCATTCACTTTCAAATTTCGATTTTGAATTAATATGTTTTCAGAGTAAATCAGAAATTTACTTTTAAAATTAAACATCACTATTCAAATTTCATTCCAACTATTGTACTTATTATTTCAACTATTCAAACTTTGAATACAGTTTGAATAGTTATTAGACCCTTAATTTTTTTGTTTTTTGAATCAAACAATTTAAACCTTACCACACAACTCTCACTATTAATTCCACTATAACTCAATTTTTATAGAAATATTCCAGCTCTGTTATCCACCTTATCAATTTACACAAATTTAGAACAAAAAGCAAATCAAATTTCAGGAAATTATCATATTTTAAAAATAAGTTTGATTTGAATTTGATTGTAATCTCTATTCAAGTTTTGTTTAAACCGAATTTTTGATGTTTTCCAATTTTACGTCAAATTCGATACAAGTTCTATCCAAACCAATTTAAAATTATCGTAATCAGTTTTTTCATATCAAACATGGTTCAAATTTTACCTTCCGTTAATCAGTTAGATAGTAATTGTTACTTGGCTTAAAACACCACTTGAACCTGCGGAATGGAATGAAAATGTATATTAAAAATAAACTTGAAGTGTATCATTCCAATTTTATAAGCTTTCAAACCTGTTTCAATCTAATTAAACAGACTGAAAACTGCTTTGAATGATACACTCCAAGTCAAATTTATCTTTAATGGAAATTTCCATTCCATGCAAATTTCAAACAAACTCATTTCAGAATTTAAACAATTTTTTACCTCAAACTTTCCACAATTTCTGACTATTTAGTAGCAATAATTGCAAAAATTATCACAATAAAAAATTAGAAAGTATGAAACCTGTTCAAGCTAACTAAAATTTTTGTTTACGAATCCCATAAATAGCTTAAACTGAAAAAAAAAAATGAATTTTTAATGAATTTCAGGCCACAATCAAATTGACTTTAGTATAAGATTAAATAATATTCCAATTTTAAGTCACCCTTTCAAATTTCATAGGATTATTCCAACTAAAATTTGGATTAACGAATGAATGATGTTTGAAGAGAACTTGAATATATGAAGGGAAATTAATTTATCCAAATCCGAGATTTTAAGTTTTATTATTCTGATTAAATTTAAATGGCAAAATAAATTGGAAACTGAGATGAAACTGAATTAAATTTCATTTTTCACAATTTTTAGAAATCTGAATAAAAATCAATTGTTTGGGAATTTAAAAGAAGGAAGCGTTTGAAAAGAGTTGGATAGGAATGATTCGCAATTTAAACAATCAGAAAAAATTTTCTTATAGTCAGGTGAAACAAGTAAACATTTTCTGTGATCTTTCTAGCTTTCAAATTTGTTGCTAAAACTTGAGCTATTCTTTGGTAAGGGCTAATTGTGAATATTTATCGATCTAAATACGAATAAATTTCAGAAAACAAGGTAACATCAAATTTATCAAAATATTCAGTTGATTTTTGTAATTAGAACTTAGCTTGAATGAAATTTGAATCGCTAATATTTAAAGTTTAAGTTAGGTTGAAAAAGTCTTAATAATTGAATAAAGTACATGCATGCATAACGTATGAAGTTTGAATAGTGAATTTGAATTACGGTTCAGATTTAATTTAACCTCATGAACACTATACATCAAATTTAAGAAATATTTATGTTAATTTGGTACTTGAAAAGTTTTAAGTGATCTTACGAGATAATTTTACATATTTTAAATCAGGACAGTAATGTTTCAAATTGATCCGTAATTATATTCAAGTTGGTTAAATTAAACCGTTCAAATTTATTTGTATTATAAGTAATTAATCAAAATTTATTCAAATTTCTTTCAAATTCCTCCTTTAAAACTTGAATGAGGGTGCTCCTCAGTTTCCTTCGAAAAGTGGATTACTTTCCAATTTTGTTCAAATTAGATGGATTAAAATTATATGGTTTCAAATTGAAAACTTGTTCAACAAATCAATCAATTTTATTTCAGGTACTTTCTACTGTAGAAACAAAATTTGATCACTATAACTGAACTTGAACTACCCCATTGAAACTCAACCTCTTTGATCGAAATTGGTGAAGCTTTTATTTTTCATTTTTCATTCATATAATTCTTAATTAATTTTTCTTCTATCAAACTTTTTTCAAACTCATTCAATCTAATCAAACTATATTCAGATCGGAAAACATTTTATTGGTTTTGATAAAGAATTGTTTATATCTGCTTAGAATTTAATTGCTCGGATTTGATTTTAATTTGATTAATTTTGATACAATTTGAATGGGAGTTTCATTCCAAGCTCTAATAATACGAAATTGGAATTTTGTCGATACAAATTTTGATTTATTTACGAAGGTAGAAAGGAGTTTACACAAAATGTTTAAAATTCGATCTAATTCTAAATTTATTGTTTACCCAAAGAATGCCCCGAAGTTCTGATAAAGTTTAATTTCATTTAATATATTGGTTTGATGTAGTTTGAACGAGGTTGATTAGTTTTTATTTAAATAAATTTTATTCATTTGATTTAATTTCTCATATTTTAATCTCAAACCGCACATTTGTAGTGTTTGATGCTAATAGCATTAGTTTGAAAAGATTCCATCAAGTTTGTGAAATAAAAAAAGTTTGATTACTTGTCCGAGTTTAATCCTGCATTTTTGAAGGTTCAAAATAGATTGTGTTAGAAAGACTTGGTTGATTTTCTGATGTAGTATCTATCGGTTTGTCCTAGATTCATAAAATGTTAACCAATTTGAAAGCATTTCGCTTAGAAAAATCGTGGAAATTTATTATTTTCTGAAATCGGATTTCTAAAATTTGCGTCTGGAAGTTTTTATATTATTTAGACGAGCCTGAATATACCTGTATTAAATGACCTAATCCGACATCATCAAAAAATTTATTGATCTTGAACATTTACCACATACTTACTATATCTCAAACATAATTAGCGGCTAATATTTTTGTTTGTCTGCGCAATCACTTGTCACCATACCCTATGACTAACAATGGTTTTTTAACCAAATATTTAAATATCAATCCATGAGTAATCAAACAATCGGATTGATCAATAATATACCAAAATTTTTATTTATGCGATTATTCGATCATCGCGCATAACTCTTTGCTTTAGATAAAAAATGTCTCAACAACCGGTTTCGTAAAAAAAAAAAATTACGCACGCATATCATTATGGGAAAGGGTCACAAATTCACAATAAATTTATAAATTCCCTCCAACCGAAGCCATATACCCCAAAAAAAAAATTAAAAATTATAATTTTTGTATGCAGTTTATTGTTATTTGGCGTAATTAATATGCCCCGAAAACACAAACATACAACAAAAAATCTCATCTGCGATATTGATAGCACTGAGGAGATCATCATCACGATGACACGTAATCGAAACCTTTTCTTTTATTTTGGATACACAAACATTTTTTTTTTCGCAACATAATCAAATTTTCCAATGCAGTGAACATAAAAATAAATTTTTTAATTTTTTTTTTTTTTTTTCATTTCAATTTCAGTACGAACTGGTAGTCCATACTTCCTTTGTTCAGCGCTACCAACACATTGGCGATCCAATAAAACCCTACCGGTGGCATTTAAAGTTGTTGCCCTAGGTGATATTGTCGATGGGACAATGGTTACAGTACGTGCCGGTAACGATGAAAATTATTGTGCTGAGTTACGGAATTGTACGGCTGTTATGAAAAATCAAGTGGCAAAATTTAATGATTTGCGATTTGTGGGACGAAGTGGTCGAGGTAAGTCAAATAAATGGATATATGTACATAATTAATTTTTGGGTATGTAATTTATAAAGATGAGCATGCGTGCACGCGACTTAACAAAATTTGCGTCATGTTGGTTATATGGTAAAAATATTATTTTTTATATTTTTGGTAACAGTCTTTTAAAAATCGATTACCTGGTTGAGTGACATATACGCAAGAATGGCAAGTTCTTTAATTTATCATTTATTTGTGTCTTGAGGCGACAATTATGTATGTTGAATAATATGTGGGCAAGTTTTATTTGCATTAAATTTTGCGTGATATGTAATTTGCCCTCGACGTTATAAATCGACATATATCCATCCAAATGTTGTCGATCTTTTATGTGTAATGATCTAATTATGATCAATTAACAATTTTATTTTTTAATGAATTATTATCTTATATTGAGGAATGTTTACTGAATTTCTAGAAATGATTCTCCGACAAAACGCGGTTTAGAGAATTTTCTACATTTTGAAGAGGAATTAGAAATTTTAAGCTACTCTAATTTTATAATTAGTATTGAGCAAATCTAACTGAGTCACTGTAGCTTTTTTGTATGTGTAGTTTGGGTTTTTGCACTGATTTATACTGAGCAAATTTGAGTTACTTAGTAAACACGTGATTTAAAGCATTACAGGACAAAATATCTTAAATTGCAAAATTAAGGAAGGCAATTATTATTAATGATTGAGTAAACAATTCATTTATAAATTTTGCTTGTCAAATTTTGAGCAAAAATATTTCGAAATAATAATTGTAAGTCCACACCTAATTTATCCTACTTTTTTGATTACATTTTACTAATTCATTAAATTATCAAGATAATTCGGCCAAATCAGTTTATTGATCTAATCCATATTGACTGGTCACAATCCAAATAAAGGAAATCATATTTTCCAATAACATCCAAAATATTTCAGGCATTGGACGAGCGTTTCCCACAATTTAGATGTAGCCCAAACTTGAAAAACAAACCAAACCATTATAACTTTCACATATTACTGGTTTACTAAGGCAACAGCATACGAAGCAAATTAGTTGTTGACCTACAATAAAATTAATTTTGAGCTACTTAACCCAAGATTTATATAGCTCAGATTTACTAAATCATTAAAACGCATTTCTTTGAAAGTATCAAAATTAAGCTACTTTAAACTAAAAAACTTTGTATTTAATGGGTTAAGTGAAAAGTTTTACAACTAAAAATAAACTTCTTAAAGCTGATTAAAATGTTGAGCTGCTTTAGCTAACTAAGTAAAACAATATAAATTATTATATAAAATTCAATAGAATAAAAAGAATATCAAATTTATTTTTGAGCTATAAAACTATTTAATTAATGAGCTACTCTTTAGTTCCATTCAGTTCAGGTTAATTTAAATTAATTTTTAAAATCAGCGAAGAAACACATTTTGAACGGGTTAGAGAGGAATTTAAAACAAATTGCCAACGTTTTTAGTTAGCTTTGGACACGTCTTAAGGTTTATCGACTATTTTGAAATTAAAACGCTAACACGTTTTAATTCTACAAATTATAAAATAATAAAGTTTTCTGAGATGAATACCTAAATATTGAGCTATTTTACTTATTGTTAGTTCTTGCTTTCAAAATAATTCAAAACTCAATCTAATTTGTAAAGTAGTTCAGTAAAACCTAGTCCCAAAGATTGAGAAAAAACTTCATTACAACTTTACATTTATGGTAAATATTCGCTACATTAGCTTTCTTTATACGGAACTACTTAAAAAATGTGCTTTACATTTTTCAAATTTTGAGCTACTAGATTTTATACCTACATTTTGAATATATTTTTAATTTAATTGTCAAAAAAAGCTTCTAGCTACTTATTTATATAAATGCTAAAAAAAATTTGTTCAAATTTTCTAAACCAAATTTTCTAATAACACTTTTGAGCTACCGTAGCAATGTTACCTAAACGATTTGAATTTTAGTATTTAAAATAAAATTTTAATGAATGTTTACATCTAATTGAAGCCTTTAACCAAATATTGAGTAAAGTTAAAGCTTCATTTTAAAAGCATTACCAGAGCCTTCTAGAGTATAGAGCCATAATCATTATGACGTATTTTTTAGAAGCTTTTTTAGTGGTATAACTTTTCACTAATTTCCATAGGAATCCATAGTAAAAATGGTGTTTTTTAGCTTCAAGTTTTTCATTGAAAAAAGCAAAAATGTTACAAAATTTGTATACAAAAGTGTTCTACATACCTTTAGCAGCAATATACATGGAGGGTTTATTGGTATTAAGTAAATATTAATTGCAGAAATATTAAAATTAAATTATTTCTAAAATATATTTTTCAAACTTTCATTTTGAAAAATACATCAAAGTTGGCTCTGACGAATTAAAATAATACTTGCTACATTTATTTTTAGTTTTACTAGTGTACGTTAGATGTCTCAGATTTATACAGAAAAATACGAAAAAAAATTGATTAATCACAAAATTATGACACGTTCTTAATATTTTGCGAATTTGTTTTGCTTTTCCTACAATTTATGAACTTAAAATTTCCCCAGGTGGCAATTTTTGGTACGATTTTTAAAAAATTTGTACTGCCATCACTGCCATCTATGTAATGTATATTGACTTAATGCACACAATTTGTAGTAAGCTTTTCTTTTTTATTTGACCAGAATGCTGTTGTTATGAACTTTTTTTTATATTTTGGTTTAAATAAATCAATTATTACAAGAAAATGAAAATGATTTACTTAAACGACATTTATATATGTTGAAATTCAAATATTTATGAAAATATTTCAGAAATCATAATTAAGAATTTGTAACGTTTTCATTGACAAATTTGTCTTAAGAAAAAAAGTGATTTCCCATATGTTTTATGTGTTTTACTATGGAAATTTTGATTTTTTCGTCGTTTCTAATTCCCTTAAAAAAGCTTCGTTTTTTAGATTATGGCTTGTATAATCAAGGTTGCTTTGGCATTACGCAAGCGCGACCGGCCCCTCCAGAAAGATTATAAATCTTGAACAATGCTTAAAGGATTGAAAAATTCAAGAATTTATATTTATTTATAAATATGTTTTAAGTTATTCTCAGAGCAATGTTTAAATTTTGGATAACATTTTTACAAATTTTCGGCCTTCTAAGTTGCTCAAGAAAATATTGAAATTGATTTGAATACTTTGATCTTACATACTATTGAAAATATTTAACAATGAGCTATTCAGAATATAAAAATTTACCTAAATATTGAGCTACTTAAAGTGAAATATTTGTATCTTAGTTTCCATTTACAACATCTTGATTTGCAATTTATTTTTAAGCTGTAAACCTCAGAGATAGACTCTTAAACGCAACTTTAAGCCATTAAGATTTTTTTCAAAACTCATCTCTCTCACTCTGAACCACAAATTTTAAATAGCACAGCTAAAATTTTACTTAGTTAAAATTTAACAAATTTCAGCAACTTTTGTTTCTAGTTTATCTAAGATCTGTGAGGTAACAAAGACATTTTTTAATTTTTTGTTGAAATCAAAATTAAGTGTTCTGATTTTTTTTTTTATTATTGAGCTACTTAATATTAAGCTACTGATTGAAATAAACATGAAATTTTTCTACTACAATATTTCGATTTGAATCAGAGTTTTAACCATATTGGAAGTAGTTAAAATTTTTTTTAAATATTGAACCTTTCAAATTCAGCTATTGATTAGAAAACCTACATATAATATTTTGAGCAACTGATGAAATTAAACTGAACACTTGGATTATCTATACTCAAAATTCATTAAACAGAAGATACATTTTGAGCTACTAACATTTATCAAACGGTGAGAAGTTCAACCAAATTTTCGAAAAGCAGCTTTTGTTTAATAAAAGCTTTTATAAACTTTTTGATATACAATGAAGAAATCTAATATAATTTGTCGCAAACGAAGTATCCTAATTGATGTGACACCCACAATTATTTAACCTGCGTGCCACCAATTTAAATTCCCTACCTTTGTGTTACAATTCACCAAACAAATCAAAACCCCGCGTATTTTAACAACTCAATAAAAAAAAAAACGAAGACAGTCAATTTGATTAAATTACCTTCTGTAAATGTGCTATAAATATTTAAAGAAGCAGCTATAATAACACCGATATCAAGGTAAATAATCCCAAAGCAACAGTAACTAATATAGAATGAAATGGAAAAAATAGTTTGAGGTTAGGTTAGTTTATACTCGATGATTTTTTTTTTTTTGTTCCAACCAACTTAAACATGAAACCAAATTGTGCGGTAAATAACTAAAAAAAAAATAAACTTACAACAACAATTTAGAGTAAATAACCTATAATAATTAAGGAGGAATGGGTGGAAGAATTACTATCATTATTGCTATTATTACTGTTGTTTATAGTAAATTTTGTGGTGATGTCTTAGAAATTATGTACAAACAGTAGTATTTTGTGTGTGTTGGTTTTTTTCTGGTGTCTGGACGACATATATATGACAATTATCACCTAATCAATAGTAGAGTACTTCTCGTCCCTATAAAAACGGTTGCATTCAATTTACCCAAAGTGTTTTGGTTTGTTGTTGTGGTAAATCTCATAGTTAATTTCTTGGATTAATTACCGAATATAGAAAATATTGTTGTAGACCAACTAGTAATGGTCACCATACAATGTTGGCTTATACATATTTTAATATGTATAAATCAATCAAATGTGTCGATCTATTCCTTTCTCTCCTACATATCCTTTGATGTTAAGCCGCGAGCACATCTCTTCGCACATTGTACATATATACATATAGATCTAAATATTTAATTGGTACTTAAAGGGTTTTGTATTGTGTTTGTTGCGCTTATATACATTTTATAATTTTTTTTTGTTACTTTTTAATTAATAATTATCGTAAAAATGATTTAAGATCTTGAGAATATCGGGGCGATGGATGTGCGCGCGAAATGGATTAACACTTTATAGTGCGGTTGCATTTTAATATGAACGAGCAATTTGTACTCTTGCGGCTATACACATATCTATGAGTATATAAGAGATATATGACAAGTGGTTTAAATAATCCTTTTTTGTATGTGGTTAGTGTGTATATCAATATCAAAATTTGGTCCACCGAAAAAAAAAACCGTAATATTATTTAATTCTATTAACTTAAACCCAAAATAATTTAAACACTTCATAAAATTAGAGATTAAGGCCCCGAAGACAAGCAAAAAAGATGTGTGCGCGCACGTCTTTTGTTTGATCATTAAAGTCGTGGATGATAGCCGAGATTTATGATCTAAAGATGAGTTTTTTTTTTGTGTACGTATGTTGTAAATATATCAAGCGCGATGTTTGATGGGAAAGACCTCACAGAACCAAATTGTATCCATATAATACATTGTATCGACTTGGTATATATTTCTTATCGCAGACCAATTAATTTTCTTATCACTAAATAAATGTGTTGTTTAGTTTGTGCAGAGAATCAAAATCAAAACGAATTAGGAATAAACACAACTTAAAAAAAAGTCAACCAAAAATAAACAAACAAAAAAATTATCTTTGGTGGTTAATGCGGTTGTTGGTAGCAATCAATTTTCTTATTTTACTTATTTTAATTGCATTTATACGGTGACGAGAATTATGTACCTAACCGTTATAATTATGCCTGTTGTCAGGTGGCCCTAATCATTAGCAAACAACTATATACTTGTTAATCAACTAATTGTCCTAATCACATTTAAATTTTGGTTAGAAATTACGATTTAAAGTTCATTTTGAATTAGTTGCTCAATATTTCATAGGTGAGTATCTAAATATTTGTTTGTAAAACTAAATAAACGTATTCAACGGATATTAATAGTAATTAAGGTTCGAAGTATTTATTTTCGGTATTCACTTCACTTTATAAATAAAAGCTCTTAAACGTTTATATAATGTAAATTAATAGCTAATTGTTTAGAAAAAAGTGTTAAGTTTAAATTGAAAAACTTGCAGAGCTTTCCGACTAAAACTTAAGTTGAACGATCGATCATAATGTTTGAGCAAAAGCTCACAAAGCTTTAAACAAAATTGACAGAAATATTTTTAAACTACAAACCGTATTCGTAGCTCAAAACATATTTGTATAAAGCTCAAAGGCTTTCACCAAACACTAAACTTTACTAGTTTCTTATCATTAATTAAAAATATTAGTTTAAAATAATTTTATCACGAAAATCTTTTTAGATTATTTTGAGCAACAACAAAATATTGCTCAAAAAGCCCTAAAAAGCTTCTAAAAGCTTAAAAGGCTACAAAACCTTTTTAGTAAACAGGCTTTAAAATAAATTTTTAATCAAACTAATTTTGGTTGCCCAAAATAGTAGACATTAGAAAACTAATATTAAGTAGCTCAAAATTATTTAGAATCAAAAATAAATTTTTTTTTGAATTCTTAAATATTATTGCTCAAAATGATATCAGGTAATAATCTGTTTAATCTTTAACCAACTTTCAACAAATAAGTTGCTCAAAATAAAAACATGCTTATTATTGCTCAAAGTAGTATTACTGAAAACTAGAAGTTATTTAACCGATCAAATTTCAACATTACTTTAAATTAAAAATTTATAAAATTATTCCTCACTAGCTCAAAAAATTAATATCTTCAAAGTGTGAAATTTTTTTTTTATCCCCTTAGGAGAGGCAAAACATTACCTCAATTTTGAGCAATTTTTCAATTTGAACATTTTCAAACTAATATTTAAAATTGTTTCTACACCTGTTCACTTTCAAATTATAAGTAGTTCAATGTACGTTCAACTATAGAATATATTTGCGACAGAGCTTAGTTGCTCAAAATTGTTGCTTAAAATTTAATATGTAAGATGATAAATATTACACAATTACTCTTTCCAATATATATGATCGTAGAATACAATTTAAAATGAGTATAGTAGTAGTGTAGTCCACCAAATATTGTCGCTTCAAATGAAATCAAGTGAGCAAGCCGAAATTTCATTGTTATGTTCAAAAGTTTAATCATAGCAAGATACTTTAATAATCGAAAAAAAAACGTTATTTTGAGCAATTTTTCAATTCCATTCAATCCGTAAATGTACTTCAAACATTTGTACATACTTTACTCCATTTTTCACTCAATAGTCGTTTAAATGTTGCCCTAAATGAAACTAAATATTTTATGGGCGTAGCTCAGTTCAGAATGTAATGTTTTATAGCTCAATTTCATAAACTGTTGTCGACTAAAAATTTCTAATTCTGGTTGCTCAAAATAATTTCTGTAAAGTTCCTGAATTTTTTTAAATTCTACTAAGCTCGTATTTAATTATTAGAGAACAAATTTAAACGGTTTACTCGTCAGGTTTTAGAAGAAGCCGAGTTAAAACGAGATGGTTGTCATTATTCAATAAAATTGTTTGTAGAAAAAATCATCAAAATTTCATAAATTCTACCAAATTTGTTAAATGTTCACTGAACATTAATTAAAATACTCTCGACGCAAAGAACACAAGAAGGGAAAAACAATTTATTTGATCACACATTCCACGATAAATTTTTGTTTTGTACGTCGTCGTTTTTTTATTTTTATTTGCGAATCAAATCAAATCCCATATTTTGGTTCATTTATTTATTTTAAAACGAAACCGGTTCTAAATTGTTGGTGAGCAAATTGGCAAACTAAAAAAATTACGATTTAATTACGATTCGAGAGGACCAACAAAAAAAAAACAGAGAAACTAAAACCTGGAAAGTAAAAAATAAATTACGTGTTACTAATTATTATTAAAACTAGAAAATGTCCACAAAGATGAGACAAATAACCGATGAGGAAAAGGCCAGAGTCAAATATGTACTAAGTAAATATAGGCCGGAAGATTTACATTTGACGCACGCTCTAATGCGAAAAATTGAGCGCCTTCTGTGTTCAAATCCGCCCGAAATGATATACGAAATGATTATACGACGACAGGATAAAATGAGACAGCAATACCGAGAGGATGCTGAATTGGGTTTCCTGCCGCTTGGTCCAGACAGAAGTGCATCCCTAACTAATTTGGTCAGTGAAAAGAAATCAGGAATTTTGAGTACACCAAAGCGGAAGGCAAGAAAAGCAAGGCGGCGAAAGCAGAAATTATGTTTCAAGGATGATATGCCACCGACAAAGGTACCCCAACCAATAAATAGTGAGCGTAAGGACGAAAAAAAACCGCCCGTAATACATAAAGAAAATAAATCAATTCTTTTCAAACGAGTCAGTAGCTTGGTTGAAGATATCGCTGGAAAAAGTGCGTTACAGATTCCTGATTATATAAGTGTGAATGAGCGCAAAACTGGGCAGCGTATGTACTGCGCTGAATGTGGTAAACGCTTAGCTAAATATATTGAAGAGCATACAGCTAAAGATAAGAATGATAAATGTGGCGAGCCACAATCGGATTTTGAGGAAGAGTTTGAGACTCGTATTATCTTCAGTCCAGAATGTGGTGATCAACTTTCTGAAGACGAATGTGTCTTTGACGAGGAAAGGGAATCGCCACTTGCACCTGAAGTTTTTTCTGAATATGAAGATGAGGCGGCGGGGCTTGTGTCTGCTTTGGAATTTACCGAGCCCTTGTCGGAATATGATAACGACGAATTATTATTATTAGATGGAGATCTCGAACCTGACTATCAACTTGAATGTGGCGAGCCACTATTTGAAAATGACGCTGAGTTTAATGCTGATTTAATTTTTAGTAATGAAAGTGGAGCGGAATTTGAATGTGAAGACTTTTTACAAGTTTAATAATTATGGCAGCTGTGGCGACGCAACTTTTTTGTGGATCCTGTGTGAACATCTTTATTTTTTTATACGTGTTAACTCAATATTATGTGTATTGTATTTAAATTTTTTTTAAATGTACAGATTAAATTTTCTATTTTCGTAAATTATCGTGTAAACTTAAATGGCTGAATACTAAAATTTTAAAAGTATACAATTTGCTCACTATTTTTAAGTTTATTTTGAAACTACCTGCAACTCTTTATTTACTTTAAATTTTCTATTCCTTCAAATTCTTTGAATTTGGGAAAGTTCAAAAAATGCAATTTCTCCAAATACATCAATGTTCTTTTTTCAACTCTCTAAATTTGATAAATTCCTAATATTCAAAAAATTATTTGAAACGCTTGAAATTTGTCAAATTTTTCCAAATGTCTAATTTTTCAAAACCTTTATTATAGATAATTCAGATTTCTTGAATTTTTTAAATTTTTTATTTCTTTAAATTCATCACAGTGAACTTTCAAAATGTTCAAATTCTTTGTTGTTCAATTTATCCAAATTCTACATTATAAAGTTAATATTTTAAAAATCCTATAAATGTGTAGAATTTTCAAGCATTTCAATTTTTAAAAATTCTAAAAATTATTCGTATTCTATAAATTCTCTTAATTCTTAAAAATGTATTAACTTTTTCAAACTACCCACCCGAATTCGGAAATTTTTTAATTTCGTTAAATTTGTAAAATCCTACAATTTTTAAATTTCACATACAATTTTCTACAAAGTCCCCCAAATGAACTCATAAAATTTGTAAAATTCTTCAAACTTTTTAATTTGTTGAAGTTCGAAATTTTTGAAATTTGAACGAAAATATTTAATTATTCAAAATTTTCAAATATAACAAATCCTTTCAAGATACCAAATTCTTCAAATATGTATTAGAAATGCTATTAAATGTTCATCAAACTTTTTAAATTCTACGAAACCGGTCAAACAAACTCCCCAATTAACACGAATTCTCCAAATTTGTCAAAATTCTTGAAACTCTTCAAATTCGATAAGTTCCTAATATTCTTCAAACGCTTTAAATTTGTTCAGATTTTCAAATCTCTGATTTTTGAAATCCTTCATATTGGTCACAGTCTTAACTCCTCCAAATGTAAAAAATTCTCAAAATTATTGAAGCTTTTCAAATTTAATAATGGTTCCAGATCTTCTTCAAATTCTTCAAAATCCTCCAAAATGTTCAAATTTTTTGTCCTGTTTAATTTCTCTAAATACTCGAAGTTGTTAATATTCTTCAAACTTTACAGATGTGTAGAATTCTCCAAACATTAAAAATTTGGAAAATTATTCGTATTCGATAAATTCTCTTAATTCTTTAAATGTATTAAATTTTAGAAATCCTTGTAGCGTGAGTAAATCTGAGTGAAATCATTATTCTCCATGATATTCAACTTTGATAATAATCAAAACTGCAAAACTGAATAACGAAAACAAATATCGCTGGATCTTGGCATAATAGCCAAGATATTAGACCGAGGGGTACGATTTGATTAATTCCTTCTTTATCATATCTGCGATTGTCAGATATCTGAGTCGAATACGAGATGAATATAGAAGGAGATTGTGTTTGATGTGGTTTGAACCGTTTTATCAAATTATAGATAGCTCGACGAAAATAGTTTCGAAACGCTAGTAGCTTGAGTTTCCTCAAAAATTCGTCATGTTTAATGATATATTAAAGCCCGACTTAAATTAACTGCGGACATATATAAACATTGTACATTCAGAAATGGTCTTCCAAAATAGGTTAAATTAGAAGTAAATTAGTAGAATTTACATTTTGAGTGAAATTTAAATACTGAGTAAAAAAAAAAAATATTTGAGTGACATTTTATTTTTTTAAATAGTCAAAACGTAAATTTTGATAGAATTTAAAATATAACTTCGAATCGAGAATAGAATGACCCAAATTTAGAAATAATCCACTTTCGAATTTCCAAATCTTAAACGTGTGTATCCAATATTTTTGGTGATCGATACACACCAATTTTGATATTCCTCAGTTTTGGTCGATAATTCGATTATCGTAATTATTCAATTTTTCAGAGTTTTCAAATCCTTAAAATTTGTTAAATGCAAAAAATGCTTCAAATTGCTATGGAATAAATTCTTCAAATGTTTCCAAATCAACAAATCTATAAATTTCTGAAGTTTTAATTGATTTCGTTGGTAAACTTGCTTAAGACAATCAAGAAAAAAAACTTCCAAATTTAGTTGAACCGAAGTAAAATAGTTTTGGTACATATATTCTTATGAGCCTCAGAGTGCCAGTGGACCGATAAAGTAAGGTGAAGGCGTCTTTCGCTAGTATGACTGCACTTGAAACGCAGCTTGGTTGCTTCAATAATTAAGATTAGATAAAATGAATTATCAGCTACGAATTAAAACAACCATTAAAGCTTACACAGTACTCGGTACGTATTGGAGTCTGACCGTAAATAAGCCAAAATCAGAAAAAGCCTTTTCGAAAAAAGTTAGATTTGATTTACTAATTCTTGATTTTCTAAATTTAAAGAATCTTCAAACTTTTAAAGTTTTTAGCAATTCTTCAATTTTTCAAAATCTTTAAAATTCTTCAGATTTTTCAATTTTCGCAAATTCTTGAAATTGTTAAGGGTTTTTTTAACTATTCAAATGTGTAAAATTATTCAAAAATATGAAATCCTAAAAATTCTGGAAATTATTCGTATTCTACAAATTCTTTAATTTAAAAAAAAATCCTTAAATTCATCAAATTACCTACTCTAATTCATAAATTCTTTAATTTCGTTGAATTAGTCAAATTTTAAAATGTTTTAAATTCCACAGATAATATATTCTGTAGACCCCCTTCAATTGTTCGATGGTTTTTAATTTCTTGAAATTTTTAAACTCTTCAAGTTTTCAAATATTTAAATTCATTAAAATTCGTAAAATTTTCCTAACTCTTTGAATTCGTTAAATTTTTTCAAATATTAAATTTTTGAAAACCTTTCAAAATTCCCCAAACCTTCGTATTCGTTAAAGTCTTAAGTTATTAAATTTAAAAAAATTCTTCATATTATTCAAACTTCAATTTTTCAAATTCAGTGTATTTTAAATTCAAATCCTTTAGATCAAATTTATCAATGCGTGCAAATTCCAAATTGTTCAAATTATTTAGATTCTTCAATTTCTTATAGTTGTTAAAAACTTTTAAACACAAATTCTTCAAATTCAAATTAACTCATAAAGTTTGCGAACATTTGTTTCTTCCAATTTTATAAACTCTTGAAATTCCTAAACATTTGCAAACCTAAATGTTGGATTTTTCGATTTCGTTAAATTCGTAATAATATTCTAAAATTTTATAAATTTTACAAATCCTTAAAATTATTTAATTACTTTAATTTCTTTGAATTTTCGTAAATTTTTCAGAATCTTCAAATTCTGTAATAGATTTAAAGAACTTAAAGATTCAACAAGCATAATTTTACAATTTTTCAGATTTTTCAAATTTGTTAGATATAACGAATGCCTTAAATTCTTCTAATTATTGAAACCTTTCTAACAGGAGGAAAAAACATTTCTGCATTTTTTCCAAATTCCTTAAATTCTAGAAATTCTGAAAACACTAAAGAAATCCTTCAATTTCAGAGTGATTCACCATCCTAAAGAACCACACCAGTTAGGCAAAATGGAGATTCTACCACCTGGAATTTGTTTTATGTGGATCTTATTCCTTGCTAATTGCTAAAATTAATTTAGGCTTGAGAGTTAATCTTGATTTTCTTGTTTGAAGTACTTTTGGAAATTCTTCAAATTCTCCAGATTTATCAGATTCCTCAAATCCTTTCAATACGCAAATTTTATTAACTTCTCCAAAATTGTCTACTCCTATAAATTCTTCAGATTCTAGAAATTCGTTAATTTTTGAATTCAACTTCAATTTTCAAATTCTAGAAATTCTTTTATTTCTTTAAATTCTAAAAATTGTTTAAATTTTTCAATTTCAGCAAATTAGTTTAATTCTTTAATATTTCCGCCGTCTGATATACATATGTGACAGACGTTTTTGGTCAATTTGCGAAGACATGTTGAAATGCGTAAAACGTAATATCACAAATCAATATATACAGATCATTCATATTGAACAAAAAAATGAAACTTGATGGGGTGCTGCAACAGAATAGAAACAAACCTTTCAAAAATATTAATATTTTAGAAACAAACCAATTTAAAATCAGAAATACACGCCTACTTGGATAAATAGCATTATTACATTGTTGAATGTATGTACATTTGTACTATTTTTTAGTCAAAATTGAATTGCTTCGCTTTTTCTGCTTACTAAGTTTTATAATTTTTTTAAATTACACTTGCTGAGAGAGAAAGAACAAACTGTACACACATTCTTTATATGTATGTATACATTCAACAATGTATTAATGCTATTTATCCAAGTAGGCGCGTATTTCTGATTTTAAATTGGTTTGTTTCTAAAATATTTATATTTTTGAAAGGTTTGTTTCTATTCTGTTGCAGCACCCCATCAGGTTTCATTTTTTTGTTCAATATGAATGATCTGTATATATTGATTTGTGGTAATATCTAATCCAAGCTCATTCTTCCAAATCTTCAAATTTGATGTACTCCTGATATTCGTAAAATTCTTCAAATTTTTCTAAAACTTCTAAAACTTTTTAAATTTTCCAAATCTTTCAAATTTGTCAAAGTCACAAATTTAACAAATTTAACAAATTCAGCAAAATATGTCTCGATGTTTTTTTAATTTTTTTAAATTTCAGGATCCTCTAACCCCAGGAAATTTTTCAAATTCTGTATTATTTCGAATTTAACAAATCGTTAAAATTGTCAAATACTTTAGAACATATTCAATTTCTATAAAGTTTTGATGTTGTTAACGTTTTTAGAGTTGGCAAAAAAGACAAAACATATCAAATTCTTCACATTCAAATTTAATACTTCAGATTTGAAGTATCGTTACATTTTAAGAATATTGAAGAATTTTAATTTTCATGAAACACTTTAAAATTTTCAAAATTAACAGGTTTTGTAGAATATTAAAATTCATTTTCAAATTTAAAAATCTTTTAAATTATCAAATTGATCTAATTATTCCAATCAAATCACATCATCAAATTATTCCATCAAATTTTTTTTTATTTATTATTGTTAGCAACAAATAAGGTTTATAAACGTCTCTTCTTCTTTAAGCTAAATCCGTAATATTTTAAAAATTTATATTTATTCAATTACAGGAAGCTTTTTCATTTTTATTTACTTAAGTTTCTCAAATTTTTAAGCTATTCAATTTCTTTAAATTTTACTTAATTGTATTGAAGTTTTTAAAGATTCATGCAGCAATTTTTTTCATATTCTTAACAAACGAATACTTCAAATTGCTCAAATTTTTAAAATTCTTCAAATCCCAATCAAAAGATTCATATTTGTTTTTCTAATTCTGAAAAATTTGTACCCCAAAAAAATCATATTCTGAAAATTCTTAAATATTTTCAAATTATACAAATTGGGAAATTCTAAAAATTCTTTACCTTTCCAACAAGGTGACTTTCGTCAAAAATCGAAAATTCAGAATTTTCAAATGTTGCTTTATTTTAAATTGAACAAACCCTTCAAAATTCTACGAAACTTTTATAACAAACTGGTAAGATTCTAATTAAAAAAATCCGATTATTCATTCTAAAATTTCTTTTCGGTAATTTTTCAATTTCTTTGAATTCGAAATCCTAAAATTTTTAAATTCTTCAGATAATAATTTATAGATACTAAAACCCCTTCAATTTTTAAAATTTTTAATCACCTCCCATATTCTTCAAATATTTCAGATTTGATGTACATATATCTATATGTATGTATGTATTTTTAAATTACATGAACTTTGAAGATTTTAAATTTTCATTAAACTCGTTAAACCTTTCAAAATTCTTCTAATCCTTTAAATGTTGAACAAACTTCAATTTTAACATTTGCTTGTGCTCCAATGCTGTATACCCTTTAAATTCGTAAAATTCTTCAATTTCAGTGAGTTTGTAATATTCCAAAAGATTCAATTAATTTAATTTCATGGAATTTCTCAAATATTAAAGATTCTTCAATATATTTTAAATTCTGTAATTGTTTTAAAGTATTTAAAGATTCATTCATTCTTGAAATTTTTCAATTATCTTTATAAATCCTTAACAAACGAATGCTTCAAATTTCTCAAATTTTTTAGATTCTTCAATTTCTAATCCGAAAATTCGTAACATTCTTTTAATTCTGAAAATATTTCTAGCCAAACTAAAAAATCCAGAAATTACCTAATTATTTTCAAATTATACAAATTCGAACAATTCTCAAACTAAAAAAACCTTCAGATTCTCCAATTTTGGTGAATTCTTAAAATTAGTAACATTTTTCAAATTATAATCCGAACGTAAAAAGTAAATTCAGAATATAAGTTTAGAAAAACAGGGTGCGGTGCGATTACAACATAGAATTTTTCAAATTCAGCATTACATCAAATTTATCAAATCCGTTAGAAAAAATTCTTAAAATTTTTAAAATTGCATAACTTGTAATTTTTTCAATTTCATTGAATTCGTAAAATCATATAATTTTTTAAATTCTCTTAAAAACTAGCCCCATCAAATAAATTTCCCTAAAATTTTTAATTTCTTTAAATTTATCAAATGTTTCAAATTTTCCTTATTCTTCAAATATTTTAAATTTGATTTTTAAATTCAAGAATTTGGAGGAATTTAAAAATTTGTAAGCCCTTTAAAAAATTTAAATTCCCTCAAATTTCCAAATCATTTCAATCTTTTAGAGTTTTCAATGACATAAAATTCTTCAAAACATTCAAATTATTTAAATTCTTAAAATTATTCAGTTTGTTGCTAACTAAAAAACTTATAAAAGACTCTGTTTTGTTCTAATCCTTTAAGGGAGAACACCACTGTGACCTACCATTTTCAAGTGCTTAGTTTGGTATTTTTTTTTGAGAAATGGGTTGGGTTTAGAGAAAAAAAAAATTTTAGGCTATATTTGGCATATATTTAAGTAACCAAAAAAAAATTTTTATGTAAAAAAAAATACAAAATGGCGGCGCTAGAGTAGCTTTAGTAGAAGTGATTTTGCCTAGAGTCGCTCCGCTGCACGCAGTAGAAGTGTCTTAAATTTGTTCCTGGAACAAAAAATAAAATATTTTCATGAAATATATTAGTTTTAGCATCGAAGTACATGAAGAAATTAAAAAATTCGAAAAAATAAAAAATTGAGACAAGTTTGAAGAAAAAGTTTCATTTTTCGACTATAATTTTCGTATAAAAAGTTGTATATCTTTTTTAATTTTTAATGAATCAAAAAAAACTCATGTACTTCGATTTTAAATCTATTTAAGAAGCTACAGTTAAAATTTCAAGTCGATTGAACAAAAATTGATTGAGTTCTGCTGCGTGCAGATTTCCAAAACACGGTTTCGAGAAAAACGCGTTTAAAGTTTTTGGTATCAATAACTTCTCAATAAGAGCTCTCAGGAAAATGCTTGAAAACCTTCTAAAAAAAATTTTTTTTAGCTATAAACGAATTTGTATCATATTTTTGAGGGTCTAAAGGATTTTTTAAAGGCAAAAAAAAAAATCGATTTTTTGAAAATCTCACAGTGGTGTTCTCCCTTAAACTCTTGAACTTTGTAAATTATTCAAAAGAAAATTTTTAAAATCTTTAACTTTAAAATTTCTTTAAATTCGTAATTGTTTTAAAGTTTCATCAAACTCTTATAATTCTTGAAATTTTTAAATTACTCAGGTCCGGTACAAATAAATGCTTCAAAATTCTAATCCGAAAATTTGAATTCTGAAAATTTTTCTAATAATTCAAATTCTGAAAATTCTTAAACATTTTCAAATTATACAAATTCGACAAATTCTGAAAGTATAAAACCAATCAAATTCTAAAATTTCGGTAAATTCTTAAAATCAGTAACATTTTTCAATTCATTGCTATTACAGCAGGGCAGGGCACCTTATAATAATCCGAAAATAGAAAGTAAATTCAGAATAGATTTACGGCAATTTTTCAAATTCTATGATGTAATAGAATTATCAATCAAATTTATCAAAAAAACTCAAAGTCTTAATTATTTGAAAATATTCAATTTGATTCACCAATTTCCGTAAATTCTTAAAATTATTAACATTTATCAAAACCGAGCCTTTGTACTTTTCAATGCTTTACCATTGCATCAGAGCGACCTAAATACAGTCCGAGTATAAAAAGTAAATTCACCAACCATGACACCGAAGTGAATGGGGTGAAGTGAATAAAACAAAGAAATTGCTTTACCTTGATCTTCAAAAGATTTTTTAGCCAACAAGTAAATACTTGAATACATTTATTTGGCAAATAATCAAAATCTTAAAAAATTCACGTAAAACCATTTGCTTTTTATCGTTTTTCCTTCTGTTGTCTCACAAACTAAAACAAATTTAGACATACAAAGAAGCCTCTACTGGAATCCCCCTATGCCTACCCAGTACAAACATGTAGAGCAGGTAACAAAACGAGCAGTATTAAAATTTAGTTGCTCAGTCTTATTTTCAGTTTTACGGGGTCGATGATTCAATATTTTGATTTAAGTGTTTGAAACTAGAAATCAAACTAACTATCCAACAATCGAAATGTTTTGATTTAAAACAATCAAATGCCTTTAAAACCTCATAAAAATCATACCTCCCGCACATACGTACATATATAAGTACATACAAACATATAACATAAAAAATATGTTCACAAAAAAAAATTGTTTTTTTTTATGGTTGCGCCTCTCTTCCCCACCCGACCTTTGATATATGCGGTTTAATGGTAACAAACAATTTATGCATCTCGACATATCCATATAACGAGCGCGTAATGTCCTTTTTTTATTTCTGTATTTCAAACTGTGTTCTGTTGTGTGTGTGTGTGCTCCAAATTAAAAGGATATCGCAACATAAAAGGATAATAAACTAAATATGTAAAAATGATTATCGATATTGGAACAAAAAAATAAAAAATAAAAATCGGAGGGAGAAATGAACAATTTTTTTTTATAAACTCTCGTGGCAGTCCTGAAATTTCAGTGGTTTTTCATTTGTTTATTCGACTTTATATTTTATTAAATGACTGTTATGTGGGCACAATTCATCCGGTGAACAAGGTATAGATAGATTTATACATATATGTATTTATGTGTGTGTATGTATAGAGGAGCAAAAAGTTAGGGATCAAAAGGAGGTCACGTTTTTTTACAGTTAATTAAATGAATATTCTGTGTACATGTTGTACGTCCATCTGTATGTACATCCATATATGGAAGGACTCTGGTGTGAGATTTATTATTATTACAGGGATATTGTTGCAAAATATACAAAAAAGAGAGAGATAATTAACTATTGTAATAATAGTAATAATAATCATATAATATCTGTTATTGACAGTTCATATTACAATTCTTATATATTGTGTACATTTAGTTGTTGTTGTCAATATTAATAAAAAAGATTTCGATTTTCTATATATTTTGTATAATAGTAAAGGATAATAGAAAACTATAAAATGTAAAATAAATGCATACATTTTAGGAAATTATAGGAAGTAGAAATGCATCAAAAAAAGGAAACAATTATTGTGTTGCAAAAATAGAAAAATCAATACTTGTTGATTGGATTTTTCGAAAAAAAAAATTAAAAAAATTTAGTTTAATAGTATTGGGGCGATTTGGCCTGCTGGACTGGTAAATTATATTATTTCATATATTTTAAACTTGTAACCATATTGAGGAACAGATTAGCAGGAAATTTTCTTAAAAACTAAACGAGAAGTGAAATAGTGGAATACAGGTGACATAATTTCAATCTAGAAATTATTCGTAGATAATGGAGCAGACAACTTTAATAGAAAGATCTGACTCTGAATCAAGCAATAACTTTATAAAATATCCGATGTTCGAGAGGTATCGGCGGCCGTTTCATGCAAACAACCCATCAAACTCAAAAATAGTTAATACAGCATCTAGCAACATATTCAGGAGTTTCGGCGTACGAAACGAAGCAAACTAGTATTTCGGAGGTTCTTGCTGCCACTTTCAAAAATTTAAAAATTATTTGTTCGCAAATGTGACATGGTTTGAAGGATATATTTTACCAATCTTGAATAGTAATTTGATATGTACAGAATGAAATACATTTGAATATTGAAAGTTAGCCTGACGTACAAATTTATATTGGTTTGAAAGGTAGTTTAATTGTTAAATCTATAAGAAGATATTTAGTGTTTGGAATGTAATTTCATTAAAAAAAGGTCCTAACTAAAATATATATCCAAGTGATTCCTGATTTAATTTTTAAAAAGCTTTTTAACTATACGGCCCAAAAGTACCAAATCTATTGAAATCCTGCCAAAAATGTCCAAATAATTTGTTTGTCCGACGTTTTGAAAGTCCCTGAGTCCGAAAAAGCAACAAAAAAATTGTCTGTCTGGATACCTTTACTCATGGCATGCCGATAACGGCTTGTCCGATTTGAATTTTTTTTCGACAATCTGTTTCTTTGGTCAAGACAGATAATTGAAACTGGGACTGTGTGGTGGACAACGTATCCTCCTTTGATAATATCTCATTTTAGTCATTAGTACCATAAATAACTATTAAATCTTTCAAAACCCTAGCCTTCAATTATGATATTTTTTTCTAAAGATCGTAGATTGATCTTTAATTAAACGTACTCTAAAGATCATTTTAGACTGTTGAAAAATTAATTAAATTAAATTTTCTAAAAATTGTATCTAATGATCATACAATTGAAATGAATTGATCAAAACAATTCTACTTAGGAAACATTTTTGCGATCGCAATCACTAAAATGAACACAAACACTTGCTGCCGCGATCAAGTATTCCTGTTTTCATATCATTCTTGTCAGTTAATTTTTATTTTTGTATCTAAACATTTAATCAGTTAACGATTTAATCCCTTTTTAGTCACCCTATCGGAGATACATACAATATTTTAGAATTTAGTTGTTGTTTTAAACAAAAGCACGTGCGGTAAAACTCTTTACATCTTTATTTAAAATATAATCACTCATCATACAAAAACAAAATTATTTAAAATTTATCATTAAAATGGATTTATGGATAAAAAAAAAATAAAAATTACGTCTTAAAAGAAAAGAATTAATTTAAATTAAATTTTTTTTTTTTTTTTATAATTGAGATCAAAAATTTGTAAAGTTGTAAAAGAAATTCCAAATTTATGTTTTGGACAAAAGACACTCACTATTCAAAATCTTTTCACGGGGCTCGCTCTGCGCGGATATAATTTATCGATTCCATTAAATCATTTTTTTTTGTTGTATACATCGCGAGCATTCCCATAGAAATTTGATGGCCTATTTATTAATACTCGCGCAGTGTTTTTATATTTTTTTTTTTGTGTTTTGTGGATCAGCGAGATGCACACAAGCATACACAATATTGAGGTAAATACTAGTTTTTTTTTTTTTTTGAACATGTATAAGGCTGCACACAAAAGTTCCAAACATAACGGAATTGTATTACAGAAAAGTCTTACACCATATTTGTTTTATTAAATCTAAGGTTATAAACAATAAAAACTAAAAACTATTAGAAATTGATAAATTTCATAACAACTTTATTAGCCAACATAGCTGTGTACTTATATATAACAATAATAACAACAACAACTCACTCAAAATCGAGTGAAATATCTTTGAAAATGAATTGTAATTTAAGATAAATTAAGTTAATGATATTCTTATTTGTGGTCATTTAGAAGACAACATACAAAGTATAGGTATCGTATGTAGCTATGTTATTTATGTAGTTTTAGTTGTATGCCTTATAAGTATGTGTATGTGTATATATAGATAGTATCAGAGATGGTTGTTGAAAAGAAAATAAATTATATTGTTATTAATTTACTATATTTTTGATAAATTGGATAACCTTTTTTTATTTTTTTGTGAAGAATATCTTCAAAAATGATCTAAGATTGATGACATGTTAATTTAATTAATGCTAACTAATTGTTTTAAAAAATGTCTTGCTCAACCAAGCAGCTTTATCATAATTTTGATCAAGCATGTGCGGTATAATAACATTTTACAATTTTGAGCTACTACGTTTTAATCTGAAATTTTCATCGAATTGATCATTAAATCATTTAATTATAATAGTAACAATGTTTTATAGTTCTAAAATTAAATTTTGAAAAATAGCTCAATCTGAGCAACTCACAAAATCGATTGAAATTCGCTAATTAATTTGCCTAAACCGCAATCGACTCCTTGAGCAAATTAATTTATTTCAAATAACTGTTATAATTATACATACATATTTCGAAATTTGAGCAACTAGCTGATTTATCATAGTCATTGAAATTAAGGCAAGTTACAAAATTTTTTTTTTCCTTTTAAGAGTTATTTCAAGGCTCTATACCTCCAGTAAAAAAACATTTTCCGATTTTGAGCAACTTTTAAAAATTTTAGCAATTATCGTTTAAAATCAGCAAAATTTTAGATATGTATTCTAAAATTTAAATATTACCCATGTAAATACCAAACTACTGATCTACGAGCTATCTCTTGTGAAAATAAAAAAGTTGCTCAATTTATTTAATATAGTTTTGCTTGAATATTATGAGATAGATGTGAGCTGTAGGTTTTCTAATTTTTAAGAAAGTTTGTAACATAAATTTTTATTTTAAAAATTTGGTTTAAAGAAGAAAAAATTGGAGTTTAATTACCAAGATTTTGCAAAAATCGGGCTACAACCTCCTGATGAATCAATAGTAAAATGCCGAAATCCGTTTTCATTTGCAGAGAGTTTCTAATAATGTTCGAAGATCGGTTTGACTTTCTTCAACCTTGTTTACGTTTCATTAAATTGGCGTAAAATGTTGGTTCGATAGTTGAATACGATTAAATAGAATTAGGACGACGATTTTTCCAATATATTATTGTGTAATGTACTCTGGCTGCTCAGAAATTTTATAATTTTTAAAAAATTTCGAGTTTATAGATAATCTTGAACAAATACAATTGAAAAGTGTTGAACAAATAATTAGGCGAAATGGACATAGCCAATTTGAGCTACTTGAAAAAAGTTAAAACCTACGCATTTTTAGTATAAATAAAATTTTAATTTAATATTCTCTTGGGGAGTGAAAGTACAAAAAAGTATTTCAATTCAATTAATGCGGTGTTACCTCAATTTTCTGGCCAGAGAGTTGAAACAAAATTATTTTAATTGCCCATTATTTGTGCTATTGCACTGCAATATTATTTTAATCCCCCCCCCCCCCCCCCCGCTGCCCCCTTATTTACATTTTAATTACTGAGCAAATGTCGATAAATTATTTAGTAATTTATTAACAAATTTTGTAACATAAATTTTAATTTTGGAAATTTAGTTAGAATTATAAAAACAGATCTTACCTTAAAGCATTGCGTTATGAATATTGTGATTTTCACGGTCATCATCACCATCTTCCTGAATCCTGTAATGAAGAAAAAATTAGACATTAGGGATGGTGATCTTTACTGGTTAGAAGAACATTTTGATTTAAGCCGTTCAAATAGGTGATTAAATCGCAAATTTTTAAATGGTTTGAACTGAATCCACCTTGTTTACATCCCATCAATTTGGGGTTAGGTGATGTTTCGCAAGCCGGATGCAATCAAATAAAATGAAGAAGGGGATTTTATCAATATTACTAACAGTGCCCATGAGGCTGCCACTCGTTCTCCGAATTCTTCAACATGTTGTAGCGTTTCCCTGAACCATGATGACACATTGAAAATCAGAGTTTGTATTATATATCTGGGCATTAAAGAATCGCTTAGGATAACTCTAATTATCAAATGGAACTCTCTGTGCCATCACTCATTACACTAAATATTATATAATTCGTTGTATGACAATATTGAGCAACTATTTAATAATATTATGTATTTACTAACTCGGTGCGATTTTCATACGATATTACAATTGACCTAAAAGCGTACCATAGCTCAGCAAATAAACTAAATTTACTTTAAACTTTGAGCTACTTTTGTTCAAATTTGAGATTCTTAAAAATATTCCGAAAGCCCAAATTTTTCGTTCTATCCTAATTTCGAGTTTAATTTAAGAGATGGACCTTCTAATACAGTTGGTAAATATTGAGCAACTAATTTAAAATGTTGGTATATTTTAAAAACTTGTTTTAAGTAAAATTCTGTATTAAACTTTTAAAAATTTGGGTGTAAACCTCCTTAATTTTTCGTTTAAACCTAATTTCGAGTTTAAGTTAAGAGATGGGCATTCAAATAAAATTTGTAAATACATATTGAGCTATTTTGAGCTACTTAAAAAATAACGTTACCTAATCTAAAAATATAATATATTAATGATTAATCTAATTGAAAAAATATTGAGCAACTAATTTTTTTTTTTTGGCATCCTTTATATTTCGCAGGCAAAAGTTTTACATTAACAATAACAATATCAACATCACCACCTCAAGTAACTACCTATGGAAAAGCAATAAAAGTAACAGTTGACGGACCTAGAGAGCCGAGATCCAAAACAAGTGAGTATTGTGAGTTGTACCGCATTTACCATTATTACATAAATAATTATTTTATGGCATGCAACTGCTGAATTATTATTTTTTATACCGAATTTATTTCTGTGCTTCATTCATCACATGTCATCGCAGTATAGATGTGTCTAAAAAAATGTATTTTTTTTACACATAACATAACAGAAGTCATCTAATTCAAGATCGATGGATATGTGCGTGTCGCCTTACATTTTTGTTTTTTGTACCATTCATATCACAACAAAATTGCATTTTAGTTTACACGGCGGATCAATCTATAATCGTCTTATTGTCAAATCACTTATGTATATCTCAGCCACATGGTATTATTTTGCATGCAATTTATTATAAATTAGAAATTATTTTACACATACCAGTATATACATACATCTATTAACGATGATGATTCAAAATTGTTTGTTGAACTTATATGCGCATTTTCCGCGAAATAATTTCAATTTTCCACTTATCGTAAATACACCGATTTCTAATCAATCATTCCGGCATTTTTGTGTCTGTCAGTCTGTATGTATATTATGTACCTGCATAATGGAATGGAATTAATGCATGCTTGTGTACCTTTTAAATTACGTTAATTAAAAATCGAAAGTTTTCTTGTTTCGCACTTGCCACGTTTATTGGACCAAATTAGGTCGATTGGTGATAAAACGAGGTAATGATCAACAATTAATTTATGGCCGCTAGCATGAATCATATAAAACGAAGCATACATAAATATATAAGACATAAGAAGGTAGAATAAATACACACATTTCTTTTTCTCTTGTCTTAATATCGCAAAGAAGAATGTTGTGTAACAAGTTGTAAATACATACCGTTTGTCTTGGTGTATATTGATTTGGTCATCATCATCATCATCATCAGCTGTGTGTATTTATAAAAAATAAAAATAAAAATTGAATCGAAACATTTTTTGTGATTATGAATCATGTTGACCAGAAGATTATTGAATCAATTTAGATAGAGTGGCAATTAATTAAAGTATATGCGGCGGCGAATGGAGACACACCCACCCGTGATTTTATCGTTTTGAAGAAATTTGATAAATCTTTTTTTGGTCATTTATAGATAATAAGCATGTAACACTAAGATTTCTTCTTAGTTGTATAACATACTAAGAATTTAGCATTAGAGAATCAACAAAATTCATAAACAAGTTTTAGTGCTTGTGGGTTCAATTTTAAAGTGGCTTGTTTGGGGAAATGATTCCAAAAATGCAACATTTTTATTCGTTTTGATTTTGATCAAATTTCATTTTTGAAAAGTGTTGCTCAAAATAGCTCAATAATTTTAAATTGGCTTTGGTGTATTGTAACGTCACAAGGTTCGATTGATCGAGAGGCATAAAAGGGGCAATTCAATTCAACCAAGACCTTTTTCAGCGAGGATTCATTCTGCTTGTTTGATATAGAGACTCAAGGTTGCTCGAGAGAAAGAAGATTACATTAAAGTGCAGAAGATTAAAAGCAGCAATAAATGGTTAGTTAATTCTAGCGAATTATTATACCTATTGTAAAATTTTATTAAAATTGGTTGGATCAATCGAATGTATTTGTTACACGGCCCCGTTCTTAATGGCGAACGTTCCGTTGCGATTTATAAAAAAAATTGAACATTATGAACATGTGCACCGTAAAGATGGCCATAAAGAAGTAATCGTAGAGATAGGTACGCAGATCTTACTACGTATCACGGTATTCAGTCGTATTTCGTTAGAATATTTGTTTCTGACGATATTTTGTGCGATCATTATTCCTACTAAATACCACGGTACAGTCAAATCGACGATTTTATGGCTAGGATAGCCTGTCAATAGCCATCGAACTCTACCTACACTTTTTTTTATATATGGGATTTCTTAAAATAAAATTCTCACCCCTGCGGGTCGTGCGAAAATATCGTTTGGCACAAATAATCTCGAAATCTGATTTTAAAATCCACTTCGCTAATTTTATGCGTGTATACGCTAGGCACCATAACGCGAGACAGAATTTTTTATTAGCGTCTCCGAGACAGTTTGGATATCTGATTCGGTATTCCAATCGCTCTTGCCACTTGCTAAATTAGTCCATTATGACTAGTGCAAAGAGGTTTCCTATATCGGTAACTTCAAGAGGACTTTTAATGTTGATCCCAATCCTTCCGAGATCGATTCCTCTTGAGTAACGTTGTTATCGGTAGTCAACACAGTATCTTAATACGACTGAAGAGGACCAGGGGTTAATGAATGTTTGGTTCAATGACAAGTTTCGCCTTCATACAAAATTTCCATAAAAATGTGAGCACCTACCTGAGTTGTAACAAATTTCATGTAAACTAAGGATCCAGACCTCAGGGGTAAGTTTACCATCGAAGAAGCGGCGACGACGAGATTGCTATAGCAATGCAGATTGGAATTATCTTGTTATCGAGGAGCAACTATTCATCCTTTAAATTGATTTACCCAAATTTCGATGAAGAAATTCGCGCACTCAACGAATTTTCGATATTTGACGGTTAGATCAGTTGTACTCAAGGTCCTGTACGTAATGTTTTTTGGAATTGGTCCCTAGACTCACTGTTGCACTTTGATGTCGATAGCGAAGACGCAACTTTTGTTGGTTTAGGCTGTGTTTCAAACGAAGAGAAAACCGCATAAAAAGCTAAAAAGTTAAATTTTTGGCATTTTATTCACCACAAAAATTTTAACTGGTCACGGACCAGTTAAAAATTTGTAGACTGTATTTTAAAAATAAAAATAAATAAAAAACGTAAACGTCACAATTTTAACCAGTTTCATTTGAAACACCAAAACGATTAAAAAGTGAGGAAAATTTAATATTTTTTACCACAATTAAAAAATTTAACTTTTTACCCGATTGAAACACAGCCTAAGTAAGACTTCAGCTGTCAAAGAGGCCTCATTTGTCGCCAGAACTGTTATCTCATTGGTTTTTATTTAGTCGGATTGATAGGATTTTCAGAGTGTTTAGAATTGTAATAATTTGAAGGGTTTTACATTTATTTTGAGAATTCACAAGATTTATAGAACTAATTAAATTTGTGGCATTCGATGTTTTTATGAAATAATTAAGGTTTTTAGCTCTCAAAGAATTTAGAGGATTTAAGATTTTTTTTAAATTTACAGAATTTATAGAGTATGATAAATTTAAAAGATTTATATTTAAATTATAATTTTTTAGAAAATTTATAGAATTTTCAGAAATTTAAGTATTTGCAAAATTTCTAGAAACAATTTAGAGAAAATACAGAATTCATAAAATTAAGAATTTTAATTTTAATTATTAAATACAATTTGTCGATTGATGGAATTTACAGAGTTTTTTAGATTTGGGAGAATTTATGGAATTTAAAGGGTTCTAAACTTTTTGTAGCAATTAATTGCTAAATTTACAGGATTTATAGAATTAATAAAATTTGTAGCATTGGCTGAAAGTAGAAAAATTATAAGGTATTTTACTCTTATAGAATTTTTGTTTTAAGTAGACTTAGAAAATTTATAGAATTTCCTGAAATTTTATTGTCTGCAAAATTTTGAGAAAAAATTTATGAAAAATACAGAAATCAAATTTTTTCCGAATTATTAGCATAAACATAATTTGAAGGATTTTCAGAATTTATCGAATTTCTAAGATTTAGATAATTTAAGAATTGATAAGATTTAAAGAAATTAAAGGATTTATAGAATTTATCAAAGTAGCATTGGCGGAATTAGTAAAACTTTTGAGGTTTGTTACCCTTACAGAATTACGAGATTATAAAATTAGCAGAATTTATATAATAGGATAAACGTATAATATTTAAAATGCTAAAGTAACCGTAGAAAATTTAGAGAATTTACAACCCATTTTCAGAAATTGTAGAATCTGCCAAATTTGGATAGAATTTAAGGAATTCATAAAACTAGGAGAGGATAATTTCTGTAGATGTTTTACCATAAAATTAGCAGAATTTATTGAGTAAGTTAAAATTTAAAAAAATTTTAAAAATTAAAAAATTTAAAGAATTTCAAAAAAAATAAAAATTAAAGTTGGAATTTTTTCAGTTACAAAGATTATTTTCACAATAAAACTTATAAAATTTAAAGAGATTAAGAAAAAAAAATTTATAAAATTTAGTAGTTCAAGAAATTATTGACTCTACAAAGTTTAGAAAAAGAATTCATATAAATTATACAAAATTCTTAAAATTGAGAGTATTTAGTGGAAAGATGGGATTTTCAGAAATTAGAGTTAATAGCATATAACCCTTGAAGGGTGAGGGTGATATGCTAAATATATGCTAAAGTATACAGAATTTAAAAAAATTATAGGGTTTATAGGAATAATAAAATTCGCAGCATTCGGCGAATTTATAAAATTTATGAAATTTTTTGCTCTTATATATGTAATTGATAAAACTTACAGAATATGACGGCTTTATTAAATTTATATAATTGATACAATTAAAATATTTATTAAGTTTACATAGTTTATGAAGTATGTACTTATAAAATTTTAGAATTAGTAAAATTTACTGAATTAATGGAATTTACCTTACCCATATAATTAAGAGAATCTACCGAATATATAAGCTTTGAAAAATTTAGCCTAAATTGCTAGCTTTAAATTTTAGAAGATAAAATTTAGAGGATAAAACTTGTAGCAATAACCGAATTTACAGAATTTAAAAAATTGTTGAATTTTAATAAAAAAGGTTTAAGAATTAACATTATTTATCAAAATTATCAAATTTGAAGAACTAAGAAAATTTGTAGCAATAACTGAATTTAGAGAATTTCTGAAATTTCTTAGAGTTGAAAAAACAGAATTAAAAAAAAAGTTGAAAGCAGAATTTATCGAATTTGTATAATTTATAAGATTTACAAAATTTTTAAAGTTTACAGAATTATAAAATTAATAGAATTTAAATTAATTTTTAATTCTACGGATTCTTTACTTAAAGAATTTACGAATTTACTGATTTTTCAAAATTTAAGAAAATTACAGAATTTATGGAATTTCAAAAATTTTAGAAGTGAAATTTGTTAGTTGAATAAAACTTATAAAATTTATATATTTTCCAGAAAATATAGAATCTGATAAATTTGTAGAAAAAAAATTTAAGCATTTACAGAATTCATAAAATTAAGAGTAATTAGTGGATTGATAAGAGTTTCAGATTTTTTTGTTTTTGACTATGTAGACCTTCAATTCAAGTTAACAAAATTTAAAGAATTTCCAAAATTTAAGTAATTTAGGAATTTACAGGATGATTTACAGGATTTAAAGTGTAGGATTCGTAGAACTAATGAAAAGTGAAGCATTCGTTGAATTTTTAAAATTTATTACATTTTTAGAAATAATTTATAAAATTTACAGAATTTATAGATTTTTTTTTATTGATAGAATTAAAATTTTTATTAAGCTTACAGAATTTGTAGTTTGCTTGTTTGAAGTCTACTGAATTTATGGAATTTACACAATTCAGAGAATGAGTATCTACCGAAATTAGATTTAGAGAATATAGACAATAAATAGCATTTTTTAAATTTAAAGAATTGGTAGATTGTATAAAATTAGAAACGTTTAAGAATTCACTTAGTGAATTTGAAGAATAAGGAATATTGGTTGTTATATGGAATTTATGGAATTTCTGAAATTTGTTATATTAAAGAAGTTTGAATTTATGACATATAATCTTTCAAGTTTACAGAATTGATGGAATTTTTGAAATTTTAGAATTTTGCACGAATTAAAGAAATAATAGAATTAATAAGCAAATTTCATTTAAATTTTAATATTTTTATTATCATACGATGTATTTGTAAAATTTATCAGATTTTTTGCTCTTGCGGAATTGACCGGCATAAAGATTTTAAAAAACTTACAGAATTTATAGAATAGGATAAACTTTAAATAGCTAAAGTATTAACTAATTGCAATTAATTTTCTAAAATTAAGTTAATAAAAAAATTTGCAGGATCTATACAAGTTATAGGATTTATAGAATGAATAAAATTTGTAGCATTCGAGTTTATAAAATTTATGAGATTTTTTGCTCTACCATAATTAATAGAATTTACAGCGTTTGAAGACTTTATTAAGTTTATATATTTAATAGAATTCAAAATTGTATGAAATTTACAAAACATTTGTACATAATAGAGGATCCACAAAATTTATAAGCTTTATAGAATTTAAAGAATTATTAGGTTTTATAGAATTAGAAAAGTTTTGTAACTAACAAGATTTATCAAAATTATCAAATTTTAAGAAGTAAGAAAATTTGTAGCAATAACTTAATTTACAGAATTTTTCAAATTTGAAAAACTTACGGAATTTATTGAATTTGTAGATCTTAATAGACCAGAATTTATACAATTTAGAGAAATATAAAATTCACAGAATTTAGAGTAGCGTTAAATTTCGCCATTTAAAATATCGTTAAATTCTGGAGATATTTTATTACAGAATTTATTAAATTTGGTTAAATTTAAAAATTTGAGAGTTGTAATTTTTTCCAATTATAAAAATTATTTTTAGAATAAAAGTTGTACAATTTATATAGTTGAGGCAACTTCGAAAATCTATAAAATGTGTAGTATTTCCAGAAGTGCTGGAATCTGTGAAATTTGGAGAAGGAATTTATGAAATTTACAGAATTCATAAACATGAGAGTATTTAGTGGATTGATCGGATTTTCAAAGTCTAAAACTGTTAGAATCTAATTCAACCGAAAAGCTCAAAATATTTAAATAATATTTCAGGTTTACATACCCGTATACATGATGTGAATTATTGGATAGCTCAATAATTCAACATAAACAGTTGTTTTACTGCATTGCAAAATAAGTTGCTCAATTTCAAAATTAATACTTTGCAAAAATTGAAGACATTTCATTGGCCCGAAAATCGGCTGAGGCTTACTTTCGAATCCAAAAAAATGTTGCTCAAAAATATAAATTTCTAGATTTGTCAAATATTCCTTTTAATTCTCTGGACCACAAATCTTTACTTGTTAAAGTAATTTTAGCTGAATAATACAAAATAATCGCTGAATAATGCAGATCATCTCAAATAACTAGTTTTATTCTTATCAGAAATGCGTAGCTCGAAAGATCAAGTTAGGTTTTATTGAATAGTTTAAACCAAATTATGAGTGATCGTGTTTTGCTTAAAATTAATTTTGATGATTTTGTTCAGTAGAGTCCTTGTACTTTATATTCTACAATATTCTGATTACAATAAATCATTAAATAGTAACAGCTCAAAAATAGAAGAGAGCTACATAGAAATTAATCGTTTCAACGATTTCGAATGCCTACAACAGTTTTGACTTTGCGAATCATCAAAAATCAAAAATTAAGTAATTTTTACCACTACGTGCTCCCAGTCATACATCAAACATACCATAAAAACCAGATGACAGATGGCCGACCACCACCACCACCACAAGTTAGTATTAATCTAAAAACCATATTCAATCATGTGATTTTATATACACACATTGCAATAAATCGTCATATACCACATCCGATAGGTTTCCGTCTTTAAAAAAAACCGTGCGTAAGAAAGTTAAAATCTATAATCCACTTTTCCAAATAATTGTAACAGAAATTCAAAGAATTTTTATGATTTCTTTTATGGTTGATTCATGAAGTCTATTTTTACAAAAAAATACCGTTCCACGTCTTAATAAACATAAAAAAAAAACTTTTAATCATGCGAGTCAGATTAAAAAAAATAAAAAAAATTGAAAGAAGCATGAAAAATCTCATACATCGTCTAATCTTTATCAAGCGGATAAATCTATGTCTTCACACAGTTCTAATTCTAAATATTTTCTCATAACATAAACAAATTATCACTACTGTGTAACAGCAACAACAACAACAATACGCATGCTTGATAAGAAGTATATCCACTTTATGTTTTGTTCCCGTGAAAAACTATAAAAAAAAAAATTACTAGACGTAGAACTTCTTATCAATTGTCTTAGCTGATAACTGCTTTGCTCAAAACCATATACCCAGTTAATGATTATCCTGTTTCCCATATTTAAATGAACAATTTTTTATGTTGTTTCGTTCCCATCACACACGATACCATTTCATAACAATAAACCGCTCCGCAATCATGATGATAATAATCGTCATCATCAAAAATATCAAACGAGCACTCATATCGCGCCCATAAACATCTAAAACACAATTTTGCTATATAAAAATGTTGAGGACGACAACATAACAAAAACAACAAACAGTCAAAAAAATTAAATGTCATCACAAACCGCGTATTTTGATTATATTGTATATAGGGACAGTTGGAAATAGAAATTGTTTTGATATCCTGAATATTGTTAGCGCATGTTTTTGGTGTACAGTGTTGGAAATATATACTTGACACAATGATTCTACCAATAATTCTACCAAAAATCGAACAAATTAAAATTCAAACTAATTGAAATGATATGATTGGTTCAAAATACGGTCAACTTGGTTTCAGATTGATTATTTTAATCCAATCAGATTGCTTTGATTACTTTGAATTTAAAACGGAGATCCGTATAATGAGATTATATGGATTAAGCGGTGATCAATACTCGAAAATTCTGTTCGAACTGTAAATAATGCACTATAACAAATATTTGATGTGTTTACAAAAGTAGTGGATCCGAAAAAGCATACAACATGACTACATTATTGCTAAATTTGTCCCACAAGTATTTGATTATCTGTAACCCAGTAGACTAATAGGCCAATTAATAACACAATTGATAGAGGTGTGTTGACCAACATTGTAGCGAGAAACGAAAAAAGAAATTCCACAGATTTGACAGCCTTAAGCTATAACGAAAGGTAGAAAGTCTAATTGCCAAAAATCGAATAATTAAAATTGTGGAACATATTCAAACGTTTTGCGTTTGTTTGATTTTTTTTTACAACAAATTTCGCAAGGAATATTCTAATTTAGCTTTTAATTAGGAAGTTTGTATTAAAAATTATAAATTTTAAGGTCCACATCCTCCATAAACAAAATGTTTTTAGAATTTCCACAATTCCCTAATATTTATTAGAAAATTGTCGAATTAAGACACCCAAATGAAATACAGAAAATCATAATCCCAAATTTGTGAAACATAATTAGTTTAATTAGCATAGTTAACAGTTTTATTAACTAAAAACTGTTCAATATTCATCCATACCCATTGCGAATCTTAATCAATTGGTCAGTCCAACCAAATCAAAATAGAGACCTAAGCAGAACGAAAACTGAATGTGGGACATATTCAAATTTGGACAATATTTTTTAAATTAAAAATGAGGGTGGGACCCGTAATCATTTGGTCAGCCCAACTATAGAGCTGCATCGAATAATCAAAATTGTGGAACTTATTCAGATTTGGCTTAGTAAGAACGGTCCGAATTTAATGGTTAAGTATCAAAAAACACTTAGAATTAGGTAGGTAAATTGGTAAATTGGCCACCATCTTAAATAATTATTGAATACGTTCCACAAACAATTCTGAAAATTCATTTGAATACATCAACATTTTCGTATGGAGCTGATCTAATTACCGTATACCTTCAAATTATTTAAAAATTTAAATAAGTTCCACAATGAATATTTTAATGTTTTATAACTAAAACGGCTGAAAATTATTAGTTATATATTGTTTGGTTAAGCTAAATTAAATCAATTGGTTTTTAAATCTAAGGCAGTGAATAACGAAAGTCAATAGTAGTTATAGAGAGTTTTGATAGTTCGGCGGTTTCAACTTTTAACCAGTTTACAATAGCGCTATGAAATATTCTTTAGAGAATAAAAAAGATGAAATGTTTAGGTGAAGACTGTGCTTTATTGGTAGAAATATCAGTGAGTCAGATGGAAAATACATCATTGCTTCATAATCGCTAGTTTGAAGCGAATCTAGATTCAATTTAGACTGATCAAACTTATAAAATATAAACATGTCAAATAAGGATTTGATTGCCTACCATCAAGTTTAGTAGACTAATAGGCCAATTAATAAAACTTGGTAGAAGGGTATTGGTCAACAGACAAAAAGAAACTTTGAAACAAGTTCCACACATTTGTATGTTTTAGACGGTTTTTGAAATGAATAATTATTTGTGGAACTTAACTTTTTTAAAGACGTATCCTAACGAGGTGAGTTAATTTCCGTTCTTTTCTTGTGGGTTAATTGTGGAGCCTATATTTAAAACTGTGCAACATATGCAGATTTAGCTTACATTAAATAAACGAATTGATTTTGACAACAACTAAATTGTTTGAAAAATAATTGTGGAACCTATCACCAATTTATTAGATCAATTAAAACGCTACATCTAAATTGAAAAAAAAAAAAATCGAATAACCAACTTTATATAAGAAGAAATTCTCAAAATTATAGAAACAGAAAATTAGTAAATACCTATTGAAATTAAATTTTAAGTTCCACATAATTTAAAAACATTTTTTTTTAGAATTTCCACAATACATGATTATTTATTACTTTATTACTCGTTGTATCTTTTACCAGAACCTGTGGAATTAAAACAGCTAAATTAACTATAGAAAATCATAACTTCTTCTTTAAACCTGCCAGTTTTATTAACTAACCCAAATTAAACTAAAGATTTTGGCATTTTTTTATGGCCAAAGAAATTTTAGAAATGATTACACGTTAAAGATAGATGTTCTTCCAACCTAAGGCGATAATGGATTTCATTCAAACGGTTTAATTTTAGAGCAGATAAAAATTATTAGTTGCCAAAGCATTGTTGACATCTAGTTAAAATATTTTCTTATTGAAAACTAGTTGTAGAGCAATATAACACAACCTGATTTGCAGCCGTTGACCAAAATTGAAGAATTATAATAAATGGTTAAAAAAAAGAGTCAAATAGCCTATTGGAAGCTTATATATCGCATCTTCTAAATTGATATTAAGGCTGTTTTCAAAAAGCCCCCTTATTTATGATGCCTAACTTATGAAAATAAGTAACTTCGCGGAGTGACTTATTTCTATTTCTTCCTTCAGATTTTTAATGTTTAAAAAATATTTAGGTCGCCAAAATTCATAACCCTCATTTTTATAACATGTGTAAGAGTTATCCATATGTACGAGGCAAAAGCGTGTTATGTTACGAAAAGCATTCTCATATCTTTATGTCCCACAAGAAATATCGTTGAAAAAGGACACAAAATCTAAAGTAAAATTTTCAAGAATAATTAAAATTGGTGTGGAATTTCGGAGCTATAAAACAGATTCCACCGGGAATAGTGAAATAACGGCTAGCATTTATTTTTATCAAATTCCATAAAAAAAATTAAGTTCCACAAACAATTTTGGCGCTTCATTTAATCAGTTGTACAAAACGTTTTATTATGAATTCCTATTCTAATTCCAGAATACTTAAAATTTTGAATAAGTCCACATTTGATATTTTGTACCGCTAGAGCAAAAAATAAACAATGTTAAACCTTCTGTAAATCGTTTCGGTCTATATTCGATTATGGGACTCAAATATTAATCGACCTCCAAAGTTTTGAAGTAAAAATTTTGTTTTGTCCACCTTAATTTCTGCCACCGTATACTTTGTCATTCCACTGGTACACAAAATTGAACTATAACAATGAAAATTCATTACCCAGTTTATGTATTATACAATACTTATACATATCGTACAATATCATAATATATTGAAAGGGTTATGGGATTGTGTTGTTGTTTACATACATATTCGGAAATATTATGAACACCCGCGAACATTTTATGATTATAAATTTTTATGTTGATGACGCGTTTTATGTTTTAATGCTAAATTACATTTTTTGACATAAATTACTGCCTGATTTTCCGGAAAATTTTTGCTATCTTCTACTTTTGCATAACACCAACAACAACAAAAAAATCAAATGACAGGTGATTTTCCGATTTTACCCATTAATTTACTAGACTCCCGAATATACAAATGAATACAGTTATATGTACAAAAAATATTGATTAGATTTTTTCGGTTATATAGGTAGCAATTTATCACTAAACATTTTTTATACCATTTCGATTTGGTTTAATATGAGGATGTTATGTTAGGTAGCCACACAATCAATCTGGATCTAACAATTTTTTTTGTAGATATTATTCTCAAAATGTATGTAGCATACGTAAAACAAACGACTTATGGAAATCTTATCAATCGACTAATTAACCGGAAATGTTTTTTTAGTGTATAATTGTGTGTGTTTCTGTTTCTTTGAGAAATTTTTGAATTTCTCACCAAATTGTATATAACTAAGCCGATAACAACAATAGCAAGAGTGTATTTATCATCCCGTCTTGAGCCGTGATTAGCGCGATACAATGTAAAGTCGATAAATAAGAAAACAAAGCCGATCAGATGTATGTAATATGTATACCTTTGATGTGTCAAATATCGATACGAGAAGGATGTTAGATGATTATAGAGTATTGTGTACAGAAATTATGTTTGGTTCGCGTGATCTAAGCCAATTATATATCTCGAGTTGAAATTTACAACATATATGAACGCAGGCGATAATGAAGAGGTGTCAAAATATTTACGAACCTTTAACAAAACATAAATTTATTTTTTAAGGGTACTTGTTTAAGTCATAATTCGGTTAATTGAATAAATTTTTGATGGATTTTGACAGGTAAAGAAATTTCGGTACGTTTCATGTACAATCACACCACACAAATAATTTCAGATGAATATTCGGATCGTTTCGGATATTTTTACGATTTGTCCCTTTACTATGTAGTAACCCTATACATATAAAACACCCAAAAAAAATTTTAAGGATATTTGATAGTGAAAATGAATTTTTTTTCTGAACCCCCCGCGATTAATTAGGCCAAATCATTACCAGATGTTGTACACAACAATTTGTATTTTTTTTTTATTTTTTTTTATGGCAACAACATAACAATAACATAACATGGCATAGGACATAAAATATATACAGTTAAATATGTACGAAGTCACGGTGTTTGTAGATGAGATAAATTTTCCTCCATCTATAGGTAGTACTCGTTTACAGCATATACATAACATTGACTAGAGAGATGATAATGAATAGATGAAGTTAAATGCAAAAAAAATAATAATTTTCTTCCTCTCGGAAAAATCATTTTCATTTTTGAATCACATATAATTGCATATGCAATATGTACATTTACATGTGTACATTAATTTTCCAAAATATGCTTAGAAAATGTTTCTAAATATACCTATAAATGTGGGTGTGTGTGTGTGATGAGACACCGGATATAAAAGTAAAATGATTTGGAAATAATCAGACGCAATGAGATTTTGTATGTTGTATGTATACATAATACATATAGACCGGGGAGATTTTTGAGATTTTTTTTTGGTAAAATGCAAAATTTAAATTTTTAGATGTGATGTACCTAGTGAGACTGAAATTTGAATCGGACTTTAAAAATATGTATCAACGAAGAGTGTAGAAATTAAATTTTGCTAGATTCCAATGAGAGTTATTTACTACAAGTTCCATAATTAGCTGTAATTTCTGGCCAAACATTACTGTATGTGGGCCACTTAAAACAAAAAAATTGTATTGAACATAAATAATGAGTGCGCGCAATTACCATGGTTCAATTAATCTAATACGCATTGGTAAGTTTGAATTGGGGCTGATTTCTGGCCAGAACGCCATTCGGCGTGGCCAAACGTTACGACTGAAGCAGGAACTCACTATAAAATTCATTGCTGATGCTGTTTTGATTTAAATGCGATAGAAATCCGTTAAGAAGTAAGTTAGTTTCATAATTAGCTGTGGCATCTGGCACCAACAATTTTATCTCACACAATTTAAATAAGGAACTTACGAAAGAAACAAGCAAAAATTACAGAAATCATATTTTCTTAATTTTCAACAAGAATTGGTGAAATACATTCCATGGCTGATACCTAATCTTGTACACTACAAATTTTGAATCTCATGCGACTAACGCATTTTGGAAACCAAACACATTCGAGCAAATTAGTTTTGTATATGGAACTCTACCTAAAAAAATCCGTTCAAGAATTTAGATATTAAATGTCTGGTTGTCTGTTAACACGGTATCTCAAGAACGGCTTGGCCAATTTGTTTTTTTTTCGTCAAGAATTTAAAAACTTTTGGAAACTGTATGTATGCCAAGAGAATCGAGTATCTGCCATACGATGGCCCCAAACCATATGGTTATTAACACCACGTGCATTTCAATCGACGTTAACCAATTTTTTATTTATGCTAGTTTGAAGATTGAGTTTGGAGTTGAGTTGGGTTTGAGAGTCGAATTTATGGTTGGGTTCAGTCAATTACTAACCAATTACCGATCGCGTACTACGATGAATGATATAGCAGATCGAATAATCACGAATTGAATTAATAAACATTTTTTTCTTGTATTTTCAGGTCCAACCGGCGGACAACACTTTCGCGCCATGGGAATTGGACAACGGCCATTTTTAGAAACACCATTTTCAAATCACCTAAGAGATTTAGACTTTACGGGTAGACCGCGAAAATCTACTCCAATCTCCGCCTCATCATCATCCTCATCGATAAATGCAGGAGGTGGTGGTGGTGGTGGTGGTGGCGGCCTTGCCGAAGGTAGTGGCGCTAATAATTTATCCAGCTTATTATCAAGTACACCATCACTAGCAAATTCAAATGGAAATAATTCCGATTGTCAAGATTACAAACCAAATGCACCACAAATACATGGTAAGTCAGCAAAAATTGTTTATAATACAAATATCCCGTAATATGTACATTCGTCTTTAAAAGATGCAGATCCACAAACACAAAACTCAATTAAAATTTGTAATCTTATAATGTACAACAACAACAACAATAAAACGTTATCTTAAAGAATTTTTTTTTTTTTTTTCAATTTAAGAATGATAATTTAAAAACGAAATTGTTGTTGTGATGCGCGATCTTCATCATTCAGTTTGTGTACCATGAACGCGATCAGCGCTATATGATTTGGATGTCGTTAGGGCGTTAAAGAGGCAAAAGAAAATTTGAATAAATTACCGCGATCTCTCCTCTTTCTTCCTCTAGATCGGGTGCACAACAAGATTAAATAAATAAAACAATAGATAAATGGGATAAGATATGATCAGTTGTGTAGTATACAGATTACGGTTATGCACCTTTTTCGATTTTCTTAAATTATTGCCGTGAAATCATCATAACCTATAATCATAACGAAAAAATGTAATTCAAGAATTTTATGTTTTTCCAAAGAAGGTTGTAAGATTATTTCAATACTGGCTACCTGCACTTTTACATAATCTTCCTTTGTAGTAAGTATTCTTCTTCTTTGTTATCTTTATGTGTAGGATATATACATACATACAAGCATAATGGAAATCAATGCGATCGTGTTCTGTTTTGAATAATTGCGATACGATCGATGATGATAATTGATTTGCGCGCTGAATGATCGCGATCTCCGGTAATTACCAATAATTTGTTTATATTATTATTTGTGTTATAAATGATCGCGATCGCTATATATAGTTAGTATATGGTGATCGCGCGATCACAAGGTGAATGGACCAATTATTCACTATAAACCACCTGGTTTTATTTATAGGTAACCACAGCTCCTGATTTAAATGTTGGTTTGGCTGCGGGTTTATATATTTGGTCTCGTCTGTGGCATAATATTTATTTGTTGTTGTCAATCGATCATTCGATCAATAATATTATTATTGTACATACATATATGTAAATTGATTAAATGAGACATATTTTAACGTTATTCTACTTGATATATCGTCTTACATTTTTATGTACATATATGTATATAGTATGTGATGAAATCTTTGCTGCATCCATTCGTGTAATTTAATAAATTTTTTAATATACATTGAAATTAAATATATTTGATTTAGTTATAAATGAATGTCGCGATCGCGGGAATATACAAATCGATCATTGAAATGGATTGATCTATCACATCATTTGATCGCTTGAAATGTGATAATCGCGAGCCGGAAATGTAATTTTGTTAAATTTTCTCACAAAATTGATTGAGTATTTATTTAAAACAATCAGATGAGATGATCGTGATCTACAAATATCGAACAAAACAGTACAGTCAATAAGAATATTTTTAACTAGGCAATGATATATTGACAGATTTCAAGCTATGATAAACATCAAATATCGTTCAAACTGTTTCAAACTCGGAACAAAACCTTTTTAAATATTATTATGGAAGTTATGGTTAGCGACTTAGCAACTATAGGTACCTAGATTCCAAACTTAGTATAATCTTTATAAATCATTAAAACAGTATTTGATTAGTTTGATTCACATTCAAACTAAAGTTCAATTTCGATAAATAGTTTGATGCTTAATTTAGTTAGATAACGATTTTCAACACTTTTTTAAGATAAAACTGTTGTTCAAATCCAATTCAACTTAGCTTGACCGGTCAAATTAGTTTGCAAATATTTTAATAATCCTTGTGTTTCACAAAAAAAAAGTCGTTGACCAAAAAAAATAAGACAATAAATTGGCAAATTAGTCTGATTTAAATTAGTTTGATGAATCCTTTCAAACCTAATAATAATAGCGGTTAAACTATTTCAAACCAGTATTGGGATTAATTATAATTACCAGCCGAAACTCGAATCAAACTAAAATGTTAAAATTCAACTATTCGGAAAGAATAATTTTTCATTTCAATCTAGCTTCAAATCTGCTTTCAGACCATACATCTTTTTAAATAGTTCCGTAATTCTTTCTCGGTGATTTTATTGGTAAAGTTTATTCAGTCTATTAAATTACGTTTGTTTTTGGTGAGTCGAGATTGAAAATTATTCTGTTCTTTTTACTTCGAGTTTGATAAGTTTGAAAAGAATTTGATAAAATTTAGACAATTTAATGTTTAAAATTTTAACGAGTTTAGTAGGCTTCAAACTTTGAGTTCAATAGTGATCAAACCGGTTTGACAGTATTGAAATTAATTGTAATGTCCTGATAAAAATGAGTTCAAACAATTGATTTGAATCAGTTTGTTCGGTTTAAGTCGTTACTCGATTAGATTTCAACATACACATTTCTCATTTTAAATTAGTTTGATAAGCTTCAAATCTGCAACAAATAGCAATGAAACCAAATTATAATTTACATTTGCCAAAACATGGTTCAAATCTTGACGGATTTTGTAACAAGCACATATGATACGCTTGAAACCCGAAAATACTGATCAAACCATTTCAAACCACTCATAAATTTTCAATCAATCATCATTATTATTTTGAAATTAATTGGAATTAGATTGGGTTTTTTAAACTTTTATTTATCAAATATATTATTCGTCAGAATTTTTTTTAGCTTGATAGGTTTCAAGCCAGTTTCAAATTCCTTTCAAACCATTTCAAACTCAGAATAATATTAATCAGTTGAAAAAAATTGTGTAATTTAACAGGTGGTGAGATCACTGTTTAACCAAAAACATTACGCCACCCATCACTATACCTGTAGTATACGCTAAGCGGCAGGCGCCCATTCATCTCCATTTCTTATTAAATTCACAAAACAAAAGAAATTATGTTGTTCTTGTGACATGTTTAGCATTAAATTGTATGTGCAATTATTTCTTTTAAACAAACCAAAATAATAATAATATAATAAATCGATACTTGATTTGAATATTTAATTTGGAAATTGTGTTAAACGTTCAGCGAGAGATTGTCCAAAAACTAAACTATGGGTTTTCCCAAAAAAAAACATTATTATTAACACACACACATACTATGTATACATAAAATTTAGAATCGACTAAATCCTTCTTAGTGCGTCATTACCATAATGACATGAAGTCAGCAGATCGCGCGGATCGATCTTTAATAAATTTTTTGTTCGAAATTCATATTGCACGATCTTGCTGCGAACGATCGCGCATGGTGGAAAAAAACGTGTCGAAGAAGAAGAAGAAAAATAAAACATTTTTCCAGAAGAACTACAAACAAATGAATGTAAATAATTTTTCAATTTTCAACTCACCGGATATTAAAAAAAAAATAAAAAATTGCAAAAAGCTCTAGATAATCGATACACGGTCGATCAAATTGATTTTATTGATTACATTTTTTTGTGTTATTGTTAATAATAATAATCGTAATAATAATGATAGTTATAATAATCGTATAATAATAATAAATAAATAACAACCATTTTGATCGTTGCACAAATTTACGTTTCTGTGTAATATTTATTTAACGCAAGAATAATTTTTTGTGTATATTGTTGCGATTATGAACAGATCTCAATTAGTTTTTTTGTTTATTATTTTCCAATATCGTAACTGTCGATTTGTTTCATTGCGGGATCGTGAAGGACCAAAAACGTATTTTATGAAATTTTCGAAGAAGTTATTCGAAGATTTGGGTATTATAAGAGGATATGGATATTAGAGCTTAGCATTAGGAAACATTTCGAGATTATTTTAAATGTAATGCAGATCTTCGAAATTTTCTAGTTTTGCGTGGCATTAAGTTCCAAACTTATAGATAACTCGAGATTTCCAAGAGTATACGAGTTTGGCTTATTAATATTGAGTTGGGGCTAACATTAAATTTTACATGATGTCTTAAGTTCGATCATTCGAAATTTTCGACAACTTTCCGCTAGTATTAGCGAGTTTTTGAGATTATTTGATATTAATCATAATTTATAAAAAATTGTCGAGACTTATTTCAAAATTTCAAAATTTGTTTATTGAAATGTCCAGATTTTGCTTTCAGAAAAACTGATATGGCAAAATACTCAAAACCGATATCTATTCCATCCCGAAAATATTTTATTTTGTATGACTGTGCCGTTGGAGCAATTATGGAAGATTGGAGTCAAGACATCGACACCAAAGCAAACCAAAAACACTTCAAACAAATAAAAAAAAATCGATTTTTGCTCCCATAAGTTTGAAGTAGTTTGAAAATAATCAAACTTGTTATAATTTGAATGTCATCCAACTGAGTTGAAATCAAAAATAAAATAGTCACAGACTACTTCAAGATTTTTTCGGAGCGGTATTACTACCTGTTTGTAACAGTTTGATAACGGATTAATAGTCATCAAACCAAATTTGTATTTTAAAAATAAATGTCGATACGATATTGAAACTAGTTTAAAACTATTTGAAAAGAATCAAACTAAATTTTTAACATGATTTTGTTTCATAACATTTCATTCAGTTTTAACAACTGAATTATTGCGAAGTATGGATAATTTAGTTTGAACGTAAAATTGAAAAGTACTGAAATCCCTAATAATAGTCGATTTCATCAAAGTTCTTTGAATTAGTTGAGCAAGCAAATATTAAAACATTAGAATGTATTCAATTTTAAATTATATTGCATCAAGTTTAGTTTGAACCTCATCAAACTTATTTGAAACCAAAAATTACACAAAAGCCTAGACTTTTAAATTTAGATATTTATAGTTATAACACAGAATAATAAACAACCAGAAGGGACGTTACGTAGACAAAGAAATATTTGGTTGGTTCAGTTTGTTTGATAGCTAGTTTGAAATGATTTGACTTTTCAAACTAGATTTTACAAACAGTAAATTTTACCGAAATTCATTCAAAACTCAAACTATTCTGTCGGTACTGGACTATAATAGATAATTCTAATTTTAAATATAGTTTGAGCTGGTTTAAGTTAGATTGATAAAGTTTGAAAGAACATAAGAAATTTGGAATTAGTGAAATTTATTCAAATCAACTTATACGATAGCTCGAGGTTTGCAAGATGATACGAGTATTTGGAAGCTAAGGGGATCGAAATTAATTGAGTGTTTCAAAATTGTTCGAGATTAATTGTAACGAGGATTGGCCTCGGTTGTCTAAATTTAACAGAGATTTTTTACAGAGTCGAAATTTTCGCCTTTTGTTTGCAGTAAATTGTGAACTTACAAACTTATAAAAATACTTTGAGATTTTTGAGATTCTCGAAATAATTCTAACTTTACGAAAAACTGTGCGAAGCATGGAGTTGCATGGTGTTACAGTTATTTATTCGAGTTTTGCATGAACTTAAGATGCGCATCAAAGCGTCTCAAAGTTTGTGATAAGCTTTATTGTGTAAATGATTAAAATGTTTAATTCTCTTATTCCGTAAAATCCGCTTAGCTAAAATTTTGTCAACATTAAACTTAAAATTAACTAAAATTCATAATAACTGGAGTTAAATTTTTTTATGAAACTTTGTGGTATCAACGGTTTCATTATAAATTCGTAATAAAAAATATTCATATTAGCCGAATTGAGTTTCATAATAAGCGATATTCGTAAACTATTGAGTCTTTCCATGCTGTAATTCTTCACTCAATAAAAAACTGTTGGTTTCTTCATAATAACAGGTAATTTTAAACGAAACAGAAAGTTGAAAATTAACAAAATGATTAAGGAGAAAACCCGCTTGAAAAAATTTCCCATATTATTAAATTGGGACAGAACTACAAATCACATTATACATATTACGACGTCCTGTGGTTTAATTTTGTATTTTAATGAGATTATGTCACAGGCGCGAATTATTTTATAGATAAAAATGGAAAAGGAGAAATTCCAGTGTTGTCGCCAGCGCATTTAAAAGCAGTAAGCATTAAAAGAATTTCAATACGGTGGGTAAGTGCAAGGCGTAATCTGTACTAAGTGATTTGTGGGACTGATTATTTGCAAAATCCTAAAAGCACATATTAACATGATTCTTAATAACGTAAATTTGAGGAAATTCATAATACAAAATATACGTAATAACCGACAAAACAAAATTCAATAAAATACGGTTGTAAATGAAATCATTGTTGACCATAACTAAAGTATTTATCCTGTAACTTAATCATCTGTTAATTATGGTTGTGTATCCCCGAAGCTTGCTTCATAATAGACGGCCGGAGAGGGACAGGTAAGTAAATGACTGAGACATAAAATCTGTAAAAATTCACTTTAACAACATGAATGGCTCTCTCTTTATGGCTCTAAACTGAAAGTGTAGTTACTTTAATATACGTAATAACCGATAAATCAAAGTTTAGTAGATGAGCTTCTAAATGAAATTTCGTATTCAAGCTTCTTCACAATAACTGATAAATTAAATCGATCAGCAAATTCGACAAAGCTACTGTTAAAAATTCATAATAATAAAAATTCGTTATAACGAATAAAGCAATTTTTTTTATAGAAGGGAAGTTCTGTAGTCTCTTCTGTAGTCTTATTTTATACGCTACACACAAGCTTAGTAACACGCTATAAACGTAGACTAGCCAAATTCATTATCAAATTAAAAAGTATTGTCTGGACAATTAGGCACCGCACACCAACAAATATTTTTGCAACAATACGACTCTGACGATTATTTAACAAAATCACACCACGACCAAATTATGCTAATTTATTATCAAATATTTATGCACGGACAACCAGCTGTATGCATTGTAAATACCCACACAATTTATCCAATTTGTACAACAAAAAAAAAAAATTAAGATTTTGGCGCCGCCAGTTCAAATCACAAACAATAAACAAAAACAAAAAAAAAATAAGTTTTAAGATATTTGATATCTCCTTCAACATCTCTCTCACTGTATGTATTTTTCTCAATCAAATTTCTTAGAACATAAACGATTTACATAGGCCGCCAAATCTCAAGGTTACCGATATATCAACTCGCATATAATTTACTAAAGTGTATACGGAAATAACTTTTTTTTTTTCGGTTTTTGGTCCTCATCTTCCTCATTCCGTTTGTTTTATGATTTTATGATGCTGCGTGTGGTACAATAATATCGATATGCCCGTTTACATTTGATTTGAGTAATTAATCAAAGATGGATCATCGCATAAAACTGCAGTCCTAATGATTTTATAATAATTATGTTGTTATGTTTATATAATAATGATCATTGTGTGCGGTCGAATCATATACAATTCGCATTTGTCACTTTTTTTTTTGACTAATTACTTTTTATATGTATGATGATTATGGGATACTCGATCTTCAAGACGATCTTGTGTGTCCACCGTAATATAATAGAGTTGTTATACACAATGTTTTGGTGGCATAAAATTAGTAAATATTATGGTTAAGTGTATAACTTAAGAAATAACTTAAGAATTTCCGGTGTTTTCTTAACATTTTGTTTTGTGCTGTGTCTGTGTGTATGTACGATCAAAAGAAGTTATTTAGTTGATCGTGCTGATTTGTCATGATCGTTTTGTTGTGTTGTTTTTGTTGTTTTATTTTTATCGTATTTTAATGTTATTTTAATTCTTATAAAAATGATTTTTTTTTAGTAAAACACAGTGAGGCTGTTAGATAGTTTATTGTGGATGGTATTTACGGTACATATGATGATATTGTGGGATCACCTGTGTTTTACTTGAAAGAGAAGCATGTGCGCTAAGAACAGGTGTCAATCGATTAACAAATTTGCATATTGCATAATATATAGGGAATAGATTCCTATTCCAGATCGTGAGATTTTTTATTTCGTTATGAAAAATTCGTAAAATGTACGTGAAAGTATTTGTGGGTTAGGTGTATGGTAGTGGAATGGTATAAGAGTATGAATGAATTAGCACAGAAAGTAATAAAGTTTAAATGACTGGCTTAAGGTCGATCGTATACATAAATTTTCGGAGAAACTATGATTATGTAATGCAATATTGTATGTTTATGCAAAAAATCTGATTTTTTTTGTGTTTCATATTGGAAATTTAATCCATACTATGCAGGCACGGAACAAGGAATTATTTTCAGTTTGTTTCATTTCTGTCAAAGAAAAAATCGGATAATACGAATATTTTTTATTGTGAATTTTTAAATACATCGAAAAACTTGAAATTGTCCCATTAATCTTAGACCATCATTTTCTAATTTAAAAAATATTTAAAAATACCAGTTATTATGAATTTTACACAAAATAAAACTTTGAATGTAAATTTAAAGTTTGACGACAAAATTTTAATTTAAAGAAATTAAGAGAATTAGAAATTCCAATCATTTGAGAAGATTTAACTTGCTTTTAATTAATTAACTTTAAAAAAAATAATCGCTTAGTATGAATGTTGATTCCTGTAATTACTATACCAACTTGCACTGGATCGCTCGTGAAAATTAAATTTTCAAGGTTTGAAAGATATCAAGATCTAGTTTCAGTTTGCTTCATTTGTGTCAGAAAATTTGATCAATATGGATTCTTAAATGTAATATCAAAAAAAGTTGTTGCCCATTTAAGCTTATAATTTATTAATTCCACAAAAAATATCAGTTATAATGAATTTTGTTCAAAAAACACAAAAATTTAAAAGTAAATTATTAGTTTGGTAACAAGAAACCCCAAGAAGAAATAAAAACCCCAATCGTATAACTTGCTGTAAAATTTGGGATGACTTCTAATTACTTTGCTTTTAATTGATTAAATTAAAATAAATTTAAAAAATTAAATTATCGTTTAGTACGAATATTTTTCCTAGCGATAAAATTATGATAGATAAACAAGGTTGGTCACAATCCATAAAAATTCATCAACAGCCGCATGCCTTAATCCAAATCAAAAGTGTCAATTTATTGGTTATTATTCATTGCTGATGTTTAACGTTGGTTTAGCATGAAATCGAGTTTAGATTCGCTAAAAGTGCTACCCAACGGACTATACTGGTTATATCGGGCAATGGAAGCGTCCCGGCCAGCGAGTAAAACGGTCAATTATCGTCAAACAATATCGATAACCATTTTGTAGTGGTAACGGATAAATAAGATTCATGTTTAAGTGGTTGAATCAGCAATCTAGCGGTTTGTATTGGCTAAACAGTGTTCTATTATGGCGGTGTATTGCGACATCTATTCGTACGTTTGGCTATATCATTCCGTAACCAGCTATTCATTGTTGTTTTATTCCTGACAAATTTGCGTGATACGTATGATCGAATTTTTTGAGTTGATGTGTCCAGTTCATGGATCTTGATAACAGGTCGACTGTGCTTTCAACCGGTTGAGACATTCTTTCGAATTGATCAACGAAGTCTAAATGACGAATTTGTCGAGGGGACGCTTTGTCTCATTTTTGTGCAATCAATATGTCATCTAAATACGGCAAAACAAATGTTAAGCCTCTTAATGCTTCATGTATTAATTGTTGAAATGTTTGAGGTACGTTACATAAAACAAACATTATGAATACAAACTCATACAGTGTAAATGGCGTCGTGATATTGGTTTTCGAAATGTCGTTTAGATGAATTGATACCTGGTGGAATCCTTGTGCAGATTAATTTTGCTGAATATTGTTGTTCCGCTTAAAATAGATGTACAATCGTGAATATGCGGTATTGGGTACCGATCAGGTAATGTTTGAGTATTCAGAGGTTCTGTAGTCTCCACATAATCGCCAGGTTCCATCAGGTTTCTTGGTGATTTGTAAGGAGCTAGCACAGACAGGTATTCGAACTCGGCCTTTCCTTCCTTGGCTGACCTGTTGTTTCGATGTGGTGTACAATTTCCAAATGATAATGTTGGATCAAATGTTTTTATTGCCACTGTTTGTGAATGTATTAGGATTTCTCTCAGGGGATCCCGGTCTCAAGAGAATGACCGGGAAATCCCAGGATTTCCCGGTTTTCAATTACTAAAGAAATCATTTAGCTAAAATCCACATAGGAAATTTAGGGGTTCTCAAACGAAATTCTGGAATCTCGTTTCTGCAAGTCCCGGGATTTCCCATTTTCAATTTTTTTTTTATACACTCATTAAACTATTTAACGGTATAGGAATAATATAATACAGTAAAACCTCGGTTTAAGAGCCTAATTGGGGATTAGCCTGTCTCTGATTTCCGATTGTCCCTTAGGTCCGAATGTAGCAAGTTTATACATCCCATATAGAAGTGTATCCAACAATAGCATTTTCCAGTCAAATTCAGGCCGATAAGGATTGAACTGGTTATTTATTAACCGATTATGATGAAATTCCATTTGCACGATGGATTTGGGATTCTAAAATGATTATTATGTGATTCTGGAAAAAATGGCCAATTAGGAAGGAACTTGATGATTTCTTTTGATGATACCGTTTCCGACTCAACTTGACCGTTTCTTAATCGGTTATGATAAATTATACGATGCATGATGGAATGGGATTCTAAAATGAGTTATAAATGAAGTTCTGGAATATGGCCAATTAGGAAGGAACTTGATGGTTTCTTAACCTTTTATGATTAAATTCAACAAGCACAACGGAAATAGGATTCTAAAATGATTTTTACATAAATTTCTGAAAAATGGTCAAATTAGGAAGGAACTTGGTGATTTCTTAACCGATTATGATAAAATTCAAGACGCATGTTGGAAATCGAAGTTCTGGAATATGGCCAATTATGTAGAAACTCTGTTATTAACTAAATACGACATGAAATCCATCAAAAACAACCAAGTACATTCCTAATTGGTCTTATTACAGAATTTCACTAAAAAATCATTTTAGAATCCCATTTCCATCATGCATCCTGAATTTTATCATAATCAATGTAGAAACGGTCAAGTTCCTTTCAATTGGAATTCAAAACTTTATGCCAAACTCATTTTAGAATCCCATTTCCTTGTACATGCTGAATTTGTCAAATTTCGGGATTTTCCGGTCACATGTTTTAGACAAAAAAGGGATCCCGTTTTTAGAAACCCTGGACCGTAGAGAGCCACAAGCTGTCAATAATTTAGTAATATTATCGGCCACCCTTCAAATCGATGAGTAGATCGAAATTTCGAATAAAATCAACACCAATAATTGGCGTCTTGAGGTCCGCAATAAAAAATTTCCATTCGAAATTCCTTCTTAAGTTCAGGTCCAATTTAATTCGTTTCTTAAATGTTTATTATAGTTCCATTTGCTGCAAATAGTTTTAAAACGGTTGTATCCTGTTTCTCGTTCGGCATAGGCGGTAACACGGAAACATCAGCCCTCGTATTGATGAGAAATTTAACAGCAGTTTTTTTTCGTTAATGTTAACACTAGAAGATGGACACCAACTAAACTCGTGTTAACAGCCAGTGCGGCGCAGCCATTTTTTTATGTCGACAGGGGCAACGATATTTACGAGATCGTTGACCGAATTGTTGATGATACCAACATTCTCCGTTCGGGTCGCCCTGTGTTAGACTTCTCACTATAAATTTTCAATTCTTCTTGCTAGTTAGGCAATTTCGGCTTTTAACTCCAGACATGTTTGGTCACTTAATGATCGGGCAGTTTCAGTATCACGTTCGACGAACGTGATTGATGGTATGCGCATCTGCATAACGCCGACAATTGCATCGGCTATTATTGGAAACTCCTCTACAGAGCCGGCCGAGATAGTTACGCTTGTGTGTTTATCTATGACAAAAACGACGGTACAGATACTTCTAAAGACAAGTTTCGGGATCTGTAAATATCGTGTAATGTACGTTTCATAGAAAATTCAATTTTACAGAACAGATTTAACAGAATATCGCTTAGTACGAAGCGTGACAGATATCAACATCCATTTTGTGTAAGCGCGAAACATGGAATAAGTTTCAGTTTGTTTTATTTCTGTCTGTAGAAAATATTATCGGATAATACGAATATTTTTTATTACGAAAAATAATTTGTGCTGTGTCGCTAACTCCAATTTAGCTTGCTGGGAAATTTGAGCAGAAGTCTGGTTAGCTTGCTTTTAATTAAATTAAAATATTTTTTAAAACAAATTATCGGTTAGTACGAATATTGATTCTACAAATTTTTTAAAGCACTAAAATTAGAAATTTTAGATAAAGTTGGTTTTAATCCATAAATACTCATCAACTACCGCATGTCTCCTTTCAAATCAAAAATTTCAATTTATCGGTTATTATGGATTAATGTTTGTAGCCAATTTTGATAAATTATTTCTTAAAACATTACAATTCAGATAAATTATAATTTAGTCAAATAATTACGAATATTTTCAGATATTCATAAACTTAGACATTCCAGCACAAAAAAATTGAATCGTTCGGTTATAACGCAATAATTGTTATTGCTAGCTTTGAAAGATTATTTTCACAAATTTTATTATTTTTTAAATTTTCATTATTGTCTTACCGTATAAACCACCAAGTGCTTAATTTTATTGTGTTGCTTCTACATTCACTAGAACAGCTGCGGACAAAGAAGAACGAAAGAAAAATTCATTAAAGTTTAAAGTTATTTTTTTGCTCAATTATCAAATTTTGAATTATTTTTTGTGTTTCGCATATGTAGCTCAATTTATGTTGTTAAATAATACGGATTAAACTAAATTGGTTCTAAAAAAATAGTAAATTATACAGTTACACTACACTATCTCGGATTACTCAATTCTGTAATTATTGCTAACCTATTTCATTTGATTTATATTAGGTATCAATTTTATCTACATATTACGTATATTTTTTATTACGAATTTGAGAGGTTTCAACAATAACGAAGAATTGAATATCGCTTATTACGAATATTTTAAAATAAAAGCCTTTAAATATAGAAGTCGTCTGATGGTCAACTGATAAGTTGCGAAAAAAGTTTCTAGTACGTTGATTTAAATTCGCACAAATTGTAAATTATTCAAACATTATTCTTTGTGTATTGTTGCTCAAAATAATTCATGTTTTCTTAAGAGTTGGGTGTTTTAATAACTGTTGTTGGATAAATAATATCCCTGATAGATTTTTTGTGACCAGCAAAATAAACATTCAATTCTTCAAATCTGAGCAACTATTTAATTTTTTTGCTCAATTTAAAAAAACGCGACTGACCACCCTATTTGTGTTACTCATTAAATCTCACATTAAATCATCTTTCTATATCTTATCAAAATTCTCTAAAATTCAAAATTACTTATGAGCTCATTTTACTTTTCCAAGTCTCGACCAGTTTTATAAATTTTGCTATTTTAATTAAACGACCTATAAAAAAAAAATTTAATTTTGTTTTTTTTTATATGACCTAATTATTGAAATTAACATACGAGAACGTGACTCAAATAAATAATTGTTATTTTGACGCCTTTGAATAGTTTTCATAAAATCGCGTTGCTTGCTTTCGTCTCGATTTAATCGAACATCACCTGTTTGTATTATGTAAATGTTGACCCTCAGAATGTTGTCTACTTAATTAATTAATTGTCGACCAACATTTCTACGAATTAATCCCATATTTTCGACACAAAAGTTGCAAAATTCTCACAGTACAAGATTTACCGGGCGTGCCACTAAAAAGAAGAAAAAAAAACTGAATTCTAATTTCTAACAAAACACTTTGAGCAATCAAATAAATTTTTTTATTTCGAATCCAAATTCGGCTATAAAAATAAATGTGTCAAGATCAATAATAAATTATTATTTATTTATTTATTTAATATGTCTTCTTTATACACTTTTTAATTGTTTTTGTTTCGCTTTAAGTCACAATAGCCTAAGTATAATACGCGGATAATAAAAAAAAAAGAATTGTTACTTGTCGCGTTAGTCATCATCCAGCGACAACAAAACAAAGATTTGAATTTGGATAGCCTGTATAATTAAAATGCGTTCATATATGAAGTATGGGTTTATAAATTGATAATCACATTTCGATTTCGAAGATTCCGACTAATTATACGACAAAGATCTTAATCGCTCGAATTTGTACGTGTATACGTGATAAAACGTCCCACCACATCAAATTTTGCCAGACTTACCGACTATACTGATATATGGTAGATGCAACCAATAATTACAGATCGAAGATAAAACATCGCGCCAAACCGCACACCACTTAATTAGTATTCATTGAGTGCGATATTTTTTGCTTTTAGTATTTATATACAGGTTCAAGTGAAAATTATATGACCAATTTGCAGTAAAAACCCAAAAATAAAATAAAATAAAAACAGAAACCATTCGACATGTCTCGCAGAACTTGGCGGTACACGCGTAATCCCCCAAACAAACCCTTTTTGGGATATTCTTTCACGCGATAATGCATATAGCGACCACAAGAACCGCACATCGTTGACACATGATATATTTGCATTAAAATAATTATTTGATGAATGGCATGTTTTTGCAAAATATGCCACCCATCATTATACATAATGACATAATCAGTGCTGACCACTTATATTAATGGCATCATCCCGCATCTTCAACCATTTATATGTTTACATTTCACATACAAAATAGTAATTTGTGTATACAAAACAATTTGAACCACCCTTCTCAAAATAAAATAAAAACCGCATTTAAACTAAACCACGGTCCATTTATTAATCATCTTAATTAAAAACCGCGAAACAACGCAACTTTATATACATAAAGTTATACCAAACAAAAAAAAAAACAAAAAAGAACAAAATAAATCATTAATCACATAGTGATTGAGTCGAAAATCATTTTTGAGTGAAATTTTATAAAAATGACTCAAAAATTTGCGCGGCCTTAATACATACATATAATACAGAGACACGTGGAATGATTAATACACACTATTTGCTTGTTAATTGATTTTGATTTTTGTTTTGGTCAACACTCTTCGCTCGTATATAAATATAAACATCAATTAGCACATTTCTGGGTGAACATTAAATCAGTTTGCATACATAGCTCATATTATAAATTATGCCTGTATGCCTTAAGCAAACAAAATAAATTCTAAATATATAAAAATTGGGTTAATTCATTGTCTAAAATTTTTTTTGAGGTTAATTAATTATTATAATTGATGATAAAATTAAATTTGAAAATTTTTATATTTGGAAGCGTGCCTTTGAAAATGATAAAATAAAAACTTGACAAAAAATCATATTAATTCCTCAAAATGTAAGAAAGCGGTGTTAAATATTAATGTTTCCCGAAGAAATTAACGTATCTAATTTATATTGGACAAACCACAACACATCATGCTTTGTATAAATTACAAGAATTTTAAACTTGATGAGAGTGGATAGGAGCAGGAAAATCAATCAATATTCACGGCTATTATGGCTCTTCTTTTATTATCATCGATTTTTCTTGAAATCATAAAATTCCCTCCGCTCTTCAGGTTACCTGTTTATCCCAATCTAAAACTGGGTAGAAAAAGGACTACCACTCCACACTTCGGGTGTCGCTTGTATTAAAAGGTTTAGGAACGGATAAATTAAATTATATTTCTTTCTGAAACTGTAAAAATATTCCCTGTGTAGAGTCACCGCCACTAACCATATTGGGTCAAGTTAACTAAAGAAAATTTTTAGCACTCTGTCAGAGTAATAGTCCAGCTGAAAGGAAATAAATTGGTCAAACGCTTTTGTATTGAAATCGATGTACTATATTTCTTTACATATTGATTGATTAGGGATTTGATGAGTCCTTAGATCGGCCGGAATGAGGAAGTAATTAAATAACCAATTATGTATAACGATAAGAAATTTCCCGTATAACAACTTTGCTATTTGATATTTTTTTCTAAAATTCAAAAATCCGAGTTATTTGCGAAAACGTGACCATAACTCGCCCAAAAGAGGTGAAACTCCTTGAATAAATCGCCCTTGAACAAATCTTTTTAAATCCTCTTGCAGAAAATGAAATTTAAGTTTATTAGCCAAATTTTACATTAAAGCTTCACGCAGAATTCAAAATATTTAATTGACAGTAGAATTAAAAATAAATTCAATATTTTTAAAAAATTTAGGGTTGAAACTTGTTGAAAAAGCGATTTGAGACAAAATTCTTTGAAACACCATCAAAATTCGAAAATAATTTAATTTGAAAATTTTTCTAGAATTTAGAGAAAATAACGAGTCAGTTACAAATTTACGAGTTAGTTAGGTACAAATCTAAATTTTACAGTTCAATTCGATTTATTGAATTTTGAAAATGTTGAGATATTTTTTTGAATACTCCAAATTTTAAATTCTAAATCCTAAAATTTCGAAATTTCCAATTTCCTAACCTGACTTGACTAGCCATTCAAAATTTTAAAAATTTCAAAGGTTACAAAACCTTTTTCACCAAACCCTCACTCACATAACTTTAAATTTTAATTTAATAATTTTATAAAATTTTGAGATGTTCCTTGAAATTACCCAAGCTTTATCCTGTAAATTATTTAATCACTTTTAAGGTCATCGAATTTGAAAAAGAACCTTAAATTTTTAATTTTATATCACCCAGAATTAATTCTATTAAAATTTTCAAATTTTTATTTGCAATTTCTCATATTTGAACGTTTTCATTATTTGGGAATTTACTTTATTAAAATTTTGAAATATCATCGGATATAGCAATTATTGAAAATTTTACGTTATTGCAAATATTGAAGCTTAAATCCTCATCACTAATCATCTCAGAATGCGAAACAAAAATTATTGATATTTACATTTTATTGGCAATTTTACCACATATTGGTGAATTTTTTTATAAAAACCTGTCCAATTTACAATCGAAGCCGGTTACGTGTGGTAAAATAAACGCAGTCCAACTAGCCGATCCACAACAAGTAGATATTTTTTTTGTAATCCGCAGCCCAATTCAAATTTCAAATTTTAAATGTTTGATTAAAAAATTTATGTAAATGTGTTAGGCTGTTTAAATTCTATCTATAGCCTCCTGGCCAAGCTTATACTTAAAACTACTCATATATTGCACACTTAACACAGGTACCCTTAAATAGTTCTATTAATTTAAATTCGACAACATTCCTAAAAATTTCATTAAAATTCAGACAAATTTTATAAATTCAAATGTTTTGTATTAATTCCAGAATTTAAAAATTTCTAAATTTTTTTTTTGTTTAAATGTTTCGATGCCGTCCAAAATTTAAAATCGAACTTCGTAAAGGAACAATTCAATGTTTGAGAATTGAATTCAAAAGTTTTGGAACCTCTCTAGCAAATTGTCAATAATTTAAATTTGTAAAATAATTTAAATAAAACTTTAAATTTCTTATTTCAATTGCTATTTACAATTTTAAAAAACCAACAAACATTTAAATTATTTTGAGCTTGTCAGAAAATTAAAAAAATTTCAAATTTTTTTTCCTAAAATTAAAATTTTTAAATATCAAAATCAAATATTTACGTAAAGGTTTTGAATTTTAATGGTTGTAACGGTATAACGGTTTTGAATTTTGATTTTTATAGGAAATTTGTTTAAAAATGTTGGTGTAATTTCCTAACCCTTTCCAAAAAGCTTGATTTCGCTTCTTGAACAATGCTGTGTGGAGGGACACACAAAAGCTAATTCCAGAATTTATTTTAATAAATTAATATTCAAGAAATTTGAAATATTTTTTAAAATATTGATGCAAATTCTAATATTAACAAAACTTCAGAATTTTTATTAAACTTTATGAACACAAGTGTGGTACAAAAATTTCGAAATTTTAGATTTTAATGGGAAAAGACTTCGAAAAAATTAAAAAACCAGAATTTGATGAAATTCATTCTGTGAGAATTTGGAAGTACCATATCAACTGTTTAATATTTTGAATTTTGGGTTTCAATTCTTTTTTCTTTAATTTTTTGAGTTTTAAACTGAGTCAAACTTTGCCAACTATGCAAAGGAATCACTTGTTTTCTATAGAGACAAACAGTCAGGGACATATTAGCAGCCTAGCAGTAATGAGTGGTTGTGGAATACAGTGCGTTTAGGTTAACTTTTAAAAATATCCAATCTCTATTGACAAAGAACAGCCAACCAACATCAATCCTGCTGTTCAACCTTACCTACCTTCAATACAATTTATGACTTAAAATAATATTTAAAAATTTCTAGGAATTTAAAAGTTCAAAGCAAGGTAAAATTCAGTCTCTTTCGGATTTTTTATCAAATTTCTTAATTTTTAAATATTTTAAATTCAAAACACCAGAATTTGTTAAAACAAAAATTAAGATTTCGACAAAGTTAAATGTTGAAATAAAGTCGTTAAATTAAAGGGTAAAAATTACTAAAAAACATATTGATGAAGTATGGCTCCCATTCACAGCTCAAACTCAAGCAATAGCCCGGCAATTTGTATGTGAATTACTGCCAGATTTTGTCACTCAAATTTCGTTATTCATTACAAAAATTATTAAACCTCGAATCCTGAATCTGACTGCTCTAATTTGATTCGATCGAATAAATAAATTGATGTAGGTCGCCGAAATTGCATAGTAACCGATATTCTTCAATATTTCAGTTAAATTATTAGATAAATGCATATTGCTCTAGATTATAATTTTTAAACATGTTGATTACAAAAATTTAATTATCGTTTAATAAGAATTTTGAAGTTTGCAACATTTTTAAATTTGGTGAATCATAAAACATATAGTTTAACTTAATTTCCCTTAAACTATGTTAGTAAATAGTAATACATAATATGTATAAAGCTAAAATTTTCGTTTAAAAGTTCGGTTAAAACGAATTAAGGACTTAATACCAGGCAAAAACATCCTATAGAAATTCTCGTGTTAAGCAATAAAAAGCAACTAAAATAAAAAGTTTATAGGTTTCACTCAACCTTCATTATTTCCGATATTTAATCTAAGTTAAATCCATAAAAATATGAATTTCGAACTTAATCAATTTAAAAATGTTAATCACCCCTATTATGATTGTCGAGTCGATTGACAATCGACACGACTCTGTGTTGGTTTCTCAGTTTTTCATTTGATATTAAAAATACGAAAAATTAAAAAGCAACAGAGAGTCGTGTCGATTGTCGATCGAGTCGACAATCATAATAGGGGTGAATACTCAAACTAAGTTATATCCTATGTTTTATAATCATCTTTACCCACATAGCTGGAATACGTACCATTACGATACGATTTATTTCTAGAATCCCTTAAGCAAATAATACTTAGGATGAGATAAACCCGATGAATCAATCTTCAATTTTAAGATCACCAAACAAGACATGTACAAAATTATAACCGAAAACTCGCGGGCAAAACTACATACAATCCAAATACATTATTTGGAAATTTAATTTTTAGCATTTTCTCTTAAATCACGTGACCATACGCTAACCACCAAAGCACATAAAAAATTCAATGGACAGCAAATTTTTTTTTGTTTAATGTTTCTATTTGTTCCAAATCAAAATCGCATGACACAAACACAAAAATAAAAATAACAAAAACAAAAAAAAATATTTTAATTATTTATATAAAATAGAATTGACTACTTTTCACTATTTTGGTAGTTTTCCACTACCCTCTCGCCCACCATATACACACACATATGTAGGTATGTATGCTAAACAGCATGTTGTGAATATTTATTTACAGAGAGACAACGACAACAAAAAAACGCATAATAAACAATTTAGTCTGCAATTAAAATCCATAAATTCTAAAACAGGAAAATAATAATTTTTATTGGTGTGTTCAATTATATCATTCCCCCAAAAATATACATGACTCCTCCACAGTGCGCGCAAATAAAATCGTAAATATTGTGAAAATATTTATTTATACGTACGAGATAAATATTGTCCAAATGTGTAAATATACGAACGTCCGTATTGCATTTACAAAACTCAATATTGCATGCAATAATAAAATACTCGGACACGAGAGGGTTACACCAATCCTCTCACTCTCTCTCTTTCCCTAAAATAATAACTAAATAATTCAACATCCGCTTTATAAATTGGTGGTTCAATAATTGAACATTTTCTATATAATAATGTGATAATAATTTGCTAAACACCCTCACACAAAAAATGTTGGGGCAAAAATTGATTTACAAAAATTAAATTGACCAAATCGTATAATAAAAAATAAAAATAATTATCCAAAAATAAAAAGAGGTTGGGAATATGATTTTACTTCAAAATAAAAATACAGAAGCACTCTAACTACCCAGAGGAGCGCGGATACACCAAATAAATATATCTCTATTTCGTTGTGCGCTGCATCAAAATAACACGCAAGCAAAACTGCTAAAGAAACCTTATCTAAGTCAATTTCAAAACGATTTTTTATCTTTCTTTATGTACACGATCGATCCATACATTAGGAATAATAATTATTTTGTAATTTGATTCATATTTGTTACAAATTTTCCACTGTTTATTGATGTAATATCGTCTAACCCTGAAGATCGCATATAGATAGACGATCACACGATCTTTTAAGAATTAATAACGCGATCGATGCTGTATAAAGGGTTTAAATGTATTTACATTTCTCGCATGATCAATTGAGAAAAATTTGATATTGATACGTAATTCAGATTGACAGTTTTCTGATATATTTTTTTTTGATTTATTGTGGGGGAAGGGAACTGCATGGGAAACGCAACTTGATTGTAAAATAGGTTTGCAATATCATTGTTTTTGAATTTTAAATCGTATAAAATAAGTTATCAATTATGATTGGGAATTAATTTGACCCATGTACGATTTTTGGTTTCCATTTTTCTAGGGTCACGAATCACCAGACTGTTAAACTACCATAAAGCCTTAAATTATTTTTTTGTTGACCATAGAGAATTGTAAACCAATAAATTGGTTCTTGAACTTCAATTATAATTCCTTTTTGAAAATTCCTAAAATTTAAACAAAAAAATTTAAACAAAAATCACGGAAATTTTGTTTCTAAACATTTTTTGTTTCTCTTTCTGGATAATTTTTGAAATCTGATGAAAACTTGGAGTTTTGATTTAAATTAATATTAAAAATAAAAATTTAAAATAGTTTCGGGAGCTATAAAATTAAAAATGTATAGTGTTTTTCTAATTCGGTGACCTACAGGTGATTAATTAACTAAGCGGAAGAAAGATTTTCAAAATTCTAATTTTAAAATTATTTGTTGTCTGATGAAAAGGTAACAAATGAGAGTTAGATAAAGTGAAGAAAATTGCACAATATAAAATCCAAATTTTAAATTTAGCGCAAACAAAAAAGTTAGGTTAGAAAGCTGAAAATTTAGGAATTTTAAAATTTAGTATTCAAAATTCGCAATTTTCAAAATTCAATATATCGGATTAAATTTTCAAATCCAGAGTTATACCTTTACATAAAGTTTAAGCTACAAGGACATTACACATATAATAAATTTTGTAAATTTTGAGTTTTGAAAAATTTATTTTTGAAAAGAAATTACAACAGAATTTAAAAAAATTTCATTTTAAAGTTTGCAAAAACCAACATCAAAATTCGAAATTTAACAATTCTTATTATTCTTTCATAATTGGGAGTTACGCGGTGAGAGAATTTTTAACACACATTTACACTCAAAATTTGATTACAAAATTTCCTGAAAGTCCTTACAGATTTAGTAATTTATAAATACAAATTTAAAAATTTTGGAAATTTATTTTGGGAAATAATTTGAGATTAGGCTGTTTAGGAGTTTTGTCAAGAAATATCTTAAAATTATACCTTAAATTTTTTAATTCAAAATTGCATCTTTCTTAGAGCTTGATAGCAACATTTAAGCTTGGCTGTTGATAACCTGATATAACTTTCAAACTCCTTGTGATTAATTTTTGAATGCACATATACTCATAAAGCGACTAAAAGAGCACTGTTTGACTTGGCCATAGAATAAGAAACCAAAATCTTATCAATTATTCACAACAAAATTTAACATTTTTTGATAATCCGTTAACTAGACAATTCGGTTTAAAATTAGATGAATTCCATGTGAAATTTTAATTAATTTTTGAAGTAGGAATTTTCATAAAATTATTTACTTTCCGATTTGCGTAATTTTGAAAATTCACTATTAAGAAAATAAACAAAGGTTTTGAAATGTTAAAATTTTGTTTTAATTGAGAGCTTGTCTAGCTTGGAAAATTACGAATTTTAAATTTTAAGCCCAAATTCGCCATTTCCAAAATGTACCTCTACATTTTCAGGCTTCATTTAGAATTTTTAAACAAAATCTTCATAAAAAAAATCTTAAAGAGTTTGCTCCCATTTTGGCCTTTCGTACTTCTTAGACAATAACTTTTAGCAGGAAATTACACCATAATTTGTTAAAATTGCTTATGAAATACTTTTCCGTAAAATTCAAAATTCTGACAAATTTTAAAATTTCTAAATTTCAGAATATATTGGTTGAAACTATAGTCAAGCTTTTTGGGTAGATTAATCATAATTTCCCGAAATTCTTGATCAAATAAAACAACACACACCATGAACCAGTTTAGAAATTTTGGAATTTATTTTGGCACTTATATATGCATTTACCGGTCTAGCTGTTCCTGTTCTAATAAAATGTTTAAATTATTAAAATTTGGCATTAGGAATGAGAAGTTCATCGTTTTCAAGAAATATATCCAAATTGTGTAATTGGAATTTAAATTCGGGATTGCACCTTTCTTTAAAATAAATTACAAAATTTAAAAGAATTTTAGACATTACAAATTAAACTTCTAGAATCTCAAAAAATTGTAGTATTAAATTTTTTGTGGAATGTATTTTGGAATTTTAGAAAATCGTTGCATATTTTCAGCAAAATATTTCCTGAATTTTAAAAAGATTTCTTGAATTTTTAAAACCAATTCACAGAATTTTATTTTATTTATTTAGTTGGGGAATGTTAGATTTGAAAATTTAATTAATTTTTGAAAATCCAAATTTAATTTTCAGAACTGGACATAGTTTCCAGATTAAGATACAGTAAACGAAAATTTGGAAGTCGGGTTAGGAATTTAGAAATGTAATTCTCAAAATTCTCCTAATCATACTTCCATTCAACATGTTTTCATAAAAATTTGAATTCGGAATTTTTAACAAATTCTACAATTTCGAATTTAACATATTGAAAAATTAAGAAATTTGAAATCTGAACGATGGATTTTTACCAAATTCTGGATTCTTAAATCGATTAAAGTGGATTGTTTATTTTCTACGATATTTAAAGGAAGTGCAAGATTGACTGTAATTTCCTGAGATTAGTTAACCTAAGTCTACCTATGAATTATTGCTAGGCTAATAAAATCTTCATTCAGTGCCGTATATGTAGAAAATAGGTGATCCATCTCAACCATATCAATCTTCTCAACCATCTCAAATACCTCAACCATCTCAACTACCTCAACCATCTCAATCATCTCAACCATCACAACCACCATCATCTCACCTATCTTAACTACCTAAACCATCGAAACTATCTAAACCATTTTAACCATATCAACCATCTCAACCACCGCAACTACATATCTCAACAATCTCAATCACCTGAATCATCGCAACCATCTCAACTATCTCAACCATCTCAAATACCTCAACCATCTCAACCAGGTCAATGATCTCAACCATCACAACTATCTCAATCATCTGAAACATCTTAACCATATCAACCATCTCAACAATCTTAACTATCTCAACTAACTAAACTTTCTCAGCCATATCAACCGTTTGAACCAATTCAACTATCTCAACAAACTCAACAATCTGCATCATCAAAATCATATCAATTATCTGAACCATATCAATTTTAACCATATCAATAGTATCAACCCTATCAACCATCTCAACCATCTGAACCAATTCAATTATCTCAACAATCTGAATCAGCACAATTACTTCAATCATCTCAACAATCATACAACCATCTCAACCATATCATCCATCTCAAACACCTCAACCATCTCAACCTTCTCTATCATCTCAACCAACACAACAATCTCAATCACCTCAACCACTCTTACCCATATCAACCGTCCCAACCATCTCAATCACCTTAACCAGCTCAATCAGCCAAACCACTTCAACCATCTCAATCTCTTAACCCATTAACGCCCGCCGTACTCGATTGAGTACACCATCTTATAACGTAAATTCTTAGAATCTAACGGATTTAAAATATTTTTGGAATTTCAAAAGATCGGATGTTCAAAGTAAGACGGCTTATAAATATGCTTAGGAAACAATTATGCCAGTAAGTTTCTTTTTCACAAGGATGATTTAATTGACGAATCCCAGCGGTAAGCCAGTTTGAGATTCGGGTACAACAAATTGGATCATAAGCAGTTTGAGCAACCTTACTAATCGAAGAAAATGATCTCAATTAGCTCTCAATTTGATATTAATGCATTTTCAAGAGACTTAGACGCAATGAAAAATTGAGCAACTTTCAAAATTCAAAAATAATCTGGGACAATTTCAATCGAAAAATGATATATTGAACAAGTTGCGATCAATCAAATGAAATAATCAATGTGTATTACTCAAAACACATGAAAAACATCAAATACATAATGCAGTATCGTAATTTCCTTTCGTTTCATAACCATTGAGGCTATTCCTGACGGGGCCACTTAAATTGAGTTTTGCAACTTAATTAGAATTCCATAAAGGACGTCGACAAACCCAAAAATCAATCAAACTTAAAACAACCCAATTTTATTAACTAGGTTGTTATATAGGTATCATGCCCCTTCCAAAAATTCTTTTCTATTATTGTCTTAGATATTTTTCCTAATTAAATCTTAGATCGAAATTAATTAGATTTCAATTTGTCGTCTAAATAGTTGATTTATAAATATAAAAATAAAATTTTTAACTCTTTCATAATTTTCTTTTGTATAATTAATCGAAATATTTTGTGATTTTAAAAAAGAGCAAATTCTTATGTACATCAAACATCACACTACGGTGTCGCACAAATGGGAGGAGGGTGGTAAAATATTTGTTGTTATTGTTTTTACAATATGTACATACATTGAAAAGCGTGTGCCCTTTATTATTCAAATTATTAATGGAAAATCTTGTTTTTCATTATTACGATGATGTTGGTGATAATCATCAGATTGTCATTTCAATGTGTATATACGTAGTATACGAATATATTGGATTATTTTTTCATTCACTGGCAATATTATTTTGTTGTGCTGTGTATACTTGCGTTTGACATATTTTAAGAATTATAATTAATCAAACGGCACAAAAACAAAAACAAATTTTTTTTAAGAAAAGTGAAAATTTTGTTATTAAATTTTTGACAAGATTTAATTAAAACAAAATTACTAATATCGTTTATTTGTGATATAAGAGATGATGAAATTTATGATGGATTAATAAATTTCGAAGGTGTGCGATATAAAAACAAAAACAAAAAAAAAACTTTTCGCTGCTTTTGAAATGTTTTTTCAAGTTTAAGCATCCTTGTACATAATTTAAGTTCTCATGAAATAATTTCAGTAAATTAGTTACACGCATGGGACATGCAAGTCAATTTTATTATAAAACAACGATAATAACGATAAATTGCAAGTACATGCGGACTACATCCTTTTCGAGGTAATAAGATTAATTGAATTATTTATTATTTGATCGTCTTGTACAATTTTTTTTTTTTTTGTGTTTATTGGAACATCAATCGATTAAAGACAGGTGAATTTTAAATCCACTCAATTAAAATTTTTGATATAACCCTTAAACTGATATGTTTCTGTAAAAAATCATCAAAAATCAAAAATCAAAAAATCATTGATGGACTTGCAAAAAATATCAACAAACTACGTCTGAGTTTACAGCCAATGCCATAACAATGATTTGGATAGTTAAAGTGACATAGCTATAGTTGTTGAGTTTCAAGACCTTTACAACGATATGCCACCATTCCCATATTTAAGATAAAAATTAGGTTTAGGATTTGATTGCTTCTCTAGAATAAAACCTTCCTAACAGTGCTAGTTTCGATGTTTGCATTCTTCCAGATATTTGCAACGATATAAGACACAGTTATATTTGGTTTTTCGCCTCACCGTGGTGAATATTTATTGAAATAGTGAAAACATCATTTAATAACTAAGCAACTTTAGTGTCAGCTAACTCCTGCTATTGTGCGATATCTGGGATTGGCCAAACATTAACGTCTATAGGTGGTCTCAAAAATGTGTAATTTTTTGGTTAAAGCCAAAATGACGACATAAATTAACCAATTTTGAATCCGAAATTTTAAACTGTAATTTTACGATGAAATTTTAATTTTTAGTTCAGAATACCCTATTTAAACCAATGAATTGAATTTTATTTGAAATGTTACGTAAAATCTCACATAAGGGCTGGAACCCCACGAGGTGATCAGAAGTTTGATCCGCAATATTACGTGAACTCATCTCTCATCTCAAGTAAGCTCAATCTACCACTTCCATCCAATCTTCCATCTTCAATCACCGATTCAATTCCAACTCAACTTTCGCTAAACCCTAAACAACCAACACTCGACTCCAAACCCAACAAAAAACACAACACTAAAAGAATTCAGACACATATGTACTCAACTCAAACCAACTCAAGCTAATTCTACCTCAACCCTCAATTCAACTATGGGCACTCCGAATTTGGAATGCTTTGAAAGTACCGGCCATACCTTTGAAAATTCTGGCCTTGCCAATAAATGCTATAGTGATATGATCAATTTGTTGGCAGTGTGCCCTAAACAACAAATGACAAACGTATTAACCGATAAATCAAATTTTATCCAAACTTAATTCATTAATTTTAAATTGTTAACCAATTTTAATTTAGAATTCCATAAAATCGATATTTACGAGTATACTAATTCATCAGACAGTCTAAAATGTATTAGCTAATATGAATTAATTAAGAAAATTGAACACAAATTGTTTATTTTTCATAATTTTCAATATCAGTGCAAATTTGACGGAAATTATTTGCATAACAAAAAACGGGCAAATTTAAAAATTGAGCTACTTTCTAAATTTTAATTTTAAGTTATATTTAAGTAAATTATTTGGAGCATAGGGGAAATTTTCGATATCGTTGTTTCTATATGAAATGTTTGTTTTAATGGATTGGTTATCTTATTAGTAAGCGAAATATTGAGCAACATTAAATAATTAAGTTTTTACTGACAAAAAACAATAAGCGCACTAAAATTAATGATTTCTGTTGTTTAAACTGAAAACAAAGTTAACTATTGACGATTGAGCTACGCTTAATTTACAAAAAAATAGTATAAAGGTTAAAACTAAAATAGTTGCTCAATTTAGTTGAAAATATTTTAATATACGTTTTTGACTAAATGTAACTTTATTTTGAGCAATTAGCCAAAATTTAAAAATTCGACCTATAAAATCGTTTATTTAACGTTCGACTTTACGAAAACTGAGCTAATTTCTTGACTTTTACTTTGTTATATCAAATTTGAAGCTAAAATTCGATGATTTAAGGCGTTTATTTAGTTTAAGCTATCTAATTTTGTTTTCATCAGAGTCGCGAACCGAACCGGAACCTGCATTCTCAACCAACTCTGATTTATTTATTTTATGGATCCAGAAATCCACCGGATGTAAAAGCTTTTCAAAACATATTTTTACCACCTTTTAATGATGCCCCAGAAGAAATTTTGGAAAAGATTTTGAAGAGAAATAAATATTGTTGTGAGAATATTTTATTATTTAAATAAAATAAAAGGAAAACTGAAACCGAATTTTAACAGAACTCAATCAAACCCGTTGCTAGTTCGCATCTCTGTTTATCATACCAAGTCAATTAAAAAACACATTATGACATTGACCCGGAAAGTCTGAAATGGGTGCTTTCATCTATTTTGCACGTCAATACAATTATTACAAAACCCAACAATTTAATTATCCACAAAATTATTCATAATCTCATTTACACAAGAATCAATCAAAATAATTAACAAAATTTCCCCATTACCGCACATATGTTTACTTCCGTATTCAAAAATATCCCCCACCATCAATACACACACCAAATTTCTATTGTTATACAAATCAATATCGCGATATTTGTAGTATTTACATCCATTTGTCAATAATATCATGGAGATTCTAAATATAGCGCGCACAACAAACAAAGCTGTCGACGCATATGATTCATTTTGATTCTACACAATAAACAAATCAAAGAAATTTGTTAGAAAGAAGTTTTCGTCATCTTTTCGACTAAATTTGTGTACATAGAGGTGTTTATTCAATTTACCTGTGTATACAATTAAAAATGAAATTACCAGCAATCTCATATATTATTCAATGACAACAACAAATAATACTTAAACCTTCTAATCTCATCATATAATGAGATCTTCAAAATATTTATCGGTAAACGACACGTCAATAACTATAGTAGTAATCAGCTGTTTGTTCAATATTCATAGTAAATAATTTTATTCTCCTCTCCCAAACTATTATGGTGTGTGCTTACTTTTGTTGTTGTTGTCATTTATGTATGTTTGTACGCATGATTCATACCTCACAACCCGATTCTATGACGGATTAAGCTAGAAACGTAATCGCAAAATTTTTGCATTACAAAATACAATACAATATGTACGTATATTAAAAGCTTTGTGATTTTTATTCAATTTTGTTGTTGTCATCGGTAATTTATTCCAATGGAGATTAGTATTAGCGCGCTATATTCATAACAAATGTTAATGACGTTGAGTTGGAAAATTATGTTTTTAGTTGTTAGCTGGCGATGATTAAATAAGTTTATTTGAGAATTAATCCCGGATTCTGTACAGGTTGTATAAAAGTGTTGTGATGAAGCGGTGAGGTTGTTTTAACTTCGGGATGTTGGAAAGTTTTGTGCACTTATTTTCGCTAATTTCGAAAGGTTGATGATGGTATAATTTAAAGTACCGAAACAAATAATTCATAATATCCGATGATATTAATTAACAGCTACATATTTAGAAATAATTAGCAACTCAATCGAAAATTATCGGATATAACAAATTTTTTTAAAAAATTTCCTTATTTTAATTTAATTCTACCAGAAGTAATGTATGCTTCTTCTACGAAATGTCTGTGTCTTCTGTTCGATGCTACAGCAGATTTACAAAGAATAATTTTAAAATCTGATCATAAAATATTAAAATGTCGTAAATGAAATTTTGATTGATTTTTAGGAGTTTGGAAAGGATAACCGACTGGATGCAAAAAAAACTGAAACTTCATGATAACCGATAATATTAATGAATAATTATTTATCAAGAATTTATTAACTCAGCTTCTAAAATAAATTTAAAAATCGAAAATTATCGGTTTAAAACTTAAAATTTACAATTTATCGATTGTTAAGAACATTACGAATTTATGACTATTTTATCACCAAAATAAATATTTTAAGCAAACAACAATTTTGCAGATTCAAATTTGCCTTATTATTTTGAGCAAAATTGCTCAATTTTGCACAATGTCGATTAGATTAACAACAGTTCGGTTGGCTTTTTTAGCTTTGGAAATTCCTGGTCTCTACTAAATTGTATAGGCCCCCGAAGATTTTGTATTGAGCTGCAAAGTCGAAATCATTGTCAATTTGATTCCATTTACGCTTCTTTAAATCAAACAGCATCTCATTTCGAGTGTGGTTTACATTAGAGATTTACTACATTAAAGTAGCTCATACATATCAACGTGAAAGATACTGTTCAAAATTTAATGGCTAAACATAATCTCTGCTAGAGATTCGAATTTTAACACTTCACTATCAAACAAGTTCGAAAAGCTTTAAAATTATTTCAATCGAACAACTTAAAATCCGAAAGCATTTACATTTTCAATCCAATGTCCGCTGAATTGAACTTCTAATTGGTAGTTCGCTTTAGTTTATAAGTGTTGGTCGTAACCATGTTGTTAGAATATTAAACTCGAAAGCTTTCACCTTTTGTATATCAACTACCAATTAAAACTTTAAAGGTAGTTTTTTAATTGAAATTCTGGAGCATAGCTTTGAAAGATTTTGCATATAATAAAAGTTTTGAAATCTTTTAAAGTTTACAAATCTCAGAGATTTGATTTACTGAAAGCTTCAGCATTTTCTGTAGTAAAATTATCTTAATTTAATTTTCGATTTGAATTGTTGCAAAATATTGATAATGGAAGCTTTTATAACAAAAAAAAAAATTTAGATACACACACCTTCCAAAAGCTCTTTGAAATTTCCGCCTTTTTTAATTTTATATTACTTAAATAATTTTATATTACTTTGCACTTTAAACAATCACCTTAAAAACTATCCCTGAAAGTGCCGGGATAATATGCTCAGCATGCTTGCGATTCTACACCAAAAATGCTAAATTGTATCTTAATTTGATATATTCTTACCCGAAGAGCTAATTAAAAGAGCTTTCAGCGCAATAATGAAAATTTCTGTGTACACACAGGTGAAAACAATATATTTAAGCTTTTAAAGGAAAAGCAACAATTAATAAACGATCATTGACAGTTTTTAAATAAGGTGTGCTACTTAAATAAAACTTGGAGGTCCCCGATAAATTTGTTTTGAGCTAAAAAGCTCAAGTTACTTGACACTCGAAAGCTTTCACCAACTAATTATGTAATGTATGGTACAATAAAATATCTTTATTGCTTTATTTATGCCAATATTTTCAAAAGAAAACTTTTTGAACTATTAGAGTTGTTAAATAATATTGAAACCAAAGCCTTTAAAACTAAAAAATATACTTACTCAATTTAACATAGGTTAACAGAAGCTTTTTATTGCATTCACTAAATTAAGCATTAACTCGGCAGTTTTAATTTTATTTTTGATACTTCGACAAAAAATTGTAAAAAGGCTCCTGATTGATTTTGACATCTTTCAAATCCCGGTTGCCTATAACATAAAAAAAGCTTTTATTATTTTTTTGATAGATTTTTGATTCCGTTAACGAAATTGTTGATCTTAAATTTTAAAAAAGTTAAAAATTATTTGAAACTTTTCAATTCGAATACTTGTGAGGCAAGATAAAAACTGAAAGGAGCTTTCTGTGTAAAAATTAAAGTTTGCTTATTGTACCCTCTATATATCCCCGATTAATTTGTTTTGAGCTTTTCGGTAAAAAAGGCTTGTAATTCAAGATTCAAATGAAAAGATAAATAGCTAACTAAAATGTAAAAGCTTACCAAAAGTAAATCATATTTTGAAAGCTGGTAAAATTGAAAATGGTACGACCCTGAATTTTAGTAAAAGCTTTAGATTGAACTTTTTTTGTTTACTTTTCAAAACTTAACAAAAAGGCTTTTCTGGATCTTAAATACATTGAGGCTTCTCTGGATCTTAAACGAATGAAAAAATTGTTTGCGATCATTTAAAGATGGACGTTATACATAAGCTTTTGTTAACTTCATTTTTTGCAAAGTTGCAATTCTCGGGATACATGAGTTTTTATAAATTTTTAAGCCTCAAAATTAGTAGCCAAACATACATTTAATATTCCATTAAGATTTCAAAGCTTAAATGTTCCTGTTGTTAAATGAATGAAAGTGAGTTTGAGCTTTAACCTTTCCAGGTGTTAAAAATTATTAAAATTTTACGCTGTGAATCCATTAGACATTTTTGAAAGCTTAGATTTTCTGAATGTTAAATAATTGAACAAACTATGCAATCGTCTGAAAGCTAGACTTTATGAGCTTTAACTTTTCTTAATTGTTTTTAACGTTAAAAATTAGAAACAACTTACATGAAGAATTAATTAAGAATTTTTGAAAGCTTCAATCTAAACGCTTGACGTTAAAAACACCAGCAAACTTAAATGCCCTAGATTTCAAATGAGTGAAAAATGTTGCAATAACATTTTAAGCTTGGACTTTTTTAATTTTTTTAGTTTAGCTCACAAAATTAGTAGCAACTTAAACTAAGGAGTGATTAGGATTTTTTGAAAGCTTAAATGTTCTGGATGTTAAATGAATTATATAAATGTCTAAAAGCTTCACATTATAGGATTGAGTTGATTTAATGTTCTAAGCCTTAAAAATTAGTAGCAACTTGCAATACAAATCTGGATATGAATGAAACATTTTTTTAATCATCAAAAACTTTAAAATCTACTTACACTGAGAATACATAGCAACTTTTTGAAAATATAAATGATCTGAATGTCAAATAACTGTAAAAAAATTGCAACCGTCTAAAAGCTTAAAATTATAGGCTTGAGCTTTTTAACTTTTTTACTTCAGCTCTGAAAATCTTAGATATTAAATAAATTGTACAAACGCCTGAAAGCTTCACATTATCAGCTTGTGTACTTTTTTTGAACTGTTTTAAGCGTTAAAAATTAAAGTTCCTTACATTAAGAATTTATTATGACTTTTTGAATGCTTTAATACTCTGAATATTAAATGAATGAAATATGTTTGCAATCATCTGAATGCAACGACATTAGAGTAGTTGTCAATTCAATTTTTTGCTTAATATTTACTTAATTTACATAACATGAAGTGAAGGGGCTACAAATACAGCAAATTGTACAAGGTAATATTGTATGGTAGTTATTGTGTCATAAAAATTAAAATTCAAAATTTTAATTAATTGGCATAGTTGGTTTTCTTACATGTGTAATTTGTAGCGTCGGTGTTGTTGTTCTTAACCGCGTCGTCATTATATTCGTACGAATTGTAGGCGGAATTAAATTTTATAGGTATATGCATAGTGTGGAATGAGGAAAATCCTGGAAAATTTGATATGCTTGTTATTTAATTATATCGTTTATGGTTAGTTTTGTGAATTTTGACGTTTGTTGCTTGTTTTTGCAGAGACGAGAAACTGTATAATTTCCTTCCGTTTCCGCATTCAAAACAAGATTTTTAATTAAATTTTTATTTTTTTTTTTGCTTGATTTGTTTTTAATTTATAAAACCGTTACCGTGTTGACTTTTTGTTTGGTATATACGTATATATCATTTTGGTATATAATCCAATTTTAATTTGAGTAAAGTGGCTTAACTTAAGATGGATATACAAGTATAAAAGAATACCTTAAAATGAAATAAAAGAAATATAATTATTTTTTTTTTGTTTTGTGTTCATTTTGGTGAATTGAATTTTATTATCAACTTTGCACGTTGTGGAATTTTATTGGTTGGCTTGGTAGCTTTATGTAAGTGTATAACAGCAGCAGCATTGCAATTGAAGGGAAATGATGAATGTTATAAGTGGCAAAAATTAAAATTATGAGAATTTATCTTGAGGTTTTCTCGTCTTTTTTGATTATACATAATCATTTTCGCGTTAAAATACATATCAAAATTGGATTGTATACGTATGTAACGTAAAAAATTAACAAGAAGCTGTTGAATGTTAACCTTATAGATCACCGGATCTTACGAGAATCGAATTAAAGCATTACAAATTTTTTTTATTGATTATATATTGGTAGACGCGTAAAATTGAATTGGAAATTTATATGATTGGCTTCTGATTGTGCCCCCACCCCTCAGAATTTTTAATTTCGTTTAATTTTATTCTCAAGCAGACGAGAGAATTGTTTAATATTTAATACGTCTGAGCTCATGAAAAATAAGAATAACTGAAAAAAATTTGGATTGTTCCAACATATTGCTGTAGCTCATAAATTTAGACGCATAAACGTTTGGCAGCCGCAGGCGAAATTAAAGTCGAAATCTAAAATAAAGTTAAAGATTAAATGCGCTGATAAAATAGATATCAAGGCACGGTCTCAGTCAAAACTAAAAATTCAGACAGAAAAGTTTGAAAATTAAAAGCGAAATCGAATTCAAAAACAAAGTCGAAGCCAAACCGATGTAAAAAAGCCGAAGGCTAATTTAAAAATCGAAATCAAAGTCGATGTCAAAAAAGTCATTTAACTTTGACATTGAATTACGACCAAACTGAAGAAAAGCGAAAATTAAAAAGGCAACGCCGACAAAAAGACCAGAAAGTCCAAGCCAAAAGTATACCGAGCTCAAGCTAAAGTTTAATTGAATGATATAGTTAAAATCGAAATGGGTTAGACAATCAAACATTAAGGCGCATCCAGAGCCGATTTTAAAGTAGGAGGCAGAAGTGAAATCAAAGAAGATTTAAAATTAGAAATCAGAAGCAAAATCAAAGACAATGTCGAAATAAAGTCAAAGACGAAATCAAAAACAAACCAAATGAAGATTTAACCCTTGAAGCCAGAGTCGAATTTAAAGACAACGTCGATATCAAAAATTCCAAATTAAAGTGAAAAGCGAAGTCATAATGTTATTCAAAGTTTAAGTCGAACACAAAATTGATATTAGTTGAAAATCGTTCGAGTCAGGACAAAACCAAAGAAAGGCGAACTCAAAATCCAACTCGGAAGTCAAGATCAAAACCAAAATCGAAGACAAAGTCGAAATCTAACTCAACGGCGAGCTCAAAATTGAAATAAAACAGAGCAAAACAAAGTCGAATCAAAGCAAAAACAAAAGCAAAATCGAAGGCAATGCCGACGATGTCAAAATCCAATTCAATATCAAAATCAATCTCGAATTCAAATTTATAATCATCAAAGTCAAGGTACGTCCGTCGTCAAATCATGACATTATTTGAACCGAAATCAGAATTTAATTTAAAGTCCAAGTTAGAGCCGAATTCGAATTAAAAAATTGAAATTATATGAAAAGTCAAAATTACTGGTAAAATGACATTAAAATCGAAGTTAAAGGCATAACAAAATTTAATGTTAACGCCGAAGTAAAATTTTGAAATAGGCATCGAACCCAAAATCAATTTTAAGTTTAATTCAAAATTGAATTCAAAATAGTTGAACACCGGCGGCAAAGTCAAAGTTTTATTCAAAGTGGATTTTAAAATAGAAGCCAAACACGAAATCAAAGTGAGCACAAAGGCAAATAATTTAAAGACAAATGCCAAAGTCAAAGCCAAATTTGAAGTAAAAATACATAATCAAAATTGAACATAAGGACAATGCCAATGCCACTGATATCAAAATTGAAGCCATCGCTAGATCAAAATATTCATTTCAATTTGAATTCGGCTTAAATTCGACTTCAGCTTCTTACCTACTTGTCTTTGATTCGTCTTTGGAATTGATTATGGGTTCACTTTCGCGTTTATTTTCGATTTAAATTTGACTTTGACTTCGAATGTGCTAAGAATTTGTGTCTGATTTGAATCTCTGCTAAGAATTTGTGTCTGATTTGAAACCATTATTTGTCTTCGGCTTAAATTCGACTGCGACTTTAGCTCGATTTTGATATTACGTTGAGTTCGGCGCCCCTACGGCGTATATTGTTAGAACATACAACATTCTTTTTTGCAACAAGAAGAGAAAAATACATGATAAAATTCTGTAACGTGGTGATTAGCTTCACACAAAAATGTGTTGTTTTAAAAAAAAAATCAAACACATTCATGCTGAGTCCCCCAAATCTCTAACTAACCTTACTCATAAATAATCGTATTACTAAGTGTTTTCTCATCTACAACAACAACAAAAACACCATTCCAATCGCCTTAACGAAATAACATTCAACAACAGCTAATAAAAAAAGAAAACGTGAAATTTCTTAATTACATCGCGCGCGCATATTTAACGCGATAACGATCGTATATACCATTTGGGTGGCATTCTCCCAATTATGATGTTGTCAATATAGCAAATAGCGTACATAATTAATTGTTTTCCGGATCTCATAAACAGAAGATGTGTGTGCGGTCTCGCACTAAGCCTTAATCTTTTTAAAATTTATAAGAATAATAAAATACAAAAATTAAATTCCATCCCTATTCTGACCACCAACACATGTAAGAACATAAATATTTACCTGAACCGTTTTTTTTTTTTATTATTTGTTTGCAGAAAATAATTTAATGGGAGCTGCTGAATGGACTGGTTATTCACAACCGACCACCGCTTATCAACCATATGGAATGACGAGTAGTTTAAATTCTGGATATGGATACGATCATCATACGCTTGATCATGCATCATTTTCGCATTTACCGACTGTTTTACCTGAACCGCAACCGTACTGTCCGGCCGACTATCCACACCACCATCATCACCATACGAGTAGCCCGTTATCGGCACAATGCAATACGAGTAGCACAAACAATAGTAGTAACAATAATAATAACAATAACAGTAGCACGACCAATAACAATTATTTGACGAAGAGTTCCCCGACCGATCTAATCGAGCCGCTTAATTCATCATCGTACTACAATAATTGGTCGAATAGCTGTTACAATAATTACCAGTATCCACCACATCCGACGCTACCACCATCAACAGCACAAGCGCTAACCACCCAATATCCACACCATCCGACGCATCCAACACCGGGCACAACAATGGTTGTCTATCCTCAACTATATTCGACCGTAAATCAAAATCAAATTCATCTGCATCTACATGGTGCCGATAAATTAGAACAATATTTTAATCCGGACAATGCGTTAACAATTAGTTCGATAACGGGTGGTTCAAATCGATCGTTAGGTCCATCAATCGAAATTGGTATCGGTGGTATACCAAATTCGTCGACAACTTCAAATCTTCCACACCATTTACATAATACGGCGAATGATGATCCGGATAATAGCACAATTGATATCACTATGGTTGGGGATGAACATCATGCACATCATCATTCGGTACTTGAAGATGATGCAAAATATGGTCATGATCAGCATGCTGGTGGCAGTGATCGTGATGCGACGAATAATAATAATATTGTTGTTGGTGTTGATCCAAGTAGCGTGTGGCGACCATACTGACATCAAACGGTAGCAACTGCTTCAACCAACCAATTTATATGTGATGATGAATTTGTTTTAATCTAAATTAATTATTTCTATATTATATAAATTAATTAATTAATTAAATATCAGTTACTTATTATTATTATTATTATCATTATTATTTACGTACGCCATTTTGTTTTTAACGTTATACAAACAAAAAATTAGAAAATTGCAAAACTTTTTTATTTTATAAATATAATTTGTAAATATTTATTATAAATATACATAATTATATTAGTTAATTATTACAAAAAAAAAACAAATTTTAATAAAAAAAGAAAATTTTTATTTATAATTAAACAAAATTGTATTTATTTCGTTTGCTGAATTGATGAATCAGAAAGGCCGATTGGATATTTTGAGGTTAGTATTAAATTTCATACATTGATTTAGAAAGCATTATCAGAATTTATTTTGAAAGTAAGCGGTCTTATTGTCAAGCTTAAAACTCGGCAAATATTTTAATAAAATATCGATAAAAGCTAATAACAAGAATTAACCAATGAAAATGGAAATATTTTATTGATACAACAAAAATGAAGAGATTTCTTAAATCCTAAAGCTCAAAAGCTGATCAGATATTTTGAGCTTAAGTATTAAATTTCATACATTAGCATCGAAATGATTTAGAATTCATTATCAGAATGGATTTTGAAAATAAGCGGTGTTATTTTCAAGCTTAAAGCTCATCAGATGTTTGCATAAAATATCGATAAAAGCTAGTAACAAGAGTTAACCAATGATAAAGGACATATTTTATTGATACAACAAAAAAGGCGAGCTTTCTGAAATTCTAAAGCTCAAAAGCTGATCGGATATTTTGAGGTTAAGTATTAAATTGGATACATTGGCATCGAAATGATTTAGAAAATAATATCAGAATAAATTTTGAAAATAAGCAGCCTTATTGTCAAGCTTAAAGCTCGGCAGATATTTTAATAAAATATCGATAAAAACTAATAATAAAAGTTAACTAATTAAAATGGAAATATTTTATTGATACAACGAAAATGAAAAGCTTTCCTAAAGCTTTTGAATGAAGCCATTACCACGGCAACTAAAAATGTGTTTTTGTCATTTTATTCCCTCGGATAATGTGTTTGTTTGGTATAAGACAATCAAATAGGCCAAACCTACGAAACTCGAAATGATTTTCAAGTCCTCAAATATTTTAAATTTTATAAAAAGCACAAAACAAATTTTACTTTAGAGTTTTTAGTTTTTTTAACCCCGAGAAAGTTCAAAAAGCCTTTTTTATGCATTAAAGCTTTCAGCATCAAAATGTAAAAGCCAGGACTAATTTTATATAGAGAAAATTTTGCTCAACTACCAGAATACTAAAGTTTATGATGAATATTTATGAAAGCTGGAAAGCTTTCTCTAATATTTCATTCCTTGGTTACTATATTTGTGTGAATAGATAACAAAATTAAAAAGGGCCGATAGAATTTTAAAAAGGGTCGGTCAATGAAAATGTGTAATGTCAAGCTAAACCGCTACGAATTTAAGATTAAAGCATGTAGTATAATAAAATTATAAAAGGCTCATAACAATGGTTCGAAAATAATGTTTATAAATTATAATTAAAAGCTATTTAAATTTTAAAGTTCCTATAAAACCATTACAACTTTTCCAAGTCTCCTAAAGTTCGACTAAATTCTAAAAAAAAAAATTCTTGAAAATGACTTGAGTAGGGAAGTTAACAGTCACAGAAACTTTGTGAAAAAATGCATTAATGATATTGGAAAGCTTTCTCAAATCCTAAAGTTTTCAAAATTATATGTTGGGTTTCAATATTCCATAAACTACGAATGAAACACAAAATACTCAAGACAAAATGTATCAAAAGCTCATAGAATTCTACCCCGATTTTAAACAGCTAAGTTCGTCAAATGTTTTATTAAAGTATCGCTAAAAGCATATAACAACACCTTGCAAACAATTTTGTTTGCAAAGGAGATCCGAAAACGATTATGAATAGCTTTTTTAAAGTCCCACTTAATAAAAGTCGAATCACAAAATTAATTTAAACTCAATTCTTTAAAAGCTCAGAAAAATGTTTTGTTACACATTAAAGCTTTGAACATCAAAATTGAAATTACAGGTAAAACCTATTTTAATTCAAAAAAATTTAGAAATAATGAGACGGTAGTCGACCAAAATATTAAAGTTCATAACAAATGCTCATGAGAGCTAAAAAGCTTTCTGTAAAATAATCTTTTCCTATAGGGAAAAGGATTTGAAGTTGAAACCATTTCGATCTGAATTCATTTCCTCATTTACTGTATTTATGTGAACAGATATACGAATCAACATGGCTTAAAGCTTCGTTGTCAAGCTTATAGCGAATACATAGCCTCATATATTTCGAAAAAAGCTCTTAACAAGTCTTACGGCGAATCAAAATATTCTCAAGCTATGATCAACTGAACTAAAAATTAGAAGCTTTTTGAAATCGTAAAGCTTTCGAATAAAATCATTACAACTAGGCTTTTATATTAAATCACTAAATTATTTAGAAGGCAATTTATGAAAAACTAAAAAAACTTTTTGTAATACTTATCAGCTGAGAGCAACCCCTCGCACTGAAGCTTTAATCATTAGACAAATTTGCGTTCAACTAAAAGAATTTTGCCAAGTTACTTCGAAAACGTATTGAGTCTTAATTAAACTGAATATGATAAACTTGTTTAAATCCCAAAGCTTCCTAAATCATTACATTGAGTTTTCTTATTCCATAAACTAGGAGCTTGATAAATATCAATTAACAAATTTAATTAAGATTCAATTTATTAAAAGCTCAAAAAAGCTTTGTGTTATCTTTCAATAGGAAATATTATATTTTGTATAACATATTGGTATTTGATATTGGTTTATTTCCTAGGGCCAGTGCTATAGCGAGAAAATTTGAAGTAAATGGGACTAAAGTTCATGATGAAATCTAGGAAGGTCTCTCAAAAATTATATTTTCCTAAACTGCTAAAGAGCAACTTTTGCATTCAAACATATTTATTGTCTGAATTCATTTATTGTTTTTGTGTGAACAGATATAAGAAAGAAAATGGCCGATAAAATTTAAAAAAAACGGTGAATTGATCGAAAAAACAGGGAAAAATAACCAGTGTGTAATTTAAAACTAAAAAGCTTGATAACATAGCTTAAAGCATACAATCAACTATAATTTGAACAGCTCTTAACACGTTTCCAACTAAAATTAAGATTTTTTTAAATTCTAAAGCTTTCGAATAAAATCACTACAGATGTGTTAAAGTTCAGAAATTTGATAAATATCAAGCCAACCAATTATTTAGTGCACAAGTTATGAAAACCTAAAAAGCTTTTGGTGATACTTTGGTAGGACTGGTTTTATGTTAAGAAAATGTAAAATTGGGATAGGCTTATCAAAATCCTCCAAAGTTCACGAAGCTTTACTGAGCTGGGTGATTAGATTAAATTTAAAAGAGTTACGAGAAACTCCATGAAAATGGTTCGAATGATAATTAATACCTTTTTTAAATCCTAAACTTTCAAAATAATTAAATTGTGTTTTCATAATCTTTAATCTAGGACCTATTTAAAAGGTTATTAATTACAAATTGAATTACAAAACTAATTAAGACACAATTATGAAAAGCTCAAAAGGTTACCGTGATACAAATTGATAAAGCTGAGGTGGCACTCAAGGCTTTTTAAACGTATTTTGCCTCTAAACCCTTTTAGTAAGTAAGTGTGTTTCTGACTCTTATCTACAAAAGAACGTTCTTTGTTTTATCAACAAACGTATTTGTGCGGAACTCAACCGCTAGTCAAAAAGTCTACGATAAAGCATCCATGCCTTGGAAAAAGTCTAATTTTACACCTTAATAAAAATTTACTTGTGAACAGAATCCAACTACAAATTTCAACCACATACTCTAACCTCAAATATAAATTAAAATTATTCCACTATACGCACGCAAAGTTTTTCCACCAAGCAATCAAAGTTGTTTACGACTACGCTTGTTTATTTTGTGCCAATCAAATTTTTCACTGTTCTAGACCACACGTATCCGTGCATACCATAAATTTTACATCTGTATTTCGTACATCCACATACAATATATAAATCAAAAATGCCAGCCGATCTGTTCAATTATTTCTCAACATATTCAGCCGACTACCAATATGTACCAACACCAAAAATTCGTCCATCGAAGAAAGCAAAGCCAGAAATTTTGCCCCCTGATAAATACGCGCATCGGCGTCCCCCTGTTAAATATATGGATTTAGAATCGTTTACTGAATTTAAAGATGGCCGTGATTTACCATTCGATTTATTTAAGCGACGTAAGCCGTGTGTCAATGAAAATCCGCTAGAACCCATACCAAATGTGGATGATTACAAGGTGGTAGATCCGGATGCAAGGCGACACGCGAGAGAGACACGACCCCGAATTTATATGGTACCAGCCATATGTTTGGACAATATATCGGAAGATGTGATGTACAAGGAAGGTGGTCTAGCCGATAGTTTGTATACATCGGATTGGAAGCAGGCGCAAAAAATAATGAACCCTAAAGTACGGGAATGGCCACACCAGACGACTGTATACGATACGGGTATACAGTCGGTTCGTTTTAAATCGAAAAAATTTGAAAATGAAAATAATTTACCCGTCAGTGAACTAATCAAATGGGAAAATGTTGATGTTAGGCGAAAACTTCCGCCACCCATTGAAGAAGTTGAAGCGCCAGATGAACCGATTACGTGCGAACTTAGTATGAGCTATCAAATACCAATATCGGGTTACACCGGCTACATTCCAATGACGGCGGTTGGTGTTTCGCGCGAGAAAAACACATTTACATTGGCGAGTCCTTATGTCACGAATACGATGATTGCGCAGGGGAATTATAAAAAAATAACACAATAAATGTAATCTCGTCGGTAAAATCTAGAATAAAAAAAGAACGTTGTTTTATTTGGTGCATCTTTTTAAGCGACACCCTCATTAAGCTTTTTTGTGCCGTGCTTAAACAAAAAAAATTGAGAAAAGATAAATTTTCCATTACAAAATACGAAACTCGTAACAACAAAAAAAGTTGGAAAAATATCAAAGGGAAATTTTTTGGTTTGTTTTTTTAAATATGTTGAAAAAATGGAATTTATCCATTTTTTATATGTTTCTGCGGCTTTTATCACTTATATTTATATGTGTAAGAAAAAACAAAAAAAATTTTTTTTTTTCGTTTCACTTATTTTCTTTTTTATTGCACAAACACTTTTTTAAAAAATTGCAAAAAATAATTAAAATTATACAAAAAAATTTATATAAAAATAAAAATAAAAAACATATTAAAAAAACCGATTGTGAATATTATAGAACTTTCGAAAAAATGTGATAATATATTATGTTTTAACAAATGCTACCGGTTTCGAATATATCATCCTTCGTCAGTGCATTCTACAATAATAATTTGATTTTGATTTTTTAAAACTCTATTTTCAAAGTTTTTTAATATTTTCGTCCTAACTGTATTATTAGTTCGTATATTTTATTTGTTTTGGTATTCACCTTGTCATTTAATATCATCGGACACATATACGGATATCCATAATAATTTACAGATTTTACACAAAATGGTAAAGGGCAGCATGATGAATAGAGTAGAAGAGCTTGAAATATATAGAGAAAGAAAAAATCCGATGATATTAAATGACAAGGTGAATACCAAAACAAATAAAATATACGAACTAATAATACAGTTAGGACGAAAATATTAAAAAACTTTGAAAATAGAGTTTTAAAAAATCAAAATCAAATTATTATTGTAGAATGCACTGACGAAGGATGATATATTCGAAACCGGTAGCATTTGTTAAAACATAATATATTATCACATTTTTTCGAAAGTTCTATAATATTCACAATCGGTTTTTTTAATATGTTTTTTATTTTTATTTTTATATAAATTTTTTTGTATAATTTTAATTATTTTTTGCAATTTTTTAAAAAAGTGTTTGTGCAATAAAAAAGAAAATAAGTGAAACGAAAAAAATGTTTTTTTAAGCTTGAAACAAATGAAAACTCAAATGAGCTTAAAAGCTTAAAAAAAATTGTATTTTATGATGTCAAGGTAATTACTAAGGACTAGATCAGCGGTTGGCAACAATATAACGGTAGCGGGCGAGGTGTGGACGCACTGGCAAACTGCACCCGGTCGACTCGGACGCTTCTCGAATAGCATTAAACTCTAGAGTATCACTGGGTAAATTACAGATAACTTTTGGGCTGACTTCACAACGTGACTCACGACTAATTTCCCTCAAAAAGGAATCTAAACTGAGTCCAAAAACAACCTTGTCATGAAATTTTCAAAGAAATTTTAAGGAATCATTTTATGATTTTTATACTGCCTTGTCAAAAATTGCCCACCATTCCTGAAGATAATCTACTTAGATATGTAAAAAAAAAATCAGCGACCGAGATTACAATTTCACTTCCAAATGAGCGAGATAAAAATGAATTCCATAGATCAGATAATTACATTGTGTGTTAGTTGGGAGCAGATATGGGATCAAAATGGATATTGTCCCAAAAGTTATCTTCAACCCCATAAAAAATATATACACGAACTTGGTAGTACCGGCTACATGCTTTGTCCCGTCTTGGTGTTAATAAAGTCGTAACAGATAACTTACGTGCACAGGATTTGCAATTGCACTTCATTTGAATGCACCAGAATTTACAACGGATGAAGAGTATGTTAATCATATTTTAAATGTTCAAAAACTACCCAGTATAAATTCTAATCTACGAGTCGAAGATGACAAACTGATTATCCGCCCATCCTATGGAAATTGGTCAAATCTTACTCGATATAATATAAACTCATGAAACAAGCTCACACTCCACCGTTATTTGCTCTTTAGGATTTTGAAAAAACATCGGAAAGATTTCGTAGATATTTTTACTGGCCCAATATAGCCCAATGGGTAATTCCACTGAAGTTCACCATAAATTGTGGCCGCTTTGCGGAATGTCCATGAATCTAATGGCTATTGACCTCACTTGCACTATTTAGTGTTTGAGGAGCATCAGACATGATAATCTCTTCGAAACCTGATAGACTTAACTTGGCGAGTGAATCCGTTTTGACCCATTTACGAAATCCGTACACTAAAAACGTAGCCAATCACAATCTTCGAACTTGTGTTCGACGATACCGGCTAAAATTACTGTGCCAGTAATTTTAGCCGGACCCGGAATGTTACCCGGAATGTATATCGTCCAACAGAAACGCATGCCAACGCAGATATGCATTATCCAGACTGCCGGCATAGGCAAAGATGAGGAATTTGATTACTTTGAAGATGGTTTGACTAACATAGACCATATAAGTCAAATAACAACACTCGATGATTCTATTTTAACAAGGGTTTCACGTTTCATCCCTAGGCAGGACAGTTTGCTTTATTATTAAAGTAAAATTGCATTCATCTTCAAACAGAACATAATCGAGTCGTCATTCTCAAAGCAGTTCAGCGAAACGTATTTCAGGTTTTATACGAGGGTTATTGGGGTCAACTAAGATGAAGCAGATGGTTCGTGTCACAATGCAAAGTGTGCCACATTTTTCAGATGGCCGGCTCCATTATTTAATAAAATGTGGTTAATTTATATTCAATCAACCTTTTAATTAGAGGGCTACCAGTAGTTGTATCCTAAAATTTCACCCCCAATATACGTCAGAAGAGTTCCGCAAATTTTGTGAACTGCATATTATTAAACAATAACGTCAGCACCGTTTCACCCAGCTTCGAACGGGCAATCAAAAGAGAACAAATATCGGAATTATAAATGTCACTTTCTCTTTTGTATTGTGATAACTGTTATTAGGTATTATTAAGGTATACAATTGGTTCCCAGAACATGTATAGACTTGATTGAAATTAGATCGTGTATAATTGTTATTAATAAAGAAATATAAACAGTTTGTAAAAATATTACCTCTTGTTGTTTATATTATCACTAAACAACGTTTACAAAAATTAGAAAAATTTTACAATCACACTTCTTACCTTCGCATTCGATCATTTGTTCCTTTATTTTCTCAGCCAGCAACTTAACACAATAACCAATATTTTACTCAAGTTCGTATGAAAGCAGCACCAAAAATTCAAGCCTGGCATTTTGCCAAATCGTTGGGCTCTTTGAGTTTGACGACTTATATTTTTTAATCACTACCATTTTGCTATATACACATAAAAAGTTCTCGGTTACACGTATTTAAATTTGCACAATTTTCACAACAAACACCAAAAGACAATTTTACCGTTTTTGTTTTATCCAAAAAATGAATTTAAAATATGACTTTACACATGTAAGTGTAACAATAGACTAAACGATATTGAAGTTAAACATCGGTTGAACGGTAATGGCCGATATTAGTTTTACCGAGCAATAAACAGCGTCATTAAACGTATTACAACCTTGAATCGATGATGGACATTCAAATGTATCAAACCTAATTTTCTGATGAACTACAATTTGAATCATTCTGCCTTCGAGGCCATTTCGCAGTTTAACAGATTTTCGAGGAAATTTACACCAATCGTTTATGTGCCTGGTTGCCTTCAATCTCCAAAGATGCTTTCATTTATTTAGCATTATACACCTTGATTAGACTTGCCACCTCTTGAAAAAAGGAAAATGTGACAGTATTCCGTTTTTCTATTTCCGGGTCTTCACATTTTTACTCAATTTTTTTTTTTTTTTTGGAAATCTGACCTAAACTTTCGATAAGAAAATGTTTCTACAAATTATACCATCACTACAGAGATGAGATTTTGAAAAAAATCAGAAATGTTAATTGACAGTTAGGACGACGATATGTTGGATAGAAATTTCAATCGGTCAACCAAATTGGACTATGTGTGTATTGTTGTAGCTCGAATCAAGACTTATAAAAATCTTTATATGATATTTTGATGAAATCGAACCAAGTTGATCCTTCCATATTGGCCTGTATGAGCAATATAGAAGGATCGCATTTCTCATTTTTTAACTGACCAATAGTGATAAAAAATCCTTCGTACTCCCAATTCTTAAAATATTTATATTTTTAATATTGTTAAAATTTCTAAAAGTCTAAAAATTTTCCAAAAGATGAAAATTCAGAAAAATTAAAATTCCTATCTTTGAAATAGTTGTTTAACTAATAATTTTTAAAATTTTACAAGATTTTCGATCTCCAAAGGTTTTTCAATTTTTATTTCTAGATTTCCAGATTATTAAATTCTAATATTTTAAATTACTAAAAATTATAAAAGTTAGACTTGTTAAATTTTTAACATTTTTTTAATTTCGTATAATCTTAAATGTTTTTCACATTTCCCAAAGTTTCGAAATTCTTGTTGTTAACCTCCAAAACCGTCAAGTATAATTTTAATTTTTGAAATTTAAATGACTTTCTGCTTTCAAATGAAATTTTTCAATTTCTCCAAATTCCTAAAATTCCAAAATAACTTTGTAAAATTTTTAAAATTCGAATAATTCAGAAAGATTTAGGATAAAAACCAAATTCGTTAATTTTCAATATTCTTGATGACCCTTAAACCCTTAAAATTCATGAAATTCTAAAATATTTTAAAACTTCTCGATTTTTTTTAAAACTTCTCGAAACTTTAAAATTCTTTTTAATTTTAAAATTTGATAAATTTTACAAGATTTACGATTCCAACGAAATTAAATTTTTTTTAAATTTTACAATCCTTAAATTTTGTTTTACCTTCATCAGTCAGGACTAAGGAGTGTCTTGTACTTAGGAAACCTGAGTTGAGGCTGCTTACTGGCTTTCTCACAGGTTACATCCCCTTAAGGTATCACCTTAAGAAAATGGACCTAAGTACGACAGACGGATGCCGCTTAAGCCGACGGATAAGCAAAGATGAGGAATTTGATTACTTTGAAGATGGTTTGACTAACATAGACCATATAAGTCAAATAACAACACTCGATGATTCTATTTTAACAAGGGTTTCACGTTTCATCCCTAGGCAGGACAGTTTGCTTTATTATTAAAGTAAAATTGCATTCATCTTCAAACAGAACATAATCGAGTCGTCATTCCCAAAGCAGTTCAGCGAAACGTATTTCAGCTTTTATACGAGAGTTATTGGGGTCAACTAAGATGAAGCAGATGGCTCGTGTCACAATGCAAAGTGTACCACATTCTCCAGATGGCCGGCTCCATTATTTAATAAGATGTGGTTAATTTGTGTGAATACTTTTTCTAAATTTCCATATACCATCGAGCTGAAGGATATCACTGCGCATCAGAAGAGTTCCTCAAATTTTGTGAACTGTATAGTATTAAGCATTTTACGTCAGCACCGCTTCACTCAGCTTCGAACGGGCAAGGCGAGCGTTTAATGTTGAGTTTACAAACCAACCTCAATCAAAAGAGAACAAATATCTGAATTATAAATGTCACTTTCTCTTTTGTATTGTGATAACTGTTATTAGGTATTATTAAGGTATACAAGTGGTTTCCAGAACATGAATAATTTTGATTGAAATTAGATCGTGTATAATTGTTATTAATAAAGAAATATAAACAGTTTGTAAAAATTTTACCTCTTGTTGTTTATTATCACTAAACAACGTTTACAAAAATTAAAACAATTCAGACGAATTCATGAACAATTTTACAATCACACTTATCTTACCTTCGCATTCGTTCATTTGTTCCTTTATTTTCTCAGCCAGCAACTTAACACAATAATCAATATTTTACTCAAGTTGGTATGAAAGCAGCACCAAAAATTCAAGCCTGGCATTTTGCCAAATCGTTGGGCTCTTTGAGTTTGCCGACTTATATTTTTTAATCACTTTCATTTTGCTATATACACATAAAAACTTCTCGGTTACACGTATTTAAATTTGCACAATTTTCACAACAAACACCAAAAGACAATTTTACCGTTTTTGTTTTATCCAAAAAATGAATTTAAAATATGACTTTACACATGTAAGTGTAACAATAGACTAAACGATATTGAAGTTAAACATCGGTTGAACGGTAATGGCCGATATTAGTTTTACCGAGCAATAAACAGCGTCATTAAACGTATGTATTACAACCTTGAATCGATTGATGAACACTCAAATGTATCAAACCTAATTTTCTGATGAACTACAATTAGAATCATTCTCCCTTCGAGGCCATTTCGAAGTTTAACAGATTTTCGAGGAAATTTACACCAATCGTTTATGTGTCTCGTTGCGACTTGCCACCTCTTGAAAAAAGGAAAATGTAACAGTATTCCGTTTTCCTATTTCCGGGTCTACACATTTTTACTCAATTTTTTTTTCTTTTTTGGAAATCTGACCTAAACTTTCGATAAGAAAATGTTTCTACAAATTATACCATCACTTAAGGAATGGAGCCAACTTAAATGTTTGGAATCGCAGTTTACTATAGTGCCTACGAATTACGGAGCTCAAAACCTTCTTGATAATGGAATTAGGAGTTTTACATACAAGTCAGTGATGGCTGCTGATTAAAATTTTCAACCATGCAAAAATCGAATTAATTTTAGGGCGACGATGTCTCCTAAGAGTCAACTAACGTTGGTGCGGGAATTCAGCTTCAGTTTCTCACGACGAACATTTTGGTATCAGAGATGAGATTTTAAAAAAATGTCAAATACGTTAATTCACAAGAATACAAAAATCTTTATATGATATTTTGATGAAATTGAACCAAGTTGATCCTTCCATGTTGGCCTGTATGGGCAATATGGAAGGATCGCATTTCAAACTGACCAATAGTGATAAAAACAATAAAACTCTTCTGGTCCTGAATTTTAAAATGTTGGTTTGATCAAAACTAAATTTAAAAAATTCTTGAAATTCACCTTAAAATTCGCCAATATCTAAATATTTTTAAAATTTCACAAAATTCAAAATGAAACGAAATTCTTGCTAACCTGCAAAACCGTCGAATTTACAAAACTAATAATTAGTTTTTCAAATTAGTAAAATTCTTAAAATCAAAATTAGAAATTTTTGAAATTCCTAAAATTTAATTGAAGTTCTTATTTTAATTTTAATCCTTCGTACTCCGTAAATCGTTCAAAATTTTAAAATTCATCAAATTCTCAAAATTGTATTGAATTTCTCCCAATTCTTAAAATATTTAAAATTTCTAAAAGTCTAAAAAATTTAAAAAAAAATAAATTCCGGAAAAATTAAAATTCCTAACTTTAAAATAATTGTTTAACTAATAATTTTTAAAATTTTACCAGATTTTCGATCTCCAAAGGTTTTTCAATTTTTATTTCTAGATTTCCAGATTATTAAAATTCTAATATTTTAAATTACTAAAAATTATAAAAGTTAGACTTGTTAAATTTTTAACATTTTTTTGAATTTCGTATAATCTTAAATGTTTTTCACATTTCCCAAAGTTTCGAAATTCTTGTTGTTAACCTCCAAAACCGTCAAGTATAATTTTAATTTTTGAAATTTAAATGACTTTCTGCTTTCAAATGAAATTTTTCAATTTCTCCAAATTCCTAAAATTCCAAAATAACTTTGTAAAATTTTTAAAATTCGAATAATTCAGAAAGATTTAGGATAAAAACCAAATTCGTTAATTTTCAATATTCTTGATGACCCTTAAACCCTTAAAATTCATGAAATTCTAAAATATTTTAAAACTTCTCGATTTTTTTTTAAAACTTCTCGAAACTTTAAAATTCTTTTTAATTTTATAATTTGATAAACTTTACATGTTTACGATTCCAACGAAATTAATTTTTTTTAAAATTTTACAATCCTTAAATTTTGTTTTACCTTCATCAGTCAGGTTTAAGGAGTGTCTTGTACTTAGGAAACCTGAGTTGAGGCTGCTTACTGGCTTTCTCACAGGTTACATCTCCTTAAGGTATCACCTAAAGAAAATGGGCCTAAATCGTGGTGAATGTTAAAATAAGACCATTGACTCCCTGACTTGCTATAACAGTTTAATCGACCTGCGAGATTTAAAGTTTGCCTACCACTGGATTATATAAAATGTCACCAAAGATGTAAAATGCTAGAATCATTTTCAATTAAATACATTTTTTTTTTGATTATTAAAATAAAATACATAAAACATAAAATTTATGTAAATGTTTTCACATAAAACATACAAATTTATGTTGTTTTTGAATCAACCGCATTTAAACAAAAAAAAAATTATTCTCTTTGTATTACGTATGTATATATAGCTAGAGGTAGGTATCTGGATGCAAGTATGTTACATTTTAAAACTATAAACATTTCATTAAATTAATGTGCTCGTGTGTATTAAATTAATGATGAGATTTTATTGATTTTGTACAAAATATCTGCGAAATAATTTAAGATAAGACACAAGTCACGCGGCTAGACGAGAGAATCTTGAGACAAAATAACTTTAAAAAAATAACCAATTTTTATGTTGTGGCTCAGATAAACCATAAAAAACAATTTTCCCATATGTACATAAATTTTGTGGTGTGGTGATGGTGTGGATCGATGAAAGGAACATCATCATAAAAATTACTACGTTGTTTTTGGTGAGGTGGTGTGGTGAAAGAATTTTTTTTTAACACTTTTGGTTTTAAAATTGGCAATGAAACCATCAAGGAAAAAAACTTAAAGCGACAAACCATCTTAATATACACCAGCAAACTGTATAGGTACTATATAAACAACACTGTTGCTTTTTTTAATATATGCAGAGGATCATACAGAAAAATCTTCTAACACATTTTTATTGGAAAATTATTATTTATTATGCTGTTGTGTCATATTAATAGTTTTCACCACAAAAAATTCGTTTCCATTTAGGAAATTTTATTTTAACTGTTTGTTATACGCAATACCAAATAGATTATGTGCGGTACTGGACATACATGATCGAGGGTTTATATAATAGGGTTGGCTTGATTTTACGAGTGTATTCGTCGGATTGTTTCATCATAATTCAAATATTAGTAACGTAGCCAAATTCCATTGTTCAAAGTTATCGGATACGCTAAGGCAAGGCATTTAAATTGATCGAAAGTCTCTCTCGGTCATCGGATCATTCCAACAATAAAATTTTAATTCAAAAACTCACGTGAGATAACTCAGTTTCAGTTCACTTCTGGGCCTCATGGTTCTCCAAAAATCTTATTAAAAATAAATTGTTATGGGACACCAAGTTGCAAAATATATACAAGACAAAGGCATCTTTAGGTCGATTTCAAATTTCTAAAGCTTCTTTTCCCATCCAGCTCCAAACCTCTTCTGGTGTTTGGTTTTTAATCAAAGTAGTTTGGTATTACATTAGCCATATAATGGCTTTTTATAATTCCTGTTATAATGCCCAAGTTTCTCTTATCTACAGTACATCTCAACTGAGAACGGAATCTTCTGCCTCTATTGCTAAGTTTCGATCCGGACTTCTTATTTTTTCTTCTAAAATGCTTATCGGCAGTTGGTTATATCTTATTTACACCTCCAAGAAATTTAACGTTTTTTTCGTAGCCGATCTCTTTTGCAGTAGTACTAAGGATTAAAGCATCATGTTGATTTCCGGCATCCCACTATTATGTTGTACCGCGGCATGAAACTGTACTTTAAAGTTCTCAATTAAATTATTGTTTTGCCATCGAATGTCCTTCGATAACCGGATCCTTGGGGCGGTTCAAAATAGTTTATTTTCCCTCCAATTCTAGCATCCGAATTTCTTTCATATGTCTGATTTTAAATCAGTCATTCACGCACTTTGTATTTCATTTGTTGGAACCATATCCTCTTCAGGCTCAGCATCGTTAGTTAATCCGGCGATAAAGGTTATCTGATTGTAGCATTAAAAAGATTTTTTTTCATTTAATTTAAAGTATCCCATCCAAATGTACCAATCCAATCTTTGCTAACATTAACCACATTCCTTGACGTTTAATCTGATTCAGATCAGATCATGTCTCATGAAACAACACCAAAATGCATAAAACAAACAAACACATCTTGAAACGAAGAATCTTGAAACTTTAGCAAACTTTGAAAATCTATGTAGTTTACGTCGTTAGAAGTGTCCAAAGTTAGTCGATTTTTTTAACGATGATACCTCAGAATTCAGATAGATTGAAGTAGACCGTAAAATGGCACATGAAGTTTCTAACAGTACTGAGGCGTTATAATTTCAATACTATTGAAAAAATTAAACATTCTTCTGCCATTAGCAGTCAAAATGTAGTTTAATAAAATTAATAACTGAAGTGATGGTTCCATCAACGAAAATTGGTACAGGTCTCACATTCAACAATACTATCAAACCTGTTGTTTTAAGCATTTGAAAAATTAGTTGAGCCAATTTTTCAAGGTTGTGGAGTATGAGGAAAAATGTTCAGCTCCGTCTGCAATAATTACCGGCAACAGATATCAAAGGAATTGAATCGTTCGAGTCGCTTCTACTTAAAGGTGTGGACTAGAAATAATTCGATTTCTAACAAAAGTCTAGAAATGTCTAAAAAATTGAGTTTTTTCATTTATTTGATTTTATCGTGATTTTCTTTCTGGATTTTAACTGTTTTGTGATCCTGAATTTTGAAATTTTATATTTTTTTCGAGCAAATGAAGTGATGCCGATATCTCATTCCAAATTATTATTCAAGGACATGTGAAACTGTAAAACACAATATCTATCTCACAATTTAGTGGAATAGGAAAATAATACAAAAAACGGAGTCGGAGCGCACCGATGATATTTTTAAATGGAGTTTTCTTAAAATTTTCTAGAATATATGTTGTGCTTGCCCTTAAGAATTTTTAATTTTATAAAAATAAAATAAAATAGTTTTACATACCTACACATTTTTATTTTTAAAATTCCGTTCTACCTGTACCACATTCACTCCAAAAAAATCTGGTCATCCTACTTATAATGACCAAACCTGTTTGAAACGTGATTTGCCTTCCGGTTACTTCGCGATATTTTTTCCGATTACTTCACAAAAAAAAAAACGAACTATTTTTTCTTATTGTAGGTAGCTTACTTTTATTAGGTATATTGGGCACAAACCCCACTTCACACTCAAATTATTCAATTTTATTGTTATATCGTTGGCACAAACAATGTTTTTTTGTTTATCTTAATAAACGTAGCTGTTTAATATAAACGAAGTACGTCCACAAGCCACAAACTCCCGGAGGAAACTATTTAATTAATACGCAACAAAGCGGTAGCGGTAACGGTACTAAGGTAACACGTGTACGGAAAGTTGTAAAGACAAACGAAAACGTTAGTAATTAGTATCTGCATTCCGCCTACACAAATTATGAAATTTGTGTAAAGCGATTCCAAATTTCCAACATCACAGGTCCAATTCAATTTGCTTCATATAAAAATTATTCTATTGAATTGAAAATGTGATTGTGAATTCATTGATGGACTAGAATCCATCCACAAAATTTATTTAATTTGAAAATTATGTAAAAAAAAATGACTTTTTTGAATTAAATACTTACTGGACACTTAAAAAATCTATTTATACCGCTTTTGATGCCACTTCCATTTACTTAAATTCCCTCCACCTGCTTTCTCAATTGCCTCGTACACATTAAGCGATTCTCCCGCCGGAATTCCATATGCGCTCGCCAGCCCATGTGGATTTGACGGTGTTTTACAATCCATTTGTGATTCCTTACGCAGCACCGTATCAACTTCGACCGCGGTAAAAAATGCAATCGACTGTGGTAAATCAATGAGGCCAATTCGTTTTGCACAGAACGATCGAGTTAGTAAATTGGTAACATGCATTGCAAGCGCCGCTTGATAAGCATCCTCATCTTTAACTAGGTAGCGTACCTCATCATGAAAACTAAGGCAAAATCGGATTTTAGGGCCCATCAACCAACGCATACAGACTAACATGAGGTGTAAAAAATCGACAGCGCCACTTTGTACCACCCAATTAACACGGGTCGGTAAAAATCGATCGTTTGATGTTTCGCCATCGGGTGTTTCGAGCGCTCGACTTAGGCGGCACTGTAGAAATGGTGTGACCGGTTTATCACATTCAGCGATTTCCTCGAGCCGATTAAACATAGCGCTTTCGGTTCCGCCATGCCACTTGGGTTTGTCGAACAAATCGGATATGGGTGTATTGTATGCGGCTGCTAATCTAGCAGACTCGTATGCAGAATATCCTCGTCGTTCGAGGACTTCGTGGTCAGATTTTAGATAATATAATTTTTTGCCTTTTGTTAGTGCGAACATTTTTTGAGCTTTTGATCGAGCCTCACCATCCGAGATCGTCGGGTTGAATTGTTTTAGCAGACGTTCGGCAAAATTTTGTCCAGCTCCATAAATTCGAGCATAATTTATAACCTTAGCATGGTCTCGGGAGATTCCGATCGCTTTAGCCGTAACCGAATGCATATCGGTGCTGTTCGATTTTGATCCGGAGAGAGTCATCCATCCAAAAGGTGTTGCACCATGATTTTTTGTCTCATTGGCATCGCCTAATACTGAAGCGATCCATAGCTCTTGTGAATCGACGTCAGCTCCAACTATTTTATAGCCTGCCGGTGCTTGAATCATGGCGCGAAGCTCAGATCCGATTCGCTCACGTTGCGCATTACTTGCTGTCATCCAAGTTGGTTCCATTGCTCGCCGAGTAAGCGTGCCGCAAACGACTACCTGTGGAATAATTGCACCGAATTGTAGCGAGTCATCGTGGTAGACAGCCATTTGTCCGTGGATTCGGTCACGATTGTTCCGCCAGTACGAACACATTCGGGCGATATCTATAATTCGTTCGGCAATTTCGCCGTCCCCCGACAGTACGTTCTCGGAAAATTTATTTAAGAAATCCTTAGCTAGTGGATTTCCGACCCGACTCGACGGGCCGTCCTTGTGAGGGAGTTTATAAAACCAACAACAGTTGTCGACGTCTGTGTTACACCAAACCCCAGTCCCTCGATATGCACGTTGGCCGCCCATCTCCGATTTTTTTTTATTGTAGTACTGCCGCTTGCTCAAATTCACTTCGACATCTTTCCACAGGGTACCAAGCGCCTCGTCACTCTCATTTTTGGTCGCTGACTCGTTTGTATCAATCACCGGGCATTTTTGTACGAGCTCTTCTAGTGGAATTTGAGCATCTTGACATTCTTCGTCTCGGACCGATTTGTATGGTACTAAAAAACCCCAACCTTTGTCTCGGATAAAATGTAATGGATAACCCTCCCAGCACAAATGGAGAATTTTGGGAACAATTTGCATTCCGGTACCAATGTTTTGTGGTCCCGGAGCCCAATTTTCATCGTTCGGTTTGAGACATAGTTTACGATACCAGGCTGGATATCCAGGGAGTAGAGATCGTCGAGCCGGGAGATATTGTTTCGACGTCTCGTGAAATTTTTCGAATTTCTTCTCCAATCGAATAAGTTCGTCACGCTCTTCAGACGTTAAATTTTCGTATGAACGCTCAACAAGTTCCGCATCTTCAATGGGTTTAATTTTTGTTGCAGTTTTATTCATTTTAAACTCCTGGACACTCCAATCCTGATCCCACATCCACAAATCCTTTTTGTATTGATCATTTTCCAGTAGTTTGCAAATTTCGTTTGCCCGTTTTATCAATCGTGCCTTGGATTCAGTGCTCAAGTCCTCGTATGCTAGATCGGCCTCTTTAAGGTACCGTTGCCAGTTGTTATTTATCGGGAGATATGCTGAACCGATTTCGAGCATTCCGCAAAGAGTGGCCGGATGGCTAAACCGTTCCTTAAACATGGGATAGAGTTCGGAGAACACTGAGTGCGTTGCAATGACATCATCAGCACAATAATCGACTAGATTTTGGAAATCGGTTCGAACATCTTTATGTGACCCCTTGAGGAAGATATCGCGCCGATCTTTACTTAACTCCTTCTTGCAATAAAGTTTGTAAACCTCGACCAGACTGTTGAGAGAAGTCTGGTTACTCCATGCGACATCTTCTTGTCCGATTTCTTTGTGTGATTTTAATACGGCCCTTTGGTAGCTAGTTACCCCACTAACACAAATATGTAGCGACATTGTGTCTAGGAATCGAGTCCCCGTACTCTCGACCCAATATTGTTCCTTGACTTTGGACCGATCGAAAGACACGTTGTGACCGATTATGAGCTTAGAAAGTTTTAAATGAGACTCGAGGTCAAGATCACGGTTTGAGTGCGACTCAATTGGAATTAAGTTGTCGATCACGTAGCTGTTTGGGGGAGCGCGGTCCTCAATTAGGTTTGGGCTCACCCACGAGTACCAACAATTTGGACCCATCGCTGTGGCTAGGGTTGGTGTTTTACCATAACTCATGCATACCTCAGTATCAAATATCAATACTAATTCGTCTGGGTATGGCACTCGGATTGGATCCCCCGTGTCGGGAGAGTATTTTGTCCATCCCGCCGTGTAACTCCACGTTTTTGGTTTTTTTGGTATACTATTAACAAGTATCGCGTCTATTAATCGTTCATATTCATAACACTGCTCCTTAGCGATATTATAGAAATGCTCCTCGATATTATCACCCCGAAACTTTGGTAATTTTAAGTCAACATCCGGGAATTTTGGTGATGTCTCAATATCAATACCGTGCCGAATTAATTCATTTTTCCATCTAGAATACAAAATATTTGAATTAAATCACGCACAATCACGTATAATTTCTATTGTATTCACACCGTGCGACACTCTCTGAATTGGCCGAACACTTTGGCAAACTGCCAAAAATTTGTCGATACAATTGACTCGATAGCATTTGAATTTTCATCTCATTTTCACGTGGCTTTTGCTCAGTCCGATTCGATTTAAAGATTTTCACAGTCGAAAATGGATTTATTTCACGTTTTATTCGAAATTTATTTAAATTAAGCTGGGCTAGCCTCATTTCGCCGATTCAAACATCAAATATTTGTGTGTACATAACTGTAAAACTTTTACAGCAAAAGTGTAAACAAAAATGAAATGTCAAAATCATATGGTAAACATATCGATTTACAATGTGCTGAATATCGATAAGCTGTAGTGCTGAATAAAAATACTGTATGACAATCGATAAGTTTTAACAAATTCAGCGCCTGTCAAAAGATTGTTATCTGTATCTCATTACAGAGAGAAAGTGGACAATGTAAAAATTTATAATTTCTGTATTAAATCCAATCAAAACTTATTAATTATGAACAAAATATCATTACACGTTATAAAATTAAACCGTTTGGCATCTATTTACCGTAGTCTAAGTAGTCTGTCGCTTTGTGACAGTGTTGTTGTAAAAAGTGAGGTTGCGGAACGAAATCCGGACGATACAAATTTTAAATTGTTAAAGCACCCAACTAAGGTGCCTCAAGTGCCACATATTTGTAAATTTAATCGAAACTGTGTGAAAATTAGTGATACTGTGCAATTGAACGAGGATACATTGTTGCTACTGGAACGTTTGTCGCTGGTTGGAATTCATAGCAAGTGAGTCTATTGGTTTTAGAACTTCGAGTATTCCAAACTAGATATATCATCCAAGTTTCTTATTTTTAGGGAAGCATTAAAAACTCTTCAAGACTCAATCGATTTTGCCAGTATTATACTAGAAGTTGACGTGACAGGTGTGGAACCACTGTACTCTGTGCTCGAGGATCGTATGCTAAAGTTGCGCGACGACGAAGTGACAGACGGCAATATTCGTGATAATATACTACAAAATGCTCGTTTAACCGAAGAGGAGTATTTTGTAGCGCCACCCGGTAATATACCGTTAGAACAAGAGAAGAAATCTTTTTAGTATAAACCTGCAGCCCCCATTCACCATGTCTAAACTACTCGATGTCCTCAAGTCGTGCAAAAAGTATGGCTATTTCGATGTTGATACGCAGAAGAATATTATCAAGTACACAAATCTGGGTACACTTTTTACCCAGAATATAAAAAAGCAGTGGATGGACTCGGAGAGTGACGTCAAGGTGTACCCAAACCGCAACACCTATAATTGTGAAACAAGCAGCCCCGGATTAACCAATGACATGCCGAAGCTGCTGTTGAATTGTCAGAAATTTTACGATAACTTTCTACAAGTACAGAAGGATTTCCAACGAACCATACCGTTCGCCATCTCACAGGAGGTTCTTTTTCGCGACAATGTAATTTCCTTAATGCAGTGCGACGATACACCCGACGTCGAGGAACCGACCGTCGATCAAACTCCAACACATTTTCTGTCCCACCTCTATTTCATACATCCCGATTCAGAAACGGAGATTTTCAATCGGGTACAGCGTACCAAAAAAATTTGGTGGATGAAATATGCCCTAAATCCGGGCCGAATCTTTCTATCCGATCGCGTCCAAAACATCTACAACACCGTTTACATAAAAGCCCGTTATGATTTTGGTGATTTGATATTAGAAAAAATCCAGACGATACCATTCGAATCGGTGATCGATAAGCGCAAGTATGATTACTCGCTAATGTGTACGGCAACTTCGAAAAAAATATGCCCGCAAATTATTCGCACCGAGACATGTCTCGAAATTGCTACGATTGGAATGTTGTGCGATGCGATTAATGCTGAATCCAGTGAAACGCTTCATGTCCATCGAAAACTTGCTCCATACCAATGTGCTGTGCTCATCGATGCGGAAACGGCCGTGCGTAAAAATGATCTCATGGATTATGCCAAATTTCTTATGCTCAATTTAAAGACGGAACATGTTTCGGTTGGGAATTTACTTGAGAAGTCGGCCACCTTAAAATTTGTTCATGACACCAAAAATACATTACATCGTGAATGCCGTAAATTGGATACAATCGGTGTCCCCTATGTGCTGATTTTGAATGAGGATACATTGGCGCGTGGCTCACTAAAATTAAGGCAACGTGATACGGGGCTATCAGAAGTTATTCATGTATCAGATATACCGAATGAAGTTGTTCGAAATTTAAGTTAGTTGGTTATTTTTGGAAATAAAATTTAAGTTTTTGTACCGTTATTTGTGTGCCATTTTTATTTTTAGAATATCTCGGTTATTTAACGATCAATTTTTAAAATCAAGAACACTCCGAGTATATGTACACTGTAAAATGAATTTGGACACGTTCACACAGCACGTACACAATCCAAATCTAGTACAACATATTTTATTGTTTCGTTGCACTACAAAAAAAAAAAATCATTTGGAATTTTGACAGCTAAACTGTCAAATCAAAATACAGCTAAGAGCGTAGTGAAAATCAATTTTCTTAAAATAAAATAAAAATAAAATTTTCTTCAATGGAAAATGTTTAGCAATATAATGGATATACATTTTTAAATTAATAATCAATACAAGGTAAGTGAAGTGGACTGTTTTTTTTGTACTGTGTGTGAGGGCTGGATTTTATGCCGTTTGTGCAATTGATTTTCCCTTGCCTCCGATAGGCGAATAGGACCCCGGAATCGTTCAGTGAAGCAATCATACAAAAATAAATAAAAAGCTATTGACCTTCAATTTTATTTTCGGTTTTCGTTCTTGGTAATTAAATAAAAGAGAAAACCAAAAATTTTAGAATTTATTTTTTCTAAAAATGATTCCCAACCAAACCAAATACATAACACGTAAATTCCTTTTGTAAGTTATTTCTGGTTTATTGATGTTTGTGATAAGCGCTTCTCTGTTGTGTTAGTTTTATTTCTCTAATAATACGACAGGCGTGTATTTAGGGAGGAGCCCGTTTATTATGCATGCCGAGTAGATTTTGGCAATCTCATTATTTTGAATGAATCATCATTGTTTGCAAAAGTTGGATAATGAAATCCTGAATACGATTCGAAAGTATGAGATTCTTATTTGAATCTAATCAGATTATCATTCATTTCATATTTAAATCCAATTCGAATCTTATACATTCGATTTCGTATCATATAACCCGGGAAGAAAATCTCCACTTCAAAATGCTCCTGGACCTATAATTTCGAAACATTGAAAAACTCGCAACAAGTTCTGAAAATTCGGAAAACCTCGAAAATCTAGTGAACTTCGAGCACCGAAAATGCACATGGAATTTCCTAACCACCGAGGTCAAAATGCTAATACATAATAGAAGCCGATTTCCTGAACCAGTCGGAACTGCTGTTAGACCTGCAACACAGTAGATTAATCGGCCCATTAATGGCAATTTCCTCTGTGGCAACCAAAATACATGTCGCGGTACCAACCATCCGAGTGATCAACTGGCTATCGCCAAGAAGAAATTTGAGTACATGGCGGAGCAGGGTATCTGCCGGCGTTCGGATAGTCCTTGGGTGAGCCCGTTGCACTTGATTCCCAATAAAAACAACGATTGGAGGCCTTGCAGGGATTATCAAAATTGTTTGATTGCTCACGCAAAGTACAACTGGGATCAGATATCAAAGAGGACACGGACACAGCTAAAACAGTCATCTCAACGCTGTTCGGACTGTATGAGTTTTGAGTATATGTACTCGTATTACTTTCGGGTTAAGAAACGCTGACAATATTTTTCAGAGATGTATTCGGTGTTACAAGGTCTAATTTTCTGTTTCATCTATCGACGACATAGTAGCATCAACCACAATTAACGAACATTTGGAGCACCTAGAAATTATTTTTTTCAAATTAAAGAAAGGTAGAGAACGAAGGAAGATAGAGAAAGGGAAGGAAAATTTACTAAATTCGGAGAACTGAAATCCAATGTGTAATCGTGAAAACTTCCCGTTATTTAAAGCTTTGCCAATTTATAAAATGGGGGTGCAGTCGAACTATATAAAATTCATACTTCGAATTTTCGATTTTCACAGATTAAACGATACGATAGAGGTAAGGAAGGAAATTCGAACTTTATGGGATTTTTTAAGAAATTGCTTATCCTATCCTAATTAAATTTAGTATAACGGAAGATACTAATCAAACGCATTACAAAGGTCACCCAATATTTTGAATAGAATGCGCGCTGGCCTTGGATCAATGCCCATTTTATCTTTTCTTAAAATGTGTATAAAAATTAATTCACGATCGTGTACTATGCGAAAAATAAATAGAAAAATGTTTTCTCACTCACCTGTCTCATCTCTAAAGAAGGTTGTTATTCTAAAAATAAACGCAATCATTTTGACGGAAATTACGAGCGTTGAATCTCTACTATTTATTTAAATTCCCGTTTTTTTTCTCTTTCTAGCACCAAACACAGAAACAACAAATTTAAAATCCAACACAATCAACATAAAATATGTTTTGTAATCAAACCAGTGTGTTCCGTGATATATTTAATCAGTCATTTTATGCAGACCTAACAAAGTATAAGTTACAAAATAGTACTAAAGGTAAGTGTACCAAGTCATCGTTGTTGTGAAGCATTTTTAATTTCACATTAGATGTCTGCATTTCATTTCAGATAGCAAATATTATCTACAAAATTTAGAATTATACAAATCCCTACAAGTTCACAGAGGATGTGTCAACACAATTACATGGAACGAAAAGGGTCAATACATCCTATCGGGTTCGGATGATCATATCATTGTGATAACGAATCCGTTCAATTCGAAAGTTTTGGCCCAATATAAAACAGAACATCGGGCAAATATATTGAGTGCAAAATTTTTACCACAATCAGGTAGGTGTGAATTTCCGGAATTGGGGGCAGCCGGGTTTTTTTTTTTTTCTTTTTTTGGTTTCTAAAAAATTTCTATTGCACGAATATATTATTCAGGTGATCATGGAATTGTATCTTGTTCTGGTGATGGTATTGTCTTATACACAGAATTAACAAATCTTCAAAATCATAAACTACAAAATAGTAATGAATTTAATGATGCAAATTTAAATTACTTTAGCTGTCACAGTACAAGTACCACATATGAAGTATTAACTGTGCCCACCGAGTCCAAAACGTTTATGAGCTGCGGAGAAGATGGTACCATACGTTTATTTGATTTGAGGAAGACGTCACGTTGCCGAAAAACATGTTGCAAAGATAATATTCTAATTCTATGCCCGACACCGATCACATCAATGTCCCTATCTCCTATTTCCCATAATTATATAGCGGTCGGTAGCTCGGATAGTCAAATTCGCATTTTCGATCGTCGCTATTTATCCCTTATTGATTTCTCTGTACCTGGATCGCCCTCCGATAAGCATACAATTCCGGTTAAGGTATTCACAATACCGTCGCTTGAAAAACGGCCATTTCGCGTCACCTCCATTACGTATAGTCCGGATGAGCGTGAACTTCTAGTCAGCTACTCATCCGATCATTTGTATTTATTCGATGTAACCAAAGATGGCATCGATGTGAATAATTTGAGTGAGAAAGCGCGACGATTTAAATCAAAAAATTGTGATTCTCCAGCTCCGGTTCGACGTCTTCGATTGCGTGGTGATTGGTCAGATACGGGGCCTGATGCACGGCCCGAACGTGAAATGGCTAATCGGCCTACTAGTGGGCAAGCTCGGCCCCAGCTACAAGCAGCCCTAATGCAACGCATGACTGAAGTATTATCGCGCATGATTACTGATCGGACACGTGCTGGCCTAAGTTCCCAAACGCACGGCTTTAATTTAGACAACGTAGTATTACCGGATAGTGAGCTAGAAGCAAATTTAAATGATCACGAAACATCACCGGGTGGTGGTGGTGGTGGTTCATCATCATCGTCTATGCATCGGCCGCAACGTAGCCGTTCGACCGAGGAAAATTCGGAACCGCAACCGAGCACCTCAAACGTAGAGAGACACTGTAGTCCGGCAAAAAAAAAATTCACGCTTAATCAGCACAGTGACGATGATGACGACAATGATGAAGATGGTGAAGCACATAATGCTAGTCTCCAAAATGAGCTTGATGATATGGCGCTTAAAATAAACTATGATTATGTTAAGATGAAATATACCGGACATCGGAATGCGCGCACCATGATCAAAGAGGCAACATTCTGGGGTAATGACTATATTATGTCGGGTTCAGATTGTGGCCATATATTTACGTGGGAACGGAAATCCGGGAAATTGTGTATGCTTATCGAAGCCGATCAACATGTAGTGAACTGTTTGCAACCACATCCTAACCTTCCGTATCTGGCCACTTCAGGAATTGATTATGATATTAAAATTTGGTCGCCCGTTGATCGGGAACAAAGTAAATACGATGAGGAGAAAGCTCGTGATGTAAGTATTTCTTGGGGATGATTCGCTAAACAAAAAGTTTGACAACCTTAATATTTTTGTTTCTCATATTTTTACAGTTAATGGAACGAAATGCTGTGATGTTAGAAGAGACAAAAGATACGATAACGGTTCCGGCTGCTTTTATGATACGAATGCTGGCATGTTTTCATTCGCTGCGTCAACGGCGACACAGACCTGAGACGAATTCCGATTGAATCCTATATCTAGAAACCCGCCGCTGTTGTGTTTATTTTTAGACTAATAAAATGTTATCAACTGTGTAAACTCTGTTTGTTTGCGCAAATTATGAAAATTTCAGTTATAAATGAAAAATTTTGATTTTGATTTTTACAGGTTCCTCGCTCGCTTTGCTACAACGATGATTCTCCCATATTATGATTGTCGAGTCGATCGACAATCGACACGACTGTTGCCTTTTCGTTTTTCATATTGTTAATATCAAATGAAAAAATGAGAACGCAACACAGAGTTGTGTCGATTGTCAGAAAACAACAGGTACTCAACATCCAAAATTCTAGCCTGAGAGATAGATGTCGCTACGCTATTCACAACGAATCCGGTGAATTAAATATGGACACCAAACCCGTTCTCGGTGTGGCCGAATTTTTTCCTCTCACTTCTTAATAGATAAACCTTTCGAGCAACAACCTCTTGCTGCAATGCGATATCAATGTCGAGGTTTCAACGTGATGTCGCTTATGGAAAATAATAAGTATGTTTTCTCCAACGAAATGATCAAATATGACGAACAATTTAAGCTACAGAATAGTAGAAGACGGCTCTTTTTGCCCACTTTATAAAAAGGGTGATTAGGTAGTTTAACTGTCACGGTAAAGTTTTGCTGAACACAGGTTACAAGATTTTGACCAATGTAGTCGCGGCAAAGTAAACAACATATCCGAGAGTATTTTGGGTAGTTTTCGTCCAAATAGATCAACCACCGGTCAAACTTTTACTCTGAGGATGGTGCTAGAGAAGTCATCTATTCGTAGACTTCTAGCAGGAACACGTTATGGAATGATTTGGCCTATTTGGGTATATTGTCAAAATTGGTATCTATGCGTAGGTTTTTTATTGGTGGCTCAATACGCAAGGAGCTAATTGAAGGCAACATTTCGGATTTCTTCGAAATAAAATCTGGGGTACGGCAAGGGGACTCAATAGATCAAACTTTCTTCACAAGTCTTACTTCCGTTGGAAATAACAGCCCAACATTGTTATGATTAACGTGAGAAGGCAGACACGTGGATATTTCATACCAAGTGGCCTCTCGATATCAGATAGCCGCCGAACCAAGTTGGCCTAGCGTTCGATTGTGTTGCACCTGCGAAATGATGGAAGTGTCTAGTTGCTGGATATGAAATTGTGGCTTGTTAGATAGGAAAGGATTAATGAGGGCTAAGTAAACTTTTTATTTAATAAAATAATTTACAAAACGATTTAATTTTAACTCAATCAAAAAAAGTACTGCACTAATCAGTATCCCCACAGCAAGTATTATAAAAGCCAGCTGCAAATCTTCTACGGTCAATGTTTTAAATTTGGCCACATAAAAGTAGCCAGATGTTCGAAGATCAAACAACGTTCGATTATGGTACATGTCATTAATCCATTTATTGATGAGACCACCATTAACCAAGTGCATCAGGACATCGTTGATTTCGTTCAGGTACACAGAATCTTTGTTCACCACATACGCCAAATTATATGTTTTGGGACATTCGGGAACCAAGAAAATTTTCTGTATTTTCACAAAAATTGCCATATCCAATTTTACTCTGCTCCGCCGGGTAACCGTAGCCATGCCAAGCTCGCGATACATATCATCCGTATACGATTGCCTTTTGGGATTAATCAGTAGTAGTTGGTGTTGTAGATTATCCATTAGTTTTGAAGTATTCGGCGGAAACATGTCGTCCATCATGGCCGGAAATTTAAACATAATTTTTCTTTGACTTTGTTCCAATTCCTTTAGGGTCAGTATGTCCTTGTAGAAGAGGGGCTCAATAAAAACCGTAGCCAATTTTGACTGAAAAATCGATACGAACACAAGACTAATAATGCACAGTGTCACTATAAAACATCGTTCGGTTGCAACTTTTGAGAATCGCCGCATTGGTACACTTCCCATCAAAATCACAGTGTCCACGAAAATTTGATAGTATTGAAATGGTTTGTGCTTCAAAATCCACATGGATCGATTAAATCGGTCCACAGTATCGGGCCTTTTACAATTCGACTCATAAATTCGATTAAAATACGTTGTATCGTTAATTCGTCGGATTAAGCACCAAAAAATCGATGATCCAATCGTTACCAACAAAATTAAGCCCCATAATTCGGACTTAAAACAAAGCAATGGCAACAGTGACGATGGAATACGTTTTGCTTTCGACAAGGTTAAGCATAATTGATCCGAGTACACAGCAGTTGTAAATTCTATGTCACGCGTTAAATAATCTTTGATAAAAAATCCATTAATCGCTATATCACTCGAACGTCGAATTAAACGGCCGAGGGTACCGGTGTACGAGCCATTTGGCAGTTGATATCCAAATTGATAAGCATCTGATTTTATTTGAACCTCTGCGGGGGAAAAAATAAACAAATCAATCGACATACTACTGGAACATTGTTTCGTTTGCAAGTTAATTTATAAAATGGCGACATTTCATTAACGTGTTTAATTGTGCATGAAAATTACAAGAAAAAAGCGGAAAACTCATTATGATGCTTATGTTTACAAAACACACAAACACACTACATAGTCCATAATTAATAAATTACCGTTGACTGTGTGAAAAATTATTCATAAAATATTATTTAGGATTTAGAATTTGGATAAAAAATCCAAAATTTGTTATATAGAAAATTTTGGAATGTCTGAAATTTAAAAATTTTAAAATTCTGAATTAAAGGATTCTACACACTGAAGAAGCAATCTTCCTTGGAAGATACGGGTCGTAGACAAGGATACTGATCGAAGTTGTGCTCCTGGATGTGCCTGGTACGTACTATGTTTACCGTCACACTAATGCGTTGCACATATTTTGGCCCAAATACAGCTTGCATCAATATATGCACAACGATTTATTGCAAAATAAGCTTTCAGCTGCACCGAATGTATAGAAGAAATCTCCAGAGGTATAATTACAGCTTTTTACTAGAAACTCATTCAGCTGGAATTTGTTTTGAAGTCTTTCCGAAACCCCACTCATAATTCGGGATGATTACTTGAAGCCAATCCGAATGACACAGAAGAATTTTAGAATTCTACAAAAATTATTGATGAACCTAATAAATGTTAACGGATTAAACTAAATTCGCTGAATGCAAATGAAGTTAGATGAACTTTATGAGTGTTCATAAATTTAGTGAACAGATCAATTATTATCGACGAACTCTATGTATTTCACCGAGGGAGATGTAATTTATGGAGGTCGGCCAATTTTAGGAAATCAGATAAATTTTATGAATGTCAATTAATTTTTTACGATGAATTTTAATCAATGCAGTTGAATTTTAAAATTTTATGAGTGCAAATTACTATTATGAATATGCAGATATATTTAAATAAATTGTATAAAGCAGGTGATTTAAATGAACTCGGTGAATTTTAAGAACACCAACAAATTTTAGAATTATTTATGACAAGCTTTCACAGGCTTGAAAGATTTTATTGATATTTTAATTAATTTAAGCAAATTCTGAATCTATTGAAATACTTTTTGAAAAAATTTTTGGTGACCGTTTCCATCTTGAATCTAACTAACTAAATTCAGTTTTTGGAAAGCAGATGAATATCGGGAATTCCACGAATTATTGTGAATGCTGGAGAACCTTATGAATAAACGTCCATGGAATTGAGAACTTTAGGAATTCGTATTGATAAATTTTAATAATGCTAAATTTATGAATTCAGAGATGAATTGTTTAAAGCTGCAATGCCAGATGATTTAAATGAACTTGGTAAATTTTAAGAATGCTGATAAATTTTAGAATTACGTCTTTCTGACTAACTTTCACAATCCTAAAAGGTTTTATTGAGCTTCAATTAATTTAAGCAAACTGTAATAGAAGTTGTACTGACTTGAATGAATTTTTTGTGTTTCATTAATTCAGATGAACTTTACTAATAACACTGATTTTAACGAATGCAAGTGAAATTTAGAATTTTGTAAATGAATTTGAAAATTTGTACTCATAAGTGAATTTTCAGAATATTGCTTTAGTGAATTGAGTTGAAATTTTTAACGATAGATGAACGGTGATGAATCTTACAATTTTATAAGTGCGGTTTTTACGAATGCATATGCAATTAACGCCGAATAATTGTGTGCCGTTTGGCTTCTGACAAGCTTCCAGGAACTGGAAAGATTTTAATGAGCTTTAATTACTTAAAGCAAACGGAAGAATTTTTAAGATTTTATATTATAAAAGCGTTTAAAATGTAAAATAAGTGTTTGAAAATTTCAAAATTTTTTAAAAAAATTAAAAATTTTGAAAATATTTTTTTCTAAATTATGAAACTACAAAAATTTGATAATTTACAAAAAACAAATTCGGAAATTTTTAAAATTCAAAATGCACGAATTTTGTAGACTGAATAGATTTTGAATTTTCGTGTTGCAAGTCAAATTTTTAAACAGAATGGTGATTTAATAAAACGATCTAATTACACACAAAAATGCGAGACTACTAATTTTACCCGTATAATTCATAACACGCTGCAATGTATTGGCCACTTCATAATCTGCTCCCACTCAAACTCTTTTGCCCGTCCTCCAATCCTTGTCACGGAAGACATACGTTGCCGTGAATATTTCAATTTTTAACGGATATCCATTAAGTTGTTTCAAATTAATTTCACTTAAAAATTCACTCCCATTCGTCGCAATATCACTATCGTTCACTATTAATTTGCCGTACCGCTTCGCCGTGAAATTATAGTAAAACGGATTATAGGTGATAATTTGGTGATTTAAATACATAAAAATTTTAAAATTTTGATATTTAGTCCAAATCTCGTTGAATAGGGTTGCAATATCGTCCAGGGTTATATCATGATCATTGACCATGTTGTCTTGGAAAAAATCCTCGTACAAATAATCACTCGAATTTCCTTCATTCTTATTATAAGTATTATAATCCATCTTACTAATATTTATTATGAACAGATATGTACCATCCGGTGCCAGATAACAATTTATGATGTACTCAAACATATTAAAATTGGTTATTTCAAATATGAAACCGCCATAATTTTTATGACTCAAATTAATCACACTCGTATAGCTCAAGGTTGTATTTGGCATTTGGCTCGAAGTGGCGTTAGTGACTTGGCCGTGCTTCATAATCGTATCACGTTTACGACGTCGGCTTCCTCCCAAAATTTCAGCATTCTCATAGTAAGCATTTATAAAATAATTTGTATGCACATTAATTATATGATTGAAGCAAAATTTATTATTAATTATGAAATATGATTTCGTTGTCGAAATTAATTGTAAAACGTATGAAAATAGTTTACGATTCTCAATTGAGATCGAAATGAACGTGATGTGGCGGAAAATTTTATTAAAATTTTTTCGATTTATATTAATAAATGTGTTCGTACTATCTTCATCGTGATTTAAATCGGCGATTTTTATTGTTTGAATTGTTTTAAATAAAATCGGGAGAATAATAATTAAAAATATTAATTTCCTCATTGGACGATTTGTGCGCTTGGACTGTTTAGATCCACTAATTGACAAGTCTTTTAATGATGTACGGTTGATCCCTTTTTATAGTTTCTTTTATTTCTGTATATAGTGTAGGGGTTTTGATTGAGACATTAAATATTTGCTTAAGTTAAATAAAATCATAAACATATAAATCATTAAATTTGTTTATTTTGTTTAATTATTTTCTTTGAGGCACATTAATTAACAAAAAAACAAAAAAAATTGTGTGTGACACAATAGGTACCCCCAAGCCAAATAACAGACTCATAATTTTATAGCAACCGCCTCATTTCATCGCAACTACACCACAATGTTAAAACAATATTTTCTGAAGATTTGTGCTGTTTGTTCAGGTGACACAACGTTATGTAAGCAAAGTGTTAACTGGCAGATAATAATTCTTTACTCAGTGTTTCTGTCTAAACAACTCGAACAGTACAAACAATACAAAATCAGATTTAATTCAAAGGGAATTTGGTACCGGGTAATAATTCCAATCGATTAACGTAAAATTATAATGCCAACAATTATAACGTCATGGAATTACTTTTAAAAGCTGAATAGAAAATTTTTCGTGGACGTTTTGTGGTGCCCTCTTACGTTCGGTGATAAAAAAACTGTAACTTACAATTCACAAACCAAATTAAAACTAATTCTAATTAAAAAGCTCAGGTTTGGGCATACGAAGTTTCCTGAAGTTTGAATAAATGGTAAACCGCAAAGAACAGATAAATTATAAAGCAATTGAACCAGGAACCAAATTCTCTTAGGAAAATTGGGAAAATTGGGAAAATTCTCTTCGGTCGGTTGCATATGAGTTAACGCAAAAGTAATCCAAGTACTGTTGAGCACTGTTATAATTTACCTACCATATTATAAAAAAATATATTAGCCTTAATTTTAATAATTATGAAAAAACGTTTTGCTCATTATCTCTCTAATAACAAAATGTTACTTGGATCAGTTCTGTTCTTAACTAGCCATATGTACATGAAGTTAACTTAACCTAATATCTATCGGTACACAATACAAATTCCCAACTGAACCATACGGTGGTTCAACTCAACACCCTTCTCGACAACAACTTAACCCACTAAACGCCCAACTCAGTCCTCAAATCAACACGGCCCAGAAATATACATGCTTAAATGAACTCAACTCAGAAGAAGTCAAGCTAACTTCCAACCCAAATCTAAATTCAATAGGCTGAATGAATCCCAACTGAACACCAATCAAACCCTAATAACTCCAACTCTACCAAAAATGCAGCCCTCAACTGAACGCCTTACTCAATACAACTACAACTCAACCCCAACTCAGCCCTAGTCCAACCCCAAATGAACCTTACATAACTCTACTACCAAATCAATATGGTCTTAAAATTTACTTCCGTACATGGACTCAACTCAAGCTAACCCTAATTCAACCGTCAATTCAACACACAAATAAATCTCCAGCTGAACTACAGACTAATCCCTAACCCAACCCCCAACACAACACTAACTTAGCCCCATTGCGAACAATAAATGTTAACTTTACTTTGGAATTAGCCTTGAAGTTTTGAAATTAAACGTCAAACTGTATTTTTACATACTTCGAAACCCTACATAGTGAATTTATATCTACTTCGAACATATTTCCAAAACTTACCTTTTGGAAAATTGATCTCTTTTTCGAAAAGATTCTAGTTTTCAGTTAATTGTTATTGGGCGCAAATAGTTTGGCTTTCAATATTAAAACAACTGTCAAAATTTTCGAATATCAAAAATTCGTAGTTAAGACTTTTATTAAACACAATTATGTATTCAAACAATTCCAAATGATTATGAAATTTTTTATTTAAACACTTTACAAATTCGGTTAAAATTTAATTCAATTACAAATAAAATGAAGCTAGCTATTGTGCCCGTGCCCAGAATATTAAAGCCCAAATGTAAATCGGCAAAAGTGAGTATTTTAAATTTTGTTGTATGGTAAATGCCATACTCATGAATATCGGCCATCGTTTGATTAAAATACATTTCCCTGATCCACTTGTTGATTAGTCCACCGTTTAATAAATGCAACAGTATATCGTTGATTGGTTCCAGGAATACCGAATTTCGGGCCATAATATATGCTAAATTATAAATTTTCGGACATTCAGGCACCACAAAAATCAATTGGTTGGTTATCGTGTTCGCCATATCCAATTTTGTTTTACTGAGTCGCATAACGGATGCTACAGTTGAATCACGTGACATAATGGTTGAGATCGATGTACGTGATCGTGGATCTGTTAGAAATAATTTTTTGCGTAAATTTTCGATTAATGGTGTACTATTGGCGGGAAACATATCCTCCATTTGAGCTGGATATTTTATGGCAATTTTTAATTGGCTCTTTTCTAAATCATGAAGTTTCATGATATCCTTGTAGTAAGCGGGCTCGATAAATACCGTAGCCAATTTCGATTGGAATATCGAGACGAATACCAGACTAACGAGGCATATTGAGATTATAAAACAACGTTCCGATGTGATTCGAGTGAATCGTCTAATTGGCGCGCTCCCTATTAATATTAGTGTATCGGTGAATATTTGGTAGTATTGATGCCGATGATCGATTAATATGGCAATTTGATTAATCGAAACATTGATGCGACGAATCATACACCAAAATATCGATGCGGCTGGAATGACGAATACAATTATAACCCACATTTCATAATTGAAGCACAGCATGGGTAAAAGTGATGATGGTATACGCTTGGCTTTAGGCACAATCAGGCATAATTTATCGGAATATACGCCAACCGTAAAATCAATGTCTCGTGTCAGGTAATCTTTTATAAAAAATCCAACCATCCCGATATCAGTTGTGCGCTGAACCACATGGCCTAGCGTTCCCATACTTGTTCCGTTCGGCAAACGATATCCGTATACATACATATCGGGGTTTTGTGTTACACCTGCGGAATGATGGAAGTGTTTAGTTATTGGATGTGAAATTGTGAATTGTTATACAGAGGAAAGGACTAGGATGAGGTTAAATAAGTGAACTCTTTATTCAATGAAATAATTTACAAAACGGCTTAATTTTAACTCAATCACAAATAATACTGCACTAATCAGCATCCCCACAGCAAGTATCATAAAAGCCAGCTGCAAATCGGCTACGGTCATTGTTTTAAATTTGGCCACGTAAAAATAACCAGATGTTCGAAGATCCCACAATGTTTGATTGTGATACATATCATTAATCCATTTATTGATGAGGCCACCATTAACCAGATGCATTAGGACATCATTGATTGCGTTCAGATACACAGAATCTTTGGTTACAGCGTACGCCAAATTATATGTTTTGGGGCATTCGGGAACCAAGAAAATTTTCTGAATGGTTACAAAAATTGCCATATCTAATTTTACTTTGCTGCCCCGGGTAACCGATGCCATTTTGAGCTGGCGATACATATCAGCCGTTATCGCGGGGTGTTTGGGGTCAATCAGAAGTAATTGGTTTCGTAGATTATCCATTAATTTTGAAGTGTTCGGCGGGAACATGTCATCCATCATGGCCGGATACTTAACCGCAATTTTTCTTTGACTTTGCTCCAATTCCTTTAGGGTCAGTATGTCCTTGTAGAAGAGGGGCTCAATAAAAACCGTAGCCAATTTTGACTGAAAAATCGAAACGAACACAAGACTTATAATGCACAGTGTAACTATAAAACATCGTTCGGTTGCGACATTTGTGAATCGCCGCATTGGTACACTTCCCATCAAAATTACGGTGTCCACGAAAATTTGATAGTATTGAAATGGTTTGTGCTGCAAAATCCACATGGATCGATTAAATCGGTCCACAGTTTTGGACCATTTACAATTCGATTCATAAATTCGTTTAAAATACGTTGTATCGTTAATTCGTCGGATTAAGCACCAAAAAATCGATGATCCAATCGTTACCAACAAGATTAAGCCCCATAATTCAGCTTTAAAACAAAGTAACGGCAGCAAGGACGATGGAATACGTTTTGCTTTCGATACGAGTAAACACAATTGGTCCGAGTACACAGCAGTCGTAAATTCTATGTCACGCGTTAAATAATCTTTTATAAAAAATCCATTAATGGCTACATCACTTGAGTGGCGAGTCAAATGGCCAAGAGTACCGGTGTACGAGCCATTTGGCAGTCGAAATCCAAATTGATATATATCCGATTTTATTTTGACCTCTGCGGGAAAAAATTAAACAATCAAATCAGAAACACCCGCTCAAGATTTCGGTTCGTTATACTTCTCATCATTGAATTACATATATTAAATACCAAACAATGTTTTGTTTGTAAGTTAATTTAGATTACCAGATAAAATGGCGTCACATTATTAACGTCTATTAATTATGTGTAAATACTACAACAACACACAAAAAATCAGAAAACTCGTGGTAATGATTATGTTTATAAAACGCGCACACACACACACACACACTAGAAATTAACAAATTACCGTTGACTGTGTAAATATATTGGTTCATTAGTTATCTCATCAGCTTAATTATAGTCAATTAAATATGGTTTTAATACAAACAATATTGACATACCTGTTTACAAAGAGTGTTGTTATTCTCTGAAATGGTAGCACGATGTCTGAATTTTACTTTTTTGTATGTTGGATTTTTCAATCAAAGGTTTTCAAAATGAACCTATATGGAAAATGGTTTGTTCGGTGTATCTGCTCGTAAATTGGTACAATTTGTTTAGACTACCAGAAAACCGAAAGTTTAGCGAGATTCATTTGGATATAGTTGAACCGCTTCCATCCTTTGATGGTCAGAGCTATTTCGTCAAAATGATACATCGCTGACCTGCGGGGGGGGGGGGGGGGGGGGGGTATGAAAAGGCAGTAGCTATATTAAACGAATCGGCACTTCGTTTTGGTGTTCTGAATCCTGTTTTCACGAATCAAAAACCAAAATTTAAGTCTTAACTATTTACGGAACTCTCCAAGTTATAACCACGAGTTTAAATCTTAAGGCTAATGGTTTTATTGAAAAATTTCATCGGATTCCGAAGGCCGCAAATAAATGAATCTTCAAAGGCAGGACTGTGTAAGCTCGAGGATTTCAAGACAATGTCATTTGAAGTCGTCTGTGGTAGAAACTACGAAACATATTCCAGGACAACTGGAGGAGGACGTGCATGTTCTCAAGCTGCAGCCAGCACATTGTTGTATCCATAGAGATACTTCAATGAATTACGACCTCGTCCATCCATCGTCTCACATCTGAAGACCATGGATTCATTTTTAAAGCATCGACTACATGTTACCGCACGTTGTGACGTGATGCGTAAATCGTTACCAAAACCGGGTGAATTACTAAACCGGGAGACTAATATGGGATGGCTTGACAATACAATTTTTTCAAAAAGAGGTGCACTATCAATTTCAGCCAAAGCCGCTTTAAACAAAAGGATTCAACCCGAACCACTTCAAATTGTATTACCGATTCATCTGCTTCACGGTTGGGTTTAAAGAAATCGTAAAATTGCACACCATTAACGAAGGCGATTCCATCGTCTTCAGTGCCTGGAAGGCAATTTTTATACTCCAGCCATGTCATTCTTCATATGCAACAACTACGGACGCTAATATTCTACCAATCATTACTAGTGTGCAGCCCATAAGTAGATAGAAAATCGATGATTGGGCATTACCTATGGATATCTACCATATCTTCAGAATACAATACTTTTTACAATACCTACCGGTAAATTTTTTGCGAAATTAAACTTCAAATTTCACTGTAATATGGCTGCAAACTTGCAAGCAAGAAGTCATTGAATTCCAAGATTAACTACAACGTACGCGCTCCAAGAAGTGTATGAAGCACATTATTGTGATACATTCCAATGAACGCAACTGTGAGATGTCTTCAGTATCGATATATCTAAAATGTATCGAAAAATTCAAGTTGACGACAACGATACCCAGCTCCAGTATATATTTTGGCGGAATAACTCAGCAAAACCATTACAAATCTACAGGCTCACTACTATCGCTTACGGGGTGGCGGCCGCTCCATTTATTGCAATACGCTGCTTAAAACAACTCGCAAACGAAGAAGGTAAAGAATATCAACTAGTAGCAGTTATTATGAGAGACAAAATTGAGAATTTCTTTACCAAATTCACACTTTGACGCGTTTAAAAAAAAGATGCATATGTTTTCATGGTTTTCTTCCGATCTACGAAATCAAAATGCTTCAAAATTTTATTGATGAATCTTTGAAACGTCTGGGATGCGTTTTATAACCCGAATGGCATTCGTAGAAACTCGTAGAGTCCAAATGGAGTAGATATCACTGTTTTATGTACATGTTCCTTTGCTACCAGTAAATAGAGAATATTTTACATCCATAAATTTGCAACGATCAGGAACAGTGCAAGCATTGAGCTTATACGATAATCGCCACATAGCCTCCAATCATTATTATTTTTTCTTTACCAGATGTACGTAATGTACATATACATTAGTCCAAAATGTAATGAAACTCTGTTTTGGAAATTTTTGTATTTATCTTCAAATAATCAACGAGGCCTTTCAAAAGTCAAATATCTGAGCTACACCATGCTTTACGGGAACGGTATAATCTGGTGGTGTAAGCAAAGATGGATATTCCGATAATATTTTTGAAAATTCATCAGTTATAATTTCATAACTGCTTATAATTTCAATGTCGGTGTATCCACATCTGCCATTATGCACAAAACGTTTAATTTGGTGTCTGTGTCGACTACAAGTTTTTGGTTTAGATCAATTACCAAATTAAATTTCAGTGAGAAATCTGTTCAAATGCTATTAAGGTTCGCCTTGATTAAGGAAGAAGGACTTTGCGTCGGTAGTATTTGAAATTATGTCTAAAGGGGAGCCGTTTAAATGGCAAACGACATTTGACAAAGTTACGTTTCATCAAACTATCTTTGGCAAATTTGCATATTTGGCAAATATCATTTGACAAAACAAATTGAATGCGGCAAATATATGTTTGATCAAAAAATCTATTATAAATTTAACAGGTACGATGTAAATGGAATTTTTAAATGATTTTGGATACAATTTTGGAATATAACTAGCCTATAACCTAGCTGTTTCTTAATCTATTGTGATTAAATTTAACAGGTACGGTGGAAATAGGATTGTTAAATGATTTTTGCGTGCATTTTAAGAATATCGCAAATTAGTTTGTAACTTGGCCATTTCTTTCGGGATTATGATACATTTTGATACGTACAGTGGAAATGGGATTGTTAAATGATTTTTAAATGAAATTTTTGAATATGCCCAATTAGCTTGTAACTTGGCTATTTCTTTACCGATTATGATGAAATTCGACAGGTATGATGGAAATGGGATGTTCAAATGATTTTTGGATAGACTTTCGGAATATGGCCAATTAGCCTGTAACTTGGCTATTTCTGAACTGATTGTGATGAAATTTGGCACGTATGACGCGTGCTGCAAATAATACAAATATTTTTGCTTGAAAACGGAGATTTAGAATTATCTGGAAAATAGAGATTTATTAGTAAAATTAGAATAAAAATCTCCATTTTCCAGAATTATCATTTTGAAGCAAAAATATTTTTATTAATTCATACCCGTCTAAAGTCTTAATTAAATAAGTGAATACAAGTAGCAGCTGTTTTGACAAGTTCGTCAGCGACTATAAATTTCAAATCATTTCGATCGTAGAAGTTTTCGTATATTCCATCATTTTGAATCACTTATTTAAAAAAAATCAAATTTCTAATTTATAGCTAATATTCAAAATTCTCGTGGTCATAACCACCTATCTATCACGCTTCACATACGTATTCTGTAATACTTCAAACAGAAGAATTTTCCAAGGAAGTGCCAAAAAATATATTATTCAAACCGTCCAATTTCGTAAGCACATTCAAAATAATTTTACAAGGTATCAGACATAAAACGGTCGTAACGCTGGGAGACAAACGAACCATCCATGGGAATAAATCGCTGGCTGAGAATCAACGAATTGTATTTGGAAGTGGGATAAATGCAAAAACATCATCATCTAATATCGTAAGCAATTTCAAAATGATTGTATAATTTGTGACAAGTTCTTATTTATTTTGCATTACAGGCTTTTAAACTTACGCCTGAAAATAAACGAATTTCCAGTAAAATTCAGGCAAACAAGAAAAACTCTTCAATCGTTGTAACGTCATTCAACGGAACTGTAAATTTATCAAAATTAAACAATGCTAATCCAGAAAATGAAAAGACCATACTGCCTACCTATAAACCATTGTTAGAAGTAATTGAGTCAAAACTAAAAAACAGCTCATTTACCGTAGGCGCACAATCAAAGGAACTTTATAATTTCTCAAAGTTTATTTTACATTTTAGTTATCAGCTCACAAGGCCGGCAACATCATTGGGAAATATAACTTTATCGCCTGGCAAAATACCCAATTAAATAAATAAGTAAACCAAAGCCCAACAATTCTACAGAAAACTTAAGCACATTCGAAAAAATTTTAGAAATTATTAAAGTTAAACGATTATTATTTCGCATGTTAGATATCAATAGCAGATTATAAAATACTGCTACGAATTAGTCATGAAGGTGAGGCAAAGCGAAAATTAACTATAACTATTGCAAGATTTCAACGGAATTGTACAACTTAATAACGATAACTTTTCATTTACATTTTAGGTATCTAAAGCAAACAATAAAACTGCTAATGCACCGGAAAAGCAAAAATTAACTCATTTTACCGTAAGAAATTTCAACGGAATTGAACAATTTGATAAAGATAAGTTTTTGTTTACATTTTAGGTATCTAAAGCAGGGATTAAAACAGCTAGATCACCGGCAAAGCCGAAACTAACTTCATCTACATCTACCGTAAGCAATTTCAACGGAATTGTACAATTTCATAAAGATAACTTTTCATTTAAATTTTAGGTATCTAAAGCAAACAATAAAACTGCTAATGCACCGGAAAAGCAGAAATTAACTCATTTTACCGTAAGAAATTTCAACGGAATTGAACAATTTGATATAGATAAATTTTTGTTTACATTTTAGGTATCTAAAGCAGGGATTAAAACAGCTAGATCACCGGCAAAGCCGAAACTAACCTCATCTACATCTACCGTAAGCAATTTCAACGGAATTGTACAATTTGATATAGATAAGTTTTTATTCACATTTTAGGTATCTAAAGCAGGGAATAAAACTTCTAAAGCACCAGAAAAGCCGAAATTAACTCTATCTACATCTACCGTAAGCAATTTCAACGGAATTGTATAATTTGATAAAGATAAGTTTTAGTTTACATTTTAGGTATCTAAAGCAAACATTACTGCTAAAGCACCGGAAAAGCCGAAATTAACTCCATCTACCGTAAGCAATTTCAACGGAATTGTACAATTTGATAAAGATAAGCTTTTATTTACATTTTAGGTATCTAAAGCAGGCATTAAAACTGCTAAAGCCCCGGAAAAGCCGAAATTAACTCCATCTACATCTACCGTAAGCAATTTCAACGAAATTGTACATTTTGATAAAGATAAGTTTTAATTACATTTTAGGTATCTAAGGCAAACATTAAAACTGCTAAAGCACCGGAAAAACCGAAACTAACTCCACCAACCGTAAGAAATTTCAACGGAATTGTACAATTTAATAACGATAAATTTTTGTTTACATTTTAGGTATCTAAAGCAGGGAATAAAACTTCTAAAGCACTGGAAAAGCCGAAATTAACTCTATCTACATCTACCGTAAGCATTTTCAACGGAATTGTACAATTTGATAAAGATAAGTTTTGTTTACATTTTAGGTATCTAAAGCAAACATTAAAACTGCTAAAGCACCGGAAAAGCCGAAATTAACTCTATCTACATCTACCGTAAGCAATTTCAACGGAATTGCACAACTTAATAACGATAAAGTTTTATTCACATTTTAGGTATCTAAAGCAGGCAATAAAACTGCTAAATCACCGGAAAAGCCGAAATTAACTCTATCTACATCTACCGTAAGAAATTTCAACGGAATTGTGCAATTTGATATAGATAAGTTTTTATTTACATTTTAGGTATCTAAAGCAAACATTAAAACTGCTAAAGCACCGGAAAAGCCGAAATTAACTTCATCTACATCTACCGTAAGAAATTTCAACGGAATTGTACAATTTAATAACGATAAGGTTTTATTCACATTTTAGGTATCTAAAGCAAGGAATAAAACTTCTAAAGCACTGGAAAAGCCGAAATTAACTCTATCTACATCTACCGTAAGCATTTTCAACGGAATTGTACAATTTGATAAAGATAAGTTTTTGTTTACATTTTAGGTATCTAAAGCAAACATTACTGCTAAAGCACCGAAAAAGCCGAAATTAACTCCATCTACCGTAAGCAATTTCAACGGAATTGTACAATTTGATAAAGATAAGTTTTTATTTACATTTTAGGTATCTAAAGCAGGCATTAAAACTGCTAAAGCACCGGAAAAGCCGAAATTAACTCCATCTACATCTACCGTAAGAAATTTCAACGGAATTGTACAATTTGATAAAGATAAGTTTTTATTTACATTTTAGGTATCTAAAGCAAAGATTAAAACTGCTAAATCACCGGAAAAGCCGAAATTAACTCCACCTTCCGTAAGAAATTTCAACGGAATTGTACAATTTAATAACGATAAATTTTGTTTACGTTTTAGGTATCTAAAGCAGGGAATAAAACTTCTAAAGCACCAGAAAAGCCGAAATTAACTCTATCTACATCTACCGTAAGCAATTTCAACGGAATTGTACAATTTGATAAATATAAGTTTTTATGTATTTACATTTTAGGTTTCTAAAGCAGGCAATAAAACTGCTAAAGCACCGATAAAGCCGAAATTAACTCTATCTACATCTACCGTAAGAAATTTCAACGGAATTGCACAACTTAATAACGATAAAGTTTTATTCACATTTTAGGTATCTAAAGCAGGCAATAAAACTGCTAAATCACCGGAAAAGCCGAAATTAACTCTATCTACATCTACCGTAAGAAATTTCAACGGAATTGTACAATTTGATAAAGATAAGTTTTTGTTTACATTTTAGGTATCTGAAGCAGACAATAAAACTTCTAAATCACCAGAAAAGCCGAAATTAACTCCACCTACCGTAAGCAATTTCAACAATTGTACAATTTGATAAAGATAAGTTTTTATTTACATTTTAGGTATCTGAAGCAGACAATAAAACTTGTAAATCGTTGGAAAAGCCGAAAATAACTCCACATGGCGTAAGAAATTTCAACGGAATTGTAGAATTTAATAGCGATAAGATTTTGTTTACGTTTTAGGTATTGAAATGTAAATCAGGGAAAAAAACTGCTAAAGCATCGAAAAAGCCGAAATGATCTCCACCTATACAGTAAGCAATTTCAACAGAATTGTATAATTTAATAACGATAATTTTTTGTTTAAGTTTCAGGTATCTAAAGCAGGGAATAAAACGAGAAGCGCTATATCCGACGTTCGAAAAAAAGTTTATTTTCAGCGATGAAATAAAGAATTAAATGAGTTGCGATCCAGATAGAAAAACGATTATAGTGATTTAATAAAGTATATCGCATATGCGCAATGTTTTCGATTTGAAAGAAAAGGGTGCTCGTCATCATACAAAATGTTTCACATTTTTATGTTAACCGCAAATCGAATCAGGTCATATCGCACAACATAAAAAAATCAGTGGATTGTCAACTCTTACCGAACGAAATTTTGGAGAATTTGGAGAAACCACGGGAGCTGCTATCTATCGCAGAAATTACATCAGGGTTCATATGCTTCAAGCAGACAATGGCATAGCACCAGTTATTGGATAATGATTGATATGACAATAAAGCTGCAACTACTGAAAATGGAAGGTTACAAGTTTTTCAAATGACCGTCGCATATTATCCTTCTGGATATATGCAGCCAAAGGTATAACAATTAACAATGTTACAAAGCAAAGCACCTAGTAGCTTTCTGGAAAATATTTTGACCGACATTCCAAAAAGCTTGCAAGTTCTGCTTTGCTATTATTATAAAGAGTCACAAACAGTCCGAGGATTCACGGTGGGTACATCATACTTTCCAGTGCCTGACCGAAAGCTTCGGCGAATGATTTCCGAGAATTATGGTTTCCTACCTCTCAAAATCTTTTTAAAGCGTAATTCTGTTGGCTTACGGAACACCTTAGTACATCGAATTAGTATTGAATCTTTCATTAGCGATATTGATCCATCGATTAATGATTTTGTGAGGTTGCACGAAAAAATCCGGAACCCGCTGAATACAAAAGGCTGGAGTGCGTTTTAGGAAGACTGTCATGCTGCAGATATGTATTCGACCTCTAAGACTATTCCTCTTCCATGTTCCTATAATACTATTTATACCGTTTAAGTCGAAGCAGCGTTGAAATGTAAGACCAGAAGAGTCATATGCTTAGGAGTTTTTTTGGGATCAATTGGCTTCATCATGAAAGAAGAAACTGTTTTTGTTTTTCTTCATCAAGAAGAAAAACAAAAACAGTCGCCTAACATCGCGATTGTGGTCAAACTATTTTATTATGGTGAATTTAATGAAATGCTTCATTGAAGCAGAATGATTAAGTGACTAGAAATCACTGAAATGTAATGAAAGCATGATACCATTTATTCATACTATATAGTGGCCATTATTTGTATGCAAAAACTTGTCATTTGTATTTTCAGGATATGTGACAGTTCTAGCAGGATATGGATATTTATGTTTGATAAGCTTTGTAAGAGGGGGTTTTTACTATAAGGCTAACTGAAGAATCATTTTCTGGTATATTCATTGACATGACATTGGAACAAGTGTTACCGAACACTTAGTGGGTAAGTATGTATTGAGCAGTATGTCGATGCTCGAATTTCTCGTATCAAAAGAGATTCATATGACCTTGCTAAGGTGAAAGAACTTTTTAAAAATGTTGAACCATTTCCAGAGTCGGACACACTATAATGTCCAAATTTTCAGGCTTGATAGGCAGTACTGAGAATAATTGTCATAGAGCTTCCGAGGAGAGTTCAAAATATTGGAGAGTTATACTGGAACGAATTTTGGTTAGATTAGAGCTTAGGAGGATATGAAAAATTATTTGTGTTATGAAGTTGCACCGTTTCCACTTTTGCTTTTTAATGAAGATGGCATACGCAAGACAACAAAATTTAAACTATATATGAGAATTTCTCTGTTTTACAAGACCCTCCTACTATCGATGATGATTATTATTACGTGCTAGCAGCTAGATGGAGGATTCTTAATATGAGGAGACTAATATGAGAATGAAATATTATGGTCACTGTCAGTGGCATAATCCATAAATATATTCAGTAGTCTTCGATGGTTATCCCGACAACCAAAACACAAGCTTGAAATCTCACGAAAGACTTTGCCGGTAAACAAAACAAAAAAGTGGAGAAATCGATCTTAAACAGAAAATAAAACTAACAGATGCCCAGGGAAAATTTTGTGGCGAACAGCAAAAATAAAAAGAAATTGATAAAGCTGGGGTCACATTCGTTGGAGGACAATGGTTTCAAAAGTATGATAGAAGAAGATGCAGATGCGTCGTTAGTACGAACAGCAATACAATTATAGGCTCCCATAAAACCTGTTATAATAATTGGTGAAGATGTTGATCTCCTCGTTTTATTGACGCAATTAGCTCTGACAGCATTTTGATTGAGACAAGGTCGAGGGAAAAAACTATATTTCTACATTTTAAGGTACAACTCTTCTTACATTGTTAGATATTTTTTATTGTGACAACGCCAATACTGACAAACTAGCAGAAAACTGGTAGTCTAAGCTACTAGCTACATTATATTACAAAACCTGCCAAGGGACATTGAATGAGCTTCGATACGATTTGTTCAAAAAATCTATATCCCGAGCAACTTTTCAATTGGAAAGCTTACCGCTCACAGAAGAAGCAGCAAAGCAGCATGCAATGCGGGTATACTTACAGATCCGGATATGGCAAGAAAATGATCGCGTTGCAATTGAATGGAGCTGAAAAATATCAAATGGCACTCTGACACCTATTTACATAGCATTGCCAAAAAAATTGCAAGCCCCTGCGAAAGAGGGTGTAAAGGCGGACAATGTGGTTGCCTCAAATGCACGAGTGTTTGTTTAAAGTGCGACGAAGAAAATTGTCATAACTTTGAAGCTACGACTTACACTTCACCGGATGATTTACGCAGACTTGCTGGAAAATACCATGATCGTTGATAACTGTGGCCCTAAGCAAGATAACGTGGACCAAGGCATTACATTAAACGATGATTTTTAAATATATATAATAGAGAGTTAATGATTTACGAATAAATGAAAGTTTGTAAAGTGCATTTATGTCTTGATTAGTTCATCCTATTGATACCAGCCCCCTACATATTGATGAACGCTGTTGGTGATAATATAAAATGAATTATTGAAAAGTGGTCGGGGGATGCTCAATTTTTTTTTAAATGTATGTGAAGTTTATGATAGTACTATCCCTTAAGAAGAACTTAAGCCCAGGTTTAGAAAAGTTTTTTTTCGTAATAGCGCTAAAAATTGCGTATTTTTGATTGAAATTTTAAAAAATGCTCTTTTGTACACTACTTGACAGAGGCAAGATTTTCACCGTACAAGGAATAATTTAATGCAAAATAGTAAAAACAAAGAAAGCGATTTTTGACGGTATTTTTCGGTTTTCTCGGAAAATCTTTTTCTGCTGGTCGCATTCGATTGGTTTTTTATTTCCCATTTAATTTTTTTCTAGGATGTTTCGTTTTTTCTTAAATTGCAAAAAACCGTTTTTTTCAACTTTGTTAAATTTTCTAGATTAGGCAATATATCAGCTTCAATACGACTCCATTTTTTGTTTCCGGGTAGAATCGTACTTTTCGTAATGCCTGAACTACGATTTTACAAGGGAAAAACTTCTATTGGTCCAAATCCAATATTTCAAATAGTCCCACCTAACCGAATACCGTATGCAATTAAAGGAACAGGAAAATTGGAAACGTTATAGAGCCAGAAACGAAACCAACTCCTGTGGTCTCGTCCACAAATAATGGAGTCATAATGCAAAGAAATATTTAAACTTTGCTACAACTTGGGGTCGATTCTCATTTACGTGATTATCATTCGGATTAGCACCAGCTCTCGTTTTCACAATTTCCAGGAGCTATATCTAATTTGTTGAAAGATGTTGAGAATGTCGACACGAAGTTCTAAAAATAATTGAATCTTCTGCGGTTTAAAATTAAATAAATCCAGATTTAGAACCAGATAAAGTGAAGATTGAGAAATTCAAACCACTAAAGGTGGCTTATTAAAAATTTCTAAGAAATAGTTTTAAAGATTTTTGATTATTTTAATACCAGACTAACCACTTCGAGAAAGCATTCCACTATTAATTTCTTAGTTTGTGGCAAGTAGCTTTGAAGCGTCCGGATAACTATTTATGAAATCAACAGAAACATCCAACTCAAAAATCGTGTAATAATTATGAAATTGTTTAAAACTCAAAATAAGTGCCTTAAAATTTCAGAGTTTGGTATAGATCAGTATCCTAAACATTCTACATTTCTCAAAACTCTGAAACATAAAATTTTACGATTTGCAAATATCAAATTCTGAAATTTTTAATTAAAACGCAATAAGAATTTTGTGGACTGAAAATAATTCACTAAAAATACTGAATTTTCAATTTTAGTGTTGCAAATTTTAGAAATTCAAATTTTTAAACAGAATTTTAGTAGGAATTTAGAGAAAATAACTCAATTTCATCGAACTACTTACAAAATAAAACGGTTCTAATTACACACAAAAGAAACACAAAACTTCACTAATTTTACCCGTATAATTCATAACACGCTGTAATGTATTGGCCACTTCATAATCCGCGCCCTCATAACGCTTTTCGCCCGTCCTCCAATCCACAACACTGATGATATACGTTGACGTAAATATTTCAACTTTTAACGGATATCCATTAAGTTTTTTCAAATTAATTTCACTTAAAAATTGACTCCCATCCGTCACAATATCACTATCGTTCACTATTAATTTGCCGTACCGCTTCACCGTGAAATTATAGTAAAACGGATTGTAGGTGATAATTTGGTGATTTAAATACATAAAAATTTTAAAATTTTGATATTTAGTCCAAATCTCGTTGAATAGGGTTGCAACATCGTCCAGGGTTATATCATGATCATTGACCATGTTGTCTTGGAAAAAATCCTCGTACAAATAATCACTCGAATTCCCGTCATTATTATTATAAGTATTATAATCCATCTTACTATTATTTATTATGAACAGGTATGTACCATCCGGTACCAGATAACAATTTATGATGTACTCAAACATATTAAAATTGGTTATTTCAAATATGAAACCGCCATAATTTTTATGATTCAAATTAATCACACTCGTATAGCTCACGGTTGTATTTGGCTTCGCAGTGGTGGTGGTGATGGTAGCACCACGTTTACGGCGTCGTCTTCGCCCCAAAATTTCAGCATTCTCATAGTACGAATTTATAAAATAATTTGTTTGCACATTAAGTATATTATTGAAGCAGAATTTATTATTAATTATGAAATATGATTTAGTTGGTGAAATTAATTGTAAAACGTTTGAAAATAGTTTACGATTCTCAATTGAGATTGTAATGAATGTGACATGACGGAAAATTTTATTAAAATTTTTTCGATTTATATTAAAAAATGTGTCCGTAGTATCTTCATCGTGATTTAAATCGGCGACTTTTATTGTTTCAATTATTTTAAATAAAATCGGGAGGATAATAATTAAAAATATTAATTTCCTCATTGCGCGATTTCATGCGCTTGGACTGTTTCGCTCAACTAGTTAACAAGTATTTGAATGATGTTCGGCTGATTCCTTTTTATATAGGCTTTTTTCGTTCTACATTTATTTATGGTTGAGACATTAAATATTTGCTGAAGTTAAATAGAATCATAAAAATTGGATTGATCTAATTTTTATTTTATGTTATATACTAAATAATGGGTAGAAGAAGGTTTCTTCATCGAAAATCGTTTTGTCGAAAATCGAATTTGTCAGACTACAAATTTTAGAAAACAAATTAAACATCCCAGCCATTTTAATCCTACCGCCCGGAAATTGATTTGGTTTTTTATTAGGTTCCTATGAGTACCTCAAGTATCAAGCAAAGATAACACATGTTTGAATCATATCTAATTCGTAATATCTTGGTGCGCCGAAGAATTATTCAAAAGTCGCCACTTTGTCTTCGGTTCTGGGCCCGTATTCTTGAAATTCACCCGGGAAAGTCGCCGATAATTTTCTAGTGAAATACGTCATTTCAGTCGAGAAAACAACTCATCATGATCTAGTCTCTAAATTATAGAGAAGTAGGCTATAGATAAACATCAAAACAAAACTAGCCTTACTCCAAAGGCTGGAATGTCTCAAAATTACAGAAGCCATTAGAACTGCGCTAGGAAATCTAAACAAAAGCCTTTCAAAATCCTGAAAGAACCGCTTCGACTAACAGTGATTTCCAGTTTCAGTGAACAAATTTAATCTAAGGTGGGCTTCACTCACAAATATAAATACCAAAAACACCAGTGGTGTTAACAACCTAAAATTTAGTTGAAAACCGTTGTAGTAGAAATTATGCATACGGTTTTGTCTTTTCATTTAGTTTTAATTTTTGTGAAAAAATTTGATTGGAGAACGAAGAATACCTTAAAAGTGCTTAGAAAATAGTAACGAGCGAAAATTAATTAAATTTTCAACGTTGCTGAATAATAAATATAAAATTGACCATCAAGTGGTTTGAGTTTTGTTTTATTTATTAAAAGATTTAAACATTCGAAATATTAGTTCGTCGCCTAATCCTTACATTTTCTACAAATTGAAAATTCAATTACTTTAAATCAAACAAAGGATTGAAAGTGAGAGAGTGAGTAAAGCCAATAAAGAAAAAAAAACTTCTTTGATAGAGGTGCACACGAGACAGGCGGTTATGAAATTTGGTAGGAATAAGTGTGCCTTATTAGAAATCGCTTTCTTAGTCGTGTATTTTCAGGAGTCCACGAATTATGAATCCAGTAATGGCCTCGTGTGAGCACGAGAAATTTAAGACCAAGTAAACAGCTAACAGTTCGGAATCTAAAAAACTCGAAGCGCACCAGAAAAGCTTAAGTATACAATGTCAAAAAGCGCGGATCAACAAAAATCTGAAGAATACTCGAAGGGTCGAGTGGGTAACCGTTGGATGAGCTGTATTGGATGAAGAAGGCAGAAAGAAGTTTCCGAAGTTAGCGACCAAGTGCCGACAAATACACCAAAGCATATTGCCAAACGCGTTTTGGAGTATCCCACATAAATTGCTCAACCAACCTCAGGTATGTTTGAACACATCAATAATGGCAAATGGAACTGTGGTCTGTGATCAGTGTACTGGTTTCAATTTAAAAGGGTATGTGGTAAATAAATGCAGGATTGTACTGTGTTAGGTCAATTAAGTCGACGCATTAAAAAAAGAAGACGTTGCCAATTGAGACAAGGGACATCTCGACCAAGTCCGTGTCGTCTAGGATCAGTAAGCGAGGTCAACTAAAGTTCGAAGGTAGAAAAATATTTTTTTGCGAAACAAAAGGAGATAATGCGACAGCGGCTTGAGTTATTGAGCAATGGAAGCCAGAAGATCACAAGTTTATCTTCGGTCTCCTTGGACAAACATGCCAATCAAGTACATTTTGAACCAATACCTGCACCAGAGATACTTCATCCCGCCAGTCAAGCTTAAAGAACAACCAACATGCAGATATTTATATACGCGATCCCGACTAGAGGTGGATGACTAGCGGAACTCGAAAATCCTGTAATCAATATAGAGGTATTTAACGTATAGTTGCGAGGAAATGCTGAGATGGCGAGTTGTTTGTTCAGGTACCCGGCTGGAGCATTTACACCAATAACTTCCAACCGAAAGTCGGTCAAAATGGAAAAATTCCGCTGAGTTCACGAGACCATGACACCGAAGAGTAGTGTCAACAGTACAACGAGAGAAGGAAATGGCGGATGCGCATCATTACGGGTCGTCAGGCGCCGAAATATAGTGCTTCGAAGAATAGTTGGGACAAACCACACCATATGCTGTTACATTCGCAGCCAAAGACGCTGTACTCTATATTGATAGAACCGAAACCGTAAAATCGCATTTGTTGACGGTTCCTGATCTATTGGCGAATCTCGTAACCGTGTTGTATAAATTTCGTGAACACAGGTATGGGGTCAGTGGCGACATACTGAAAATGTTTCACCAGATTGGGATCAAACGAGATTAGCAAGACGCTCAGCGATGCCTGTGGAAAGATCGACCACAGGAGGAAGTGTTTACGTACCAAATTACTATTTAGAGCGTCCTGTTCGCCATCTGTAGCCTAGTATGGGACAAATCTTACTGCAAAGTATTATCGGGAACAGATACTATGAGCATATTTAAAGCAATTAAACATCACCACTATGCTGATGACTATCTTGATAGTTTCAGAACAATAGAAGAGTGTGTGGATATCACGCGTCGATCGATCTATATTCATCAAGAAGAGGGTTTCAATCTGCGAAGTTGTAATTAATAAAATCCATTCAGACTAAAACCGAAAGGATGGTAGTCAAAAGCGACAGCAGCACCAAAGTCCTCGAAATATTCTGGTGCACGACTGAAGGCACACTTCGATCCCGCGTTAATATGTAGATAATAGGGATAGAATATTTACAAAGAGGATTATCCTGCGTATCGTGATGATTTGTTTGATCCACTTGGGCTGATCGGATTCTTTATTGTGTAAGGCAATTTAATTCTGAAGTAGATCTGGTGAACGGGAGTAGGCTGGAACGTGCTAATTAAGACGGATCGGATGAGGAAGTGGTATAACTGGTTAGACTACACGTTCCAGCTACATAAGTTTGTGAATGCTGGGGAACACGCAGCAGCAGTTGTATACGTAGTTAAACAAAAAGACGAAAAAACGAAAATTGCTCGCAATAAAATGATCTCAATTCAACGAATAGAGTTGCAGGCAGCGGTACGTGGAGCCGATAACTGTCACCAAAAGTACTTAATGTCCCGAATTGGGGAAATTCTGAAGACGACAAACTGCCACGACTTGAGTTGGGTTCCGAGAGCCAGCAATATTGCGAACGAAGCCACCAAGTGGAAGCTGTTCAGCCGATATTGCATACCTGAAAGATGGAATGAGGTGCCTGCCTTCTTCATAGACCACGCAGCGAATGGGCTAAGGATCGGGATGAAGAGCCAGAACCAGACAATGGAGAGCAAGAAGTGCGAATTTTGCATATCGCCATCACACCAAAACCAGCAGAGCTAACACTCGACTTTGATCGGTTTTCAAACTTTAAGAAATTAATCGGAACGCAAGTGTGTACAGTGCTACGATTCTTCCACCGTAAAAAATAGTTGAGCAGAATATCGCGGAACGAATTAACGCAATGCTTTAATGTATCTGATCCAAAGCGTACAAAATGAAGCTTTCCACACCAAGGTAAAAGCGCTGAAAGGAGGCCATAAACTACAGAGCAACAGCAAATTGCGAAAATTATCTCCATTTTTCTCATCAATCATCAGGGTAAGGAGCAGGCTTGCAAAATGACGATATCCTATTAGACTGCAAAATGACGATATCCTATTAAGTTGCCCGATTAAAAAGTTGCCTAAAAAACGTGCGAGCGTGACAATGTCACGTAAGAGATGCGAGGCTTGGGTGGCGGCTAAAATGCACCCACTTAGGGTAAGCGTATCGAGAAGAAATGGGGTGCAATTTTAGGTGCTTGACTACAAAACCCACATATCTAAATTAGCTTCGGCTCTGTCCACGGAAGCATTTATTCTGATCCTTCCAACATTTATAGGAAGAAGAGGAATACCAGCTGACAACGGGATGAGCTTCCGACGTGTAGCACAAAACCGGTTTGCCAACATTATAGGCTATTCAAAATTCATGTTGGCGACGCAGAGGGTTAATACTTATTAAAACATATTTGGATATTTTTGTGTGCTTCGACTATCGAACTGAACTCTATATCGTACTTAAGACTACCCAATTCTTCAAAAAAATCGAACTTCAATCATCGAATTTTAATCTATCGAAATTTCAGTCGGTCAAAGTTTAATCGATCGAATTTTAATCGATCGAGCTTCAATGGCTCGAATTCACCTAAACATCGGATTTCAATCTACCAAATTTTAATATTTTTAACATTCTTCAACGCTGGCGCAGAGTCGTCGTGAACTTATAAAACTTTTAAGCAACATTGCAACATTTTTGTTTTTAATTGTATATGCTGTAAAAAATGCCATTCAAACTAAAATCAAGCTACATTCGATTAAATGGTTTTCGATAAAACTTTCGAATCGTCAACAATTTATCTAAAAATCTACGACAAACATTAAATCACCTATATGTATTGCTCATTGTTGGTAAATTATTGTTTGTGAAATATAATTCGATAATAATTTGTCGGTTTCTGTATTCGGTTCATAATGAAATTGTTGTCTATTTTTTTTGGTCACCCAGTATTTGGTCAATACAATATTTACACAGGATACAGCACAATAATTATTTAATTTGATTTTATTTGCATGATTGTCACAAATGGTTTTTTATTATGCGCATACAAAAGGAGCGCGCAGTTTGGGTATTTACAGTAATATACCACCACCATCTACCTGTTCGTTTACCACAAATGTAAAATTATTACAGTTTATTACAGATTGCTTTGTGATTTTTTTTTGTTTGTTTACTACCTAAATGTTTACATAAAATTGAAAATTGTTGATTTAATATTTGATTTTGCTACTTATTGTTTGATTTTAAGAAAAACAACGTTACAGGATATAATTACCGTCAAAGCAATATTTTGTAACAGCTAAGTTGCAATGGTGGCACATGCTAGATCCGCTTCAACTTTAGGTGAGTCAGAGGGGGGGTTCCTTATGAAAGAAATGCAACCGCGGCCACAGAAAGAAAAATAAAATTAAATCATGTGCCAAAACAAAATCACTATTCCACGCGTCACGACCCCCATGCTCCCAATCCACACAACACTTCAATCTTTCACTGTCCCATGGTTATTTATAAAAAGAAACAAAGAAAAAAAATTCTCTTCAAGAAGATATAACAGAGAACACAACAAGAAACAAAAAGAAATGGAATCTATTTGGTTTCGCCGCTTTTTGTTTGATTTTTAAGAAAAACAGCATTAAAGGATATAATTACCGTCAAAGCAATATTTCATTAACCGTTTCAATCCTAAGGTATTTATTTTTGGCCTTTTTGAAAATTTTCTAATCACCAAAAAATTCTTATTGCCTCAAATCAAGCATTCAGTGCTGCCTTCTAGAGATAAAACAAAATATATTTATTGTTTAAATATGCGCCTCACCAGATTAGAGTTCAGCTTCCTCCGTTAAAAATACTTGCCGCCGACATCAAATCATTTCGGGACCTGCGTCACACAGCAATTTATCATCCGATATGTAAAAAAATCGCATCGATCATGTGCTGCAATGTTTCAACATATGTACATACATAGATGCGGGGGAACCTAAGTTAAGATCTAGCCATAATATAGTAAAATAGTTTAGTGGCGCAAATTGTACCATCCACCAAAATATAATTAATCGGATTATGTTGTCGCAATTTAACAAATTCATAAAATGTTAAATTTTGTCACGTTAAGTAATCTTCAATTCACCCATCAATTAAATTTTGGCGGGTGAATTTAAGATACTTAACGTGATTTGCGGGACTAAATACTGACGTAGGAAATCCCAATTTTCGATTGTATAATTTGCAAGTGTAATATTAAACCCGGGATATATGTTATCCCATGAAATTTCAATGTATCCTGGTGGTTTCGGTACTATGTAGGTATTTTCAATTTATTCTATCCACATACTCGATCGTAATACTGGTTGAGTCGTCCGATTGTTTGAGAATTTGATTTCAGCCCAGCATATTACAGCTGTCTAACTTTGTTGTAAGATATGAAACAGTTTTTTCCCAGGCAATCAATCCCATATTACGTCGTATATAGTTTTCAATTCTCCTGTGAACCTCGCAATGCTATTTATTGCAATAAGCTGGAATAAATCGAGAGGTTGCTGCGGATCCAGATAAAGCCAATTAAGCCAGCTATGTAATGGGTTCTGGTACAGATTAAACCATAATTAATGCCCAGGATACGCAAAACCAATATTTAAAGAGGTTGTGCTTTGCACATCAGTAATGTCCCTTAGTGGTTCGTTTGCATTTTGAAAGTTTCTCATATTTAAAGAGTTTCTAAATAAAATCTTACCTTGTCATTACATTTTAATTGAGTGCTTGTGGTTGGTCTGCTATAAATAGACGTCACGACTCGCGAAGCAAATAAATGCCCAATTTGTCTAAATACATTTGAAACGACACAAGGCATAAATTACTACTAACCTCCAACTGAATTATCAAATCAATATCTAAATGAACACAATCACCAAATCAACTCCTAACTCCTAACAAATTTTAACACAAGCCCTACTCAACTCAACTCCCAACTCAACCTCCAACTCAACCCCAAACTCAACACCCAACTCAACCGCTAAATCAACACGGATCGAAAAATGCAAGCATATATGAACTCAGCTTAATGCAACCTCCTACTCAACACTCGACTTAACTCCCAACTTAACACATTACGTGACCATAACTCAACCCTCAACTTAACTAGGTTCAGAAAACTACATGAGTACATGAACTCATATAGAAAAAAATTGTCAATATGGATCGAAAATCATGTGATAATGCCGCGTGTTAATAACCACATGGTTTTGGATCAATTCGTAAGGCAGATACCCGATCCTCGTGACGTACCACTTGGCCATAAAAATAGATTAGCAAAAAAATCCAAATTGGGTAAGCCTTTCTCGAAATACGGTGGCTCTAGACAATCAAACAAACCGACGGCTTTTTTTTTGTTTTTACTTTTTCGGACTCAGGGACGTTCAAAACGTCGAGAAAATTGGTTTTGGACATAAAAATATGTTTAGTCATTTATGGCAGGATTTCAATATCTTTGGGCCTTACCAACCGAAGTTAAAACTAACTTTGTTACAAACAATAAAAGATGTTTTATTTAAAACCAGAAATAGGCTAAAAATAATGAAGATAAAGCTCGAAGATTTGGTGAACACCTCGAAAAAATATTCTACCCAACAAGCTGTGAAAGAAAATAAAGAAATCCTACCGACTATACCAAAAGTATAAAAGTTAATATATTTTACGAATAAACTGTTAGTTATACGACCTTATTACTTCAGAAATCTTAAAATAACTGGAAAGCTCTGGCAAAGTTCACCAATCATATGTATAAATAGAGCATTTAAAATTAAATGTGTACCCAGCTTGTGGAAAATTGCAGATGTAATTATGATCCCAAAATCTGGGAAACCACCACATGAAATTTCGTTTTATAGGCCAATTTCGCTATTGCCAGGCATGTCCAAACTCTTTGTGAAGCTATTGTTAAAAAGGTTAAATCCGATCAAATCGGAAATCATCAGTTCGGTTTTCGTAAACAACACTCAACAATTAATCAAGTACGCACGGAATAAGCAATATAATCGAGAAAAAAGTCTGTTCATATGATATTTTTAAACGTTCCACAAGCGTTTGACAGAGTGTGGCATGAAGAATACAATTTATTTAAATTAAAATAAAATAAAAAAATCTGCCGTTCTTGAGGGTTGGTGGCGACAAACCCAAAAAAAAAATTACAAAAATTCAAGAGACACAGTTTCTGGATTAATTATCTGCCGGTCACCCAACTTACTGGCCGCCGGATCAAAAGGAAGTTCTTGATTTAATTGACTTCTGTGAAGTGTATAATTAATCTAAAAAAACCGTGGCGTTATCAGCTGAAAATTATTCACCCGTATTATGTAGTTCTGGAAAAGTTACTAAACTGTCACATAATATTCAGGATTTTTGTTGTAGTGAAGTTAAATATTCATTTTGCCATCGTTTCCAGAACTGTTCTGAAAGTTGTTTGATCATTTACCATCTAATGAGGTAGCTTGCGGTTTAAGTTCTGTGACATCTAACTCAGGAACTTTTGTTAGCGGATGCCCAATCAGGAAGCGTCCTGGGGTTAATTGATCAATTTCATCAGCTGATAAGACGCATATAGACCTCGAGTTCAAACAGTTTTCTTAGAAGATTTTAGATGGAATTAATTTAATCCATAAATTTGTAACGATTAGGAACAGTGCAAGCATTGAGCTTACGATAATCGCCACATGGCCTCCAATCATTATTACCTTTTTCTTTACAAGATGTACGTAATGTACATATACATACATAAATCTAAAATGTGCTGAAATTCTGTTTTGGTAATTTTTGTATTTATCATCAAATAATCGACATGGCCCTTCAAAAGGCAAGTGTCTGAATTACATCATGCTTTACGGGAACGGAATAATCTGGTGGTGTAAGCAAAGATGGATATTCCGATAATATTTTTGAAAATTCATCAGTTACCGTTACTGCTTATAATTTCATTGTCGATGTTGTATCCACATCTGCCATTATGCATAAAACGTTTAATTTGGTGTCTGTGTCGACTACATGTTTTTAATTAAGATCAATTAACAAATTAAATTTCATTAAAAAATCTGCTCAGATGCTACCACAACAACTGGATTAGCAACTTTCGAGTAACTATGAAGGTTCGCCATGATTAAGGAAGAAGGACTTTGTGTCGGCCGTATTTGAAATCATGTCAAACGCCCTTTCCGAAACCGATACTTATTTTGTGGAACCTAACTTATTGAATAGGAAATTACATTGAATAAGTTAGATTCCACAAAATAAGTATCTGTTTCGGAAACAGCCAAAAGTCTTAGTTAAATAAGTGAATACCAGTATCAGCCAATACCAATAGCAGCTGTTTTGACAAGTTAGTAAGCGACTATAAATTTCAAATCATTTCGATCGTAGAAGTTTTCGTATATTCCATCATTTTAAATCACTTATTTAAAAAAAATTTAATTTATAATTTATACGTAATGTTCAAAATTCTCGTGGTAATAACCATCTATCTGTCATGCTTCACATACGTATTCTGTAATACTTCATACAGAAGAAGTTTCCAGGGAAGTGCAAAAAAATTAATCAAACCGTCCAATTTCGTAAGCACATTCAAATTAATTCTACAAGTTATCAAACATACCATTCATTTTATATTAAAGGAATCTGTAGCAGAGAATAAAACGGTGGTAACGCTGGGAAACAAACGAACTATCCATGGGAATAAGCCGCTGGCTGGGAATGAACGAATTGTATTTAAAAGTGGGATAAATGCAAAAACATCATCGTCTAACATCGTAAGCAATTTCAAAATAATTGTATAATTTGTGAGAAATTCTTATTTATTTTGCATTACAGGCTTTTAAACTTACGCCTGAAAATAAACGAATTTCCAGTAAAATTCAGGCAAACAAGAAAAACTCTTCAATCGTTGTAAGACGATTCAACGGAACTGTAAATTTATCAAAATTAAACAAAGCTAATTCAAAAAATGAAATGACCATATTGCCTACCAATAAACCATTATTAGACAGGATTAAGTCAAACCCAAAAAACACCTCATTTACCGTAGGCGCACAATCAGAGGAACTTTATAATTTCTCAAAGTTTATTTTACATTTTAGTTATCAGTCAACAAGGCCGTCACATCATTTGGAAATATCAATTTACCGCCTGGTAAAATACCAACTAAACAAATAAGTAAAGCAAAGCCCAACAATTCTACAGATAAGGTAAGCACATGAGAAGAAATTTTAGAAATTATTAAAGTTAACCGATTCGCATGTTAGGTATCAACAGCAGATCATAAAATACTGCCTAAAAATGAACGAATTAGCCATAAAAGTAAGGCTAAACCAAAATTAATTGTAACTAATGTAAGCCACCTTAACAAAATTGTATAGATTAACAAAGTTAATATATCGCTTGCATTTTAGGTATTTAAAGCAGGCAATAAAACTGCTAAAGCACGGAAAAAGCCGAAATTAACTCCATCTATCGTAAGCAATTTCAACAGAATTGTACAATTTAATAAAAACAAGTTTTTGTTTATATTTTAGGTATCTAAAGCAGGCAATAAAACTGCTAAAGCACCGGATAAGCCGAAATTAACTCCATCTACCGTAAGCAATTTTAACGGAATTGTACATTTAAGAAAATATAAGTTTTTGTTTACATTTTAGGTATCTAAAGCAGGCAATAAAACTGCTAAAGCACCGAAAAAGCCAAAATTAACTCCATCTATCGTAAGAAATTTGAACGGATTTGTACGATTAAACAAAGTTACATTTTTCGTTTACATTTTAGGTACCAGAACCAGATAATAATACAGATAATCTCTCTGAAAATGAAGAAATTATCGATGGAAGTGAGACAGAGCCGGAATTAATTCCATCTACTGTAAGCAATTTCAACGGAATTGTACAATTTAATAACGACAAGTTTTTGTTTACATTTTAGGAATCTAAAGCAGACAATAAAACTGCTAAAGCACCGGAAAAACCGAAATTAACTCCATCCATCGTAAGCAATTTCAACAGAATTGTACAATTTAATAAAGACTAGTTTTTGTTTACATTTTAGGTATCTAAAGCAGGCAATAAAACTGATAAAGCACCGGAAAAGCCAAAATTAACTCCATCTATCGTAAGCAATTTCAACAGAATTGTATAATTTAATAAAGACAAGTTTTTGTTTATATTTTAGGTATCTAAAGCAGGCAATAAAACTGCTAAAGCACCGGAAAAGCCGAAATTAACTCCATCTATTGTAAGCAATTTCAACAGAAATGTACAATTTAATAAAGACTAGTTTTTGTTTACATTTTAGGTATCTAAAGCAGGCAATAAAACTGCTAAAGCACCGGAAAAGCCGAAATTAACTCCATCTATTGTAAGCAATTTCAACAGAAATGTACAATTTAATAAAGACAAGTTTTTGTTTATATTTTAGGTATCTAAAGCAGGCAAAAACAATGCAAAACTACCTGCAAAGCCGAAATTGACTCCATCTACCGTAAGCAATTTCAACAAAATTGTAGAATTTAATAAAGACAAGTTTTTGATTACATTTTAGGTATCTAAAGCAGACAATGAAACTGTTAAAGCGTTGGAAAAGCCGAAATTAATTCCATCTACCGTAAGCAATTTCAACGCAATTATACGATTAAACAAAGTTTCATTTTTCGTTTAAATTTTAGGTACCAGAACCAGACAATAATATGGATAATCTCTCTGAATATGAAGAAATTATCGAAGGAAGTGAGGCAGAGCGGGAATTAATTCCTTCAACTGTAAGCAATTTCAACGGAATTGTACGATTAGACAAAGTTACATTTTTCGTTTACATTTTAGGTACCAGAACCAGACAATAATAAGGATAATCTCTCTGAATATGAAGAAATTATCGATGGAAGTGAGACAGAGCCGGAATTAATTCCATCTGCCGTAAGCAATTTCAACGGAATTGTACGATTAAACAAAGTTTCATTTTTCGTTTAAATTTTAGGTACCAGAACCAGACAGTAATACGGATAATTTCTCTGAAAATGAAGAAATTATCGATGGAAGTGAGACAGAGCCGGAATTAATTCCATCTGCTGTAAGCAATTTCAACGGAATTGTACGATTAAACAAAGTTTCATTTTTCGTTTAAATTTTAGGTACCAGAACCAGACAATAATATGGATAATCTCTCTGAATATGAAGAAATTATCGAAGGAAGTGAGGCAGAGCGGGAATTAATTCCATCTACTGTAAGCAATTTCAACGGAATTGTACGATTAGACAAAGTTACATTTTTCGTTTACATTTTAGGTACCAGAACCAGACAATAATACGGATAATCTCTCTGAATATGAAGAAATTATCGATGGAAGTGAGACAGAGCCGGAATTAATTCCATCTGCCGTAAGCAATTTCAACGGAATTGTACGATTAAACAAAGTTATATTTTTCATTCATTTACATTTTAGGTACCAGAACCAGACAATAATACGGATAAACTCTCTGAATATGAAAAAATTATAGAAGGAAGTGAGGCAGAGCCGGAATTAATTCCATCTACCGTAAGTAATTTCAACGGAATTGTACGATTAAACAATGTTTCATTTTTCGTTTACATTTTAGGTACCAGAACCAGACAGTAATACGGATAATTTCTCTGAAAATGAAGAAATTATCGATGGAAGTGAGACAGAGCCGGAATTAATTCCATCTGCTGTAAGCAATTTCAACGGAATTGTACGATTAAACAAAGTTACATTTTTCGTTTAAATTTTAGGTACCAGAACCAGACAATAATACGGATAATCTCTCTGAATATGAAGAAATTATCGAAGGAAGTGAGGCAGAGCGGGAATTAATTCCATCTACTGTAAGCAATTTCAACGGAATTGTACGATTAGACAAAGTTACATTTTTCGTTTACATTTTAGGTACCAGAACCAGACAATAATAAGGATAATCTCTCTGAATATGAAGAAATTATCGATGGAAGTGAGACAGAGCCGGAATTAATTCCATCTGCCGTAAGCAATTTCAACGGAATTGTACGATTAAACAAAGTTATATTTTTCATTCATTTACATTTTAGGTACCAGAACCAGACAATAATACGGATAATCTCTCTGAAAATGAAGAAATTATCGATGGAAGTGAGACAGCGCCGAAATTAATTCCATCTGCCGTAAGCAATTTCAACGGAATTGTACGATTAAACAAAGTTACATTTTTTGTTTAAATTTTAGGTACCAGAACCAGACAATAATATGGATAATCTCTCTGAATATGAAGAAATTATCGAAGGCAGTGAGGCAGAGCCGGAATTAATTCCATCTACCGTAAGCAATTTCAACGCAATTGTACGATTAAACAAAGTTACATTTTTCATTTACATTTTAGGTACCAGAACCAGACAATAATATGGATAATCTCTCTGAATATGAAAAAATTATAGAAGGAAGTGAGGCAGAGCCGGAATTAATTCCATCTACCGTAAGCAATTTCAACGGAATTGTACGATTAAACAATGTTTTATTTTTCGGTTACATTTTAGGTACCAGAACCAGACAATAAATCCGTATTCTTACCAGAACCAGATAATAATACGGATAATCTCTCTGAAAATGAAGAAATTATCGATGGAAGTGAGGCAGAGCCGGAATTAATTCCATCTACCGTAAACACTTTCAACGCAATTGTACGATTAAACAAAGTGACAATTTTCGTTTATATTTTAGGTACCAGAACCAGACAATAATACGGATAATCTCTCTGAAAATGAAGAAATTATCGAAGGAAGTGAGGCAGAGCCGGAATTAATTCCATCTACCGTAAGTAATTTCAACGCAATTGTACGATTAGACAAAGTTACATCTTTCATTTACATTTTAGGTACCAGAACCAGACAATAATACGGATAATCTCTCTGAAAATGAAGAAATTATCGATGGAAGTGAGACAGAGCCGGAATTAATTCCATCTACCGTAAGCAATTTCAACGCAATTGTACGATTAAACAAAGTTACATTTTTCGTTTACATTTTAGGTACCAGAACCAGACAATAATATGGATAATCTCTCTGAAAATGAAGAAATTATCGAAGGAAGTGAGGCAGAGCCGGAATTAATTCCATCTACCGTAAGCAATTTCAACGCAATTGTACGATTAAACAAAGTTACATCTTTCATTTACATTTTAGGTACCAGAACCAGACAATAATACGGATAATCTCTCTGAAAATGAAGAAATTATCGATGGAAGTGAGACAGAGCCGAAATTAATTCCATCTGCCGTAAGCAATTTCAACGAAATTGTACGATTAAACAAAGTTACATTTTTCGTTTAAATTTTAGGTACCAGAACCAGACAATAATATGGATAATCTCTCTGAATATGAAGAAATTATCGATGGAAGTGAGGCAGAGCCGGAATTAATTCCATCTACCGTAAGCAATTTCAACGCAATTGTACGATTAAACAAAGTTACATTTTTCATTTACATTTTAGGTACCAGAACCAGACAATAATACGGATAATCTCTCTGAATATGAAGAAATTATAGAAGGAAGTGAGGCAGAGCCGGAATTAATTCCATCTACTGTAAGCAATTTCAAAGGAATTGTACAATTAAACAAAGTTTCATTTTTCGTTTACATTTTAGGTACCGGAACCAGACAATAATATGGATAATCTCTCTGAATATGAAGAAATTATCGAAGGAAGTGAGGCAGAGCCGGAATTAATTCCATCTACCGTAAGCAATTTCAACGGAATTGTATGATTAAACAAAGTTACATCTTTCATTTACATTTTAGGTACCAGAACCAGACAATAATACGGATAATCTCTCTGAAAATGAAGAAATTATCGATGGAAGTGAGACAGAGCCGGAATTAATTCCATCTGCTGTAAGCAATTTCAACGAAATTGCACGATTAAACAAAGTTACATCTTTCCTTTACATTTTAGGTACCAGAACCAGACAATAATACGGATAATCTCTCTGAAAATGAAGAAATTATCGATGGAAGTGAGACAGAGCCGGAATTAATTCCATCTGCTGTAAGCAATTTCAACGGAATTGTACGATTAAACAAAGTTACATTTTTCATTTACATTTTAGGTACCAGAACCAGACAATAATACGGATAATCTCTCTGAAAATGAAGAAATTATCGATGGAAGTGAGACAGAGCCGGAATTAATTCCAGCTGCTGTAAGCAATTTCAACGAAATTGTACGATTAAACAAAATTACTTCTTTCATTTACATTTTAGGTACCAGAACCAGACAATAATACGGATAATCTCTCTGAAAATGAAGAAATTATCGATGGAAGTGAGACAGAGCCGGAATTAATTCCAGCTGCTGTAAGCAATTTCAACGAAATTGTACGATTAAACAAAGTTACATCTTTCATTTACATTTTAGGTACCAGAACCAGACAATAATACGGATAATCTCTCTGAAAATGAAGAAATTATCGATGGAAGTGAGACAGAGCCGGAATTAATTCCATCTGCTGTAAGCAATTTCAACGGAATTGTACGATTAAACAAAGTTACATTTTTCGTTTAAATTTTAGGTACCAGAACCAGACAATAATATGGATAATCTCTCTGAATATGAAGAAATTATCGAAGGAAGTGAGGCAGAGCCGGAATTAATTCCATCTACCGTAAGCAATTTCAACGGAATTGTACGATTAAACAAAGTTACATTTTTCATTTACATTTTAGGTACCAGAACCAGACAATAATATGGATAATCTCTCTGAATATGAAAAAATTATAGAAGGAAGTGAGGCAGAGCCGGAATTAATTCCATCTACTGTAAGCAATTTCAACGGAATTGTACAATTAAACAAAGTGTCATTTTTCGTTTACATTTTAGGTACCAGAACCAGACAATAATACGGATAATCTCTCTGAAAATGAAGAAATTATCGATGGAAGTGAGACAGAGCCGGAATTAATTCCACCTGCTGTAAGCAATTTCAACGAAATTGTACGATTAAACAAAGTTACATCTTTCATTTACATTTTAGGTACCAGAACCAGACAATAATACGGATAATCTCTCTGAAAATGAAGAAATTATCGATGGAAGTGAGACAGAGCCGGAATTAATTCCATCTGCTGTAAGCAATTTCAACGGAATTGTACGATTAAACAAAGTTACATCTTTCATTTACATTTTAGGTACCAGAACCAGACAATAATACGGATAATCTCTCTGAATATGAAGAAATTATCGATGGAAGTGAGACAGAGCCGGAATTAATTCCAGCTGCCGTAAGCAATTTCAACGGAATTGTACGATTAAACAAAGTTACATTTTTCGTTTAAATTTTAGGTACCGGAACCAGACAATAATATGGATAATCTCTCTGAATATGAAGAAATTATCGAAGGAAGTGAGGCAGAGCCGGAATTAATTCCATCTACCGTAAGCAATTTCATCGGAATTGTATGATTAAACAAAGTTACATCTTTCATTTACATTTTAGGTACCAGAACCAGACAATAATACGGATAATCTCTCTGAAAATGAAGAAATTATCGATGGAAGTGAGACAGAGCCGGAATTAATTCCACCTGCTGTAAGCAATTTCAACGAAATTGTACGATTAAACAAAGTTACATCTTTCATTTACATTTTAGGTACCAGAACGAGACAATAATACGGATAATCTCTCTGAAAATGAAGAAATTATCGATGGAAGTGAGACAGAGCCGGAATTAATTCCATCTGCTGTAAGCAATTTCAACGGAATTGTACGATTAAACAAAGTTACATTTTTCATTTACATTTTAGGTACCAGAACCAGACAATAATATGGATAATCTCTCTGAATATGAAAAAATTATAGAAGGAAGTGAGGCAGAGCCGGAATTAATTCCATCTACTGTAAGCAATTTTAACGCAATTGTACAATTAAACAAAGTGTCATTTTTCGTTTACATTTTAGGTACCAGAACCAGACAATAATACGGATAATCTCTCTGAATATGAAGAAATTATCGATGGAAGTGAGACAGAGCCGGAATTAATTCCAGCTGCCGTAAGCAATTTCAACGCAATTGTACGATTAAACAAAGTTACATTTTTCGTTTAAATTTTAGGTACCAGAACCAGACAATAATATGGATAATCTCTCTGAATATGAAGAAATTATCGAAGGAAGTGAGGCAGAGCCGGAATTAATTCCATCTACCGTAAGCAATTTCAACGCAATTGTACGATTAAACAAAGTTACATTTTTCATTTACATTTTAGGTACCAGAACCAGACAATAATACGGATAATCTCTTTAAATATGAAAAAATTATAGAAGGAAGTGAGACAGAGCCGGAATTAATTCCATCTGCCGTAAGCAATTTCAACGGAATTGTACGATTAAACAAAGTTACAGTTTTCATTTACATTTTAGGTACCAGAACCAGACAATAATATGGATAATCTCTCTGAATATGAAAAAATTATCGAAGGAAGTGAGGCAGAGCCGGAATTAATTCCATCTACTGTAAGCAATTTCAACGGAATTGTACAATTAAACAAAGTTTCATTTTTCGTTTACATTTTAGGTACCAGAACCAGACAATAATACGGATAATCTCTCTGAATATGAAGAAATTATCGATGGAAGTGAGACAGAGCCGGAATTAATTCCAGCTGCCGTAAGCAATTTCAACGGAATTGTACGATTAAACAAATTTACATTTTTCGTTTAAATTTTAGGTACCAGAACCAGACAATAATATGGATAATCTCTCTGAATATGAAGAAATTATCGATGGAAGTGAGGCAGAGCCGAAATTAATTCCATCTACCGTAAGCAATTTCAACGCAATTGTACGATTAAACAAAGTTACATCTTTCATTTACATTTTAGGTACCAGAACCAGTCAATAATACGGATAATCTCTCTGAAAATGAAGAAATTATCGATGTAAGTGAGGCAGAGCCGGAATTAATTCTATCTGCTGTAAGCAATTTCAACGGAATTGTACGATTAAACAAAGTTACATTTTTCGTTTAAATTTTAGGTACCAGAACCAGACAATAATATGGATAATCTCTCTGAATATGAAGAAATTATCGATGGAAGTGAGGCAGAGCCGGAATTAATTCCATCTACCGTAAGCAATTTCAACGCAATTGTACGATTAAACAAAGTTACATTTTTCATTTACATTTTAGGTACCAGAACCAGACAATAATATGGATAATCTCTCTGAAAATGAAGAAATTATCGAAGGAAGTGAGGCAGAGCCGGAATTAATTCCATCTACTGTAAGCAATTTCAACGGAATTGTACGATTAAACAAAGTTACATTTTTCATTCACATTTTAGGTACCAGAACCAGACAATAATACGGATAATCTCTCTGAATATGAAGAAATTATCGAAGGAAGTGAGGCAGAGCCGGAATTAATTCCATCTACTGTAAGCAGCTTCAACGCAATTGTACGATTAAGCAAAGTTACCTTTTTTTGTGTATGTTTTAGGTACCAGAACCAGACAATAATACGGATAATCTCTCTGAATATGAAGAAATTATCGATGGAAGTGAGGCAGAGCCGGAATTAATTCCATCTACCGTAAACACTTTCAACGGAATTGTACGATTAAACAAAGTTACAATTTTCGTTTATATTTTAGGTACCAGAACCAGACAATAATATGGATAATCTCTCTGAATATGAAGAAATTATCGAAGGAAGTGAGGCGGAGCCGGAATTAATTCCATCTACTGTAAGCAATTTCAAAGGAATTGTATGATTAAACAAAGTTACATTTTTCGTTTACATTTTAGGTACCAGAACCAGACAATAATACGGATAATCTCTCTGAATATGAAGAAATTATCGATGGAAGTGAGACAGAGCCGGAATTAATTCCAGCTGCCGTAAGCAATTTCAACGCAATTGTACGATTAAACAAAGTTACATTTTTCGTTTAAATTTTAGGTACCAGAACCAGACAATAATATGGATAATCTCTCTGAATATGAAGAAATTATCGAAGGAAGTGAGGCAGAGCCGGAATTAATTCCATCTACCGTAAGCAATTTCAACGCAATTGTACGATTAAACAAAGTTACATCTTTCATTTACATTTTAGGTACCAGAACCAGACAATAATACGGATAATCTCTCTGAAAATGAAGAAATTATCGATGGAAGTGAGACAGAGCCGAAATTAATTCCATCTACCGTAAACAATTTTAACGGAATTGTACGATTAACAAAGTTACATTCTTTGTTTATATTTTAGGTACCAGAACCAGACAATAATACGGATAATCTCTCTGAATATGAAGAAATTGTCGAAGCAAGTGAGGCAGAGCCGGAATTAATTCCATCTACTGTAAGCAATTTCAAAGGAATTGTATGATTAAACAAAGTTACATCTTTCATTTACATTTTAGGTACCAGAACCAGACAATAATACGGATAATCTCTCTGAAAATGAAGAAATTATCGATGGAAGTGAGACAGAGCCGGAATTAATTCCAGCTGCTGTAAGCAATTTCAACGAAATTGTACGATTAAACAAAGTTACATCTTTCATTTAAATTTTAGGTACCAGAACCAGACAATAATACGGATAATCTCTCTGAAAATGAAGAAATTATCGATGGAAGTGAGACAGAGCCGGAATTAATTCCATCTGCCGTAAGCAATTTCAACGCAATTGTACGATTAAACAAAGTTACATTTTTCATTTACATTTTAGGTACCAGAACCAGACAATAATATGGATAATCTCTCTGAATATGAAAAAATTATAGAAGGAAGTGAGGCAGAGCCGAAATTAATTCCATCTACTGTAAGCAATTTCAACGCAATTGTACAATTAAACAAAGTGTCATTTTTCGTTTACATTTTAGGTACCAGAACCAGACAATAATACGGATAATCTCTCTGAATATGAAGAAATTATCGATGGAAGTGAGACAGAGCCGGAATTAATTCCAGCTGCCGTAAGCAATTTCAACGCAATTGTACGATTAAACAAAGTTACATTTTTCGTTTAAATTTTAGGTACCAGAACCAGACAATAATATGGATAATCTCTCTGAATATGAAGAAATTATCGAAGGAAGTGAGGCAGAGCCGGAATTAATTCCATCTACCGTAAGCAATTTCAACGGAATTGTATGATTAAACAAAGTTACATCTTTAATTTACATTTTAGGTACCAGAACCAGACAATAATACGGATAATCTCTCTGAAAATGAAGAAATTATCGATGGAAGTGAGACAGAGCCGGAATTAATTCCATCTGCTGTAAGCAATTTCAACGGAATTGTACGATTAAACAAAGTTACATTTTTCATTTACATTTTAGGTACCAGAACCAGACAATAATATGGATAATCTCTCTGAATATGAAAAAATTATAGAAGGAAGTGAGGCAGAGCCGGAATTAATTCCATCTGCCGTGAGCAATTTCAACGGAATTGTACAACTAAACAAAGTTACATTTTTCGTTTACATTTTAGGTACCAGAACCAGACAATAATACGGATAATCTCTCTGAATATGAAGAAATTATCGATGGAAGTGAGACAGAGCCGGAATTAATTCCAGCTGCCGTAAGCAATTTCAACGCAATTGTACGATTAAACAAAGTTACATTTTTCGTTTACATTTTAGGTACCAGAACCAGACAATAATACGGATAATCTCTCTGAAAATGAAGAAATTATCGATGGAAGTGAGACAGAGCCGGAATTAATTCCATCTGCTGTAAGCAATTTCAACGCAATTGTACGATTAAACAAAGTTACATTTTTCGTTTAAATTTTAGGTACCGGAACCAGACAATAATATGGATAATCTCTCTGAATATGAAGAAATTATCGAAGGAAGTGAGGCAGAGCCGGAATTAATTCCATCTACCGTAAGCAATTTCAACGCAATTGTACGATTAAACAAAGTTACATTTTTCATTTACATTTTAGGTACCAGAACCAGACAATAATACGGATAATCTCTCTGAAAATGAAGAAATTATCGATGGAAGTGAGACAGAGCCGGAATTATATCCATCTGCTGTAAGCAATTTCAACGGAATTGTACGATTAAACAAAGTTACATTTTTCGTTTACATTTTAGGTACCAGAACCAGACAATAATATGGATAATCTGTCTGAATATGAAAAAATTATAGAAGGAAGTGAGGCAGAGCCGGAATTAATTCCATCTACCGTAAGCAATTTCAACGGAATTGTACAATTAAACAAAGTGTCATTTTTCGTTTACATTTTAGGTACCAGAACCAGACAATAATACGGATAATCTCTCTGAATATGAAGAAATTATCGATGGAAGTGAGACAGAGCCGGAACTAATTCCAGCGGCTGTAAGCTATTTCAACGCAATTGTACGATTAAACAAAGTTACATTTTTCGTTTAAATTTTAGGTACCAGAACCAGACAATAATACGGACAATCTCTCTGAAAATGAAAAAATTATCGATGGAAGTGAGACAGAGCCGGAATTAATTCCATCTGCTGTAAGCAGTTTCAACGGAATTGTACGATTAAACAAAGTTACATTTTTCATTTACATTTTAGGTACCAGAACCAGACAATAATATGGATAATCTCTCTGAATATGAAAAAATTATAGAAGGAAGTGAGGCAGAGCCGGAATTAATTCCATCTACTGTAAGCAATTTTAACGGAATTGTACAATTAAACAGAGTTACATTTTTCGTTTACATTTTAGGTACCAGAACCAGACAATAATACGGATAATCTCTCTGAATATGAAGAAATTATCGATGGAAGTGAGACAGAGCCGGAATTAATTCCAGCTGCCGTAAGCAATTTCAACGGAATTGTACGATTAAACAAAGTTACATTTTTCGTTTAAATTTTAGGTACCAGAACCAGACAATAATATGGATAATCTTTCTGAATATGAAGAAATTATCGATGGAAGTGAGGCAGAGCCGGAATTAATTCCATCTACCGTAAACACTTTCAACGGAATTGTACGATTAAACAAAGTTACATCTTTCATTTACATTTTAGGTACCAGAACCAGACAATAATACGGATAATCTCTCTGAAAATGAAGAAATTATCGATGGAAGTGAGACAGAGCCGGAATTAATTCCATCTGCTGTAAGCAATTTCAACGGAATTGTACGATTAAACAAAGTTACATTTTTCATTTACATTTTAGGTACTAGAACCAGACAATAATACGGATAATCTCTCTGAATATGAAGAAATTATCGAAGGAAGTGAGGCAGAGCCGGAATTAATTCCATCTACTGTAAGCAATTTCAACGGAATTGTACGATTAAACAAAGTTACATTTTTCATTTACATTTTAGGTACCAGAACCAGACAATAATACGGATAATCTCTCTGAATATGAAGAAATTATCGAAGGAAGTGAGGCAGAGCCGGAATTAATTCCATCTACTGTAAGCAGCTTCAACGCAATTGTACGATTAAGCAAAGTTACATTTTTTGTGTATGTTTTAGGTACCAGAACCAGACAATAATACGGATAATCTCTCTGAATATGAAAAAATTATCGAAGGAAGTGAGGCAGAGCCGGAATTAATTCCATCTACCGTAAACACTTTCAACGGAATTGTACGATTAAACAAAGTAACAATTTTCGTTTATATTTTAGGTACCAGAACCAGACAATAATATGGATAATCTCTCTGAATATGAAGAAATTATCGAAGGAAGTGAGGCGGAGCCGGAATTAATTCCATCTACTGTAAGCAATTTCAAAGGAATTGTATGATTAAACAAAGTTACATTTTTCGTTTACATTTTAGGTACCAGAACCAGATAATAATACGGATGATCTCTATGAATATGAAGAAATTATCGATGGAAGTGAGGCAGAGCCGGAATTAATTCCATCTACCGTAAGCAATTTCAACGGAATTGTACGATTACACAAAGTTTCATTTTTCGTTTACATTTTAGGTACCAGAACCAGACAATAATACGGATAATCTCTCTGAATATAAAGAAATTAGCGATGGAAGTGAGGCAGAGCCGGAATTAATTCCATCTACCGTAAGCAATTTTAACGGAATTGTACGATTAAACAAAGTTACATTCTTTGTTTATATTTTAGGTACCAGAACCAGACAATAATACGGATAATCTCTCGGAATATGAAGAAATTATCGAAGCAAGTGAGACAGAGCCGGAATTAATTCCATCTACCGTAAGCACTTTCAACAGAATTGTACGATTAAACAAAGTTACAATTTTCGTTTATATTTTAGGTACCAGAACCAGACAATAATACGGATAATCTCTCTGAATATGAAGAAATTATCGATGGAAGTGAGGCAGAGCCGGAATTAATTCCATCTACCGTAAGCAATTTCAACGGAATTGTACGATTAAACAAAGTTACATTTTTCGTTTATATTTTAGGTACCAGAACCAGACAATAATACGGATAATCTCTCTGAATATGAAGAAATTATCGATGGAAGTGAGGCAGAGCCGGAATTAATTCCATCTACTGTAAGTAATTTCAACGGAATTGTACGATTAAACAAAGTTTCATTTTTCGTTTACATTTTAGGTACCAGAACCAGACAATAATACGGATAATCTCTCTGAATATGAAGAAATTATCGAAGGAAGTGAGGCAGAGCCGGAATTAATTCCATCTACCGTAAGCAATTTCAACGGAATTGTACGATTAAACAAAGTTGCCGTTATTGTTTATATTTTAGGTACCAGAACCAGACAATAATACGGATAATCTCTCTGAATATGAAGAAATTATCGATGGAAGTGAGGCAGAGCCGAAATTAATTCCATCTACTGTAAGTAATTTCAACGGAATTGTATGATTAGACAAAGTTACATTTTTTGTTTACATTTTAGGTACCAGAACCAGACAATAATACGGATAATCTCTCTGAATATGAAGAAATTATCGAAGGAAGTGAGGCAGAGCCGGAATTAATTCCATCTACCGTAAGCAATTTCAACGGAATTGTACGATTAAACAAAGTTAGCGTTATTGTTTATATTTTAGGTACCAGAACCAGACAATAATACGGATAATCTTTCTGAATATGAAGAAATTATCGATGGAAGTGAGACAGAGCCGGAATTAATTCCATCTACTGTAAGCAATTTCAACGGAATTGTACGATTAAACAAAGTTACATTTTTCGATTACATTTTAGGTACCAGAACCAGACAATAATATGGATAATCTCTCTGAATATGAAGAAATTATCGATGGAAGTGAGGCAGAGCCGGAATTAATTCCATCTACCGTAAGCAATTTCAACGGAATTGTATGATTAAACAAAGTTACATTTTTCGTTTACATTTAAGGTACCAGAACCAGACAATAATACGGATAATCTCTCTGAATATGAAGAAATTATCGAAGGAAGTGAGGCAGAGCCGGAATTAATTCCATCTACCGTAAGCAATTTCAACGCAATTGTACGATTAGACAAAGTTACATCTTTCATTTACATTTTAGGTACCAGAACCAGACAATAATATGGATAATCTCTCTGAAAATGAAGAAATTATCGATGGAAGTGAGACAGAGCCGGAATTAATTCCATCTGCCGTATGCAATTTCAACGGAATTGTACGATTAAACAAAGTTACATTTTTCATTTACATTTTAGGTACCAGAACCAGACAATAATACGGATAATCTCTCTGAATATGAAGAAATTATCGAAGGAAGTGAGGCAGAGCCAGAATTAATTCCATCTACTGTAAGCAGCTTCAACGCAATTGTACGATTAAACAAAGTTACATTTTCGTTTACATTTTAGGTACCAGAACCAGACAATAATACGGATAATCTCTCTGAATATGAAGAAATTATCGATGGAAGTGAGGCAGAGCCGGAATTAATTCCATCTACCGTAAGCAATTTCAACGCAATTGTACGATTAAACAAAGTTTCATTTTTCATTTACATGTTAGGTACCAGAACCAGACAATAATACGGATAATCTCTCTGAATATGAAGAAATTATCGATGGAAGTGAGACAGAGCCGGAATTTATTCCATCTACTGTAAGCAATTTCAACGGAATTGTACAATTAAACAAAGTTACATTTTTCGTTTACATTTTAGGTACCAGAACCAGACAATAATACGGATAATCTCTCTGAATATGAAGAAATTATCGATGGAAGTGAGGCAGAGCCGGAATTTATTCCATCTACTGTAAGAAATTTCAACGGAATTGTACGATTAAACAAAGTTACATTTTTCTTTTACATTTTAGGTACCAGAACCAGACAATAATACGGATAATCTCTCTGAATATGAAGAAATTATCGATGGAAGTGAGGCAGAGCCGGAATTTATTCCATCTACTGTAAGCAATTTCAACGGAATTGTACGATTAAACAAAGTTACATTTTTCGTTTACATTTTAGGTACCAGAACCAGACAATAATACGGATAATCTCTCTGAAAATGAACAAATTATCGATGGAAGTGAGGAAGAGCCGGAATTAATTTCATCTACTGTAAGCAATTTCAACAGAATTGTACGATTAAGCAAAGTTACATTTTTCGTTTACATTTTAGGTACCAGAACCAGACAATAATACGGATAATCTCTCTGAATATGAAGAAATTATCGAAGGAAGTGAGGCAGAGCCGGAATTAATTCCATCTACCGTAAGCAATTTCAACGGAATTGTACGATTAAACAAAGTTGCCGTTATTGTTTATATTTTAGGTACCAGAACCAGACAATAATACGGATAATCTCTCTGAATATGAAGAAATTATCGATGGAAGTGAGGCAGAGCGGAAATTAATTCCATCAACCGTAAGCAATTTCAACGGAATTGTACGATTAAACAAAGTTAGCGTTATTGTTTATATTTTAGGTACCAGAACCAGACAATAATACGGATAATCTTTCTGAATATGAAGAAATTATCGATGGAAGTGAAACAGAGCCGGAATTAATTCCATCTACTGTAAGCAATTTCAACGGAATTGTACGATTAAACAAAGTAACATTTTTCGTTTACATTTTAGGTACCAGAACCAGACAATAATATGGATAATCTCTCTGAATATGAAGAAATTATCGAAGGAAGTGAGGCAGAGCCGGAATTAATTCCATCTACCGTAAGCAATTTCAACGGAATTGTATGATTAAACAAAGTTACATTTTTCGTTTACATTTAAGGTACCAGAACCAGACAATAATATGGATAATCTCTCTGAATATGAAGAAATTATCGATGGAAGTGAGGCAGAGCCGGAATTAATTCCATCTACTGTAAGCAATTTCAACGGAATTATATGATTGAACAAAGTTTCATTTTTCGTTTACATTTTAGGAACCAGAACCAGACAATAATACGGATAATCTCTCTGAATATGAAGAAATTATCGATGGAAGTGAGGGAGAGCCGGAACTAATTCCATCTACTGTAAGCAATTTCAACGCAATTGTACGATTAAACAAAGTTTCATTTTTCGTTTACATTTTAGGAACCAGAACCAGACAATAATACGGATAATCTCTCTGAATATGAAGAAATTATCGATGGAAGTGAGACAGAGCCGGAATTAATTCCAGCTACTGTAAGCTATTTCAATGGAATTGTATGATTAAACAAAGTTACATTTTTCGTTTACATTTAAGGTACCAGAACCAGACAATAATACGGATAATCTCTCTGAATATGAAGAAATTATCGATGGAAGTGAGGCAGAGCCGGAATTAATTCCATCTACTGTAAGCAATTTCAACGGAATTGTACAATTAAACAAAGTTACATTTTTCGTTTACATTTTAGGTACCAGAACCAGACAATAATACGGATAATCTCTCTGAATATGAAGAAATTATCGAAGGAAGTGAGGCAGAGCCGGAATTAATTCCATCTACTGTAAGCAATTTCAACGGAATTGTACGATTAAACAAAGTAACATTTTTCGTTTACATTTTAGGTACCAGAACCAGACAATAATACGGATAATCTCTCTGAATATGAAGAAATTATCGAAGGAAGTGAGGCAGAGCCGGAATTAATTCCATCTATCGTAAGCAATTTCAACGGAATTGTACGATTAAACAAAGTTACCGTTATTGTTTATATTTTAGGTACCAGAACCAGACAATAATACGGATAATCTCTCTGAATATGAAGAAATTATCGATGGAAGTGAGACAGAGCCGCAATTAATTCCATCTACTGTAAGCAATTTCAACGGAATTGTATGATTAAACAAAGTTACATTTTTCGTTTACATTTTAGGTACCAGAACCAGACAATAATATGGATAATCTCTCTGAATATGAAGAAATTATCGATGGAAGTGAGGCAGAGCCGGAATTAATTCCATCTACTGTAAGCAATTTCAAAGGAATTGTACGATTAAACAAAGTTACATTTTTCGTTTACATTTTAGGTACCAGAACCAGACAATAATACGGATAATCTCTCTGAATATGAAGAAATTATCGAAGGAAGTGAGGCAGAGCCGGAATTAATTCCATCAACCGTAAGCAATTTCAACGGAATTGTACGATTAAACAAAGTTACCGTTATTGTTTATATTTTAGGTACCAGAACCAGACAATAATACGGATAATCTCTCTGAATATGAAGAAATTATCGATGGAAGTGAAACAGAGCCGGAATTAATTCCAGCTACTGTAAGCAATTTCAATGGAGTTGTATGATTAAACAAAGTTACATATTTTGTTTACATTTCAGGTATCAGAACCAGACAATAATACGGATAATCTCTCTGAATATGAAGAAATTATCGATGGAAGTGAGGCAGAGCCGGAATTAATTCCATCTACTGTAAGCAATTTCAACGGAATTGTATGATTAAACAAAGTTACATTTTATGTTTATATTTTAGGTACCAGAACCAGACAATAATACGGATAATCTCTCTGAATATGAAGAAATTATCGATGGAAGTGAGGCAGAGCCGGAATTAATTCCATCTACCGTAAGCAATTTCAAAGGATTTGTATGATTAAACAAAGTTACATTTTTCGTTTACATTTTAGGTACCAGAACCAGACAATAATACGGATAATCTCTCTGGAAATGTAGAAATTATCGATGGAAGTGAGGCAGAGCCGGAATTAATTCCATCTACTGTAAAAAATTTCAACGGAATTGTACGATTAAACAAAGTTACATTTTTCATTTACATTTTAGATACCAGAACTTGACAATAATACGGAAGATCAACGAAATATACAGGGAACTGAGGCAAAACTGCGACAATTTTCATTTATCGTAAACAAATTTAGTGAAATATTACAATTCAATAAAGTTAAAGTATATTTTTTGTAGGTCTCTATTATCGATAGGGAAATTTCCGCACATAGATGTGGCGGTAGCATAATTGACGTGTATCACATTTTAACGTCAGCACATTGTTGCGTTACAGCCACTAAAACTACAATCGATTTCCACAATTTATTAATACACGCTGGTCATATAAATATAGGAAAATCTACTTCTGGGCCAAATCAAGTTTATCGTGATCCAGTCGAGATTATTCCCCATCCACAGTACAGTTCAACCACTATTGAAAATGATATTTGTATAATTCGATGTTCCAATAAACTTATGCTATCTGTGGATATGAAAATTATACCGCTTGGAATATCGACTCCAAAACCTGATGAGCAATGCGAAATAGCGGGATGGGGAGCCTTGAGCGAATCAGATATATCCAAGCCATTAAAATTATGTACAACGAACCTTAGAATTATCGACAGGGCTACATGTAACGGTCCCGGAGCTTATGATGGGCATGTTCCGCGGCTAACAGTGTGCGCCGGTATGCATACGGCTTCAGGGGTACTATCTCAAGGTGCTTGTCATGGAGATTCTGGTGGTCCACTTGTATGCAATAAAACATTAAATGGGATCGTGTCATTTGGTCGGGGATGGGGAGATTCTCAATTTCCTGGAGTATATACAGACGTTAGTCAATTTCGAACATGGATTGAATCCGTTCTCAATAGAGAACCTAATCATAATCACGGTATGATGCAAAAATCCAAACTAAATTTTACATTGTTAATGCTTATGGCAACAATTCTTAATTTTGGTGAAGCCTTATTTAATATTTAATTATTATTATTAATTATATGTTGTAAATTAAAATTATTTAATTTCAATATTATGGCGTGACTGGCAAAATTGATGTTACACTAAAATTGAAAATAATAAATTTTATTTAAATTGTAAATTATAGTCGCAACTTTACTTATATAGAAAGTATAAAATGGACAACTTGTCAAGTTATGGCAATGGATAAAACAGTAGTGGAGATGTAACAACTTAGTAAACGTAAAAAAAACAATAGAATTTCATCTTAATCGGTTAAGAAATGGCTAAGTTTAAAATATGAAATTTTGATATATGTATACCGTAGTGTACCTTATGTCGTAATGTACCATGTGCCGTTTTAAAATATGACACAGTGTACCATATGCAGTAGTGTACCATAAGACCTTTTGAAAGATGCTGTTTTGAAATATGCCGTATTGTACCGCATGCCGAAGTGTACCATATGCTGTTTAGAAATACGCAGTTTTGAAATATTCCGTAATATACCTTATGCCGTAGTATACCATGTGCCGTATTGAAATATGCCGTTTTGTCATATTCCGTATTGAAATATGCCATATCGGCAGGACCCGTGAGAGTCCATGTGCAGTTTATCAAAAATTATACGTCTCAGTTCTATCGGGATATACGGGCATTTCACATCACATCACATTACATCATCATTACATTTCACATCAAATTTTCTCTTTCTTACCATCCACGGAATTCTGATGTAACTTTAATGTTTCGACGGATTTATTAACGATTTTAACTCCTCATCTTCCTCTTAAAACTGAGCAAGACGACCAACATCGATTCCGGGATAATTTATTCAACAAGCCTTGATAAATAATCAGCAACAATGTCATTGCATCCTGAAATATGGCGTAAATCAATTGTACATTGAGCGATGTACTCAAGGTGTCTGGTTTGCCGGGGACTTCTATCAGATTTAGATGCTATTGCTGTGATTAACGGTTTATGGTCTCTGAATACAAAAAAAATTCTTTCTTCGACATAATGTTGAAAGTGTTTGATCGTTACGTAAATCTCAACGAGCTCCCTATCAAATGCGGAATATCGAGTTTCAGCGGATTGACATTTTTTTGAAAAAAGACCCAATACCTTCCCAACTATTAGTTTCTTGATTAAATTACTCAAGAACAGCACCAATATAATATCGTTATTTGATGGCCATACAGTGGGACTAGAATTTCAGCAATAATTAGGAGAAAGTATTATAATAGTTTATAATGCCTAAAACTTTTTATGTTTGATTGACTGATTTTGGTGCTTGTAGTGAAATAATTTCTTTAACCCGGTCAGAAGTAGGAGAGATTCCATATTTTGAAATTCGATGGTGGAGAAAATTGAGCATTTCTTTACCAAATTCACACTTTGACGAATTTATTTTGATATCAAACTGGAAAACCCGTTTGAAAAGAAAATGCAAATGTTTTTCTTCCGATTTTTGAAATCAAAATGCTTCAAAATTTTATTGATGAATCATTGAAACGTCTGGGATGCGTTTCGTAACCGGAATGACATTCGTAGAAACTCGTAGAGTCCAAATGGAGTAGATATCGCAGTTTTCTGTACATGTTCCTTTGCTACCAGTAAATAGAGAATACTTTGCATCCATAAATGTGTGAATTAAAATCATGGATATGGGGTACCGGGTAACGATCAAGAACAGTGCAAGCATTGAGCTTACGATAATCGCCACATGGCCTGCAATCATTATTATCATAATAATTTCAATATCAGTGTATCCACATCTGCCATTATGCATGTTTAATTTGGTGTCTGTATCGATTAATCGTTTTTGTTTCAGATCAATTAACAAATTAAATATCATTATTAAATCTGTTCAAATGCTAAGAAGATTCGCCTTGATTAAGGAAGAAAGACGTTGTGTCGGCCGTATTTGAAATCATGTCTAAAATCTTAAATAAGTGAATACCAGTAGCAGCTGTTTTGACAAGTTAGTAAGCGACTATAAATTTCAAATCATTTCGATCGTAGAAGTTTTCGTATATTCCATCATTTTAAATCACTTATTTAAAAAAAATCTAATTTATAATTTATACGTAATGTTCAAAATTCTCGTGGTCATAACCATCTATCTGTCATGCTTCACATACGTATTCTGTAATACTTCAAACAGAAGAATTTCCGAAGGCAGTGCTCAACAATTAATCAATCCGTCCAATTTCGTAAGCACATTCAAATGAATTCAATAAGTTATCAAACATACCATTCATTTTATATTAAAGGAATCTGTAGCAGAGAATAAAACGGTGGTAACGCTGGGAAACAAACGAACTATCCATGGGAATAAGCCGCTGGCTGGGGATCAACGAATTGTATTTGGAAGTGGGATAAATGCAAAAACATCATCGTATAACATCGTAAGCAATTTCAAAGTGATTGTATAATTTATGAGAAGTTCTTATTTATTTTGCATAACAGATTTCTAAACTTACGCCTGAAAATAAACGAATTTCCAGTAAAATTCAGGCAAACAAGAAAAACTCTTCTAATTCTAACATAAACACATTCGAAGAAATTTTAGAAATTATTAAAGTTAAACGATTATTTCGCATGTCAATAGCAGATAATAAAATTCTGCCTGAAAATGATCGAATCAGCCATGGAAGTAAGGCTAAACCAAAATTAATTCCAACTACTGTAAGCCGCCTTAACGGAATTGTATAGTTAAACAAAGTTAATATTTCGCTTGCATTTAAGGTATTCAAAGCAGGCAATAAAACTGCTAAAGCACCGGAAAAGCCGAAATTAACTCAATCTACCGTAAGCAATTTTAACGGAATTGTACAATTTAATAACGATAAGTTTTTGTTTATATTTTAGGTATCTAAAGCAGACAATAAAACTGCTAAAGCACCGGAAAAACCGAAACTAACTCCATCTACCGTAAGCAATTTTAGCGGAATTGTACAATTTAATAACGATAAGTGTTTGTTTATATTTTAGGTATCTAAAGCAGACAATAAAACTGCTAAAGCACCGGAAAAACCGAAACTAACTCCATCCACCGTAAGCAATTTTAACGGAATTGTACAATTTAATAAAGATAAGTTTTTGTTTACATTTTAGGTATCTAAAGCAGGCAATAAAACTGCTAAAGCACCGGATAAACCGAAATTAACTCCATCTACCGTAAGCAATTTTAACGGAATTGTACAATTTAATAACGATAAGTTTTTGTTTATATTTTAGGTATCTAAAGCAGACAATAAAACTGCTAAAGCACCAGAAAAACCGAAACTAACTCCATCCACCGTAAGCAATTTTAACGGAATTGTACAATTTAATAAAGATAAGTTTTTGTTTACATTTTAGGTATCTAAAGCAGACAATAAAACTGCTAAAGCACCGGAAAAACCGAAACTAACTCCATCTACCGTAAGCAATTTTAGCGGAATTGTACAATTTAATAACGATAAGTGTTTGTTTATATTTTAGGTATCTAAAGCAGACAATAAAACTGCTAAAGCACCGGAAAAACCGAAACTAACTCCATCCACCGTAAGCAATTTTAACGGAATTGTACAATTTAATAAAGATAAGTTTTTGTTTACATTTTAGGTATCTAAAGCAGACAATAAAACTGCTAAAGCACCGAAAAAACCGAAACTAACTCCATCCATCGTAAGCAATTTTAACGGAATTGTACAATTTAATAACGATAAACTTTTGTTTATATTTTAGGTATCTAAAGCAGACAATAAAACTGCTAAAGCACCGGAAAAACCGAAACTAACTCCATCTACCGTAAGCAATTTTAACGGAATTGTACAATTTAATAAAGATAAGTTTTTGTTTATATTTTAGGTATCTAAAGCAGACAATAAAACTGCTAAAGCACCGGAAAAGCCGAAACTAACTCCATCCACCGTAAGCAATTTTAACGGAATTGTACAATTTAATAACGATAAACTTTTGTTTATATTTTAGGTATCTAAAGCAGACAATAAAACTGCTAAAGCACCGGAAAAACCGAAACTAACTCCATCTACCGTAAGCAATTTTAACGGAATTGTACAATTTAATAACGATAAACTTTTGTTTATATTTTAGGTATCTAAAGCAGACAATAAAACTGCTAAAGCACCGGATAAGCCGAAATTAACTCCATCTACCGTAAGCAATTTTAACGGAATTGTACAATTTAATAAAGATAAGTTTTTGTTAACATTTTAGGTATCTAAAGCAGGCAATAAAACTGCTAAAGCACCGGAAAAACCGAAACTAACTCCATCTACCGTAAGCAATTTTAACGGAATTGTACAATTTAATAAAGATAAGTTTTTGTTTATATTTTAGGTATCTAAAGCAGACAATAAAACTGCTAAAGCACCGGAAAAACCGAAACTAACTCCATCCACCGTAAGCTATTTTAACGGAATTGTACAATTTAATAAGGATAAGTTTTTGTTTACATTTTAGGTATCAAAAGCAGGCAATAAAACTGCTAAACCACCGGAAAAACCGAAATTAACTCCATCTACCGTAAGGAATTGCACGGAATTGTACAATTTAATAACGATAAACTTTTGTTTACATTTTAGGTATCTAAAGCAGGCAATAAAACTGCTAAAGCACCGGAAAAGCCGAAACTAATTCCACCTACCGTAAGCAATTTCAACGGAATTTTATAAATTAATAAAGACAAGTTTTTGTTTATGTTTTAGGTATCTAAAGCAGACAATAAAACTGCTAAAGCACCGGAAAAACCGAAATTAACTCCATCTACCGTAAGGAATTGAACGGAATTGTACAATTTAATAACGATAAATTTTTGTATACATTTTAGGTATCTAAAGCAGACAATAAAACTGCTAAAGCACCAGAAAAACCGAAATTAACTACATCTACCGTAAGCAATTTCAACGGAATTGTACAATTTAATAACGACAAGTTTTTGTTTACATTTTAGGTATCTAAAGCAGGCAATAAAACTGCTAAAGCACCGGAAAAACCGAAATTAACTACATCTACCGTAAGCAATTTCAACGGAATTGTACAATTTAATAACGACAATTTTTTGTTTACATTTTAGGTATCTAAAGCAGGCAATAAAACTGCTAAAGCACCGGAAAAACCGAAATCAACTCCATCTACCGTAAGGAATTGCACGGAATTGTACAATTTAATAACGATAAATTTTTGTTTACATTTTAGGCATCTAAAGAAGACAATAAAACTGCTAAAGCACCAGAAAACTCGAAATTAACTCCATCTACCGTAAGCTATTTGAAAGGAATTGTACAAATTAATAAAGATAAGTTTTTGTTTACATTTTAGGTATCTAAAGCAGGCAATAAAACTGCTAAAGCACCGGAAAAGCCGAAATTAACTCCATCTACCGTAAGGAATTTTAAAGGATTTGTACATTTAAGAAAATATAAGTTATTGTTTACATTTTAGGTATCCAAAACAAGCAATAAAACCGCTAAAGCGCCAGATAAGCCGAAATTAACTCCATCTATCGTAAGCTATTTGAAAGGAATTGTACAAATTAATAAAGATACATTTTTGTTAACATTTTAGGTATCTAAATCAGGCAATAAAACTGCTAAAGCACCGGATAAGCCGAAATTAACTCCACCTATCGTAAGCAAATTGAATGGAATTGTACAAATTAATAAAGATAAATTTTTGTTAACATTTTAGGTATCTAAAGCAGGCAATAAAACTGCTAAAGCACCGGAAAAACCGAAATTAACTCCATCTACCGTAAGCAATTTCAACGGAATTGTGCAACTTAATAAAGACAAATTTTGTTTACATTTTAGGTATCTAAAGCAGGCAATAAAACTGCTAAAGCACCGGATAAGCCGAAATTAACTCCACCTATCGTAAGCAAATTGAATGGAATTGTACAAATTAATAAAGATAAATTTTTGTTAACATTTTAGGTATCTAAAGCAGGCAATAAAACTGCTAAAGCACCGGAAAAACCGAAATTAACTCCATCTACCGTAAGCAATTTCAACGGAATTGTGCAACTTAATAAAGACAAATTTTGTTTACATTTTAGGTATCTAAAGCAGGCAATAAAACTGCTAAAGCACCGGATAAGCCGAAATTAACTCCACCTATCGTAAGCAAATTGAATGGAATTGTACAAATTAATAAAGATAAATTTTTGTTAACATTTTAGGTATCTAAAGCAGGCAATAAAACTGCTAAAGCACCGGAAAAACCGAAATTAACTCCATCTACCGTAAGCAATTTCAACGGAATTGTGCAACTTAATAAAGACAAATTTTGTTTACATTTTAGGTATCTAAAGCAGGCAATAAAACTGCTAAAGCACCGGATAAGCCGAAACTAACTCCATCTACCGTAAGCAATTTCAACGGAATTGTGCAACTTAATAAAGACAAATTTTGTTTACATTTTAGGTATCTAAAGCAGGCAATAAAACTGCTAAAGCACCGGATAAGCCGAAACTAACTCCATCTACCGTAAGCAATTTCAACGGAATTGTGCAACTTAATAAAGACAAATTTTGTTTATATTTTAGGTATCTAAAGCAGGCAATAAAACTACTAAAGCACCGGAAAAGCCGAAATTGCCTCCATCTACCGTAAGCAATTTTATCGGGATTACACATTTTAGAAAATATAAGTTTTTGTTCATATTTTAGGTATCTAAAGCAGACAATAAAACTGCGAAAGCACCGGAAAAGCCGAAACTAATTCCATCTATCGTAAGCAATCTCGACGGAATTGTACAACTTAATAAAGAAAGGTTTTTGTTAATATTTTAGGTATCTAAAAAGGGCAATAAAACTGCTAAAGCACCAGAAAAGCCGAAATTGTCTCCAACTACCGTAAGAAATTTCAACGGAATTGTCCAATTTAATAAAGACAAATTTTTTTTACATTTTAGGTATCTAAAGCAGGCAATAAAACTGCTAAAGCACCGGATAAGCCGAAATTAACTCCATCTACCGTAAGCAATTTTAACGGAATTGTACATTTAAGAAAATATAAGTTTTTGTTTACATTATAGGTATCTAAAACAGGCAATAAAACTGCTAAAGCACCGGATAAGCCAAAACTAACTTCATCTACCGTAAGCAATCTTAAGGGAATTGTACATTTAAGAAAATATAAGTTTTTATTTACATTTTAGGTATCTAAAACAGGCAATAATACTGCTAAAGCACCGGAAAAGCCGGAATTAACTCCATCTATCGTAAGCAATTTGAACGGATTTGTACGATTAAACAAAGTTACATTTTTCGTTTACATTTTAGGTACCAGAACCAGACAGTAATACGGATAATCTCTCTGAATATGAAGAAATTATCGATGGAAGCGAGGCAGAGCCAGAATTAATTCCATCTACCGTAATCAGTTTCAAGGGAATTGTACGAATTAACAAAGTTACATTTTTCGTTTACATTTTAGGTACCAGAACCAGACAATAATACGGATAATCTCTCTGAATATGAAGAAATTATCGATGGAAGCGAGGCAGAGCCGGAATTTATTCCATCTACCGTAAGAAATTTGAACGGAATTGTACGATTAAACAAAGTTACATTTTTTGTTTACATTTTAGGTACCAGAACCAGACAATAATACGGATAAGCTCTCTGAATATGAAGAAATTATCGATGGAAGTGAGGCAGAGCCGGAATTAATTCCATCTACCGTAATCAATTTCAACGGAATTGTACGATTAAACAAAGTTACATTTTTCGTTTAAATTTTAGGTACCAGAACCAGACAGTAATACGGATAATCTCTCTGAATATGAAGATATTATCGATGGAAGCGAGGCAGAGCCAGAATTAATTCCATCTACCGTAAGCAATTTCAACGGAATTGTACGATTAAACAAAGTTACATTTTTCGTTTATATTTTAGGTACCAGAACCAGACAATAATACAGATAATCTCTCTGAATATGAAGAAATTATCGATGGAAGCGAGGCAGAGCCGGAATTAATTCCATCTACCGTAAGAAATTTGAACGGAATTGTACGATTAAACAAAGTTATCTTTTTGGTTTACATTTTAGGTACCAGAACCAGACAATAATACGGATAAGCTCTCTGAATATGAAGAAATTATCGATGGAAGTGAGGCAGAGCCAGAATTAATTCCATCTACCGTAATCAATTTCAACGGAATTGTACGATCAAACAAAGTTACATTTTTCGTTTACATTTTAGGTACCAGAACCAGACAATAATACGGATAATCTCTCTGAATATGAAGAAATTATCGATGGAAGCGAGGTAGAGCCAGAATTAATTCCATCTACCGTAAGCAGTTTCTACGGAATTGTACGATTAAACAAAGTTACATTTTTCGTTTACATTTTAGGTACCAGAACCAGACAGTAATACGGATAATCTCTCTGAATATGAAGAAATTAGCGATGGAAGCGAGGCAGAGCCAGATTTAATTCCATCTACCGTAAGCAATTTCAACGGAATTGTACGATTAAACAAAGTTACATTTTTCGTTTACAATTTAGGTACCAGAACCAGACAATAATACGGATAATCTCTCTGAATATGAAGAGCCGGAATTAATTCCATCTACCGTAAGCAATTTCAACGGAATTGTACGATTAAACAAAGTTAAATTTTTCGTTTACATTTTAGGTGCCAGAACCAGACAATAATACGAATAATCTCTCTGAATATGAAGAAATTATCGATGGAAGTGAGGCAGAGCCGGAATTAATTCCATCTACCGTAAGCAATTTCAACGGAATTGTACGATTAAATAAAGTTACATTTTTCGTTTACAATTTAGGTACCAGAACCAGACAATAATACGGATAATCTCTCTGAATATGAAGAGCCGGAATTAATTCCATCTACTGTAAGCAATTTCAACGGAATTGTACGATTAAACAAAGTTTCATTTTTCGTTTACATTTTAGGTACCAGAACCAGACAATAATACGGATAATCTCTCTGAATATGAGGAAATTATCGATGGAAGTGAGGCAGAGCCGGAATTAATTCCATCTGCTGTAAGTAATTTCAACGGAATTGTACGATTATCCAAAGTTACATTTTTCATTTACATTTTAGATACCAGAACCAGACAATAATACGGAAGATCAACGAAATATACAGGGAACTGAGACAAAACTGCGACAATTTTCATTTATCGTAAGCAAATTTAATGAAATATTACAATTCAATAAAGTTAAAATATATATTTTTGTAGGTCTCTATTGTCGATAGGAAAATTTCCGCACATAGATGTGGCGGTAGCATAATCGACGTGTATCATATTTTAACGTCAGCACATTGTTGCGTTACAGCCAATAAAAATACAATCGATTTCCACAAAATACTAATACAAGCTGGTCATATAAATATAGGAAAATCTACTTCTCGACCAAACCAAGTTTATCGTGATCCAGTCGAGATTATTCCCCATCCACAGTACAATTCAACCACTATTGAAAATGATATTTGTATAATTCGATGTTCCAATGAACTTATGCTATCTGTGGATATGAAAATTATACCACTTGGAATATCGACTCCAAAACCTGATGAGCAATGTGAAATAGCGGGATGGGGAGCATTGAGCGAATCAGATATATCCAAGCCATTAAAATTATGTACAGCGAACCTTAGAATTATTGACAGGGCTACATGTAACGGTCGCGGAGCTTATGATGGGCATGTTCCGCGGCTAACAGTGTGCGCCGGTATGCATACGGCTTCAGGGGTACTATCTCAAGGTGCTTGTCATGGAGATTCTGGTGGTCCACTTGTATGCAATAAAACATTAAATGGGATCGTGTCATTTGGTCGGGGATGGGGAGATTCTCAATTTCCTGGAGTATATACAGACGTTAGTCAATTTCGAACATGGATTGAATCCGTTCTCAATAGAGAACCTAATCATAATCACGGTGTGATGCAAAAATCCAAACTAAATTTTACATTGTTAATGCTTATGACAACAATTCTAAATTTGGTGAAGTCTTATTTAATATTTAACTATTATTATTAATTATGTGTTGTAAATTAAAAATATTTAATTTCAATATTATGGCGTGACTGGCAAAATTGATGTTACACTAAAATTGAAAATAATAAATTTTATTTAAATTGTAAATTATAGTCGCAACTTTACTTATATGAGAAATTTAATTTAATTTGCCTTGGTTCCTTTATCGTTCAGTAGATTTTATAGAACGATCTGTCTACAGTTATTCCATCTTTAAACATAACACAGTTTTCCAGATTTCAAACGACCTATGAACATACGATAACATTCGCATTTTATTTCCTGGCGGTAAACCATATTTTGTTTGAGTATTCGTTCTATAAACAACAATTGTCGTCATTTTTGGTTTAAAAGTAACTTTTCTACACAGTAAAAAATCAGTCGTTCTTCCCAAACGGTAAGTTACAATCAGACGGAGTTAATTCTATTTTAGGTTTTTTCCAAAATTAAAAATAACTCATTTCTTAGTAGTTAAATAATACCTTCAAAATATTAATTCCATTACCTCGAAGTAATAGTTAGGCGTAGTTGAATTGGTCGGAAATTGAAATTTAACACCAGTTTGTAGCTATAATTGTAACCCATTTCCGAAATGTAGTTAAATATTCGTAATGGACGGCTTTCGACCAGCACCCTGATTCTCTCAAAATTAAGATAATGAGTAAACGTATAAACTCGTAAAAAGCAAAGCTTTCTTTTATTTGTTTGCAATTTTTCGATTTAATTTGAAGTAGTAATCAAACCGAAAAATTGCGAATTCATTAAAGTAGGCTTAGCTTTTTGCAAGTTTACACGTTTACCCATTATCTTATTTTTTAGAGAATCAGGGTGCAGAGTGCAGTATTTAGAGTTAATAAGCAAATGGTACCTATATTACAATTCAACTTTATACCAGCGTAACAAATAAAGAAATTTTCTGCTAAGAATGCAAGCAATAATTAATGCTTCCAATCGATTAATCGATTAAACGGTCGAAAATCACGTTTTAATTTATCGATAATCTACAGTATTTTCCCCGATAAATTCGATAAAAATAACAAATTTTGGGTTAACCTTCATAAAAAATTTTTAGTTTGTTTGCTTATTTAAAAAGAAGGGAAATATAAAAAATCTAAAGTTGGTCAGAAATTTTATACACTCCTGCAGCTTAGCGTATTTAATTTACCATAGTCAAAGTACTATTCTAAAAAAAAATTTTCAAATTGAATTTACAGTTCAGTTTACTGAAGATGCAGATAACTCGATAGCGTGCTTCAGTAATATATTCAACAACAATTTGGTAAATAAATCGAAGTGAGATGAAGTGAACAACATATTAAGAAACATCCATAGCGTGTTACATACTTCGATTGGCGAAACAAAATTTCGGAACGAATGATCGAATGATGCATAACTATGAATCTGACTTCACAGAAAGTACTTAATGTAACAGAGAAAAAGATAACCATAGCAATAAAGATGCAATCAAATATCCTAGAACTCCGTCATAGCCGGTAGTAAGCTCGGTTGAGAAAGGGGGAGGGGTGCTACCTAGAAATCGATATACCTCCAACTTCATTGGGTGAACTCATTGGGCATAACAATCCAGAAGCGTCTGTCGCAAAATTGAGCAGCTTTTTTCTGAGTTAAAAAAAAGTTTCTGATACCAAAGGGCGCCAGCAATATCAACTGGGAGAAAGTATAAAATGGACAACAATTGTTGTCAAGATACGGCAATGGATAAAACAGTAGTGGAGATAACTTAGTAAACGTAAAAAAAATAATAGAATTTCAACTTAATGGATTAAGAAATGGCCAAGTATAAAATATGTCGTTTTGATATATGCCGTAGTGTACCTTATGCCGTAATGTACCACGTGCCGTAAGACGTTTTGAAAGATGCCGTTTTGAAATATGCCGTATTGTACCGCATGCCGAAGTTTACCATATGCTGTTTAGAAATACGCAGGTTTGAAATATTCCGTAGTGTACGTAATGCGTTTCGTAACCCGAATGGCATTTGTAGAAACTCGTAGAGTCCAAATTGAGTAGATATCGCAGTTTTATCTACATGTTCCTTTGCCACCAGTAAATAGAGAATATTTTGCATCCATAAATGTGTGAATTAAAATCATGGATATGGGGTACCGGGTAACGATCAAGAACAGTGCAAACATTGAGCTTACGATAATCGCCACATGGCCTGCAATCATTATTATCATAATAATTTCAAAATCAGTGTATCCACATCTGCCATTATGCATGTTTAATTTGGTGTCTGTATCGATTAATCGTTTTTGTTTCAGATCAATTAACAAATTAAATATCATTATTAAATCTGTTCAAATGCTAAGAAGATTCGCCTTGATTAAGGAAGAAAGACGTTGTGTCGGCCGTATTTGAAATCATGTCTAAAATCTTAAATAAGTGAATACCAGTACCAGCTGTTTTGACAAGTTAGTAAGCGACTATAAATTTCAAATCATTTCGATCGTAGAAGTTTTCGTATATTCCATCATTTTAAATCACTTATTTAAAACGAAATCAAATTTATAATTGATACCTAATGTTCAAAATTCTCGTGGTCATAACCATCTATCTGTCATGCTTCACATACGTATTCTGTAATACTTCAAACAGAAGAATTTTCCAAGGAAGTGCCCAAAAATTAATCAATCCGTCCAATTTCGTAAGCACATTCAAATGAATTCAATAAGTTATCAAACATACCATTCATTTTACATTAAAGGAATCTGTAGCAGACAATAAAACGGTGGTAACGCTGGGAAACAAACGAACTATCCATGGGAATAAGCCGCTGGCTGGGGATCAACGAATTGTATTTGGAAGTGGGATAAATGCAAAAACATCAACGTATAACATCGTAAGCAATTTCAAAGTTATTGTATAATTTGTGAGAAGTTCTTATTTATTTTGCATAATAGATTTCTGAACTTACGCCTGAAAATAAACGAATTTCCAGTAAAATTCAGGCAAACAAGAAAAACTCTTCAATCGTTGTAAGGCCATTCAACGGAACTGTAAATTTATCAAAATTAAACAAAGCTAATTCAGAAAATGAAATGACCATATTGCCTACCAATAAACCATTATTAGACGGAATTGAGTCAAACCCAAAAAATACCTCATTTACCGTAGGCGTACAATCAGAGGAACTTTATAACTTCTCAAAGTTTATTTTACATTTTAGTTATCAGTCAACAAAGCCGTCACATCATTGGGAAATATCAATATACCAAAAATACCAATTACACAAATAAGTAAAGCAGAGCCCAACAATTCTACAGATAATGTAAGCACATGAGAAGAAATTTTAGAAATTATTAAAGTTAACCGATTATTTCGCATGTTAGGTATCAACATCAGATCATAAAATACTGCCTAAAAATGAACGAATTAGCCATGGAAGTAAGGCTAAACCAAAATTAATTCCAACAATCGTAAGCCGTTTTAACGGAATTGTATAGTTTAACAAAGTTAATATTTCGCTTGCATTTTAGGTATTTAAAGCAGGCAATAAAACTGCTAAAGCACCGGAAAAGCCGAAATTAACTCCATCTACCGTAAGCAATTTCAACGGAATTGAACAATTTAATAACGATAAGATTTTGTTTCTATTTTAGTTATCTAAAGCAGGCAATAAAACTGGTAAAGCACCGGAAAACCCGAAATTAACTCCATCTATCGTAAGCAATTTTAACGGAATTGTATAATTTAATAAAGATAAGTTTACGTTTATATTTTAGGTATCTAAAGCAGGCAATAAAACTGCGAAAGCACCGGAAAAACCGAAATTAACTCCATCTATCGTAAGAAATTTCAACGGAATTGTCCAATTTAATAAAGATAAGTTTACGTTTATATTTTAGGTATCTAAAGCAGGCAATAAAACTGCGAAAGCACCGGAAAAACCGAAATTAACTCCATCAATCGTAAGAAATTTCAACGGAATTGTCCAATTTAATAAAGATAAGTTTACGTTTATATTTTAGGTATCAAAAGCAGGCAATAAAACTGCTAAAGCACCGGAAAAACCGAAATTAACTCCATCTATCGTAAGAAATTTCACCGGAATTGTACAATTTGATAAAGATAAATTTTTGTATACATTTTAGGTATCTAAAGCAGAAAATAAAACTGCTAAAGCACCGGAAAAACCGAAATTAACTCCATCTATCGTAAGCAATTTCACCGGAATTGTATAATTTAATAAAGATAAGTTTTTGTTTATATTTTAGGTATCTAAAGCAGGCAATAAAACTGCTAAAGCACCGGAAAAACCGAAATTAACTCCATCTATCGTAAGCAATTTCACCGGAATTGTATAATTTAATAAAGAAAAGTTTTTGTTTATATTTTAGGTATCTAAAGCAGGCAATAAAACTGCTAAAGCACCGGAAAAACCGAAATTAACTCCATCTATCGTAAGAAATTTCAACGGAATTGTCCAATTTAATAAAGATAAGTTTTTGTTTATATTTTAGGTATCTAAAGCAGGCAATAAAACTGCTAAAGCACCGGAAAAACCGAAATTAACTCCATCTATCGTAAGAAATTTCAACGGAATTGTCCAATTTAATAAAGATAAGTTTACGTTTATATTTTAGGTATCTAAAGCAGGCAATAAAACTGCTAAAGCACCGGAAAAACCGAAATTAACTCCATCTATCGTAAGAAATTTCAACGGAATTGTATAATTTAATAAAGACAAGTTTTTGTTTATATTTTAGGTATCTAAAGCAGGCAATAAAACTGCTAAAGCACCGGAAAAACCGAAATTAACTCCATCTATCGTAAGAAATTTCAACGGAGTTGTATAATTTAATAAAGATAAGATTTTGTTTATATTTTAGGTATCAAAAGCAGGCAATAAAACTGCTAAAGCACCGGAAAAACCGAAATTAACTCCATCTATCGTAAGAAATTTCAACGGAGTTGTATAATTTAATAAAGATAAGTTTTTGTTTATATTTTAGGTATCTAAAGCAGACAATAAAACTGCTAAAGCACCGGAAAACCCGAAATTAACTCCACCTATCGTAAGTAATTTCGACGGAATTGTACAATTTAATAAAGATAAGTTTTTGTTTACATTTTAGGTATCTAAAGCAGACAATAAAACTGCTAAAGCACCGGAAAAACCGAAATTAACTCCATCTACAGTAAGGAATTTCGACAGATTTGTACAATTGTACAAACAGAGTTACATTTTTCTTTTATATTTTAGGTACCAGAACCAGACAATAATACGGATAATCTCTCTGAATATGAAGAAGTTATCGATGGAAGTGAGGCAGAGCCAGAATTAATTCCATCTACCGTAAGCAATTTCAACGGAATTGTACGATTAAACATATTTACATTTTTCGTTTACATTTTAGGTACCAGAACCAGACAATAATACGGATAATCTCTCTGAATATGAAGAAATTATCGATGGAAGTGAGGCAGAGCCGGAATTAATTCCGTCTACCGTAAGCAATTTCACCGCAATTGTACGATTAAACAAAGTTACATTTTTCGTTTATACATTTTAGGTACCAGAACCAGACAATAATACGGATAATCTCTCCAAACATGAGGAAATTATCGATGGAAGTGAGGCAGAGCCAGAATTAATTCCATCTACCGTAAGCAATTTCAACGAAATTGTACGATTAAACAAAGTTACATTTTTCGTTTACATTTTAGGTACCAAAACCAGACAATAATACGGATAATCTCTCCAAACATGAAGAAATTATCGATGGAAGTGAGGCAGAGCCGGAATTAATTCCATCTGCTGTAAGCAATTTCAACGGAATTGTATGATTAAACAAAGTTACATTTTTCGTTTACATTTTAGGTACCAGAACCAGACAACAATAAGGATAATCTCTCTGAATATGATGAAGTTATCGAAGGAAGTGAGGCAGAGCTGGAATTAATTCCATCTACTGTAAGCAATTTCACCGCAATTGTACGATTAAACAAAGTTACATTTTTCGTTTATACATTTTAGGTACCAGAACCAGACAATAATACGGATAATCTCTCTGAATATGAAGAAATTATCGAAGGAAGTGAGGCAGAGCCAGAATTAATTCCATCTGCTGTAAGCAATTTCAACGGAATTGTGTGATTAAACAAAGTTACATTTTTCGTTTAAATTTTAGGTACCACGACCAGACAATAATACGGATAATATCTCTGAATATGAAGAAATTATCGATGGAAGTGAGGCAGCGCCGGAATTAATTCCATCTGCCGTAAGCAATTTCAACGAAATTGTACGATTAAACAAAGTTACATTTTTCGTTTACATTTTAGGTACCAGAACCAGACAATAATACGGATAATCTCTCCAAACATGAAGAAATTATCGATGGAAGTGAGGCAGAGCCGGAATTAATTCCATCTGCTGTAAGCAATTTCAACGGAATTGTATGATTAAACAAAGTTACATTTTTCGTTTAAATTTTAGGTACCAGAACCAGACAATAATAAGGATAATCTCTCTGAATATGATGAAGTTTTCGAAGGAAGTGAGGCAGAGCCGGAATTAATTCCATCTACTGTAAGCAATTTCACCGCAATTGTACGATTAAACAAAGTTACATTTTTCGTTTATACATTTTAGGTACCAGAACCAGACAATAATAAGGATAATCTCTCTGAATATGAAGAAATTATCGATGGAAGTGAGGCAGAGCCAGAATTAATTCCATCTGCTGTAAGCAATTTCAACGGAATTGTATGATTAAACAAAGTTACATTTTTCGTTTACATTTTAGGTACCAGAACCAGACCATAATACGGATAATCTCTCTGAATATGAAGAAATTATCGATGGAAGTGAGGCAGAGCCGGAATTAATTCCATCTACTGTAAGCAATTTCAACGGAATTATACGATTAAGCAAAGTTACATTTTTCGTTTAAATTTTAGGTACCAGAACCAGACCATAATACGGATAATCTCTCTGAATATGAAGAAATTATCGATGGAAGTGAGGCAGAGGCGGAACTAATTCCATCTACCGTAAGCAATTTCAACGGAATTGTACGATTAAGCAAAGTTACATTTTACGTTTACATTTTAGGTACCAGAACCAGACAATAATACGGATAATCTCTTTGAATATGAAGAAATTATCGATGGAAGTGAGGCAGAGCCGGAATTAATTCCATCTGCTGTAAGCAATTTCAACGGAATTGTATGATTAACCAAAGTTACATTTTTCGTTTACATTTTAGGTACCAGAACCAGACAATAATACGGATAATCTCTCTAAAAATAAAGAAATTATCGATGGAAGTGAGGCAGAGCCGGAATTAATTCCATCTACTGTAAGCAATTTCAACGGAATTGTACGATTAAGCAAAGTTACATTTTACGTTTAAATTTTAGGTACCAGAACCAGACAATAATAAGGATAATCTCTCTGAATATGATGAAGTTATCGAAGGAAGTGAGGCAGAGCCGGAATTAATTCCATCTACCGTAAGCAATTTCACCGCAATTGTACGATTAAACAAAGTTACATTTTTCGTTTATACATTTTAGGTACCAGAACCAGACAATAATAAGGATAATCTCTCTGAATATGAAGAAATTATCGATGGAAGTGAGGCAGAGCCGGAATTAATTCCATCTGCTGTAAGCAATTTCAACGGAATTGTATGATTAAACAAAGTTACATTTTTCGTTTAAATTTTAGGTACCACGACCAGACAATAATACGGATAATCTCTCTGAATATGAAGAAATTATCGATGGAAGTGAGGCAGCGCCGGAATTAATTCCATCTACCGTAAGCAAATTCAACGAAATTGTACGATTAAACAAAGTTACATTTTTCGTTTACATTTTAGGTACCAGAACCAGACAATAATACGGATAATCTCTCTGAATATGATGAAGTTATCGAAGGAAGTGAGGCAGAGCCGGAATTAATTCCATCTACCGTAAGCAATTTTAACGAAATTGTACGATTAAACAAAGTTACATTTTTCGTTTACATTTTAGGTACCAGAACCAGACAATAATACGGATAATCTCTCCAAACATGAAGAAATTATCGATGAAAGTGAGGCAGAGCCGGAATTAATTCCATCTGCTGTAAGCAATTTCAACGGAATTGTATGATTAAACAAAGTTACAATTTTCTTTTACATTTTAGATACCAGAACCAGAAAATAATACGGATAATCTCTCTGAAAATAAAGAAATTATCGATGGAAATGAGGCAGAGCCGGAACTAATTCCATCTACTGTAAGCAATTTCAACGGAATTGTACGATTAAGCAAAGTTACATTTTACGTTTACATTTTAGGTACCAGAACCAGACAATAATACGGATAATCTCTCTGAATATGATGAAGTTATTGAAGGAAGTGAGGCAGAGCCGGAATTAATTCCATCTACCGTAAGCAATTTTAACGAAATTGTACGATTAAACAAAGTTACATTTTTCGTTTACATTTTAGGTACCAGAACCAGACAATAATACGGATAATCTCTCCAAACATGAAGAAATTATCGATGAAAGTGAGGCAGAGCCGGAATTAATTCCATCTGCTGTAAGCAATTTCAACGGAATTGTATGATTAAACAAAGTTACAATTTTCTTTTACATTTTAGATACCAGAACCAGAAAATAATACGGATAATCTCTCTGAATATAAAGAAATTATCGATGGAAGTGAGGCAGAGCCGGAACTAATTCCATCTACTGTAAGCAATTTCAACGGAATTGTACGATTAAGCAAAGTTACATTTTACGTTTACATTTTAGGTACCAGAACCAGACCATAATACGGATAATCTCTCTGAATATGAAGAAATTATCGATGGAAGTGAGGCAGAGGCGGAATTAATTCCGTCTGCTGTAAGCAATTTCACCGCAATTGTACGATTAAACAAAGTTACATTTTTCGTTTAAATTTTAGGTACCACGACCAGACAATAATACGGATAATCTATCTGAATATGAAGAAATTATCGAAGGAAGTGAGGCAGAGCAGGAATTAATTCCATCTGCCGTAAGCAATTTCAACGAAATTGTACGATTAAACAAAGTTACATTTTACGTTTAAATTTTAGGTACCAGAACCAGACTATAATACGGATAATCTCTCTGAATATGAAGAAATTATCGATGGAAGTGAGGCAGAGGCGGAACTAATTCCATCTACCGTAAGCAATTTCAACGGAATTGTACGATTAAGCAAAGTTACATTTTACGTTTACATTTTAGGTACCAGAACCAGACAATAATACGGATAATCTCTTTGAATATGAAGAAATTATCGATGGAAGTGAGGCAGAGCCAGAATTAATTCCGTCTACCGTAAGCAATTTCACCGCAATTGCACGATTAAACAAAGTTACATTTTTCGTTCATACATTTTAGGTACCAGAACCAGACAATAATACGGATAATCTCTCTGAATATGAAGAAATTATCGATGGAAGTGAGGCAGAGCCAGAATTAATTCCATCTGCTGTAAGCAATTTCAACGGAATTGTATGATTAAACAAAGTTAATTTTTCGTTTAAATTTTAGGTACCAGAACCAGACCATAATACGGATAATCTCTCTGAATATGAAGAAATTATCGATGGAAGTGAGGCAGCGCCGGAATTAATTCCATCTACCGTAAGCAATTTCAACGAAATTGTACGATTAAACAAAGTTACATTTTTCGTTTACATTTTAGATACCAGAACCAGACAATAATACGGATAATCTCTCTGAATATGATGAAGTTATCGAAGGAAGTGAGGCAGAGCCGGAATTAATTCCATCTACTGTAAGCAACTTCAACGGAATTGTACGATTAAACAAAGTTACATTTTTTGTTTATATTTTAGGTACCAGAACCAGACAATAATACTGATAATCTCTCTGAATATGAAGAAATTATCGATGGAAGTGAGGCAGAGCCGGAATTAATTCCATCTACTGTAAGCAATTTCACCGCAATTGTATGATTAAACAAAGTTACATTTTTCGTTTAAATTTTAGGTACCAGAACCAGATAATAATACGGATAATCTCTCTGAATATGAAGAAATTATCGATGGAAGTGAGACAGAGCCGGAATTAATTCCATCTACCGTAAGCAATTTCAACAGAATTGTCCGATTAAACAAAGTTACATTTTTCGTTTACATTTTAGGTACCAGAACCAGACAATAATACGGATAATCTCTTTGAATATGAAGAAATTATAGATGGAAGTGAGGCAGAGCCGGAATTATTTCCATCTACTGTAAGAAATTTCAACGGGGTTGTTCGGTTAAGCAAAGTTACATTTTTCGTTTACATTTTAGGTACCAGAACCAGACAATAATACGGATAATCTCTCTGAATATGAGGAAATTATCGATGGAAGTGAGGCAGAGTCAGAATTAATTCCATCTGCCGTAAGCAATTTCAACGGAATTGTATGATTAAACAAAGTTACATTTTTCGTTTACATTTTAGGTACCAGAACCAGACAATAATACGGATAATCTCTCTGAATATGAAGAAATTATCGATGGAAGTGAGGCAGAGCCAGAATTAATTCCATCTACTGTAAGCAATTTCAACGGAATTGTACGATTAATTAAAGGTGCATTTTTTGTTTACATTTTAGGTACCAGAACCAGACAATAACACGGATAATCTCTCTGAATATGAAGAAATTATCGATGGAAGTGAGGCAGAGCCGGAATTAATTCCATCTACCGTAAGCAATTTCAACGGAATTGTATGATTAAACAAAGTTACATTTTTCATTTACATTTTAGTTACCAGAACCAGATAATAATACGGATAATCTCTCTGAATATGAAGAAATTATCGATGGAAGTGAGGTAGAGCCAGAATTATTTCCATCTACTGTAAGCAATTTCAACGGAATTGTACGATTAAACAAAGTTACATTTTTCGTTTACATTTTAGATACCAGAACCAGACAATAATACGAATAATCTCTCTGAATATGAAGAAATTATCGATGGAAGTGAGGCAGAGCCAGAATTAATTCCATCTACCGTAAGCAATTTCAACGGAATTGTCCGATTAAACAAAGTTACATTTTTCGTTTACATTTTAGGTACCAGAACCAGACAATAATACGGATAATCTCTCTGAATATGAAGAAATTATCGATGAAAGTGAGGCAGAGCCGGAATTAATTCCATCTACCGTAAGCAATTTCAACGGAATTGTACGATTAAACAAAGTTACACTTTCCGTTTACATTTTAGGTGCCAGAACCAGACAATAATACGAATAATCTATCTGAATATGAAGAAATTATCGATGGAAGTGAGGCAGAGCCGGAATTAATTCCATCTACCGTAAGCAATTTCAACAGAATTGTCCGATTAAACAAAGTTACATTTTTCGTTTATATTTTAGGTACCAGAACCAGACAATAATACGGATAATCTCTCTGAACATGAAGAAATTATCGATGGAAGTGAGGCAGAGCCAGAATTAATTCCATCTACTGTAAGCAATTTCAACGGAATTGTACTATTAAATAAAGGTGCATTTTTTGTTTACATTTTAGGTACCAGAACCAGACAATAACACGGATAATCTCTCTGAATATGAAGAAATTATCGATGGAAGTGAGGCAGAGCCGGAATTAATTCCATCTACCGTAAGCAATTTCAACGGAATTGTATGATTAAACAAAGTTACATTTTTCATTTACATTTTAGTTACCAGAACCAGATAATAATACGGATAATCTCTCTAAATATGAAGAAATTATCGATGGAAGTGAGGCAGAGCCAGAATTATTTCCATCTACCGTAAGCAATTTCAACGGAATTGTACGATTAAACAAAGTTACACTTTCCGTTTACATTTTAGGTGCCAGAACCAGACAATAATACGAATAATCTCTCTGAATATGAAGAAATTATCGATGGAAGTGAGGCGGAGCCAGAATTAATTCCATCTACCGTAAGCAATTTCAACGGAATTGTATGATTAAACAAAGTTACATTTTTCATTTACATTTTACTTAGTTACCAGAACCAGATAATAATACGGATAATCTCTCTGAATATGAAGAAATTATCGATGGAAGTGAGGCAAAGCCAGAACTAATTCCGTCTACCGTAAGCAATTTCAACGGAATTGTCCGATTAAATAAAGTTACATTTTTCATATGCATTTTAGTTACCAGAACCAGACAATAATACGGATAATCTCTCTGAATATGAAGAAATTATCGATGGAAGTGAGGCAGAGCCAGAATTAATTCCATCTACTGTAAGCAATTTCAACGGAATTGTACGATTAAATAAAGTTACATTTTTCATTTACATTTTAGTTACCAGAACCAGATAATAATACGGATAATCTCTCTGAATATGAAGAAATTATCGATGGAAGTGAGGCAAAGCCAGAACTAATTCCGTCTACCGTAAGCAATTTCAACGGAATTGTCCGATTAAACAAAGTTACATTTTTCATATGCATTATAGTTACCAGAACCAGACAATAATACGGATAATCTCTCTGAATATGAAGAAATTATCGATGGAAGTGAGGCAAAGCCAGAACTAATTCCGTCTACCGTAAGCAATTTCAACGGAATTGTCCGATTAAATAAAGTTACATTTTTCATATGCATTTTAGTTACCAGAACCAGACAATAATACGGATAATCTCTCTGAATATGAAGAAATTATCGATGGAAGTGAGGCAGAGCCAGAATTAATTCCATCTACTGTAAGCAATTTCAACGGAATTGTACGATTAAATAAAGTTACATTTTTCATTTACATTTTAGTTACCAGAACCAGATAATAATACGGATAATCTCTCTGAATATGAAGAAATTATCGATGGAAGTGAGGCAAAGCCAGAACTAATTCCGTCTACCGTAAGCAATTTCAACGGAATTGTCCGATTAAATAAAGTTACATTTTTCATATGCATTTTAGTTACCAGAACCAGACAATAATACGGATAATCTCTCTGAATATGAAGAAATTATCGATGGAAGTGAGGCAGAGCCAGAATTAATTCCATCTACTGTAAGCAATTTCAACGGAATTGTACGATTAAACAAAGTTACATTTTTCATTTACATTTTACTTAGTTACCAGAACCAGATAATAATACGGATAATCTCTCTGAATATGAAGAAATTATCGATGGAAGTGAGGCAAAGCCAGAACTAATTCCGTCTACCGTAAGCAATTTCAACGGAATTGTCCGATTAAATAAAGTTACATTTTTCATATGCATTTTAGTTACCAGAACCAGACAATAATACGGATAATCTCTCTGAATATGAAGAAATTATCGATGGAAGTGAGGCAGAGCCAGAATTAATTCCATCTACTGTAAGCAATTTCAACGGAATTGTACGATTAAATAAAGTTACATTTTTCATTTACATTTTAGTTACCAGAACCAGATAATAATACGGATAATCTCTCTGAATATGAAGAAATTATCGATGGAAGTGAGGCAAAGCCAGAACTAATTCCGTCTACCGTAAGCAATTTCAACGGAATTGTCCGATTAAACAAAGTTACATTTTTCATATGCATTATAGTTACCAGAACCAGACAATAATACGGATAATCTCTCTGAATATGAAGAAATTATCGATGGAAGTGAGGCAAAGCCAGAACTAATTCCGTCTACCGTAAGCAATTTCAACGGAATTGTCCGATTAAATAAAGTTACATTTTTCATATGCATTTTAGTTACCAGAACCAGACAATAATACGGATAATCTCTCTGAATATGAAGAAATTATCGATGGAAGTGAGGCAGAGCCAGAATTAATTCCATCTACTGTAAGCAATTTCAACGGAATTGCCCGATTAACAAAGTTACATTTTTCGTTTACATTTTAGGTGCCAGAACCAGACAATAATACGGATAATCTCTCTGAATATGAAGAAATTATCGATGGAAGTGAGGTAGAGCTGGAATTAATTCCATCTACTGTAAGCCATTTCAACGAAATTGTACGATTAAACAAAGTTACATTTTTCGTTTACATTTTAGGTACCAGAACCAGATAATAATACGGATAATCTCTCTGAAAATGAACAAATTATCGAAGGAAGTGAGACTGTAAGCAATTTTACAACGGAATTGTACGATTAAACAAAGTTTCATTTTTTGTTCACATTTTAGGTACCAGAACCAGACAATAATACGGATAATCTCTCTGAATATGAAGAAATTATCGATGGAAGTGGGGGAGTGACGGAATTAATTCCATCTACCGTAAGCAATTTCAACGGAATTGTGTGATTACCCAAATTTACATTTTTCATTTACATTTTAGATACCAGAACCAGACAATAATACTGAAGATCAACGAAATATACAGGGAACTGAGGCAAAGCTGCGACAATTTTCATTTATCGTAAGCAAATTTAATGAAATATTACAATTCAATAAAGTTAAAATATATTATTTGTAGGTCTCTATTGTCGATAGGGAAATTTCCGCACATAGATGTGGCGGTAGCATAATTGACGTGTATCATATTTTAACGTCAGCACATTGTTGCGTTACAGCCACTAAAACTACAATCGATTTCCACAATTTACTAATACACGCTGGTCATATAAATATAGGAAAATCTACTTCTGGGCCAAATCAAGTTTATCGTGATCCAGTCGAGATTATTCCCCATCCACAGTACAGTTCAACCACTATTGAAAATGATATTTGTATAATTCGATGTTCCAATGAACTTATGCTATCTGTGGATATGAAAATTATACCACTTGGAATATCGACTCCAAAACCTGATGAGCAATGTGAAATAGCGGGATGGGGAGCATTGAGCGAATCAGATATATCCAAGCCGTTAAAATTATGTACAGCGAACCTTAGAATTATTGACAGGGCTACATGTAACGGTCGCGGAGCTTATGATGGGCATGTTCCGCGGCTAACAGTGTGCGCCGGTATGCATACGGCTTCAGGGGTACTATCTCAAGGTGCTTGTCATGGAGATTCTGGTGGTCCACTTGTATGCAATAAAACATTAAATGGGATCGTGTCATTTGGTCGGGGATGGGGAGATTCTCAATTTCCTGGAGTATATACAGACGTTAGTCAATTTCGAACATGGATTGAATCCGTTCTCAATAGAGAACCTAATCATAATCACGGTGTGATGCAAAAATCCAAACTAAATTTTACATTTTTAATGCTTATGACAACAATTCTAAATTTGGTGAAGTCTTATTTAATATTTAATTATTATTATTAATTATGTGTTGTAAATTGAATTTATTTAATTTCAATATTATGGCGTGACTGGCAAAATTGATGTTACACTAAAATTGAAAATAATAAATTTTATTTAAATTGTAAATTATAGTCGCAACTTTACTTATATGAGAAATTTAATTTAATTTGCCTTGGTTCCTTTATCGTTCAGTAGATTTTATAGAACGATCTGTCTACAGTTATTCCATCTTTAAACATAACACAGTTTTCCAGATTTCAAACGACCTATGAACATACGATAACATTCGCATTTTATTTCCTGGCGGTAAACCATATTTTGTTTGAGTATTCGTTCTATAAACAACAATTGTCGTCATTTTTGGTTTAAAAGTAACTTTTCTACACAGTAAAAAATCAGTCGTTCTTCCCAAACGGTAAATTACAATCAGACGGAGTTAATTCTATTCTAGTTTTTTTCCAAAATTAAAAATAACTCAGTTCTTTTAGGAGTTAATTACCTCGAAATAATAGTTAAGCGTAGTTTAATTGGTCGGGAGTTGAAATTTAACACCAGTTTGTAGCTATAATTCTAACCCATTTCCATTATTAATCTATTAAACGATAAATTGGTCGAAAATTACGTTTTAATTTATCGATAGTCTACAGTATTTTTCCGATAAATTCGATAAAAATCACAAATTTTGGGTTAACCTTAACATATAAATTTTAGTTAGTTTGCTTATTTAAAAGGAAGGGGAATTTGGAAAATCCAATAAAGTTGGTCAGCAACTTGTGTCCACACTCCTGTAGCTTACCGTATTTAATTTACCATAGTCAAAGTACTATTCTAAAAAAATCTTCAAATTGAAGTTATAGTTCAGTTGCAGTTTACTGAAGATGCAGATAACACAATTATTGTTGTCATGATATGGCAATGGATAAAGTAACAGGTGTTATAGGTGGCACACCTGCCTTGTAGGAAAGTTCACACTCTTTGGAGTACGCGGAAGATATTAAAACAAGAAAGCAAATTCAAAATGAAGAGCAATTAAAAGATATCTCCTCAACTAGCAGGAACATCAAGTTACGAAGAACAATGGAAGAAACTAAACAACATAGAAGAAGTTATTGCCAGATTGAGCAATGAAGTTTAACCTCTAAAGTTGGAGAGTGAAAATTAAAAAAAACAAATATTTAAGTGACACCAACAGATGAGAAAACATCAGGTCAAAAAACATCAGATGAGAAAAGAACAGAGAGTATAAAATCTGTAGATGCACAATGCACTATTTAACTACTACACAAACGAAGGCGACCTTAAACGAGAAACCGATTGTATCTTGAAGAAAAAAAACCTTCGAAGAGAGTTAAAAAGGAGAAAGCTGAATCTTCACCGGAATTCGAGCGCTCTGAGCAGATAACTAAGGCAAAGAGAAGCAGCCTCCACCAATTAATATTTTGAGCATAATAAGCCATTCTGGAGTGTAGTAAATAAGCACGTCGGACTCTGACACTTACTAGAAGTTAACCATGAAGCTGAGTGTGTATGGTTACCAATGTTTCACCTACATAAGAAGGCAAAAACAGTCGCCCAATTAAAGAGGAAACTATCAAACGAGAAAACTAATTGAAATTTGTTTCGTTGAGTTAATCGAAACAGTAATCAGCTTGTAATAATACAATTTACATTCCATGAGAGTTCGCCAATCAGTCAAACTAATAACAGGGAAGTAAAAGAGTTGGTCAAAGAAAAACGTAAGGCACGTAAATTATTACGCAATTAATTATTAGAACTCCAAAAAACAAGACAAACCTTAGCAACTTATGTAATAAAATTAAATTGTAGTACTAAAGTCTTCTCAGGATGAATTAAAATAAAAAATAAAATCTAACCTAAATCCTAGAAAAGCACAAGGATATGAATTGAACAGAGGGTGTTAATCGTCAAAGCCTTGAAACATTAAAACGCCATTAAAACATTAATAGAGGACAGGAATCTCATTTCGTCTCATCAATTTAGATTCCGATAAAAGCACTCCACTACTGAACAAGTATGCACAAAATCATAAAGATGTGGCGCAAGCATTTGATAAAGTATGACACAAGAGATTGAACTACAAATTGCAGAAGGACTTACCACATGCGCTTTCGAGTAAAGTATGTTGAGGAACACTCTGCCTTGAAAAAATCGCAGCGGGGGTACCACAAGTCAGCGTTTTGGGACCGATTTTGTATTTAATTTATACAATAGACCTACCAACACCAAGAGAAGGAACTATCGCAACAGTTGCTGATGGCTGATGATACAGCCATCATGGCAATTGGAAATAATATTGCCCGCCTTGAAACACGCATTACGATTTCAAGAAGCAAAAGAAGGCTTCAAAGAACGAAATCAATGAACCTGGTGAACTAGCCAATATAAATGGAAATGATTTTTTAAATCAGTTTTAACATTATTTAAAATAGAAAAAATAAAAATAAAATATCCTAGAATCTTTATTGCTGAAGAATGAATTGAACCTAAAAATGAATAAATAACATTGACGCATCGATAAATCGATAACGAAAAAATTATCGAATTGTTGATAATTGAATTAAAGCTAAATTTTCCGATTGTAATCCAATTTCAAAGGAACAATAATAATTCCAAATTGCCGTAAATAATTATGAACCGTGAATGAATATAGCTACTGTAAATAATTTTATTCTTGTACTTACTGGTATACTATACGATTGAATATAGAGGTAAGTAAACTAATCACTTATATTATATACGACTTACTGCTTAATTTCACTATACATATTTACATGCTTATTTAAACTTTACACGACTACATTACATTAAATAAAATAAAATCTAATTGCCACTAATTTTTTTTTAACTTAATCACGATGCAACAAGAACAAAAACTGAAACAAACGAATCGAAAATGTCATTTCAATATTTTTTTTTTTTTTAAATTTTTGTGTTACACGTATAAAGCGCTGTGCATAAGAAAAAATTAATTTTGTATCGTATTTAGCAGAGACACATTTTACAAATTTTTTAGTTTTTTTTTATGTGTAAATTTAACGCCATCTTGCTTGATGTGAATTTAAATTTTAGGTAATCTTATCTATTCATCATATTTATTGGTTTATTATTTTGAAACTGTCCAATTTTAATTAATTGAATGATTATAATGAAAAATTAAATCCAATAATGCACAGTTTACCAAATGATGCATATACATTTAAAAAGGCTTAACTCCTTTAGTAGTGAAGGTCTAATTAGAGACTACAGCATGCCAAACCATTTGAAAAGCTATCGCCTTTCACATGTTCAAATTGCCATATATGTAAACTTACAGTATAGGACTTTCTTAAGAAAATCCTAAACTGTAAGTTTACAAATATGACGATTTGACCATGTGAAAGGCATTAGCTTTTCAAATGCTTTGGCATGCTTGTAGTCTTAGATAAAACCTACCAAAAATAATATCGGTCTTGGTGATCAATATGGAAAATGTTTAGATACGGCAAGTTTTCAAACGTCTGAGTGTTGATTATGTTCATGTCACTCGTTTTAACAGTTACGAGTTTCGAGAGCTAAATTTACAAAGACACTGTAGGAAAACGCAATTGTGTTACGAGAGCTTGTAAATGCCTCATAATATAAAATTCTGTAAACTCTTTTCGGATTTGGTGGTTTAGCATTTTATTCAATAAAGCTTAATTTACCCATTATTCGAGATATTACTGACTTATTCGAGCTTTCTGGGAATATTCGAAATTTCTTGTGAATATCTGAGCTAGAATATTCTAGAAATGTTAGACTATATTCAACCATTTCGACATTATTTGATAATTTCAAAAATTTTCGTGTTTCTCGATATTCCTCGAAATATACAAGGGTTTACGCACTACGTCATTTACAGAATAGTGATTTTTTTCCGAAATTTTCGTAGCATTGAGCTATGCACATATATGTAGGTAGGTATACTGATAAAGTTGGAGGAGGATATTTTTCGGAATATTGGCAAATTTCCAGGGTTGCTTGTTATCGAGATTATTGTTGAAAACTTGTTGGGTTTTGTGAGATTTTCAGATTAGACGTTCGGTAAATTTTCGAGATTATTGCAGATTTTCCAAATTATTTGATAGATTTTGTTTACTGAAAATTATTTAAAGTTCCCAAAAGAAAATAATTCAGAGATTACATAATCAAAATGCATAAAATGTAAGATACACCTAGGCATTGAATTTTTATTCTACCAGTAACCTGTAAAAGGTTTAAAATTCTGGACTTTTCTCATATATCAAGTTTATTTGCTTCATCACCTATTGAGCCTAAGGGACTCATCGCTTGCTTTAATGTTTCACTGTTAAAGTTAGTCGAAAGTTATCAGCCGAAAGTAAATAGGATACATGGATAGCAATAAAAAATTTTGTAAATAATCTTACGTGGAAAACTTTGTTTAACTTAATCGTGGAAAATAACGGAAAATCAAAAGAATCCATAAAAGTGAAATGCGTCTAGAGTGTATATCTGAAGTTGAATCGTTTTTATATGATTTGTCAATATAGCTTCCATCCTCTAGAGTGTAATGTCTGGAGATGTATTTGGAGAAAAATTCAGTTCAAGTTTCCCGGAAAAATCGATTTTACAAAAAGCACTAGCTACGGTAGCTATTAAGCAGTCACATCAATAAAATACATTTCCAGACATAACACTCTAGAGGCTGATATTATAAAAATTTTCTAATGAATTTTGGAAAATCGGATTTTCCGAGTTTTCCCACACAAATGCAATCCTTTTCCAGACAAGGCACAAATCCAATCCATTTTCAGACATAACACTCTATAGAGACAGATTTCATTCCAATTTAAAATATTTTTTTGGGTTTCGCGAATTTTCCACAATTTTCCATGAGGAACTGGAGCCAGGTTTTGCCATACAAGAATATTGACAAAGGTATTCAATACTGTTCATGCATCCTTAGTAATTTTTAGGCTAAACACTACCGATTCATATCGACTTCATTATTTATTTTCGGTTAGAAACTTTCGGTTAACTTGGTTGAATGTTGATTATTTTTGTATTTTTAAAGGAGCCGGAGCCGGATCCCTGAGGAATCGACGAGCTCCACCTCCGTCTTTGATTTTATTTCTATTTTCCTATTCCCCAGAATTATGAAATAGGAATTGTGTTTGTGTTCTACAGTTTCAGATGTCCTTCAATTAAATTAATTTTCGGGATCACTTCATTTGCCCGAAAAAAAATATTAAATTTCAAAATTCACAAAAAAATCCTGAAAAAAAATCCAAATAAATGAAAAAATTAAATTTTATAGGCATTTTTAGCCTTTCATTGCAAGTTGATTTCTAGTACACATCAGTAGAAGTAATTTGAACGATACAATTCCATTGATCTGTATCTGCAAGGTTAACGAAGCGATTTCCAGAATCATAAATATTAAAGCTCTTAAGGAAAAATCTAATTTTAATAAATTTTAACTTGCACTGCACTTTGACATTTGTGTTTCTGGATTTTGGTTTTGTGGAATTACCCTTGTGAATTTCTTTGTTTTTGTTCCTAAATATAGGACAGACAGGTATGATATTAGAAACCGAAGCTTTTATTATTCCAAAGGTATCAGTGAACCAGAACACGTACACTCTTATCAAGCATGATCTGGCATGATTCCCGTTTTAAAGAGTCTGAAACAATAGATGTTCTACTTGGTGCGTACAATTTCTTCAAAGCCATTGAGAAGGGGCAACTACAATCAGAGTATGTAGTGTAATCACCATAAACATCATATTTATATCGATAGTATCAGGAAAGCGTCATTCTTCTGATGAGACCACAAGCAATTTCAACATTTTAATCGACATCGATAGAAGCTTACGTAAATTTTGGGAGATTGAAGAACTACCCAAAGCGATCAGGCATACTCCCGAAGAAGACGCTTGTGTAGAACTCTACAAAGCAACTACCACACCAGGCGAAGACAGTAAATTTATTGTGAGTGACAATAAAAAAAAATTTAATTTCAGCAGCTTTGATTACAAAATGTATCCTGGGAAGATGACCTTCCAGCAAACATACTACAGCAACGGTCGTTAATCCATGATAATATGTCTCAACTAAGATGTCTACGTATTCCTAGATGCCGGCGAGCAAGCATATATGCAGCGGTTGTGTAAGCCGTTAGCCGAACAGAAGGAAATAAAATAAACTTCGCCATCATAACCGCGCAAAGAGTCGTGTTGCTCCATTAAAACCAAAGGGTCTACCGCGATTGGAGCTGTTGACGAAGTTGGTTAATATTCGTTAGACATCGAACAAGCGAAATATTCGATATCTACCCAAGAAGTTTGTGGCGTCATGTCCCAACAAATGAGAATCCAGCAGACATAACAAAAGCGGCAACATTACAAATATTAAGGGACATGGATAACTCAAACGTAAGAGAAATGGCCTGTGCAGTAAAAAGTCGTTGAACAACTGACAACCGAAGAATCTAGACCAACTAAGAGAGCTCATTCATTGAACGGTTCATTGAAAATCATTCTAATTTCTTCAAGATTACTCAAGGCACTCGCGATGGTGAAGAAACCAAATAGTTCAAGGAAACGCCACTATAGAAATGAAATTCTAACCGTGGAACAAGAACTTATTAAAGTCGTGCAAAAAACCAATTTCCACTTCAAATACAAAGCAAACTCCTAAGCTTAAGTTCATTTTTAGATGAGCATGGCGTGAGAATCTTACGCGTTGGAGGAAGAAACCAGAAGAAAATGGCCCCGTTTGACGTCAAGCATCCAAATATTTTGCCTGGAAAATCCCATCTTGCCAAATGCAAGATTATTAACAAGCATCGTTAGACACGTACGTACCGGTTAATCAAGAGGGCTTAAACGCAGATAATGGGCATCCTTCCAGAAGAGCGAATTAATTATACTCACCCATTCCATAAGGTTGGAGTTGACTATTGCAGGTCCTTCATGTTTGTCTAAGTATCAAGGCAGTTTATCTGGAAACGGTAGGCGATTTGACCACAAAGAGCTTTCCAGCAACCATAAGCAGATTTACATTACGAAAAGGTTTATGGCATACGATACACAGCGACAATGGGGAGTAATTTTGTAGAGAAATCATCTTCACTTCTAAAATACAAAATACATTGTTTTAATATAATTTATTTACCAAAAAATTATATTAAAACAATGTATTTTGTATTTTAGAAGTGAAGATGATTTCTGCTGTTAAATTGGCAAAAATACTTCTGAAGCGAGTTGCGGGCGAAACCATTCTGACACAAGTCAAGCTGAAGATGTTGACTACATTAGTCCAGCTCATTTTCTAATTGGGCGCACATACACAGATCCAGCCAAAATAAATCCGGATTAAATATCTCCAATTGCAAGGTGGAAGTTCGTCAGTCAAACAAATACAACAACACTTCTGGCAAAAATGGCATTGCGACTACTTGACTAGCTACAACCAAGAAAAAATGGAAAGATGAAGCTGAAAATTTACACGTTGTTGATCAATTAACTTATTGGCTTCTTCGTAGAATAATCGATACACATCCGGGAAGTTACGATAAAATATGAGTTGTAAGCCTAAAGATGGCCATTTCACAAAAAATTGATGAATAATAATTTCCGATATTTTATACATATTGAAAAAAAAAAATAAAGCTCAACGGAATTATTCCATAAGTGAGCTGGAGTGCTACGCGGTTGTTTTAAGCATTAAAAAATTTCGAGCATATATCAGCGAATTCCATTTTATAATCATCAAGACCATTGGTAGATTAGCTAGCTGAAAAAAGTGATCAGTTGATCAGGTGATCACTTTTGGAAGTTTTACTGTATCTGGCCACCTTACATAAGTGTGTTGCTTAATTAAATTTACAACATATCCTCAAGCGAAAAACAAATCGATTAATAAATTTTGGCCTGTTGTTTTGAACAATTTTAAATCAGCTATACAATGCAATTGTGTTACCGTTTTGATTATCGTTAACTCGTGCCATCTATAGATGAACAAGAATATTTACTTAATCTGCAGTTCAGATATTCACCAAATTACATCGTTAGCGTTTAGGGTGTGGCTGCATAACCTTGGCTTTTGTACAATCAACTCAGCCACACCAGCTCGAATTTTTACCTTAAATGAAACGAAAGTAATACTGTTCACTGAATGATGTTAACGGGTTAATGGTATAACAGGTTTATAAACAATACAAGATTTGTTTGGCTTACGATTTATTTTTTGATGCTTACCGTACTTATAATGAGTTACACAAATAAAATGTCGGGAATTTCAAACACTACAACATAAAAATGAGACAAAACTGATGAATTTCTTGTTGAACCAAATAAATTATGCGCTATATAGACAACACTTAGGTTTGTCTTAATAAAACAATCAAAATTTTACAAATTAAAATTCTTAATTTTATTCATTTATTACATATTAAAAGAGTTGTGGTCTGGCTTCAAAAATAACAGTTCATGCATGGTTTCGTGAGCTTCAAATATTTTAACGGAATTTGGCGGAGCGTTAACGATGGGTCTGGATTGTGGTTGACGACAAGTATAATTTATTTCATTTAGATTATTGGTTAAAGCAATGATAGAATCAAATTTATATTGTATTGTGTATGTAAAGTTAGGTCGGATACGGATTGCGGAGCCCAAACTTATACTAATTGAATTCCATGTAAAAAATTGATTAAATTTTATATGTATAGCTGTCTTCGCATCATCGTTTAATTCTGGATTACAACATGAAATAACGATGTCAATATGTTTGAAATTTGCGTTAATCGCTCCGAAAACAAATCCACCCAGAACCAATTCGTCACAAGTGACGCCAAACGTCGTTTTAAACGGGGCTGTCTGATTTGGATACACTTTCGTTACATACGGCAAAGTAAGCTCCTTTCGTGGTGTACAAATCCATATTTTATCTTCAAACGGGACACCGTAAATTTTTTGGGCAGCTATACTCATTAAATCACTTTTCGTTAATAAATCTGGATATTTGGCTTTAATATTGAGCAGCGTTGGACTGGGTAGCGTTGGAAATCGGATTAAGCGTATTAAATTTTTAAATTTTTCCCTGCCATCAGAAAATTTTAAGTGATTTTGAATGCAATGGTGATTGATCCAATGGACCAATGCATCGAGGATATCCAATTCGGAGACGCCAGCTTCGATTTGATCAAATTTTAAAATCTCTTCAACAGTATCTGGATGGATTGTTAAAAATGAATCTGATTCCAACACAAAACGCTTCAACGAAGAAGCTACTTCAAGTTTAGCCGAATGTAGAACTATTTGTTGCTTTTCATGAATACAAATGTCGAACCATTTTACACAAGTTTTGTTTGCACAAAATTGAAACACAATATTCATTAATCGTATCACGTTGTATGTTTTCGCCAATTTAAATAACTCACAAAAATTTTCTTCACTAATGTCACATTGATCGGTGTATACAAATCGGATGAATTGATAAAAAATGTCGTATCGATAATTTGTAAATCCAAAACATTTTTTTTCACCTAACGTTGACTCCAATTGTTGTTGAAATACGGTGCTCCGCTTCATCAATTCTAGCGAGTGAGCATAAATTTCCTTGTCTTCAACGATAAACGTAATATCCGATAGAAATTTTGAATTGAAAAGTTTGGCTGATAATTCACTCATTTCGAATGGAACGTGGTTGATTTCAAATTCCATTTTTTATAGCGCACTTAATTTTGAAACTATAATGCTCTCCGCACGACTTAAACACTTGTTCACAGCTTGAGTTAGTTGAGATAAATAATAGCTTGAATTGACTTTTTGGCTTATTCGCTAAATCATAATAACGGGAGTTCTTTTTAAACACGATAAACAATTTTTTATATACCAACACCAACCACCAAAGGAACAAAAAATACAGACACAAATTTACAGTCAGTATAAAAAGATTTCGAACACTTAAACGAATCAAAAATTTTAGCAGAATTTCATATTTTGGTGTTTGGATTTTTCCTTTTCTAAATTGTTCGTAATTTCCAGTTCACAAAATATTTTGTAGAGGTTTGGAGAAATCTTTTCGTTACTATACGGATAACTAAAAAATGACACCAAAACTTGTGCAACCGCGATTCGCTAATCTAAGCATATCAGAACTAGCTATTGTTAATGAAAATCTCTCACTTTTGACGTCTCTCTCGCTGACGTCTTAGAGAGATTGAGTAAAGAGGAAATCGAATACCTTGGTTATGTGGTGGGCGAGGGAGGATTAAGACCCAATCTTCCACTGACTGAAGAAGTGTAAAACTCATTCGAGCTTTTAGCTAAGTCTGACTACTCGAAGCGATTATTTACCAATGCGATACCAGTTTCCACTGGGATAGGAACTGTGCTTTTTCAAAACGCCAATAAAGGGGAAGACCGACCAAATCCGCACATATCGCAGAAATTTAGCGATGTGCATAGAAATTGCAGCGTGACAAAGCTCGAATGTCTTGCTGCAGCACATTAAGCCATTAAGAAGTTCCGATCCTATGTTGAAGGGCTACCTTTCACCTGGTTTAACTTTGACATAGAGTATCGGAAAGGATCTCATAATGTTGTACCTGACACTCTGTCACGTGTAATTATGGATGCCTTTTAAATCTTCTGCCTAATTAAACGCATGTCGATCTTGATTCTTGCTGAGAAACTACAAATATCAAACTCGCTGAAAGCAAATTTTATTTAAATGTGAAACCACAAACGGAATCGTCTATATTGGGTGATTTATCGGTTTGGAAATTAATTGTACCTAAGACATTACGAATATCATTACATATTCAAGTCACCACATTGTACACCTTCCTCCGCTCGTTTGGAAATACGAAAATCAACCGAGATATTGCAAAGATACTATTATTAGCCTGCATTAACTTCAGATGTCGAAAATTGTGTTAAACTATGAACCCTTCCAGCCGCCCCTTCCTTTCTTAGTTCATTTTTAGTTACTTTTCACCACTGGCAATGGGTTCATCTGGACTTGAATCCCAGATATTCCTGATGTTCGAGGTATCTGAAGTAATGATGTTTGTGATAAATAGGACGACAATTCACCCCGAAGTACTCGCCGCAGAGCAATGCCTCGAAGCGAATGAACCAAACACTATTAGCAGCTAGACCAGATGACAGATCTGAGACATACCGCGTCAGACATATCGTTAGACCTAGACAAGATCCGTTAACTGTTGGTCAGGAAGTCTAGGTTAGGAATTTTATACAGAGTAAAGCATCTGAGAACTATGCTGCTACACTTGCTAAGACATTTAAGTTACTTCATCTTTATTTTAATTTTTATATGCAGCAATTTATAATTTATTACCGAAACTTATTGTTTCGAATAATAAATTTCGTTTACATTCCACTAGATTAGTAGATTAACAATAAATAATAAAAATAGTTTTTACATTCAATTTAATTTAATCTTACGTTTACTTACTCCAATAACTTAAAGTTAATTAAATCATTTCAGGATCTTCGTCACATAGCAGTTTATTATCCGATATGTAAAAATTCGCATCGATCATGTGCTGCAGTGTTTCAGCAAAGATGCGGGGGAATCTAATTTCAGATGTACACACCATCCCAAATTTTATTTTCCATTCAGCCCACATATAGTAAAATAGTTTAGTAACGGAAGTTGAACCTTGCACCAAAATATAATTTATCGGATTATATTGTCGCAGTTTAATAAATTCAAACAGTATTGTATCATTTAGACTCGGACAATCGATGAACTTAATTATTTCAAAATTAAAATCGGCCAGTTCAATTAAATTTTGATGGTTGAATTGAAGATTACTTAATGTGATTTCCCCGACTGAATATTGACGTAGAAAATCCCAATTTTCGATCGTAAAATTTGCAAGTGTAATATTAACTCCGGGATATCTGTTATCCCATGAAATTTCAATGTATCCATGCGGTTTTGGTGTTAGGTACTTTAATTTTGTTTTATCCGAATATTGTTTCATAATATTGGGCGAGTTGTCCGATTGTTTGAGAATTTGATTACGGTTCAGCATATTAGAGCTCTCTAATTTTGTGTGAAGAAATGAAACAGATTTTTTCCTAGGCCGATCAAAATGAGGTTTTCGACTAGTAGATTTCTCTTTTGTCTTTAATCGAAAAACGTGTATATAGTTTATATAAGTGGTGTAACGTTTTTTATCATTGCGATGGCAAATTTTTACTTCAGGTGAAAATTTATATTTAAACTGAGATGCGAGGTAAAATACAAGCATTTCGTATTTTTTATAACAATTCCTGGTGAACGATGGCTGATCAATTAGGATGAACCTTATTTCTTCCTTAAGATCAAACATTTGTTTTTTAATTAAATCTCGTAACATGTTATATAATTTTCGATTCACCTGGGCTCCTCGCAATGATATTTTGATTGCAATTAGCTGGAATAAATCAAGCGGCCGCTGCTTGCTCCAGTAAAACCAATTTTTGCCCGTAAGATCTGGATTCCAATATAATTTAAACCATGATTGATGCCAAGGATAAGCGAAACCAATATTTAAAGAGGTTATGCTTTTCACATGAACATTATCCATTAGCCAATAGTGATCCGTTTGCATCTGAAATGTTTAAATAAATTTTGTAAACGTTTCTCAAATTTAACGAATTTCTTTAAATAAAAACTTACATGTTTTAGTGTCATCAAATTAGTCTGGTTTATCTTCACATTTTGATTGAGTGCTTGTTGTTGTTCTGCTACAAAAAGACGTCGCGATCCAAAGAAATCGCTTAATTGTTTAAATGCACTTGAAACGCTAGGATTAGACTGAATCTTCAAGTGGATCAGAAAAATTTTGACCGTTTTTTCATTGCTATCTTCTATTAGGGTATCCTCAATTTTATCAATTTTAAGTCCCATATCTTTTAATTTTTCTTCAAGCCATCCCAGGGCGATACTGGTAGCGTATAAAGACGGATATATATTTTTGCGCTCACAGTACTCTTTGATAAACTCCTCCATAAATGCTAGTTATTTTAGCGAGCTATTAATAATGGACTCACAGATATTAAAATTTGCCTAAAAGTTCTAATTTGTACCAACTATCAATATAGCAACAACAATTAATTTCAAAACCAAGCAGAGCGAGCCACGAAAAGCAAAAAAACGATTAGACTGGACACTATTTCCACAGGATATATTTTTAATTTGAATATTAATTGGACGACGAAAAACAACAACAAAAATACTTAAAATTAATACAAAACTATATAAAATTACAAATCACTTACATAATTATAATTCCACCACAAAAAATTATTAATTAATTAACTAAATTAATGAAATCAAAATGAATGTAAAAAACTAAACTTGTCACAACACGATTTTCCTTATTCAAATGGCATCATCGAATGACGTTTCTTGTCGAAGCGCACGTTTTTGTTTTAAACGAAAAAGTGTTGTGGTTAAAACCGGCCTTTTTTTGAATTTTGTAAATTGCACCTGCGCGTGTAAAACGACAATACAAAAAAAAAACAACTGCGATGTATTTGTTTGAGTGTGTATTGCGAGAGTTATACAGACGTACGAATTCATGTTTCGTCATGAAATATTTTAAATTAACATTACAATCAACGAGAGCAAATCGGGAAGGTGCATATAATATCACAGTTGAGGCTACGTTAGAAAATAAATTCTGGATCGTTAATTATGCAAGTCATCAAGAATCGAAAATTAAAATGTTGCGAAAGAAAATGAAGGTTACCAGTAAAAAAAGGATTACAAATTGGATAATCGCTCACAGTTTACGGCAGCTTCTACACTTCATTCTTTCGTCAGAGTTGTAAAAAATACAGCAATGGATAGGCATAGGCTCAGCTGTTGGTAAGTACTTTGGTAATTATTTGAAAGGATTGAATACTAGTGAGAGTTTATTATTATTAATTATTGCAGGATCTAGTAAGACTCGAAGAAGCATTATGCCACGAAAACTGAATTTGGTGCATTGCAAGAAAATTGTTCAAAAGTCAGACTATATGCTCCTTGTATGTATCGCTACTAGTGGAATTCTGATAGAACCTCTTCAACATCTCGAGAAGGAGCTACTTCATGTTAAAATAAATATAGGACACAATCACAAGTAAGTGCCGTTTAAATGCTATTAAAATTAAACCAATAACTTTGGCGTAACAACATATTTCGGAATTTTTCAAATTCAATACCAAATTTCTACCAATCAGAATCATTGAAAGCACATCTAATAGAACTTTAAATTGTGATCCCTAAAGGTGAAGCCACTGAAACCATTGACAATGAAACCTGATTTTGTCGGAAAGAAACGTAACAGCAGGTGGGTTAAAATTATAAAGCGTAACTGCAGAAAGTCATAATCGGAAAGAAAATCGTAAAGATTATAATCGGGTAGACTCACCTTCAACATTAAGTGCTGCTCGTAGATATTTAAGATGAAGTCACCTCGAACATGGATTTCATGAGGGCGAATGACTTCATGTTAGATGTTGGAGACTGATAAATGAAATTCCCACAGTGAAAGAGAAATGATTCTAACTGGTGGATTAGTGTCAAAAATATGATCGATGAGTGGCAAATCGTTTCAAAAAACTTCAATGTTTGTGGCGATGCTATTTAAAGTCACCGACAACACTCAATAAAACAATTAAACACTTGGGGAAAAGTATATATTTGAAACGGTAAGCTTCTTTGAATCTGACTTTAAAACACACAAAATATTAAGTAAGCCGTCTTTATTAGACGTGTAAACGTTGAGGCCCTCGATATACAAAAGTAAGGAGTAATTTTAAATTTCTCATTCTCTTTTATAAACGTTCCATTAAATTAAGGCAACAAATCATTGGTATACAACCGAATTCGAAAATTGAGTTTCTGAACCAGAACAGTCACTTAACTTAGCCAAAATTAATGCGCAAACAAAAGTATATATCAGAGTATAACAAGATATTCACAGCACACTTTTCATTTAAATAAAAGCTTTACTAATCATAAAAACAATATCAATATCTGTTATGGATTTAGTGAACTAAATATCTCAAATACTTTAAGGGTTTTTACTAATTCGCTGGTTTTAGCATGTTTCTACTAATTCTACCACGATCAGAAATTATAAAAAAAAAAAATATTAAGTGTACCAGGATAGAAATGTACAATCAAAAGCTACAAAATACCATAAGAAAAATCACAGATTCTTACCTATTAACCTGCTGTAATCCACAATGTTTCCGCAAATTTCTGCTGTTTACAGAAACAACCGACAAAATTTGTAACCTAAACTATTTAATTTTACTTAACGTATGTAACTTATTAGTGCTCGTTTATTTCCAGTTCGGTTAACTGGTCTTATATATTGAAAAACGTCTTTAACTACCGAAATGTTATGACAAAACTGTTTATTGTTATCTACGCCACTACTACAATGTCTTAAATAAATCGTTTTGATAGTCGTTTTCGTTATCGTTTTAACCTTTGTTGATAAACAAATATTATTTCTAACACAACTAAAATGAAATAAACAAAAACAAAAAAAAAATGTTTTTAAATAATCTTATCACTTACAACACCATTTGTAGAATCTAAAAAGTTTTCGTTATAAATAACGTAGCAAAAATTCTTGAAGAATCGTGAAACTTTTCGGAACATTGGCCGATTTTTAAAAACTTCAGTAATCAATCAATAAGGCTTGTTTCCGTTGCTAATTTAGATACTCATCAGCGTTGAAAGCGCTAAAATTTGTATGTGTCTATATGTACAGTTTAAGTATTCTCTACTTTAAAATTAAATGTTAGCGGTAAAATTAATTAAAATACAGTGAAAAAATTAGAGAAGCACATTCAATCTGCCAAAATTAACCAGGTAGAGCTGAAAACTGACAAACTAACTGAGCGCACAACAAACTTGGAAGGCGAAATGTGGAGATTATTCGATTGCGTGGTGAATTCAATTATTGAAGCCGATTTACATAAAACAGAAGACACATAAGGATTAGAAATAACATATTTTAGAGATTCTAGACTATGTGAAGAACTTGTCGCCGGTAATTTTTATAACTTCTGAGATGGAAACACTCAACGAAGGTCTCAACTTTTGTACTATAGCGGATTCGGCAGACAACTGTATAAGAAAAGCACTAATTGGACGCCAGTCTACCGGCAAGTAATTTTCGTCAGAAGGTGGAAGTTGGTTCCTAGGAAGAAAAGAGCTACCACCTAATTTCAATTGTGTTCAAATTAGGTGGTAGCTTCTTTCTACTGCAAGTGACCTCCCTATAGTCAAATTTCTCATTGAGTTGCTGAGACGGTATCACTAATGAGATACTTGGAGGAAAGTATTTTACTAGTGTTTAGTGTTCCGTTCACCTTAATATCAGAAAATAGCAGTCAGTTTGCTTCAAGGAAATTCAAGGATTTTTTGCGAAAATATCACGTTCAACATTGGCTAAGTGCTTTTTACCATCCCCAAGCCAACCTAGTAAATGGAGTAAATATCCCCAATCTGGGACTAGAATATTGGAAAGATATAGCTTGTGCTTTACGGACAGGTGTGCATGAACCTTCGAGATACATGCCGTTCTTCATAGGTTTTGATAGAAACCTGGAGGTATCTGGGGTGCGGACTACCTACATGAATGGGAAAAAGTCGTGCCAAACTCGCGAATAACATGCACAAAATATGGCGAAGATACATTAGACGACCAGAGAAAATCTTCACAAAGCATATGCCCTAATTCTCAGAAGGTACAATTTACGTACACGTCGATACAGACACGGAATAACACCTATGAGTTGGAATGTAAAGTAGGAAAGTTCCATGCCAATGCTTTGAGAAAGTATATCAGGCTGGATTAATTTTATTTTATTATTTAGTTGATTTCTTTTGAGTCAATAAAGTTTGATGAGTTGAAGGCGAATTCGTGTAGGTTTCTTTTGTTCAATTAGAACGGGAAGTACGGTGTTATTATAGACCTTTTAAATTGGAAATTGTTCCACACTCCGGGTGCGTTACTATGTTTGACGAAAATATTTGTTAAGACTTTTGGGTTTTAAACAAAATTTTCGTAGTGTTTTGGTGGGGTGTAGCGTAGCTACACAAATCAGTCAATCTTATATGCATTTCCTAAACCAACTTCATTTTTGTTAACAACAAATCCCTCCCTTAAGACTCTTCATTTTATTCGACACCTATCGTGACTGTTTTTTTTTTTTTTGGAAAGCATTAAAAGAAATAATAACCAAGATATGTGTTGAACAAAACGATGAGTCTAAAGGGAGGGATTTATTGCCACCAAAAATGGAGTTGGGTTAGGAAATGCACAGAATGTACTAATGTATCGTAACATAATGAACATCTCCCCAATCACTATCAAATTCCTTGGTTGGTAGCTTAGTGCTCTAATGTATGGAACGCTCCATGGGTAAATCTCCCGCTATATAGACAACACTTAAGTTTGCCTTAATAAAACAATCAAAATTTTACAAATTAAAATTCTTAATTTATTTATTTACATATTAAGAGTTGCGGTCTGGCTTCAAAAACAATAGTTCATGCATGGTTTCGTGAGCTTCAAATATTTCAACCGAATTTGGCGGAGCGTTAACGATGGGTCCGGATTGTGGTTGACGACAAGTATAAGTTATTCGATTTAGATTATTGTTATAAGCAATGATAGAAACAAATTTATATTGTATTGTGTATATAAAGTTAGGTCTGATACGGATTGATGAGCCCAAACTTAAAGTAGTTACATTCCATGTTGTAAAATAATTAAATTTTATATGGATAGTCGTCTCCGTATCATCATTAATTTCGCGATTACAACATGAAATAACGATGTCAATATGTTTGAAATTTGCTTCTATCGCTCCGAATACAAATCTACCCAGAATCAATTCGTCACAAGTAACGGCAAACGTCGTTTTAAACGGGATTGTCCGATTTGGATACACTTTCGTTACATATGGCAAAGTAAGCTCTTTTCGTGGTGTACAAATCCACATTTCATCTTCAAATTCGTCACTGAAGGTTTTTTGGGCAGCAATACTCATTAAATCACTTTTCGTTAATAAATCTGGATACTTAGCTTTGATATTAAGTAGCGTTGGATTGGACAGCGTTGGAAATCGGATTAAGCGAATCAAATTTTTAAATTTTTCTCGGCAATCGGAAAAATTTAATTGATGTTGAACGCACTGGTGGTTAATCCAACGGACCAATGCATCGAGAATATCCAATTCGGTAATGCCACGTTCAATTTGATCAAATTTCAAAATCACTTCTACAGTATCTGGATGGATTGATAAAATTGAATCTGGTTCCAATATAAAACATTTCAGCTGTGAAGCTATTTGCAGTTTAGCTTGATTCAAAGCAATTTGGTGATTTTCCACAACACAAATATCCAACCATTTTACACAATTTTTGTATATACAAAATTGAAACACAATATTGTTTAATCGTATCACGTTGTAAGCCTTTGCCAACTTGAATAACTCAGAAACATTTTCTTCACTAATGTCACATTGATCAGTGTACACAAAATGGATGAACTGATAAAAAATATCGTATCGATAATTTGTAACTGGAATCACTTTTTTTTCACCTAATGTTGACTCTAATTGTTGTTGAAATACGGTGCTCCGCTTCATCAATTCTAGCGAGTGAGCATAAATTTCCTTGCCCTCAACGATAAACGTAATGTCCGATAAAAATTTTGAATCGAAAAGTTTGGCTGATAATTCACTCATTTCGAATGGAACGTGGTTGATTTCAAATTCCATTTTTTATGACGAAATAATGCACTCCGCACGACTTATAAACACTTGTTCACTGTTTGAGAAAGTTGAGAGAAATAGCTTGAATAGAGTTTTTGCTTAGTCGCTAAATCATAATAACGGATGTTCGTTTCAAACACGATAAACAATTTATTTATAGATCTACAGTAAAGAAACAAAATACGCAGACTCGAATTTACAGTCGTTGTAAAACGATTTCGTACACTAAAACGAATCATTCAAAATGTATTAATATCACTAAGTGGAACATAATTAATCATGCAACTAACGAATTTTGCGCAAACCGGTTTTATTTGGATTGCGATTTCTTTAGGTGTATGAAAACTTTTTTCACATATGGGAATATGATGACAAAACGACATGGGGTTTGGACAACAAAATATTTGGTTTAAAGTAGGTACGATACAATAAATTTCAACCAGATATTTTACGATACACATAAATGTACATCGAGGCGTCTTAGTGGGAAAGAATTGTTGAATGGTCGAAACAATATAAGGGCAGGCTGTGAATTTAAAGGAATTAAAAGGATTCGTAGAATTTAGAGGATTTAAAGAATTCGTTGAATTTTATAAATTTATAAAACTCCGAAAATTTATAGGATTTATAAAATTTTGAGAATTTAGAAAGTCTGTGGAATTTAGAAAATTGATAGAATTGGTCGAATTTGAAGAATTTATAGAACTTATGTGCTAGAACTAGAGAATTTAGGGAGTTACAATATCTGCAGAATTTAGAGATTTCTGAGAATTTAGAGAATTTACAGAATACAGATAATTCAGAGAATTTAAATATTATCAGAATTCAAAAGTTTTTTAGAATTTATGGAATTTAATAATGAAATAAATAAATTTAGAGAATTGATCGAATTTAAAGAATTCGTAGAATTTAATAAGTTTATAAAATTCAGAAAATTTATAGAATTTATAAAATTTTTGAGAATTTAGGAAGTCTACAGAATTTAGAAAAATGATAGTAATAAGTAGAATTTGAAGAATTTATAGAACATATAAGCTAGAACTAGAAAATGTAAGGAGTTACAAAATCTGTAGAATTTAGAAATTTCTGAAAATTTAGAGAAATTATAGAATACAGAAAGTTCAGAGCATTTAAGAGGTTTCGGAATTTAGAATTTTTTTAGAATTTATGGAATTCAATGAATTGAATAATTTAGGGAATTGAATAATTTAGGGATTGAAATACCGAAAATTTATAGGATTTAAAAAATTTTGAGAATTTAAAAGCTCTATGGAATTTAGAAAATTGATAGAATTAGTAGAATTCGAAGAATTTATAGAACTTATGTGCTAGGACTAGAGAATTCAGGGAGTTACAATATCTGTAGAATTTAGAGATTTCTGAGAATTTCGAGAATTTACAGAATACAGAGAATTCAGAGAATTTAAATATTATCAGAATTCAAAAGTTTTTTAGAATTTATGGAATTTAATAATAAAATAAATGCAATAAATTTATAGAATTGATCGAATTTGAAGAATTCGTAGAATTTAATAAGTTTTTAAAATTCAGAAAATTTAAAGAATTTATAAAATTTTGAGAATTTAGGAAGTCTATAGAATTTAGAAAAATGATAGTAATAAGTAGAATTTGAAGAATTTATAGAACTTATGTGCTATAACTAAAAAAATTAGGGAGTTACAAAATCTGTAGAATTTAGAAATTTCTGAAAATTTAGAGAAATTATGAAATACAGAAAGTTCAGAGCATTTAAGAGGTTTCGGAATTTAGAATTTTTCTAGAATTTATGGAATTCAATGAATTAAATAATTTACAGAATTGATCGAATTTAATAAGTTTATAAAATGCCGAAAAGTTATAGGATTTAAAAAATTTCGAGAATTTAAAAGCTCTATGGAATTTAGAAAATTGATAGAATTAGTAGAATTCGAAGAATTTATAGAACTTATGTGCTAGGACTATAGAGAATTCAGGGAGTTACAATATCTGTAGAATTTAGAGAATTTACAGAATACAGATAATTCAGAGAATTTAAATATTATCAGAATTCAAAAGTTTTTTAGAATTTATGAAATTTAATTATAAAATAAATACAATAAATTTAGAGAATTGATCGAATTTGAAGAATTCGTAGAATTTAATAAGTTTATAAAATCCAGAAAATTTAAAAAATTTATAAAATTTTGAGAATTTAGGAAGTCTTTAGAATTTAGGAAAATGATAGTAATAAGTAGAATTTGAAGAATTTATAGAACTTATGTGCTATAACTAGAAAATTTAGGGAGTTACAAAATCTGTAGAATTTAGAAATTTCTGAAAATTTAGAGAAATTATATAATACGGAAAGTTCAGAGCATTTAAGAGGTTTCGGAATTTAGAATTGTTTTAGAATTTATGGATTTCAATGAATTAAATAATTTAGGGAATTTATCGAATTTAATAAGTTTATAAAATGCCGAAAAGTTATAGGATTTAAAAAATTTTGAGAATTTAAAAGCTCTATGGAATTTAGAAAATTGATAGAATTAGTCGAATTCGAAGAATTTATAGAACTTATGTGCTAGAACTAGAGAATTTAGGGAGTTACAATATCTGCAGAATTTAGAGATTTCTGAGAATTTACAGAATACAGATAATTCAGAGAATTTAAAGATTATCAGAATTCAAAAGTTTTTTTGAATTTATGGAATTTAATAATGAAATAAATAAATTTAGAGAATTGATCGAATTTAAAGAATTCGTAGAATTTAATAAGTTTATAAAATTCAGAAAATTTATAGAATTTATAAAATTTTGAGAATTTAGAATTTTGAAAAATGATAGTAATAAGTAGAATTTGAAGAATTTATAGAACTTATAAGCTATGATAGAACTAGAGAATGTAAGGAGTTACAAAATCTGTAGAATTTAGACATTTCTGAGAATTTAGAGAATTTATAGAATACTGAAAGTTCAGAGCATTTAAGATTTTTCGGAATTAAGAATTTTTTTAAAATTTGCGGAATTTAATGAATTAAATAATTTAGAGAATTGATTGAATTTAATAAATTTATAAAATTCAAAAAATTTATAGAATTTATAAAATTTTGAGGATTTAGAAAATCTGTGGAATTTAGAAAATTGATAGAATAAATAGAATTTCAAGAATTTATAGAACTTATATGCTAGAACTAGAGAATTTAGGGAGTTACGATATTTGTAGAATTTAGAGATTTCTGAGAACTTAGAAAATTTATAGAGTACAGATAATTCAGAGAATTTAAGGATTTTCAGAATTTAGAACCTTTTTAGAATTTATGGAATTAAATGAATTTGGAGAATTTAAAGAAATCCTCGAATTTAATAAATTTATAGGATTTACAAAATGTTAAGTATTTAGAACGTCTATAGGATTTAGAAAATTTATAGAATTAGTATAATTTGACAAATTTATAGTACTTATAGAAAATAGAGAATTTAGAGAGTTAAAAAATTTGTAAAATTTAGTGATTTCGAGAAAACTTAGAGAATTTATTGAATTTGGTAAATAAATAGGAATAGAATTTATAAAATTTAAAAAATGTACAGTTGGAGAATTTAGAAAATTTTTAGTATTTAGAGAATTTAGAGAATTCTTTGTATTATGGAATTTTAGAATTTAGAGGGGGGAGCGTATCCCGCATTTTCTAAGATTATTTTGAATGACCTAGAATTTGGTTCTTGTTTCATGGTTCCAGGCAGTGTGGTTCAAGAGGTATTCACATTTGAAAATTTAATTACAAATCATGTTGTGGGATAAATAAAAAAAACTCAGCCACATGATTAGACAAAGTATGTTTTGGTAATATTTTCTAAGATTGTTTTGAATGAATTTAGTTTTTATTTCATGTTTCTAGCTAGAGTGCGGTTCAACAGATATTCGCATCAAAAAAAAAATTGTTTAGTGTGGCTAGTTTCCAGTCAGTTTATTTACAAAATATTAAACTACTTTTCAGATTATAATAGAAGTGACAGCTGATTTTATATAAATAAACTTAATGGATTTTGTAAGAATAATTATGGTTTTGTTTGTTTGAACAATCTCTAAACAGAATTATGTTGAATAAAAAATGCACATCGGTTATTTTTTAAATTTAATTTATTTATAAAGAAGTATACAAGAAGTATACTCTAGGGAATACTTGATCCGTGCACGGACCCATCATCGATTTAGTGGTACAAACGGTTCTTACAGCCTTACATCAGTTTGGTCGGTAAAGATCCGTTTGAGGTGCTGATTTATGTATGTAGCTTGTGAACGAATTTCCCTTTGCCTTCAATTGTAATTAATTCCCTTTCGTTCAGACCAGTGACATTGGCATGGGATCATCTAACGACGGAAATGGTGCACGATTCCGTCCAAGTTTCCGATTACAAACTATTGGAGTTGGCGATAGTGCCTAGCGAGACAAAGCCTACAGTGGGGGTTGGATTTTAGGCCGAAAATGTGCCGTGATTTTATTCGATTGGTGAGACTGAGGTTCATTGCTTTTGCGTTTACGTGGTACAACATTGCGGAGATACTTTTCGAAAAATTGGGTCACATTAATCGATGTTTTCTCCAAAATCCTTTTCAGCGGCTGATAAATTTGAACACGGTAGTAATAATCAAGGTCCAGGTTGAATTTATTTTTTTGCATCTCCTCAATGGTATATGCCCGTTCGGCCAATAATTTCTTGCCGCCACACTGGACAATGACGTATTTGATGTGCTCGCCTAGTAGTGCATGTGGGTTTACGGCCATTCTTTGCGCCACTTCTATATGTGCTTGTTTCGTCTTGTAGCAAATTTTGCGGTACTCCTTTGTAATGACAAACAGGTTAATGATTTCGGGCCCCAACCCTTCTCTCTTCTTCCACTGCTTATAAATTGGCAACAGTCTAACATTGAGGTATTCAATTAGTGCTTCGGCTCGTCGCTGCCCGTTCCTCTCGCGCATCAGAGAATCTATGCTTTCTTTTAGAGTTGTGTTTACAAATTCGCAATAATCGGAACGCTCAATGCCCTTGATGTCAATTTTATCGTAGTTTTGCAGATTGCTCCAAATTAAGCCCGCATACTGTTTCTTGTTCATCAGCAGAAAGGGGCTATATACATTTTTAAATTCGAGTGATATGGGTGATTTGTCGATTTGCTTTGATACTAGTGTGGATTTGGCATTGCCGTACTCTATAGCCTGAGCCACCGTGACAATTTTGTTGTTGATAATCATGACGGAATCAGTGTCGCCATAAATGACAGTCGATATGGGGTCCTGTTCGATGATTGACTTTGTTATCTCTAAGAGGGATCGACCAAAAGCGGTGACAGAGGCAGGTATTTCAACACACGGAATTGTCAATCTTTGAATAGCCCCAGTGAAACCATATATGGAGTTTGCACTATGTTTGAATGCAAGCTGCATTCTATCAAGTAAGGCCCGTCTCATAGGATCCTCCTCGTGTTTCATATTATTTTGTATATGGGCTCGAGAGTCCAACAAACGTTTTAAAATTTTGGGCAGAATACCTTCGCGCAACGCTGGCTTTACAAACTTGGCACAAACGGGTTCCGGTGATTCAAAGAGGCTGTCCGCCGCAATCTCTGTGTTTTCTTGCATCAATATTGTTGAGTAGCATACGTTATTTGCGATCATAATCGATGGGTAGAACGATGCAAAATCCAGGGTAATTACGGGCTGCTCGTACAAATCGCACTTTGGTTCGAATACGGTCGCCCCCTGATGGCGCTCGTCACTGCCCAGTCTCGAGACTCGGGGCATGATGTACATATTTTTGATTTCTCGCTGAATCATTGCCATAGTGATTCGGATTTGTTGGCCCTGGTCGATTATGTATTTAAGTGGGACGCCATAGATGCGGGCGCGAGAGATGATGGTCATTATTACATCTTGGTTGGCCATCAATTTCAGCGGCAAAACACATTTATGGATACAGTATTCTGCTAGTTCGGCTCTTCCTTCTGGCCCCTCCTCCCACTTGTCCCTGATTTGTTCGTACTGCATATCGAATTTGGATTTGTGGAGATATTCCAGACTGACAGCATTCAATTCTCGGAGCTTAAAGTTTTGCTGCATATAAGTGCGCATGTTTATGAAGATGGTACCGGGCGACGTGATCATCAGCTGGGTTGTACACCACATTGGTTGGCTGATGCCAAACAATATGAGCTGCTGAATGATTAAGGGTAAATCAAACTTTGTGTCATAGCCGATGATTATATCTGGATTAACGGCCACCATATAATCTACCCAACCGGCCAACATTTCGGTCTCAGTGCCATAGTGGTGAATAATCGCCGAATTAATACCACTGGTCGGATGCAGGCAAAAAATCACATTAGTACAGTCGCTTTCGCTAAGAACAGACTGTCCCGGCATTATCATTGCCATTGATGTCCCAATCGATATGATTTCATCGTCTGGTGCTGTCGCCTCGGGAAATTCTCCCCTTTTCACTGTTTTACACTCGACATTAAGACTGACGATGCGTAATGGCAGGCTGGCATCATCCACTTGAATAGCTCTGATTTTATCGATTTCAACTGTAATGGTATCGTCTTGTTGACCACGGTAGGTATAGTTTGAGATGCGAATAAATGTTTCGATCCCCAAATACGTATACAAGTAGGTGTTTATGTCAAAGTCACAATTATATACGGTTCGACCAGGGTAGTCAACACGGATAACTTCTTCTATCCGCTCGATTGCGGCAAAATTAGATAATATTAATTTCCACACTTTAACCTTAGAAGTAGTGTAGCCGAAAAAAGTGAATTGCTCATCTGGTGTGAGGCATAGCGTGTCTAAATCGCACAGATGGTTGACTAGGTTTTGTCTAATTTCTTCGGCTACATCATCCTCATTTCGACTAAAAAATATTTCAAAGTTAATGCCCACCACTTCGATTTTGAGTCGGCGTCGACTTTCAGCCGCTCTCTCCAGACCATAGACATAATATATGGTCCGCCCTTTAATGTTTGGATAGCCTTGAACATCTAAGACTTGCACCTGGAAAATATACAGATAAAAAAAGATTTAGCACATAATTAAAGTAAACATTGAGGAAACAATATGATGGACATTAATATTCTCACCTCTATCGCATTATTACAAGTGACAATGTCAGCCTCTTCTTGAAACTCGTCTTCACTTGTATTCTCATTAATACTCGAATTCTCATAATCTGTATCTGAAAATTCTATGTCATCGTCATCGCTATCTAAATCATACATGGTCGGTTTTTCTTTGTTTTTTTTTCGTTCTCTTCGTTGATTATATTAGAAGCGTTTTCAGTTTTATTTTATTTACTTTTTTAAGGGCTGGTTTTCTAAATATCGATTTTGCAGTTGCCGAACTATAGTGAGAAAACAATTCCTTGTTATTATTTAGTTTAGCGGGGGGAAAATAAATAATACGTGTGTTTGTTTTAGAAGATTAGAAAACTACTGAGAAGTGGGTACCAAAGAAAGTCGACTTAGTCCGATCTATGTGGCTGAGATATGTGAAAAGATGTAAAATAAGTTGCAGTTTGGGCTAGATAAATCTGCATAATTATCCCAGTCACTCAAAATTGGTGAAAAGTTACATACTTTCTAAAATATGGCAGTCTGATCGCAAAACTAACTGAATTTCCCATAAGTACAATCTTTTCTATGAACGCAGCCCAAATTGGACATGGACGGGGCCAAAAAAATTGTCCGTTGAAATGGGATTGAAATGTGATTCTTAAATGATTCATAGACGAAGTTCTGAAATATGGCCAATTAGGAAGGAACTTGGCCATTTCTTATCCGATTTTGTTTAAATTCAGCATGTACAATGGAACGATTTCTTATTCGTTTTTGGTGAAATTCAGCATATAAGATCTAAATGGGATTTTAAAATGATTTTTAAACAAAAGTTACTTGGCGAAGTTTATTTCCGGCCAAGATAAGCCAACAATTTTAAATTCTCAACTAGATATATGTGTTCGATAAGACACTTTAAGTTTCACTTCTGCCGTGGGTCTCGAGACTCACATTATTTTTAAACTGTAGTCTGTCTTCAACATTTTATTAGAACTATTTTTAAAACTAGATTCTGAATGTAAGCCCTGGGTGGAAATATTTAATTTCTGTTAGAACAATTACCGAGCTAGATCGATAGAATAATAATTTACAGGGAATTGGTTAAAAAAGAAGTTAAAATAGGTTTTAGGTTAATAGTGAACATGCTACAATTTTAATTTGTTGTCTACATCTAAAATACAATACAAATGAAATATTTTAGTTGGTGTATTGGTACTTCCTCTCTTTTTTGGTAAAGTTTTTGTACTACTTCCAAATCAAGGGTTTCTTCTTTCTCCTACTAAGAGTATGTAAAATTATACCAAGCCTGTCTAGAAATGTTTACCCGCCAGTTGTTTTTATTATCAATGGATTTAACTGTCATTTGACTGCTATCCGTGATCAGATGCTAACTTAACAATTTTTAAAGTGCTTATATTTATTTGTATGGCCTAATATTGTTTCATCACGTACAATATATTTGCGTTCAAATTTTAGCGCCAATGTTGCGAAGTGGTGGCAAAACTTTTGCATTCTATTACGTTAACCAATATATGGCACACACACACTCCAGTGAATTTTTGATAGATTTCCCGGTTCTGCCATTTAAACAGTCTGAATAATTGAGACAATCTCAACAAAAAATTTTACAAGGAATCTAACGGTAAACCAAACAAAATTAACGTTTTTTAGGGTAGTTACGATTAATTTAGGTAAAGCAAACACATTCGTGTGCACTGCAGAATTTTAATTTCCGCCAGGGTTCATAAAAATTGGGACGAGTTATCGGACTATTATGTACATGGGGAAACAACCAATTGAGCCTCGTTCGATTGGTTATGCATGAAATTTGGGTCATCGAATATCGACAGAATAAGCAACAATCATTGGACTAATTCCATACTGCCAGAATTGAAAAAAAGAGAAGTGAACTGTTCAATATTTTATTTCGACATCAATTTAATTCTGGCCAGTTTCATTCCCAAAACAAATAAAAATATTATTGCAATCCACTTTGCTAAAGCAGAAGCTAACAATAGTTCGAATAAATCAAATATTAGCTTAGAATAAAATGCAACAACGAGTATGGAGTTTTTTTGGGCAAATGTGTTAATCTCGACAAACTTGTAAGGACTTATAACTGCAAACGAAAACCTAAACGATGGCCAATGGTATTATTTTTTAGCAAAATAGTTTTTGCTGGTGAAGCCGCTTATAACTTGCCAAAAGTTCCAATCCTCATCAAAATGTATCGAAACATAACGATGAGAGTGAGAGTGAAACGTGTTTAAAATTGTTGGTGTATTTATTAAGTTTGAGCGGCATATTTACAATATTTCAAAACCGCCTTTCACTTCTAGTAAATATATGACGTGAATAACAAATACAATACTATTCACAGCAACAGATATTAAGAGAAATAAGTATGTAGGTTAACCTATTCGAGTAAATTTTACAGACGATCGTGTGTTTTAAGCATCGAGTTAAGTGATAAAACTTTTCTACATACTTATATGCAAAATACCTAAGTTCAAAATGCATTAAAACGTCATCGTTTTACTTGTTTTCGCACTATTTGTTTTAATCAAGAATGAACATGTTTGAAATAAATTTTATATACACGGCAATTACACATACAAATATGCGCTATTTGTAATTAAAGGTCATACACAGCGATCTCTTTATCGGTGAAACAGACTTATTACGCGTATGTTCTAAAAAATCGAAACTACCTAAGTATTATATTTGGGTAAATTTACAATTTAAAATTATAAATTAAATTTATAGGTAATTAGAAATTAGAAAAATAAAAATTAATTAGAAAATTATAAATTAAACCACAAATTTATTTATTATTAAACTCGTACCGTACCGACTTATAATTTTCACAAACAATTGTATTTTTGATTAAATTATATTTGATCACACACACTCACTTTGCGATGATTTATAAATTAAATTAATATTTTTTTAAATTTTTAGTTTATTACAAACTTCGCGAAAACGCGTCTTTTTCTGTTGAATATTTGTGGTAAACTAAAATAAATTTATCACTCTCGCGAATGTATTTATAAGTATAGGAGATATTATTAATGCATAAGCCGTTTATTCGTATTACTATTTCGGAACTGAAACGTATTAAAACGCCATCGTTTTGTGTGTTTTCGCATTATTTGTTTTAATCGTGATTCAACACCCAGAGAACCAAACGTTTGCGATAACCGAATCAATTGCCCTACCGAATTATTCGGTCCGGAATACATTTTAATTAAACTTTACGACAACCTCTTTTTATTGTTTATCAGAACTGAAAAAGAAGTTGTAACTGACCCTTTTTAGTTAGCCTAAAGGAATTAGCTTGTATGAAGAACGAAATATACTGTATTACACCCGACCATTGGTTGAGCTTATCGATCATTCGGTTGAGTTAATCGATTATTGGTTTAGGAATATTACAAATTATAGTTGTCGTGACCACTGATCGGTTATAATAACAGACTTGGTTGTTAAAGCAACTTTCTTTGCACGGTTAGTGCAATCCTATTTCGGTTACTACATAACCAAAAGTAGTTGACGCAACCGAATTCATTTGTTTTCTCCAACCGAATAGGATTGTTGCCAGTTCATTTAACCAAATTAGTTTTATTAAGAAAAAAGTAGAAATATCCTTCTCCCACCCTTTACTTTACCCAAGAGTCAATATAAATGTATCGACTCTCAAAAATGAAAACCCTCCTTTACTTGAGTTCAATTATATTGGTAGTTCGGCTTCGTACTCAAAAATACAACCTACTCATCAAGTAGCTACGACCAAACTACAAAAATACAATTCTCGCTTAATACCTTAAGTAGCAAGCAGAACGTACTGACTTAGCGAATTATATTCGGGTGTGTATTTATGCCAACATGAATGATTAAGAAGCTAAAAAATTCGTTTATCATGATTGCGGTAGAGTTTGCCCCAAACGCAATTCGTTTGATCTAATCGATAAGGTAGTTGTCCCGACACCAATTCGGTCATCGCAACTAGATTAAGATAAAATTTCATATAAATCGAAAACTACATATAAAAAAATGAGAAACAATAATTGTATATCATAGTTTCATTGAAATTCCTTTAGATTTTTTTACAATTCGTCATAAAAAAATTGTTTTTGAAACGCAAGAAAACTATTGCGTTTGTTCGGGAAATCAAAAAATCTAAATTGCTTGTAAATTTCAATAAAAGTTTTCCAGGATACTTTGATTTACACAAATTGTTTGCCATATTTGTTATATGCAGTTTTCGATCCGCGATTGATTAGCTCTCGCGGATTCTATAATCATCATGATTATTTTTACTTTCAGGTGTTAGTATTTCGCATACATTATAAAACAATTTATATTATTCATGTGGTGTTCATGTTTGCAAAATAACCACAAATCATTTTATAATTTTTTCAAATAGTAAATCTACCCTCTCCTCATATAACACCCTCTTCATTTTGTATTAGGAATATTCCAACAACATATTAAACATTTTAGGCAGTAAGTTTGCAATCACAACAACCGATTAAGAGTTAATGAAACTGATACGATTATAATATTTAGTTGTAGCAACGGAATTCCAAAATAAATAATTCCACTTTGATATTTTGGTGCAACGCAACGACAGAATGATATGATTACATTGAACTACAATATTGTTCTCGCAACAGCATTAGTCAGTTAGTTTTGTTCGCAGTTGTCACAAAAGCCTCGTTTAATTGATGTAACAAAATTACGTTTGTGGCAACTGAAACGAGGTTGATACTTTAAAAACTATTAGGCTCATTCGGTTCTGACAACGAATATCTAGGAAATTAGTTGAAGATTTGGAAACGAAGTTGTTGCAACTATCTGTGCATTAGTGGCTACCGTAGTTTGTTTGTACCAATCTCATGTCAATTGGTGCTATCGAAATTATGTTGTAGCAACTACAATTCGTTCATTGCAATGGAAAGTATTTTATTGCGACCTCATGCCAACGAATCATTTCTCTCAGTGAACGTGACTGAATTTTTTATCTGCTAAATTCCACTTCTGGATCCGTAATTTGTATACTAAAAATTCATGTCGTCAATGATCTGTTTGCGAAACTAAAAACGAATTGAACCTATATAAGTTACAAAACTTATGCGGTAATTTATGAAAGTTTACTCTGGATAATTTTCTGTGTTTCTGCTAATGTGAATGAAGGTCGATCCATGCATTCGTCATGTCTATGCGCGTCTGTTACTCTGTTGATCTTAATATAAAATTTGTGACTACAGATTATAATTTTAGATACGATCGCGTTCATTCATGTTTCATCTCAATTTTCGTCTATTGGGTACAGTAATACCAGAGAAATCTTATTTCGTAACATAATATACGTCTTTAGTGTGGATCTAATGGGAAGGCCTTTACGAAAAGTCGATGTCCCAAAAAAGTGTTTAGCAGACTTTTATTGTGATACCTGTAAGTTTAGCAGACTTTTATTGTGATACCTGCAAGCTTCTGAAAGGGAGCGTATCGAAATCTTAATTTTGAAAATCTAAATTTCATCAAAATCTTACTTTCTGATAAATCTTTGTTTCTTGAAATCATGATTCTCCTTCATCAAAACGGGCGATCCGAATTAAAATTTGGAAACCTGGCTTTTGAAAACAGGCTTTTGAAAACAGGCTTTTGAAACCAGGCTTACCTACCAGAAAAATGGGTTAGGGTCTAAATCTTACTTTTCAGGTGAAAGTATTAACTTCCAAATAAGTAAAAATTGGCTGCTTTAAGCTGCTTATTTGGATTTTATTGAAGCTTTTAAAAAACAGGTTGGGGAAAAGTATTGAGATTTTTTGTCATTTTTTGATTAAATTTTTCTTGTATTCAAAACGAGTTTTATTTTAGAACATATTGGCCATTATTACCAATGACCTTTTGCCTTTTTTCGAGAAGTTTCAAAATTTTATCGGTGTAGAACTTCTGGGGTTTATCGACGAAAAACTTGGCCAAGTGATTTTCACAGTACTTTTTGAAGCTAACTTTAGACCATGCTTGGCCTGCAGCCTGGTTAATTGCTGACAGTAGAGATTAAAATCAATAGTTTGATCAGATTCTAGAACCTCATAATGTACGATTCCCTTCTAATCCCACCATATACACAGTATAACTTTATTGGGCTTCAATCCTGGCTTTGAAGTCATTTGTGGTGGTTCACCTTTCTTTGACCATGATTTTTTTCAAACGTCGTTTTCGTATTGTACCTATTTTTCATCGCCAGTAATGATTTGCTACAAAAATGGGTTGATTTCGTGGCGTTTCATATAGCAACTCGCTGATGGAAATTTGGTCAACCAAATTTTTCATCGAAAATTCTTGCTGCACTCAAACATCAAGCATTTTTTGCGTATCCATCCTTACGCAAATGGTTTAAAACTGTTTTTTGATCGATATTTAATTCCTTAGCAATGGCATGGCTGCTTATGTGTCGGACCAGAGTGATTGGTCGACCAGAGCGATAAGCATTTTTGACATCGAAATTTCTAGAATTTTTTGAATTTCAAATGTGCGTTACCTTTCATAAGTGGTAATTTGTTGCGAAAAATGTTAATAAATTTAGATAGGACTTGTTAATAGGGCATAAAGAAGGGGTTAAATTTTACAACTCTGACTTCAGATTTGTAATCAGCGACTCAAACAACCATGAAAATGATATGCACCTTGATTATAATATGATATACAGGCTGTTTCATAAATAGGGGTTGTCAATAGGGGATGAAGGGGGTTAAATTTTGCAACTCTGACTTCAAATTCGTAATCAGTGACCCAAAAAACCCTGGGTGCAAATTTTTATATACTTTACTTGAGTTTTTCACTTTTGGCTAACTTGTTTGGAATCCGCCGCACTGCGTGCGGCTTACCTACCAGAAAAGTAGCGATTTTGAAAAAGTAAGAGTTTGTAAAGTAAGATTTAGAACTCAACCCGATTCTTAATTTTCCCATTTTCCAGAATTTATTATGTTTTGATATTTTCATTTTAAAATTAAATACTCCATTTTCCAGAAATTATATTTTTGGTTATTTTGGTTTCGTAACCGAAATCCCCAAAAGTATGATTTTTGGGACAAATACGATTTTGTAAAGTAAGATTTAGTACCCAACCCAATCTTACTTTTCATTATCTCACTTACCCAAAAATCTAAATTTTTCAAAATTCATATTGTTCTGGCAGGTATAGGCTTCTGAAAACCAGAAAAGTAGGGATTTTGGGTATTTTAAAATGAAATTAAAAGGGCCGCCGATTTTGGTGAAGAAGAATTATGGGAGCGTATTGAAATCTTAATTCTCAAAATCTTACTTTTATCAAAATCTTACTTTTGACGAAGCTTACTTTCTTGAAATCTAAGATTTCGATACGCTCCAATACTAAACAATCTACTTTAAATTAAAATTCTCCTTCATCAAAAGGAGCGACCCTTCATTTCCTCCATGAAAATCATCATTTTTCAAGAAAGTAAGAAGAAATAATTTGTAAAGTAAGATTTAGTACCCAACCCAAGATCAATTTAAAATCATGGGGAGCGTATCGAAATCTTAATTCTGAAAATCTTACTTTTCAAAATTCCCACTGTTCTGGTAGGTAAGCCTGGTTTTCAGAAGCCTGGCTTTCAAAAGTAAGATTTTGAGAATTAAGATTTCGATATGCTCCCCGTGCTAGTAGCTTTTTTTTACTTGACAAGGTGCTCCGGCTCGTACTTGCTGTATTTGTATTTTAGCTATTACTAGTTCCTTTCCCAACTCAGATAAAAGTTGGTAAAACCCAATATGCGATTTCCCAATTACTAATTGTAACCGCTTACGCCAACTTTCCATGGAGTTCTGGGTACGCGTTAAGTTGCTATTACTATCATCCGAAATTATCCAAAAAATTGGAGAATAAGAGGGTTTTCGTTCTGATTTTTATCCCGGTTAAATATTTTTTATTTTGAACCATATCCCTATTTTCCGATCATCCGAATCCATCGATCTTTTTAGTTCACTGTAATACACCATAACTTAATTTGCTGGTACAATAGCTAAACTTTTTAGGATTCGAATTTGTAAACAAAAATTTTTGTCGTTCCCATATTTAGTAACAAAACTTTGTGCCTGAACCTTTCGCCAAATTTTTTGTCCAAAATGGAACAAACGTCCTTTATAATGAGCCTCTGGGAAGAACATTTTTCAAGCCGATATGTTTGCCTTTTCAAAGTCCAATATTATGACTTTTAGCTTCAAATGTACGTTCCATTCGGATACTAATTTACAAATTTCACAAAAATGTCTCGAAATATGTAGCTTTAGTTTTCGAACTTATCACACAGAACGATAATGGCGCAGTTGCATATTGAATTATGTCATGAATGAAGAATAGTTGGCGTATAAATGCTGGAACCACATCGAATGTCCCATCCATAAGCCAACATTCTGCTTGTTGCTTATTGTGGCTGGTCCAAATCATTAATTTTCGTATAATTTGTGAATATCATCAGGAAAGCTGAAGATGTTAAAACTTATGCTAATCGTTTAGAGACATTACTCCATGATTTAAAATAATGAAGCTTGCATAAACTCGCAAGGAGTAACTGCAGCTGAAACTATTCGAAGTTTAAATTTGAACATTGCTCTAAAAAGTTTCCAAGAAGAATTCTTCTCAACTAAAATTATAGTCAAAGCATGTCGCTTTGAAAATCTAGGAGGAAGCCTTAGCCCTTAGCTTAATTCACAATTAACAAAATTTTAAATATTGTCAGATTTGTAAATGATCATGACACCGTGAATCTTGCCATAGTAAACTTAATTCAACGTACAACAATATATCGTATAACTCAAGAACAATTAACTTTGTTATTATATATTGTGCTTGCTGCAAAAAACTAGGTCATAAAATTCAAGATTTTGCAAGAAGCGAAGTGATTCTTTCGACCATATAACCAAAATTATAATAACGCTAGCATGTCATCATAAATTCCCTCAGGTTCAGGAAATGTCAGTGAACTTTCGAAGCCAGACAGAGGCACTTCTTCAAAAAAAACAAAATCTTCAGAGAATCAATCAGTCAAATCTGAAGCAAAATGGGCATTTCAAATAAAATGGTAGAAACCCTTGCTGAGTGTTACGGAATGGTTTAATTTCGATAAGAATTATTACGACTTCTGTGAAATCAATTCAAAAATTGTTTCTGGATATTGTTGGTCCATAACCATCTTCATATTTCAATTCAGGACGATTTAAGTTAATTTTCTATCGCTCATCCTTTATCTCACTATGAAGCCGAAACAGTAGCACAAACGTTTGTAGAAAAATTTAGTTGCATTTATGGTATCCCATTCTGGTTGAACCAAATAAATTAGATAGTCCACGTGTGAATCTCCCGGTGTATAGACAACACTTATGTTTGTCTTAATAAAACAATCAAAATTTTACAAATCGTAATTTATTTTATTCATTTACAAATTAACGGAGTTGCCGCTTGGCTTCAAAAACCACAGTTCATGCATGGTTTCGTGAGATTCCAATATTTCAACGGAATTTGGCGGAGCATTAATGATGAGTCTGGATTGTGGTTCGCGACAAGTATAATTTAATTGATTTCGATTATTGTCATCAGCTCTGATAGAAACAAATTTATATTGTATTGTATATGTAAAGTTAGGTCGAATACGAATTGATGAGCCCAAACTTATTATAGTTGCTTTCCACGTTGTAAAATAATTAAATTTTATATTTATAGGTGGTTGTACTACCTCATCTAATTCAGGACTATAACATGATATAGCGATGTCAATATACTTAAAATTTGCGTGGATGGCTCCAAGTACAAATCCACCCAGAACCAATTCGTCACAATTAACGGCAAATGTCGTATTAAACGTGGCTATCTCATTTTGATACACATTCGTTACATATGGCAAAGTAAGTTTCGTTCGTGGCGTACAAATCCACATTTCATCTTCAAATTCGGCACCGAAGGTTTTTTGGGCACAAATACTCATTAAATCACTTTTTGATAATAAATGCGGATAAATGGCTCTAATATTGAGCAGCGTTGGATTGGGCAGCGTTGGGAATCGGATTAAGCGAATCAAATTTTTAAATTTCTCCCTGCAATCAGAAAATGTTAATTGATTTACAATGCAATGATGGTGCATCCAATGGGCTAGTGCATCCAGGATTTCTAACTCGGTGACGCCATCTTCGATTTGATCAAATTTCAAAATCTCTTTTATAGTATCTGGATGGAATGTTAAATATAAATCTGATTCTAACAATAAATACTTCAACTGGGAAGCCACTTTGAGTTTAGCTTGATTCAAAGCAATTTGGTGATTTTCTACAACACAAATATCCAACCATTTTACACAATTTTTATTTGCACAAAATTGAAACACAATATTGATTAATCGTATCACATTGTAAATTTTCGCCAACTTGAATAACTCAGAACAATTTTCTTCACTAATATCACATTGATCGGTGTAGACAAATCGGATGAACTGATAAAAAATGTCGTATCGATAATTTGTAACTGGAATCACAGTGGAATCAATCTTTGTTGTCCCGTAATATTCGATGAAGTACCTCCTAATGCATTCAATCCAAACGATAATTTTACATTTTTCCAATAATCGGCACCGACCAGAGTTTTTTGTTATGTTAGGCGACTCAGTGTGTGCCAGATTAAGAGGCAATTTTGGGCAAAATGTGCTGTTCGGCCTCCACCTGAAAATGTCGACACGAGTCTTAACCCTTGTAGCTACTTCAGGAATTTTAAACACGATAAAATAAAAATAAGGCATATCTGTTCAACTTCTGGATGAACCAAATAAATCAGATAAATTAGAATCTCCCAGTATATAGGTAACACTTACATATGTTTGTCTTAATAAAACAATCAAAATTTTACTAATCGTAATTTATTTTATTCATTTACATATTATTAGAATTGAGGTCTGGCTTCAAAACCACAGTTCATGCATAGTTTCGTGAGATTCCAATATTTTAACGGAATTTGATGGAGCATTAACGATGAGTCCGGATTTTGGTTCGCGACAAGTATAACTTGTTTGGTTTTGATTATTGTCATGAGATCTGATAGAAACAAATTTATATTGTATTGTGTATGTAAAGTTAGGTCGAATACGAATTGATGAGCCCAAACTTATTGTAGTTGCATTCCACGTTGTAAAATAATTAGATTTTATGGTTATGGGTGGTTGTGCTACCACATCAGGACTATAACAAGAAATAGCGAATGAAACGTCGTTTTAAACGGGGCTGTTTGATTTTGATACACATTCGTTTCATATGGCAAAGTAAACTCCTTTCGTGGTGTACAAATCCAAATTTTTTCTTTAAAGTTGGCACCGAAAATTTGTTCACTACCTATACTCGCCAAATCGCTTTTCGTTAATAAATCCGGATATGAGTTCGTAATATTGAGCAACGTTGAATTGGACAGCGTTGGAAATCGGATTAAGCGAATCAAATTTTTAAATTTCTCTCTGCCATCAGAAAATGTTAATTGATTTTCAATGCAATGATGGTGCATCCAACGGTAACGCCATCTTCGATTTGATCAAATTTCAAAATCACTTCTACAGTATCTGGATGGAGTGTTAGAAATGAATCTGATTCCAACAATAAACACTTGAACTGGGAAGCCATTTTGAGTTTAGCTTGATTCAAAGCAATTTGGTGATTTTCCACAACACAAATATCCAACCATTTTACACAATTTTGGTATATACAAAATTGAAACACAACATTAATTAATCGTATCACGTTGTAAGCTTTTGCCAACTTAAATAACTCAGAAACATTTTCTTCACTAATGTCACATTGATCGGTGTACACAAATCGGATGAACTGATAAAAAATGTCGTATCGATAATTTGTAACTGGAATCACTTTTTTTTCACTTCTAGCGAGTGAGCATAAATTTTCTTGTCTTCAACGATAAATGTAATGTCTGACAGAAATTTTGAATCGAAAAGTTTTGCTGATAATTCATTCATTTCGAATGGAACGTGGTTGATTTCGAATTCCATTTCAATAATGCACTCCGCACGACTTAATCGCTTGTTCACAGTTTGAGTAAGTTGAGATATGAAATAGCTTGAATAGACTTTTTGCATAGTCGCTAAATCAAAATAACGGATGTTCGTTTCTAACACGATGAACAAGTTTTTTATGTAAACCAAATAGTAACGGGCAAAACGACATTGTGCTTGGGCAACAAAACATTTTGTTTAAAGTATAGGTATACGATAAAATAAATTTCAATCAGACATTTTGCGAGATACATACATCGAGAGATACGATGGTAATGAGAAAAATTTTGGCGGAATTTCATGTTTGGATTTTGTACTATGTAGATTATTCGTAATTTCCAATTGACAAACATTTTGTAGAGATTTGGGGAAGCAAAACTTGTGCAACCTGATTTTTATAGCAATGGATAAATTAATTATAGCCGTTCCGAAATTCTCTTAAAACAGTATTAGAGCGGTGTACTGCCACATTATTTGAATAAAGCTGATTAAATCCTTATGGCCCGAATAATTTAAAAGACCTTAAATAAATTTCGCAAAATTTAGGAAATCTCGAATATCATGAAAATTATCTAATATTTCTTTGTAAATTTCATGAATAATTCCAAAAGCTGTTAAATCTCAAATTATCTTGCAATCACTTATCTCAGCACAAAGCCTATAAGAACGACTCTTTCCAAAATGCAGGGCTGACACAGATTTGTAAATTCACTAAATTGGGTGTCGATTGATTTGAATTTTATAGCGGTACCAGGTAGCATACTTTGAATTTCGAGATTTAATTGGGTGACGCTGTCATATTTGGCGCAAGTGTTTCTTGTAATTTTTTTGCAATGTTTGAAAACAAGTTTAACTTTAAATCTTCAATTAACTTTACCGCTGAACAAAAATTTATTGTAAAACTAACACATACCATTATTACATCATCCATTTTATTGCTTTAAACAAGCGTTCATTTCGTCAGCTGGTATTCCCCTCGGAATCACCGGTAATGTCTTTCACCGATAATCTTTGTTGCCCCGTATAATATTCGATGAAGTGCCTCCAATGCATTTTTATGAGTCCTAATGCATTCAATCCAAACGATAATTTTACATTTTTCCAATAATCGGCACCGACCAGAGTTTTTTGTTATGTTAGGCGACTCAGTGTGTGCCAGATTAAGAGGCAATTTTGAGCAGAATGTGCTGTTCGGCATCCAGCTTAAAATGTCGGCACGAATCTTATCCCCTGTAGCTACTTCAGGAATTTTAAACACGATAAAATAAAAATACGGCAAAACTGTTCAACTTCTGGTTGAACCAAATAAATTAGATAAATTAAAATCTCCCACTATATAGATAACACTTATGTCTGTCTTAATAAAACAATCAAAATTTTACTAATCGTAATTCTTTATTTTATTCATTTACAAAGTAACAGAGTTGCCGCTTGGCTTCAAAAACCACAGTTCATGCATGGTTTCATGAGATTCCAATATTTCAACGGAATTTGGCGGACCATTAATGATGAGTCCGGATTTTGGTTCGCGACAAGCATAACTTGTTTGGTTTTGATTATTGTCATGAGATCTGATAGAAACAAATGTATATTGTATTGTGTATGTAAAGTTAGGTCGAACCCGAATTGATGAGCCCAAACTTATTACAGTTGCTTTCCACGTTGTAAAATAATTAAATTTTATATTTATAGGTGGTTGTGCTACCACATCAGGACTATAACAAGAAATAGCGATGTCAACATGTTTAAAATTTGCGTAGGCGGCTCCGAATACCAATCCACCCAGGACCAATTCGTCACAAGTAACGGCAAACGTCGTTTTAAACTCGGTTGGATAATTTGGAAACGCTTTCAATACATACGGCAAAATAAGTTTCGTTCGTGGCGTACAAATCCAAATTGTTTCTTTAAAGTTGGCACCGAAAATTTTTTCACTACCTATACTCGCCAAATCGCTTTTCGTTAATAAATCCGGATATGAGTTCGTAATATTGAGCAACGTTGAATTGGGCATCGTTGGGAATCGGATTAAGCGAATTAAATTTTTAAATTTCTCTCTGCCATCAGAAAATGTTAATTGGTGTTCAATGCAATGATGGTGCATCCAACGGACCAGTGCATCGAGGATTTCCAATTCGGTGACGCCGTCTTCGATTTGATCAAATTTCAAAATCACTTCTACAGTATCTGGATGGAGTGTTAGAAATGAATCTGATCCCAACAATAAACACTTTAACTGGGAAGCCATTTTGAGTTTAGCTTGATTCAAAGCAATTTGGTGATTTTCCACAACACAAATATCCAACCATTTTACACAATTTTGGTATATACAAAATTGAAACACAATATTAATTAATCGTATCACATTGTAATCTTTCGCCAATCTGAATAACTCAGAACAATTTTCTTCACTAATGTTACATTGATCAGTGTACACAAATCGGATGAACTGATAAAAAATGTCGTATCGATAATTTGTAACTGGAATCACTTTTTTTTCACCTAACGTTGACTCCAATTGTTGTTGAAATACGGTGCTCCGCTTCATCAATTCTAGCGAGTGAGCATAAATTTTCTTGCCCTCAACTATAAACGTAATGTCTGACAGAAATTTTGAATTGAAAAGTTTTGCTGATAATACACTCATTTCGAATGGAACATGGTTGATTTCGAATTCCATTTTTTACGATGCTCTTAATATAAATGTATTTCGTGCGACTTAAACACTTGTTCACAAAAAACTAACTTCAATTGAATTTTATATATTCGTTATCTAAAGAGAAGCTTACCAATACACAAGCTATCGTAATCTCAATTATTTTCTAGCGATAATCAAAATTGTGTTGGAAATTTGGAATAACAAAAATAAAAATAACAGAGACCAAGAAATGGGATTTTTATTCGCTTATTTCGCTAAAATAATATGCTTAACGTGATTTGCTTTAATTTTTTTTATTCTCTTATGGTGGATTCAGCGAGAAATAAATTTGCTAGACGTGATCACGACTTTATTTTAGTTTTATTCGTGTTTATATTAAAAAATAAAATAAAATAATTGGGGTTGGGTTAAAAAAATGTGACGGAAATTCAAGAATCCGTGATCACAGTTACCAACCAAATTATCCTCGCTGAATTCTACATTGAAAGCCAAATTGACGTAAGCGATATCGAATAAATAACTGTAAAAACTAAAAAATTGATAATTTGTCGATAAATTGAAAATGTAATGGAAGGTGTCTGAAACCTTTTTACAACATTATTGTGGTCTTACATTGGTATTTTTAAAACAACAATAGGAATAGAAAAATTCTCTTCTTCACGTAGTTATAGTGTTTACCACTAGAGTAAATATATTAAATTTATTCTCTGATGAAAGTCCGATTATTTTGCATACCATTACCACAGTTAAGAATATTAGCCTTAGAATCGTAGAATAAGTCATTACTATAAAAATATTTGATCGTGTTTTTAGTGAGATGTCGTTGTGTGTAAATAATATGTATTTGGATTTGAATAGGGTGTACAGAAAAATTATAATCAGCAGAAAATGAAATTCATTAAATAAGAAACTATAATCATCAGATTGTTTACTTAAAAAAAAACAATTATGATAAATCGTCAGCGAGAAATGTGTAAGTCCAAAAATATTTTTTTTTAGGAGACAATGAAAACTATCTTACTCTCCGTGTTGTCTATACCATTGCTTCTTAAACTTTTTCATACGGCGGCCTCCGAAATCGAAAAAATAATATCCAGGTCTTACAACAATTTTATTCAATAATGATAAATAATGAATTTACAGTTAAGCATTTTGGGCATTCTTGTTTAAGGATCTCAGATGTCTCATATCGCGTGTCCCGCCAATTTAAAAATATGTTCTACTAACCCAAAATATTCTTTGAGGTAAAAAATTTCCTATACGCAACACTTGTAGAATTCCAGAAAATTGTTAAGCTTTGTTTTAAAAAAACATGAGACGATTCTATAAATTAGATTTAGCTGTAAAAACTTAAGTGTGGAGTAGAACACCGAAATGACTAAACTAAAATTAAAGCTAAACATTTTTGAGCTTATGACTATTCTTAATTTGGCAAAATTCAATTTTTGCACGTCTCTCTAATTTGACCGGAACTGAACCTCAATATTTGATCCGAATTAGGTTCATTTTTAATTTATGTGTCAAATTATTTTTACTTAGGTATTTAGAACCAAATTTGGATTTAATATATTCTTCTGAATTATCGAACTTTGAAAATTATGGAATACTTGAAACAAAATTTTGTTTTGTACAAAATTCAGAGTAATCCAAAGTTTATTTTAAAATTTTTCAACTAGCAATTTTCTAAATTTTAAATTTTATTTATGACGAGTTCTTCCAAAAACAAAACAAAAAGAAGAACGCGCCATAGGGCTAGAACATGATATAGATGAGAGTAGTAGGTCATTTTTTTTTATCCCAAAGAACTAGAGAATCGAAAATTACCGAACTTTTGAATTGGGGGGGGGGGGGGGGGGGCGTATTAGGTTCTCGGTAATTTTTTAATTGTAATATCAGTAATTTATCGAAAAATTGACTTTACTAGAAAAAAATTAAAGAAAATTCCTACTTCCCCTTATAAATTCTAAGTGAGCACATAATTTGTCAGCAATTTTTTCATTGTTTGAATTAGTAACTGACTGATCTCATTATTTTATTGAGGTATGCACACGCTAGAAATAACAATAAACGTTTAATTTAAATTTTATACATATGGTCGTTTTGACTCAATAGTTATGATAACATACATATGCCACTAAGCCGAAATTTATATTTTGTACTCTACTCTAAAATTAAAGTACGAGTAACTTTTTAAAATTATGTACATGCATTTTCAATATTCAATTACGCAAATTTTCATAGACTTAAGATTCTATAGTTTTAACTTTAAATTTTTTAAATTTAGCTTTTAAATTTCCGAGAATTTACCTCGATTATCGACATCTGATTTGAAAATGTTTTTACTTTATAAAAGGCTTCAATTTTAACTATGATTTTTGTCCCGTAGATTAAGGTTTGCCATCTGAAATTCCTGTTCGTGTTTATTGTAGAATAATAACTTGCCGACCAAAATCCTCGTGATTGTGGAATTAATATACACATCGACATCACATATCTTACAGAAATTATTAACAGCACAGAAAACCGTAGCGGTACTATTAGTGTTTGTGTATGGTACTGGTTTATACCATACACAAACACTAATTTACTTTTCAAGTTTTTAGAAACGGCAATCGATTCACAATATCCTCCTATTTCGTTTTACAATGTTGTTTAAATTGGATATAATGGGACTAACTTCTTGACTAATCAGCTAATCGTTGAATTTATTCATCAGAAGAGATTCATATGCATCCAGTTTCCAATTATCTCTTACTACTTGTGTTGTGAATTTTGTGTTCTGAGATGCTGGATTTATGAATTTTCGAACAGCAAGAGTATGTTCCTGCAACCGTTTTTCAACATTGCAAAAATTCATTAAACTGATAAAAAAATCTGGCATTTTGGCTTATCAAGGAGCTAAATAACATTGCAACGTCAAAAATTCGTTCGAATTTGTGAATATAGGATTAAGGCGATAACGAAGGAAAATGATAAAATAAATGTGTAGAAATGGCTGTTTTTGGTAAATCACGCAAAACAGGAAAAAATTAGCAATAACATGATTAGTCTATACCAGGAAGTGCCAGAATTTGGTGTGGACCAAAGTTTCTTTGTGTTATTTGGGAAAAGGTGATGAGCAACTCCTATCTCTTTCCTCTCATTAGATTAACATATGTGGATGATGTTTTCACTATTTTGAACAGCTAATAGAAGAGATAAATAATAATTCACTTGTGAGGAAGAAGTGAGCCTAGTAATAGTGAGCCCCGTTTATTTCGTAAACTTTCGAAAAAATACGCAAAGGTTTATAACATCGGACTCACACAACAATGAATCACAAAAAAAACGGCAGCATTTCATTCTCCATGCCCAGTAATGAGTTTGAAAAAGAATTAAACTGCATTAAAGACTCCGCTCGGATCAATATAGCTATGAAAATCGATTCATTCAAATCATAGTGAACAAACACAAGAGAAATAATCAAATCAGAATGGACACAACCCTGAACACTATATACGTATTGGAGCCGAATACAAAATGGAAGTCCAGTGCGCCATTCTACTCGACTATTACGAATAAATTAAGTTATTTGCTTTGAAAATTTAACGCCGATTTGGTCACAAAAAGTTCGAATTTACGAGCACAGGTCAGCAAATTCAAAGATGTTACAGCACTTTACTGTAAATCAGCCTGTGCATTTCGATCTGTACTTTTGGAAATGGGACTAAGAAATGATGTTTAGATAAAATTCTGAAAAATAGGTTCAATTTGGATTACTGGTTGGTCTACTTTTGGGCTTCGTCGTTTCCCAGACCGTCATTGGGAAATAGCTCATGGTAGATGTCGGTTCATAATAACAATTTTTTGTTTGAATATGAACCGTTTGATAATGCGCCATCAGCCTCTAAACACCAGTAGACATCGTTTCAGTGAATGAATAGGTTTTTCAGATTCAGATCTTATGTTCTTTCACAAACTCCTATATATAGGAGATCCGCCATTAATGTATCATCAAGAAATCCTTTCATATTCCTTTACCTATCTTATCTCTACCTGTGAGTTATTTCTCTCGTCGCTCGCATCACATTAATGCTTACATATAGGGCATTGGATTGTTTGTTGTCTTATATGCTGGCTGAGGTTATCACGATGAATGGTTTAATATAATAATACAACAGAAAGAACACAGTGACACTCATAGTCATCATTATCAGCAACCATCAGTAGTTAATGCCAGTTTTGCTCAGGCGTAAAACCGAAGAAACATTTCAGCAAACAACATAGGGGCTGCTACAGTGCCCCACACCAGTAGCCTTATGCTAAGGCATTTGAATTACTTCATCTTCATTATAATTTTCATACGCAGTAGACTTTTTGATAAGTACGGATCTTCACCCGTCGAGATCTATTTTGACATAACGATTTTTTGTACAATTTCCAATTTATTACTGATACTTATTGATTGCACGAAATAGAGTTAATTGGGAAGCGATCCGAATAATAAGTTTCGCTTACATTCTACTAGAGTAGTAGATTAACAACAAATAATAAAACTGGGTTTTACTTTCAAATTATGGCATTTATTTGACAAATATTGACATCAAATCATTTCAGGATCTGCATCACACAACAGTTTATCATCCGATATGTAAAAATTCGCGTCGATCATATGCTCCAATGTTTCAACATAAATGCGTGGGAACCTAAGTTCAGCTATACATTCCGCCTGATATTCCATTTTCCATTCAGCCCACATATAGTAAAATAGTTTAGTGACGGAAGTAGGACCTGCCACCAAAATATCATTTATCAGATTATGTTGTCGCAGTTTAATAATAACAAACTCAAAAAGTGTTCTATCATTTAGACTGGGACAATTGATGAGCTGGATTGTTTCAAAATTAAAATTAGCCAGTTCAATTAAATTTTGATGGGTGAATTGAAGATTACGTAACGTGATTTCCCGGGCTGAATATTGACGTAGAAAATCCCAATTTTCGATTGTAAAATTTGCAAGTGTAATATTAACCCCGGGATGTATGTCATCCCATGAAATGTCAATGTATCCGTGTGGTTTCGGTGTTAGGTACTTTAATTTTGTTTTATCCGAATATTGTTTGATTTGATTACGGTTCAGCATATTATAGCACTCAAATTTTGTGTGAAGAAATGAAACAGATTGTTTCCTAGGCCCATCAAAATGAGGTTTTTGACTAGTAGATTTCTCTTTTGTTTTCAATCGAAAAAGGTGTATATAGTTTATATAAGTGGTGTAACGTTTTTTATCATTGCGATGGCAAATTTTCACTTCAGGAGAAAATTTATATTTAAACTGAGATGCGAGGTAAAATACCAGCATTTCGTATTTTTGATAACAATTCCTGGTGAACGATGGTTGATCAATTAGGATGAACCTAATTTCTTCGTTAAGATCAAACATTTGTTTTTTAATTAAATCTCGTAACATGTTATATAATTTACGATTCACCTGTGCTCCCCGTAATGATATTTTGATTGCAATTAACTGGAATAAATCAAGGGGCCACTGCTTGCTCCAATAAAACCAATTTTTTCCCTTAAGCTCTGGATTCCAATATAATTTAAACCTCGATTGATGCCAAGGATAAGCGAAACCAATATTTAAAGAGGTTATACTTGGCACAGGAACATTGTCCATTAGCCAATAATGATCTGTTTTCATCTGAAATGTTTAAACAAATTTTGTGAACGTTTCTCAAATTTAACGAATTTCTTTAAATAAAAACTTACATGTTTTAGTGTCATCAAATTAGTCTGATTTATCTTCACATTTTGATTGAGTACTTGTGATTGGTCTGCTACAAAAAGACGTCGCGATGCAAAGAAATCGCTAATTTTTTTAAATGCACTTGAAACGCTAGGACTAGACTGAGTCTTCAAGTGAACCAGAACAATTTTCACCGTTTCTCCGTTGCTATCTTCTATTAGGGTGTCGTCAATTTTATCAATTTTAAGTCCCATGTCTTTTAATTTTTCTTCCAGCCATCCCAGGGCGGCACTGCTAGTGTATAAAGACGGATATACATTTTCGCGCTCACAATACTCTTTGATAAACTCCTCCATAAATACTAGTTATTTTAGCGAGCTGTTAATATTGGACTCACAGACATTAACATTTGCCTAAAAATTTTAATTTGTACCAAATACCAATAGCAACAAAAATGAATTTCACAACCAAGCAGAGCGAGCTACAAAAAGCTAGAAACATTTAGAGAGTACTCTATTCCTTCTTGTTGCATTTTAGCATGAAGGGTTCCGCATCCTTTGGACTGTACATTGTGTTTACAGGACAACAGCAAAACACTTAATATACCAAACTATACAACATTACAAATCACTTATACGTTTCGTTAAAACCGACCTTTTTTTGAATTTTGTAAATTGCACCTGCGAGCAAATTGACAAAACGAATACATTTTGCGGTGTGAGTTTAAGCGTGCGCTGCTAGAGTTATACAAGCGTATAAATTCTTGTCTAGTAATGTAAGTATTTTAAATTTATTATCCAAATAAGTAGTGCATACCTCAGTTGAGACTACACTTGCTTGCGGCAACTTCCGCCCTTCCATCTTACGTCAGTGTTGTAAAAATTACAGTCTTGGTAAGTATCCCGATACTAATGTTAAACAATTCAACACTATGAGACTTCTTCATAGAAATTATTGCCGGATCTAAAAACACACGAAGAAGCAGAAACTGAACTTCGGGTACTTCGACCAAATATAGATCATTGAGGTGTCTCCGGGTGCATCGATCAATGGTGGCCTTATAATAGGGACAGTTATTTTCTCCTTGCGTTGAGATTTTTGTTGTAAGATCGCCAGTGGTTCAACATGAGTTTGTTGCTACTTGTTGCTACGTTAAGCTACTTGACGTTAAAGTGCTCGGAATTTTTAAGTTTCAATACGAAACGTCTGTGACTCAGACTCATTCGTATCTTTAAATGGAACCTAAAATATTACAATATATCTTTAAAATATTTCGGAATATGGAAATTTAATTTTAAAATTAGAACAGAATTTCTGGAATAGAAAAATTTAATTTTAATATATTCTCAAAACGGAAGATTGTAATTTTAAAATTACGATGGAATTGCTGAAATAAGAAGATTTAAAATATTCTGGAGAATGGAAATTTTCAGTTTTATTTTAAAACTAAATCTTCTTTTTTCAGAATATTTTTGAATTAAATCTCCCTATTTCAGAATGTTTTAAAATTAAACTTTCTTTTCGCAGGATATTTTAAACATTTAATATTTTAGATGTCATTTTAAAATATTCCCAAAAACAGAAATTTTATTTAAATATTCTGAAAAAGAGAGATTTAATTTTAAAATAAAAATAGAAATTTTCATTTTTCAGAATATTTTAAATCTTGGTATTATATTTCAAAATTCCATTCCAATTTTAAAATTAAACCACGCAGTTATCCTGAACATTTTAAAAATTTAACATTTTAGATTTTATTTTAAAATATTTTAGAAAGGGATGTTTATTTTTAGAATTAGATTGGAATTTCTGGAATAAGGAAATTTAAAATATTCAGGAAAATAAAAATTTAATTTTAAAATATCCTGGGCAAGCGAAATTTAATTTAAAATATTCTGGAACATTAAGGCTGAGTTCTTATTTTAAAACGAAATCTCCCTGTTTTAGAATATTCTACAAATTTTTAGATTTCATTTTCAAATATTCTGGAAAAGAAAATTGAATTTTAAAATTAGGATAGGATTTCTGGAATAGGGAGATTAAATTTCAAAATTTTCTCAAAAATTGACATTGAATTTTAAAATAGAAATAAAAATAAAAATCTTTCAGAATTGTTTATTATTTAAAATTAAGTCTTCTTTTTCAAAAAAATTATTTAATTTTAAAATATTATTGAAAAAGAAGTTTTAATTTTAAAATAAGAATGGAAATTCCCATTTTGCAGAATATTTTAAATCTTCCTCTTCCAAAATTTCATTCTAATTTTGAAACCATTCCAATTTACAGCGACGTATAACAAAAACATTAAGCGCACATGGATAGCAATAATGCAAACAATAGTCACAGAATAATACAAAAAAAAATCTCAACTACCTTACCTATTAACTATACGTGCGGCAATCCACAAAGTTACCAACAAATTTCTGTTATTCACACAAAAGTGACCTTAATATCCTCCAAATTTATAACCGAAATTATTTGATTTTACTCTCTATGTACTTAACTTAGAAGTACTCATTTATTTTAGGACCTGTCTGACACCTTCAAATTTATTGATATGCACTTCCGGTTAACTACTTATATTAAAACATGTCTTCACTATCGATATATTATAACAAAACTGTTCATAAGGAATGCCACATTGGTTTATCAGCCATTTTCGTTATCATTTTAATGTTTGTAGATAAACAAGTTGCTTACCTATAGGTTGGATTTTCACAATTTTTTGGCATTTACAAATAGAAATAAATTATATGACATACGCTAATTGTAAATAAAACCCCTTATGTCAATTTTTTTTTTGCGAAAAAAAATTGTAGATATTTCACAGGCTGCGGTCGAATAACGTACTACGGTAAATGTAGATTTTAGTTCTATGTTGCTGTACCTGTCTCTTCGTACTGATTATATTTTCTAATTTTCCCCGTCACGTGCCTTAGAATATTTCTTTCTAAAATTCCAAGTTTTTTATAGCTTAGCTAGTGGGTGTATTGTAAACCACGACGTGAAACGGTGAATTAATATGGGTCTATTTAGTTGTTTATACATAATTCCTTTTTCCTCAGCTTGAGATCAATCTAGTTTAGTGGTAATTGGCCTTAGCCAAGCTTAGCTGCTCTAGTCTTTTCTAAGCTGTTTTGACAATGTAGGTTAAAATTGAGCTTTTTTGTAATGTATACTCCTAAGTATTTCACTGAATCTGTTGTTTCTATTTGTTTTCCATTAATTAGCTTTGCTTTTCGACCTTTTGCCACTGCTGTTTTAATGCATCTGTCATTAAGTGGTCTGAAAATTATGAATTTTGATTTAGTCTCATTGATTGAATTGCCTTAGTCTTTATAGTAGTTTTCCAAGCTTTTTATGTGTCTCTGTACGTTTTTGGTTGCGATTCATCTGCGTAAAGGATTATTTCCGTCGCTATACTTGTAGGCTAGTCTGCGATATAGAGGCTATATTGGATGGGATCCAATATCGACCCTTTGGGATACTCCTCGACTTGAATTATGAACTTGTGTTTGTAACTAAATATTTAAGTTCTAATGGATTGGTGAAGTGCTCCTCTAATGGTTCAATGGCACTGAGTTTGCACTCGAAAACGTGATTAGAGATCGGCGGCGGAGGAGGTAATGAAGTTATTGACCTCTTGAAAAACTGTTTGGGTTAAGATTGCGTTAATTTTAGGAACTTGTTCTGTATATAGCGATTTTTAATGGTTTGCGAACCCGTTAATTATTTCGTTCATGTCATGTGTTATTCAGGTGCAATGAAATGTTTTCTTTCTGTCAGTCTTAATTTTTTGGAACATGGAGTTTCCAGGTTTGATTGCAGATATTTTCTTTATGAGTTTTTCTTTTAGATGTTTTGAGATATGGTGTTCTTTCTATACATAATATTTTTTTTAGTTTCCTACAGTATTCGAACAATTTTTGGAGTAAAGGTGGGAAATTATTGTATGTGTGATTTTTCAGTTTTACTTTGGAAATCAGCATACTGATTGAGTTTTGTACCGATGTTATCAGCGCCCGAATATAGTTAGTTAGCCCAGTTAGTAGCTTTATAGTTATAGTAGTTAGGAGGCTCTATTCTTAAAAAAATCAGTGATACCTAAGAGAATTATTATTAGTTCCACCGCACAGTGGGCTGAAAATTATGGAATTGATTTACATAAAAAATTATCTTTTCTTGCATAACTTGTGACCATGTTGTTTGTAACCAGGTAGAAATCTATGACTGATCCTAATCGGGAAAATGTTTGCTTTTTTGGATACGATTTGCACAAAATTGTGGGATGAATAAGTGATCCAAGTTTGAAAAGCGTTACCTGTTATATTGTCAACTCCATCCCATCCCATGGTGTATTGCGTACATTAAAGTTTCCTCCTATTATTGCCATTAGAAAACTGTCGCTTTTGTTGTTATATAAGTATGTCTAGGTCGTAAAGTATTTTTTTCATCATTTCATACTCAATACTCACTGACACTATATGGCAATTCCTTTTGAACGATGGATACGAAGTTCAACCCCCCCCCCCCCTTATCTAAATGCACTGCTTTTACCGCTAAACATATAGAAAACCCCGGTGTAATCCTTTGAGACCGGAGCTCTGTATAATTTACTAGTATAGGCTGTCATAGCCCGAAATCTTGCACAAGTGAAGCAATATTTGATATAACTTTTGACACGTTTAATAATGAAATAATTCATGCGGGATGTCAACACGGCAAGATAACTGGATCGTGAGAAGCATATTTCAAGTTTGAATTATTTAATCTTATTTGAAACCAATTTCTAGATTCTTACCGAAGTGGCCTATTTCACAACTGAATTGTTTGGATTGAATAGCGCACGAAAAATTATTTTTACAGCATACGTTATTTCGTTAAGTTGTATTGTATCAGTTGACCTTTGACCAAATCGTAATACGAACATTAATGAACTGTAACCTTCAGATACGATGAGCATGATGACATGATGTGACTAATTTACCGATGACAGATAGTTGCGACATTAAGCTTTGATACTATAATATTGCAGGATTTAATTATTTCATGGGCATTTGAACTAGATCGTATGAGCAACATGGGGCCCTTCCACCATAATTTCACTTGATGCAGTCGTTCAGGATGTACGCACCTCTTGTTATCAGATCCGCTAGGTTCTGCTTGCTAGGCATGTAGCGCAATTGTTGCGATGGAATGAATCTCAAATAAGTGAAGTTCGCCTGGGTATGTCTGCTAACTAATGTAAAACAATCAATTAATCGCACCGCGCGAACACCTCAAATGGCACTTATAAGTATAAGACAGCACCGTAGGTCTTCTCAGAGGCATCACAAAATGCATCAATGTTATTATTTTTCTTGATTTATCTAATGTTGGCAGCATTGAATGTTTATAAAATTTCAATACGTAAGCCCGTTATACAGGGTTTTCCAATAAGAGGTTTTATTTTAATATTTAAAAAAATGAGTATTTTTAAGAGAAATCAATAAATGTTTATTTCATTGTATTTAAAGAGGAAGGGGTATGCCATTAACATTTGAAAACGATAACAGCCAAATGGCCGCCACGGCTACCCTTGTAGCACCATACCCTTTTCATGAAATTTTCCATGACCAATTCGCACATTTGCGGCTGTATGTCCTCGATAACTTCACGAATTCCATCTTTAAGGTCTTGAATCGATTGTGGAGCATTGGCATAAACCTTATCTTTCACGTGGCTCCAAAGAAAAAAGTCTAAAAGTGTTAAATCACAAGATCTCGGTGGCCAATTGTGATCACCTCTTCGAGAAATAACACGGTCAGGAAACTTTTCTTGCAAAATTGCGATTGCTTCGTTGCTTGTGTGGCACGTAGCACCGTCTTGCTGAAAATGAACGTCGTTCACATCAATATCTTCCAATTCCGGCCATAAATAATCATTAATCATAGCTCGGTTGCGCAATCCATTCACCGTAACAGTTGTACCAGCCTCATTTTCGAAAAAGTAAGGTATAATCACACCGCCAGCCCAAAAACCGCACTTAACAGGGATACGTTGTGGATGGAGAGGCTTACCAACAATCATTCTTGGTTTTTCTGAGCCCCAAATGCGACAATTCTTGTATTGTATTTTGGCTTGAGTTCTTGTATTAACTGAACTGTAGCTTTAAAAGCTTTAAAACCTAAGTCTTTATGCACAATACGGTGTAATGTCGTTTGTGGAATGTCTAATTCCAAAGATCGACGAGGAATCGACAAACATGTCAGTTGTTCTTGAGCGACGCACACGGTTTTGATTATTTACATCACTAGCTTGTCCCAACAGCTCAAATTTTTCCACCAGTTTCACTATTGCAGGCCGTGAAGGTGCTTCACGATGATCAAAATGTTCTTTAGTTTTGCGAGCTGTGACTGCAAAATTTTCACAATTTTTATAGTGAATTTTAGTAATTTCAATGCGTTGTTGAAGCGTGTATCGTACCATTTTTAGTAATGGCGTAGTTTTTACTTGTCAAATGTCAAAAGATGACAGCTTCAAAATTGACAGCTGCCCAAATAGCAGGCTATTCAAAATGAAACCTCTTATTGGAAAACCCTGTAGATGCCTTTAAACCCATCATTTAACTCCAAGGAAACTGGAGCGTCCCAATTTAGTTGTAGAACCAATAATTTTTGTATCATAATTTTAAACAGTATGAATGTTCGTATCAGCCTTCCAAGTGGATCGTAGATCTTAGATATCTCCGATCGAATTTTACGTTTCGTCCATTCATTTATTTCGATTAGTTTGGTTTGGAATGAAAACGTGTCCATGATAGCGTCCCATTTTATTCCGGCTGTTGTGGCGGTGTAATATTCCTCAAGTAATTTATGATCCGTAGTAGATTTTTTTTGTGAAACTGATTGAAATAGGTTTTATGAATTTGACCGCAACTTTCGTAAGTGAAACAATTTCGTTTTTCAATTTTACTTTCAATTAACCTATTTAGTAGTTGCAATCATCATCGTCGATCATAATCTGTCTGAATTTTCGGTCCAACATGTACATAGAACATCATTTAGAAATATCGATTTGAATATTTTGGAAGATGCATCGAACACCACACACAGCTTAATCGTGTTACGACTGCCGTAAATATCGGATGTCATCGTCGGTTGGAAATTGAGACCATTCATCCCGTTCCATATGCTTTAATTGAATTTACTCCTGTATAACCTGAACATACTGCTTGGCAAGTTCCTTGACCTCCCAAATTTTTTCATTCAAATCCTCATCTAGAGCTTTTACTGGTTTAATTATCAGTGTATTTCTAAAATCGACTATAACGTTTGATTTCATATGCTACCAGCTATTGGTTAACAGCGATAATTCGACCATTATATTATGTAAGGATTGTCCAAGAATAAATGCCGTTATTTAGCTAAATTTAGCTGAATATTGATTATTTGAGGCCGGCAAAAATTTTATCTGGCACATCCAGCTCCAAGAAATAATTCTCGAAGTGATGTGTACGTGAAAATTTAAATAAAATTGGTATTTGGGGAAAATGGCGCCATACTGATGTGCCAAACCCAAAATGATTTCATCGTTTATATCACTCCTGTTGCACTCGAACATCTATCGAAAAATGTCGAGTTCTTTGGCACGAAAATAAATCCGAACGTCAATCAAATCGGTGAGTTGGATGTATAAAGTTCGATCATGGTGAATTGATAATTTAAGCGCTATTAAATCGAATATACATATCAGAAGCTGATGTGAACCGATCGTTCAATTATTATTTCTTAACATTTTTAAAAACTCATCGGGTATTTAGCTCAATATATTTAACATATTGCGATTTTATTCAACCGGTATTGATGTCACTAATACCAGTAATATTATTCGAGAGGCCACAATGATCCAGACAAGCCTGAACCAGTACCAAATTTTCCTCGGTTGAACATACATTGCAATTATTTCGCCAAGGCATCGTGAATTTGGTTAACTCGATAAATTTATGAAGTTTCTTGATTAGTGAAATCACTTGCTTGGATTTCAGCGGATCCCATAATTTGATTAGTACAATATTTTGTACAAATTTCCACTCAATTGTTTCAACCAGTACGTCATCAATACTGTGCACGACAAATCCAAATTTTGATGAATTCTATACAAACAAAAAAAAACGAATTTGATCATAATTAATCCATAAAATTTAATAATTAATTTCATAATTACTTCGAGGGTTGTTAATTGTTTTTTTTTTGGCAACATTGGTATTCCAAATATGCGTCCATAATCGTAAACTTTGTATTTATATAACAAAACAAATTATTAATGATCACACATTCCGTATCGTTCGACTATCGTGGCATCTATGAACAAGATCATAAATCACATACCAAATTTTTAGTTTAGCTATTCGCCAATTTATGTCGCTACCATTTAGTGTGATTTTTCGCCAATTGATTTTATTCTTGATAACATTATCGTTTGTTTATTTATACGCAAGTATAAGACACGCGTCTAATAATATTATAAGAAATAGAAACGTCAAAACGATAGACAAGTCTAGTGCGTTTAGATTAAATGTTATCAGTGGGTTATCTATCACTATAAAATACAACAGATGGTTACTTAAACACCAAGTAAATCAACAAATGGAGGATTACATCAAATCGAATTGTAAGTGTCGCAATTGTTTCTTAGTGGAGTGTGGAGCGCACTAATCTAATGGTTTTATATATGTAAATAGGCCATTCTAAAAAGGGTATACCACATTTATACGGTAATAAAAATGTTTGGCCATGGATTGAAACGATCTGCTCTGACCTTGATCTTGAAATTCAATACATCGATGATACGATCGTTCAAAATGTTAAACAAGAACCCGTCACCGTCAGATTAATCCAATTGAAGGGGCAAGTGAACGAAAATAAAATTATCGATCGGCTGAGTGATGTGATCAATGATACAAAAATTTCATTACCATGGCTTGATAATCGTAATTTGTATGCATCATATGAAAACTACCAGGACGTTAAAGTAAGTACCATAAAAATACACGTATTCGAATGAGGTCGACACTTATATAATCGAATAATTACTTTTTTTTAGGAACAATTACGCATCCATAAACTAACCGGACACATTTTAGAAACGTCTGATTACCCTCTAACATGGTTACGATCTTCACAAACAGTAAAACTAATTCGATTCGATTGTGAGATTCCAGATCAGTTAAAATGTGTGCTAAAATTAAATCCAAATTTAGTCAGCATTAATTTAAGCTTTGCCTATCCGTGGCATCAATTTTGGTATTTGAATGAGACGCAACATATTGATCGACTCGTTTTAGATGTGTGCGCAAATCATTGGAGTTCAACCAAGATTCTAGCTACTTTCGATCTGATTGATTTACTTCAAATTCAGATTGCAACTCGTGGCCCCATAGAGAACCAATATCTATATCGACGCATATCTAGTCTGATCAAACAAAAAATTGACACCAAATCAACTCAATTCAATATTAATGTGCATCTATTTGATTGTGATAAGGCAACGGTCCAAGAAGATACGATCCTGTACTTAATCTATCAGTATGGCCACAAATTTAAGGAGATCACGTGGCTATATGATTTTAAAGGAACTGAACTATTCGATAAATGCATCCTCGAGCTAAATATGAAAATTCGAAATCATCAAACGATTGAACTCGATATGAAACGATACAGAGATTTATCCGAACGCGAATTATTCAGACGATTATGGAAACATGGGGGCAGTTTTAATTACACGATAAATATAGCGAATTACAATCACTTTACGGGTGATTTATTTTTGGAGTTGTTAAAAGTGCCGCATGTCGAGACGATACACATCGATGTAGGATATCATTTGAATTATTATTTAAAGCCGGGAAATTATTTGGAAGCAGATGAGCTAAGTGCGGGAGCCGATGAAAGGCATACTATTCGGATATCGTATAAACCGCGACGTACTTTATCATTCTATAATGGCCTAAATGATTTCATTTGTTTTTTTAAGCGTATCATTCAAAGTGATTATCAACAAAAATTCTTTGATTTGATTATAGACGGCGCCATCATTGAGGATTGGTCGATATTTTCTAGACTCAATATACTTTCGATCTGTTTCGAAAATATGGAGCTGACTATAAAGGAATTAGAGGAGTTAAGTAAATGTTATAAGGTTTGTCCGACACTAGAATTTCGTGATTGTGAAAATTTGAATGATGTTATGTTGTTAAAATTAATCGGGGCAGAAATAATATTTGATCGAATCAAAATTACCGGCAAAACATCGGTTACAAAACTTTTTTTTTATTTGCGAGCTGAATCTCGACTCGAGGCCACGAACTCGTTTGAATATGATTTTAAAGATGAAATGCCGGTTATCGAAATGGATCAGTATGAGGTAATCTCTGAGGCCACATACTATAAATCTGATGATCGGATCGAATGTTTCGATGATGATCTTGATGATAGCTAATAAATGTGCAAAACTTGTTCAAATTTGTAAAATTTTATTATTTATTAACAACTCACGCTATCTATCTACATGATCGTTAAATAAATTTTCTAAATTTTTGGTTCAGCTATTCGCCAATAAAATGCGCTAGTGTCTACTGCCATTGCTTTATGTTTCATATTCTATTGAGATTGAGAAACGTTTTATATTTGTGTGTGCGTAATCCAAAATAAATAAATAAAAAAATTGTCGACCTTCAAAGCCCAACAAAAGTTGAAACACTTGCATCAAAATATTTATATTTGAATAGATGGTAATCGTGATCGACGTTCGATCGACTAAATTCAATAAGAGAATGATGAAATATTTTATATTTTTAGATGGGCATTAGTTAGTACGTATACACACCAAAATATCCAAAAGCGGAAAAGGTGATCTTCAATTAAACAGAGATTTTTTTGGTTTTTTAATTATTCAAGGCTAGTTTTCTGAAAAAACAAGATTACAATCTTCCTATGTAATACAAGCATGAGCACAAAAATCACATGATCATGACGAGAATATCTATCTATGTATTCAAATTTTCCCATTATTGTGGTTTATATTAGCATTGTTAGTTTTGCTTGATTTTGGGAATTCCAATTTTAAAATCTTTCCATAATTTAATAAATTAACTTGATTATATATTCTAATCACTGTTGGATGTTGATTTATATGTAAATCATTGCCTAAAACGTTAAAATTTAATTTAAAATAAAATTGGATAGTAAACACGAAAGTTGCTCAAATTTGCTCAATTTGAAAAATTGGTGCATTTACACCAAATCTTGGATTTATATTGAAAATATCTAAGGAAATTGGTTTTAAAATGCTCATTTTACGAGTAGCTCAAATTAGATCTCAAATATTATTAAATATATAAAAGTAGATCTTTATTTCTGATATTTTTTATTAATCGCTCATTTTTGGGGGCTACATATTAATAAGCTTGCCGATTTGAAATCAAGTAGACCAAATTTGCTCAAAACGTAGTTTAAATTGATTTCGTTTAAACAACTGACTTGAAGCTCTTATAAAGGTATCTGTGGATTATACAATATATATATAGCTCTGATTGCTCCCGTTGAATTTTCTGTTACGATAAGAACGCCACTTAAAACGCCTTTCAGGATGACAGAAACGTGTTTAGGTTTGTGTACCTTCTGGCAAGATTCAGTTCATTATTACCAGTTCAATTTGCATTTCGACCGCTTAATTGTTGCTACATGTTTCTTTTATTAGGAGCTTCTCCAATGAATTAAAAAAAAAACTGTCATTTTAAGTTCGTTCTTCAAACCACCTCACCACATAAATTAATATTCCCAGGAACGAACGCAGGAGCTTAGAATACAACTACAATATTTACTTGGCTTAATACAAACACAAATAAAAGTGTATTTCACAGTATACTTAGAATTATCGCACGACAATGGCGATTACCTAATAATTACTTTGAAATTGTACGCTCAGTGCAAAGGTTGATAGTTTTCGCGCTTCGATTATTTATAAATCTATGTTTGTAAAGCGCAAACTACAAGAGTTTTATATAAGGTGATCATGACTCAACAAAAAACCAAAAAAAAAACTTATTATTTTTATTTTTAGCTTGATCGATGTTCAAGATGATCGTACGATGACATTTAAAATTTTAGTTAATTATGTAACCTACTTAATAGGTTCGTAATTTTTTAATGGAACTTCAAAAAAATATAAAAATAAAACATCGACCCATAGCCATTTGACCATAAACAATATACATATTATGTATGTATATTGATCGTTAAAATATACAAACGGCGAATTCGCGATCATCATTTTACCAATCAAAATATTTTATTGATCCGCGATTAAGTATTAAACAATCTATCCTAAATATAATGTTCTGGTATTTTGCACTTACGATTTTATAAAAGCACGATCATTCAAGTTCGCTTAAGAGTTGTGCTTGCCGAATAGATCCGAACATCGAGTTCTCGTCACGAGTAACGAATTCAAACGTCCAATGCATAAACTATTTACTCTGCCAATTGCTTCAGAAAAGTCAGTTCAGATGAATTTCAACACCAGACATCATCATCATTATCCAGATTTCCACAAAAAATACAAAAAACTAATTCTACAAGCAACAAATATTCCCCTAAGCATTTGGATGTCAAAAAACTCTTCAGGCATGATATGATACGTAATCGTATTTAACTTTGGAATGATTTTTTTTACGAATACGTCATTAGTGGATGTTATATTGTCCACTAACCTGTGAAAGTGTTCCTCTGGCACAGATTGATGTATGTACTCGCATGAAAAAGAGCCACCGCCTTGGTTGGGCTACTTCTCTACTGAAGTCATCCGTATTAACCTTAGATTAACCGGCTAGCTGGAATCAAACCGGCAACTGGTGTCTCAAATTTATCGCAATTTTGCTACTTTTTGGGGTTTTGTTTGATGGATGTTGCAGAGTTCTTATAAATTAATTCCGTGGCAAGTAGGTTAGCAGTTGCACAATAATAATTTTGATTGACTCTAATGACACGGTACATTAGATGTGTTTGTCTTGCTGCTGTGCTCTTTGTATTCCAATTGCAGCTGAGATATATTAAAATTAATTAAATTTCAATTTTGCTTAAGCAAACGATGCCATCTGCGAGCTGCTTATTATCCAGGCTCTCCGCACCACTGACTGTTATAGTGTTTAATTTACAGAAGCTATGGCAGTACGAGCGTAGGACAAGGTGGAGGTATTCCCTCGGCCTCACTATTGGTGTAATGAAAGGATTAACAATAAACCCAAATAAGACCGTATTACCTTTTATTAAAAGTTTGAAGCTTAACACTCCTGTACCCTTATTCAATAAAAAATAAATTAACAAACAGGTTTTACACTTCAAATTAAACCTTTTACACTTCAAATTGATCCTTTTACACTTCATATTAAAACATCATTCATTCTTAACGGATTTTAGTGAAATTTGACGTGTGCGTTAGAAATTGGATTCTGAAATGATTTTTAGATGGAATTCTGGCATGTGGCCAAGATTAGAGATTGCGATTTCCCGAGAAATTTTATTTCTCGAGAAATCGAGATATTTGTTTCCCGACGAATTTCGTTTTGCGAGAATTTGAGAGTTTTCAAATTTTTTCTCGACTATCAAATTGACGGCAAAATGATCGAGTTTAAATGTCTCTTATGGTACAGCGGAAGAAAACACTTTAGTCGATCATAACAAATAGCGAAATATCAATATTATCTTTCCTCCTAAAAATCATACAATAATTGGTCTTAATCATGTTTGCATCGGTTCGGAATAATTTTCAACTGAAGACACTTGACAAAAAGTTCCAAAACATCCAAAAACGATGGAGTTTTTGGAAATATTTTGTACAAAAGCAATTAACCCTTATTAAGCGGATCCCGCAGTAGAATTAAATGGATCTCCTAGATTGCGTACAGGACTCAATAAAATGTTTCTCCAAAAAATCATTTTCGAAAATAATGCCTATCCAACAAATTTTCGGTTTATTATTGTAAAATGATAAGGCCAGATTTGTTTTGTATTTCTAATTTTGTTGTATCCAACAATTCCAAAACGCTTGCAAAATTAATATTTTGGTAAATAAGTTGTTTAGTGAAGAGTCTCTAGTCCTTACTAGTAGGCACGGCCGTGTGGTGTTATTTTTGTGTCTGGAGCAAGCGCACTGATAATGCATCTTAAACATAATCTCAAAAATCATAGAGAAAAATCTCAAATAATATTGAACCTGGAGTCTCAATAGTTTAAAAAAAAATCAGTACCATAATGCTTGATTCAAATCTAAAATTTCGAAAATATCGTTTAATCCTGAAAATCTCGAAAATTCCTGAGAATCTCGTAACTAAAGTGTGTACAATTTTGTAACTTAACCTTATAATCTTAACCAAATAATCCGAAATATTCTCAAATAAACTAAGAGGAAAATGATTTCGGATAATTTTGAAAATTCCGAAAAATGTAGAAAAATCTTGAAGAAGTTCGTTTAAAAATTCGAATAATTTTCAAATATTCCTAAAATCAAATGAATCCATGCTAAATCATCGTTAAATCATTCCTACGTTTTAATAGTTCAATGGGCACTTGTTTGAATCATTTAAACTTTGAACAATTCCTTTACAAAAATTTTGCCAAAGTTTTGACTAATCAGATCTTACTGAACGAGAATTATTTATTTTTTTTTTAAAAGTACGTAGCTGGTGAACGTTTTGTTAAAATAATTTATACTGGCTGAAAATATATGAAAATGTTGTTTTTTGACAACTCTGGGCCTGAGTCGCCCCACAATGGTTCAAAGGATTAAAATATAGGCAGTTAAAAATGAAGTTTATCTCTTGAATTTTGTATAACATGACTTTAGACCTACTTAGGCGATACAATAAATTAATAGGCGATTTCTCTGGGTTTGAACTGTCGCCAGGCGAGTATAAAGTTACGTTATTGAGTGTTACATTTAAAACGTTTTATACCGCCTGTCATTTTTACAGTATATTTCCAACGCTATAAAAAGATGAAAAAAATTAAAACCAGGTTGACCGGTCGGTGCTGGTTTTAATTTGTGTATCTTTTAATAACATTGGAAATATACTGTAAAAATTACAGGCGGTATAAAACATTTTAGATGTAACACTCAATAAATGACAGTTTACATTCGCCTCGCGGTCACATTACGTCAGGCCAAGCCAAATCGGTCAATTTGTTTTATCGTTTAAAAATTAGTTTAATACAACTTTGAACAATTCTGGGGCACGGCTCAGGCCTAGCTTTTCACATATTGTCAGCCATTATAAACTTTTTAAATAAAACGTTCACCAGCTCTCCTACTAATAGGTCCACGAATAAAAACACCAATTCGGATCGTCAAAGAATGTTCAGTAAAATATTGAAGAATTTAAATTTCACGTTTGGTTAGTTCTTAATACTTAAGTAGTTTAGGGTTTAGGCAAAAGTAAAACTTTCTCTAGCTTTTAAAAAATACTGTTTGGCTTATATGTCTTTGTTTTAACAAATTTTAAGCTAAGTAAATCGAATTACGTTTATTTCGAAATAAATTTAAAAATATTTAGAAAAACATACGTGCTAAAACATAAAATAAGCAAAGATAAATATCCGATAAATTTTTACTGCAGGAATTATCTTTATTGTTGTCGTGAAGTTGCCACATTCGATATTCTTTAATCTAACCAACGTATTTTTGTAACGTTAGCAAATTCAAATTTTAATCAAATAGGTACCAAAATAAAATACGTGCAAAATATAACTAACTTAACGATATTTTGAATATCGTAGCGTTTTAAAAATCAAATGTGCCAAAAAGGCAAACCTTGGTTGTATTAGGATTTATGGTGTCTATGGAAGCCAATCTCTGAGATTGGTGTTATTAAAGCTTAGGGTAGGATGTTCAATTGCACTGTTAAACAAATTCTAAAATAATATTTCTAATTCCGAAACTCTACACTATCTCTACACTATCGTTTTAATTCTATGGCGCGTGTCTGCCACACACTATTTTTTTAAACATGACCAAACTTACTGTTCTGACAGCAATTACTCAGAAAACATAACTCAAAATACATACATAATTATGTATATAATGAAGGATTGGCGAGAAAAGCTTCTAACCGAAAAGTTTTAAATTCAATAGCTATACATGATTTACAGAATCCTCAACAAACAATATATAGAATCCATATATTGACATACTTCTCACAACGTGATCCATAAATAAGTTTTAGGTCACATTTTCTTGTGTTAGTTGAAAACCTCAAAATTGAAAATAATCAGTTACAAAAATTCCACTAGAATCCGTTAAGAAAAAGATAAGTTCTATCCTAATTTGCCATATTCCAGAATTTCACCTAAAATAATTTTAGAATCCCACTTCTAGTGTGCCTGTCGCATTTCATCATAATCGGTTGAGAAAAACGCAGATTTCATTATACTTGGGCTTTTGTTCATTTGTAGTGGCCAATGCGATACCATCGCGCATTATAAATGTGCATAGGTCTAAAAGAACAGTTTTTGACGGAATAGCAAATTCCAAAAATATCCATTGGTTCTGTGATGATTGTAATGACATGTTTAAAATGCATAATGATAAGCTTGCAGAGCTAGTCACTTTATGCAATAGAATTGAACTTTATGTGAACAATCTAAATAAGTGCGCAAGTGTAAATAAAAATATGTCAAATGGTGATTTATATACTAATTCGGTAAATAGTGTTGGGAGCCATAACGTAGCTGTGCCGCTTCCTACGAATTCAGCTAATAACAATACTTTTACAACCAATGATGCAGTAGAAACTGTTCCCGCCTCTCCAGCACTGGATCTGAGATTGGAGACAAATAAAAATTCAAGCAGAACCTCGCTAATACAACTAGCAATGAAACCGTATTAGAAATTGTGCCAAATCTTGTGGTCCCGGTTCCACACTCGGTTGCATTTGCAACTAATGTCAAATTAGATTTTGAATCAATCCAAAACAAATTCAAGATATGGAAAGAAAGTTAGTAATTCTCCTAAAAGTGTCAATGTCGCTAAATGTGCCAGCGCTACTGCTCAGCAATCTCCTTCAGATAATTTGAAATCAAAAGTGGTAAATATTGTGAACAACATTATTATTGGCACTGGGAGGGATACAGATAGCCTATAACGTAGATTTTTATCTTAAGGCTTCATCCAGATGTCAATGAATTAAATATTAGACATAATATCTGGAGACTAATTTTAAGCTAGATAATGCTGTGGTTTTTCGGTTTACGGTTTTTGATGGTTTCACCTTCATGGCCGGCTGAGGTACTTGTGCGAAGGAGTTCCAGAATATAACCCGAAGTTATCCTTTTTTGGGGGTATGACAACCAAAACAACAAAAGCCAATGTAGATGTAATATCTTCAAATAACAACATCTTGAAGAATAAATCAAACCTTTTTATAGTTCTTGACATATTGCTGCAAATCATTCTTCTACCTGAGGTTTGCGTTGAACTATATGAACTTGAAAATTATAAAATTGAAATTTAATTGTTTTATTAAGCTATTCTAGGACTACATTTAATAGTTTGTCTAGTAAATATGACTCCTTTTGAGTTTTCTACTGACTTATTCAATTTTAAGTAATCCTATCGTTGTTTTAAATTCTTTAATCCTTCTATTATTTTAGCTTGTTCATTTTCAATTGATTTATTTTGTAACCAAAAATAAAATGTAACACCTCTAAAAGAAAAAAGGACACATATTAAGATATGGTCGTTTATGGCCTTAAGACCTTAATTATATTTAAATTAGTTATATTACTTTATAGATATTTAATGGTTTAGTTTTAAGAATAAAGAGAAGAACCTAGGTATAAAAGAACATAATTTAATAACCCTGTTTGTTTCAAGAGAAATTCAAGTGTGAAATAAAAACCTGTTTTTCTCGTAAGTGTAACATGGATACCACGGAAACTATAAGCCAAGAGGAATCGTTTCATACTGTAAGTATTAAACGAAAATCGCTTGCCACTAACCCAGCGCCAGTGAAGAAAATGTCATCCGAGGGCAGTTTGCTGCTCGAAAACCGTTTCGTTGCTTTAACCATTGAAACTCAACTGCCTGGTGAAATAAAATATGGCCGAGTTCCGCCAATTATCGTTGACACACCGATGTCGAAAGTAGAATCACTACTCTCTTCATGTGCCATCGTTATCGGCGTGGGAAACTTAGATCATCACGCTAAACTCATGGTAGAATTAGCGAAAAATCATGAGTTTCACTCGTTCACCGATGATAACGAACGAGAATATAGTGCCGTAGTTCTAGGACTACATATATGACATGGTTCCGGAAACTATCAAAACCGGTATAAAGGACGCCGGCACAAAGCATGAAGAATTCTCCCAAGATATGATTAAAATCATTAATAAATATAGCAATGTTGTCACTGCTGATGACTTTAATGCAAAACACAGTAACTGGAACTGCGCTAGAACCAACAGCTGTGGCAATGAATTCCTTCTTAACTTCCGCAGATCAGCTAACCCACTTCAAACCGGGTACAACTCCATCTACCATTGACCTAATCCTGTCGAAAAACTATTTCAAAATCACGAACGTCAAATCAATCAATGATTTGTCATTACACTACTACCCTATCCTGTTCGAGTCCAACCAAGTATTGGAAAAATCGACAGGAACTCTATAGAGAATTCATCGATAAAACCGTTGCTTGGCACCCTAAATACCCCTGATTCCATAGATAAAAATATTCACTGCATTACTAACTGCACAAGCAAGCAGTAAATTCAGCCTCGCTGAAGACGTCTTTGTTATATTTTTCTTCAAAATTAATTAAATTTTTTTTTCTTGATATATATCGAAATCGCTTACAAATTTCGCTAACTATGCTGAAATGCCTAACCTGCAGGACTGTTGATGAGACTGCAGAAAGTTCAACGACGGATTTCCAGAAACATCCAAAAATTGTTTAGTCACCAGTACAAGGAAGGTCGTACTACCAGTGGAACAATTGGACCAATATGCTGCGATCTTTCTTTATAAGCTGAAAATGTATTGCTTTGTGGACCCTTACTTATTTCTTGAACATTGATACTTTATTGTAAATGAGCTTATGCTCAAAATAAAGTGTAGGCAAATTTATATTGTAAATAAATAAATAAACTTCTTAAATCTTGGAGCGTCCATTGTGCATTCATTCAATCACCCGTTCCCCCAAGAAGTAAAAGATTAGGTTTCGCAACGAAATAAACTACGGAATATTACCTTGCGGACCCAAAATCTTGCACTTCGTCATCCCATAAACCAACTAACAAAACAAATCAAATTCAAAATAACTAAAATCATGAATAACGCATGGAAAAAGAAACTCCAAGATATAAAACCAAACCACTCCTCGGTCTGGAAGTTGGTGAAACAACTGAAATTCCGAGGAAGCCAATTACCACCAATAGTGATAAAGCTAATCTATACTTGCTCAGCAATTCCACCAAGCCCACAATATTTCCTTATATCCTACAAATCCCCAAATATTGAGTGTGAAACGCAGTCGGCTCTGGATCAGATCGATTCCGAGCTGAGGAAATCATCCGTCCACCAGAGCTCAGATTTATACTCAAAAGCCTACGTAATAAAAAAGCTCCCGGTCACGATAATATTCCACACATCCTAATCAAGAACCTTCCTAAAAAAGCGGTCATGTATACCTATTAGTCATCCTAAATGCTTGCTTGCGGATTTCTTACTTTCGAACCGTATATTTAAGCAAGCCAAGATAATAGCGATCAATAAAACAAACAAACATTCCACTGAATCATCAAGCTAGAGGCCTACCAGTCTCCTTCCTATCCTTGGTAAAATCCTTGAAAAAACTATCCATAGTAGAATACATTCCTTTATACAAAGCCGCAACATCCTGAACAACTATCAATTTGGTTTCCGCGAAGGGCACTCTGCCCAACACCAACTAGTTCGTCTGGGCGAACATATTTCGACGATGGCAAACATAAACAAGTCTACGGGACTTGTCATGTTAAACATCGGGAAAGCCTTTGACTCTGTCTGGCATGCAGGGCTTTTATATAAGCTCTGTAAGTTGCGCTTTCCCTGCCATATCCAAAAAATCATAAAATCATATTTTCAGAACCACTCTTTTAACGTCAGTATCTTGGGGGGAACTGTCAGGGAGGCATGGAATCCCATCAGGAGTACCCCAAAGTTCAATCATTAGTCCTCTTCTCTTCAATCTGCTCACTAACGATCTTCGCACATCGCCCTCGTGCAACGTCGCAGTCTATGTCGACGACACGGCCATATACACTTCCATCACCAAAGGAGGCTGCCACGTTCTATTCAAACGCTTAACCGCCGGGCTCTCCGATATCTTACAGTTCTTTAAATTGTGGAAAATCAAAGTAAGTACCTCCAAAACCGAGAAAAGACAAATTCGCACCACCTTACCCTTAACAATTTGCAAATCCCATGGAATGATAGTGGAAAGTATCTTCAGTGGAAAGTTTCTTTTTTATTTCACCAACTTGGCCTCGGAATTCTGGTTGGTATTCGATCGTTTAAAATTATTAAATTATTATTGGTAATGAATTTTTCTAATTCCGTACCTTCGTAATTTTCAGAATCGTCAAGTACCCAAGACGAGTGATGCGTGTTGAAATCACCTATCCAGATAGTGTTTTTATTTGTATATATTGTAATAAATTGCTCCAAAAATTTGATGTTGTTCTGTGTTTAGGATGAGCATATATGCAAATTATTGATATGTCTTTATTATTTAGTTGAACTTTGATCCCAATTATTTCCATTAATGTAGAACTATGTTGTATTTGTATCCTTTTGTAATTTATACTTTTATGAAAGAGGAACTAATGCTTTGAATATTAAATTGTAGTATATTTAAGCTCATTTAGTTAAACTAGTTAATCCTGTATAATATAGTATATGTCCTATATTACCGGATGCAACAATTTCCATACTTAATAATAGTAAATATTATTTACGTTACTACTGTCAGGTAAATCCGAATTTACGAAATCATTATTTGTTTCTATCTTCTCTTATAATCTATTACTTAATTTCATCCGATCGATCGGTTGCAAACTATTTATAGGTTCTCGCGGTGGATTTCCTGCTTCCTCCTCATTTAAGTTTACTCTTCGGATTACCTTAGGTTCTCGTTCTCCGAAGTCTACGGAGTTGTTACTTCTTTTGCTGTTCTTCTCGTTTATCGATAAATTAATTTTCTTATTTTTAGCATTTTTATACCTTGCATTTGTTTTAAAACAAGATATTCCATTTAGAACTGGTATTTCTCCACTCTTACTAGGGTCTACTGTTAATGCTGGAAACTGATCGTCATTTTCTATAAACTTGCAAATCGATTATTAATTAAGAAATTTGCCAAACTGTTATTTGGAATCTCCATTGCAGCTTTCTGATGACACAGCATTTTTTTCAGCCATTCTATATTTTATTTCTTGTTGCCTTATTTTCTCCGGACAGTTTATTGAATCAGCGAGATGCTCAGATGTACACAATTACAACATTTTAATGTATTCGCCTCACAATCTTGTGGAATATGAGTTTTGTCTGCACGTTTTCTTACAGTTTCTTGCACCGTGACCAAATCTCCAACATTTGAAACATTGAACTACTCTCTGTATATAAGGCGAAACAACAAATCTTATATAATGCATATAAACGTATTGTGGTAATTGTTTAACTTCGACGAAAATTTGTCCAATTTTTTTGCCAACGCACGCATCAAATTTCATCATAATCGGTTAAGTAATAGCCAAGTTATATTCTAATTGGCCATAAATATATAATTTGCTAAAGGATCAATCTGGCATCTAAAAGGTTCAATTTTAAATGTAAAAGGATCAAATTAAAGTGTAAAAAGTTCAATTTGAAGTGTAAAAGGATCAATTTGACATCTAAAATGTTCAAATTGAAATGTAAAAGGTTCAATTTGAAGTGTAAAAGGTTCAATATGAAATGTAAAAGGTTCAATTTAACTGTATAAAGATCAATTTGAAATTTTATTGGTTCAATTTGACATTTAAAGGTTCAATTTGAGGTGTAAAAGGTTCAATTTGACATGTAAATGGTTCAATTTGACATGTAAAAGAATCAATTTGAAGTGCAAAAGGTTCAATATGAAATGTAAAAGGTTCAATTTGACATCTAAAATGTTCAATTTGAAGTGTAAAAGGATCAATTTGAAGTGCAGAAGGTTCAATTTGACATGTAAAAGGATCAATTTGAAGGTTAAAAGGTTCAATATGAAATGTATAGGTTCGATTTGAAGAGTATAAAGATCGATTTGAAGTGTAAAAGGGTCAGTTTGAAATGTAAATCTTTAATGCGAAGGGTAAAAGGTTCAATATGAAATGTAAAAAGTTCAATTTAAATTGCAAAAGGATCAATTTGACCTGTAAAAGGTTCAATTTGAAGTGTAAAGTGATCAAATTGAATGTAAAAAGTTCAATTTGAAGTGTAAAAGGTTCAATATGAAATGTAAAAGGTTCAATTTAACTGTATAAAGATCAATTTGAAATGTTATAGGTTCAATTTGATATGTAAAAGGTTCAATTTGAATTATAGAAGCTTCAATTTGACCTGTAAAGTGATCAATTTGATTGTAAAAGGTTCAATTCGAAATGTAAAAGGTTCAATTTGAAGTGTAAAATGATCAATTTGAAGTGCAAAAGGTTCAATATGAAATGTAAAAAGATCGATTTGAAGGTTAAAAGGTTCAATATGAAATGTAAGAGGTTCAATTTGAAGAGTATAAAGATCGATTTGAAATGTAAAAGTGTCAATTTGACATGTAAAAGGTTCAATTTCAAATGTAAAAGCTTCAATTTGAAATGTAAAAGGTTCAATTTGAAGTGTAAAATTATCAATTTGAAGTACAAAAGGTTTTATATGAAATGTAAAAGGATCAACTTGAAGGTTAAAAGGTTCAATATGAAATGTAAACGGTTCAATTTGAAGAGTATAAAGATCGATTTGAACTGTAAAAGGGTCAATTTGATGTTTAAAAGGATCAATTTGAATGTAAAAGGTTCAATTTGAAAAGTAAAAGGATCAATTTGAAGTGAAAACCTGTAATATGTAAACGTGGAAATAGGTAAACTGTGTAGTCTTTTCGTTTACTAGTTATCACATTTACACATTATTTTATTTTTTAACCTAACGAAGGGCTAGGACGAGTTGACATTTAACAAAAGGGGGCTGGGGATATCTTGCTTTGCTTTCAATAATAATAATTACTGAAAATTTAAAGTAGTTACTCAGCTATCGATGAATACTACAAATAAATCTACTTGCACGATCATATTTAGCTTGTACTAATAATACCGATCACGCCACTTAATTTCTCAATATTAAAATTCTTTACATCGTTAATTTTTCTCTTTTGTTTTGTTTTCGGCTACGATCATACAATTTACATAAAATTGGCTGATCGTGGATCATAGTATAGTACATACAACAATAAAAAAAAACTGTAAGTTATTGTTGTTGAGTGCCTCAGTCAATTTAAATTTTCTTGGTTGTGCTTTTTTAACATTTCGCTGAATAAAAAAAAAAGCAAAAAAGAAACAAATTTAATTTTTTTTTTTTACTCATTTCTTAAAATCATGAATCAATAAACAAGTGATCGTCGACAGTGTTGGTTAATAAACACGCGAGTTACTAAATTATCATTAATTTTTATTTTGTTTTTGTTGTTATCAATAGTAATTTAGTTATAGTTTAATTTAGTTTAAAAGAAATTTCGTATTTCGTTAATTAAATTAATTTCATGGCAACAAGTAAATTTCAGTAACACATTATATTAATTAAGTGTGTGTGGTGAGGTGATATCGCTGGTTATAGTGTGTGCTCTGGCTATATTTTATATATTTAACAAAACCAATAAAATTTTTTTGTTTTGATTGGAGTTTGAAATGTGTAAAATTTAAAAAAAAAATGTGCAATAAAATATTCTTGTGAAAATTGTGTACATTTTTGTGTGTCTTAAATGTAAAAGTTTGTACAAAAAAAAAAAGTGGAACAAAATTAATTTTTTAAAGTCGAGTGAATTGGAAATTTAAATAAACAAAAAAAAATTGAACAAAACATATAAATACATACAAAAAAATATTTTAAAAGGTAGATTTTCTCTTCAAATTTTTTTCAAAATAGCTAATTAGCATATAATTATAAAAAATGTTTGTGTTTTTTTTTTGACGCGACTCTTGTACATAAAATAAATAAATACATAAACAATGCTATATTGTGCTATTTATCTAGTACACAATACACATACAATGTTGTTCCTGTTTTACGATAGTTGCTGTTATTATTATTTACGGAAAACTTTACTGACTGACTGACTGACGTATGATATTATTTATAACAAAAATTACTGTTTATAAAAAATAGAAATTGTGTGTATGTGTGTACTAATTTAATTACATACCCATTTAAATTGTAATCAAAGTTGAACTCCTTGAAATTTACGATCTAGTTTATTATACGAAACGCATATAATTTTCATTGGTAATTTGAAACGAGTTTGAATACATTTTGGTCGTTAATATGTTAAATTGAATTATATACCCATTTTATTCACCTGATATTGTTGTACGTCATAATTCACAGAACTCATCGATTTTATTTAATTTACATGGAAAATTACTTACACAACTTTTATTTCAACTAAACTACCGTCAATTACTCTTGTACCTTTCATATTTTTTAGTCTGATTTTAGGAGATTTTAAAAATTGCTCAAAATTGAAATTAATAAAAATTTCTGCTCACATTTTTGGTGGTTATTATTAGTTTGGCACATTAATCATAGCTTCGTTAAGTTTCAAACAAAAACAAATATAGAACGGAGTTTTTTAACGGTCGGCCGGCCTATATTGCTGTCAAATTACAGACCTAATAGTTTCGTTCTTAATTAAAGTTAATTACTTACAATTGTTGCTCAAAAATGCTATTTATTTTTAGTTTGTCTTCGCCGAAAAGGTTTGTAATCTTGGTTTACTCAAAATCGGGTCTAAGAAACCTCAAACATAAAAGTAGCTCAAAATTGCTCAGTTTTTAAAATTCAAATTCGAATATGTTGCAAGATTATTTAGCTCAAAAATTGTATTTGTTGGTGGTTGAACCTACTGGCAAGCATCAAAAAGTTGCTCAATTTGCCGATCGGAAAAATACAAAATGCTTCTCAAAACAATAGCAAAATATAAATTAGTATATTAAGTGACAGTTGCTTAGAATTGGGTCTGGGAGGCCAATATTTTATTGGTAGTTAATAAACTTTCAGTAGCTCAACTTTTTAATCAAGCTGAAAAGTTGTATTTGCTTGTTTTTTAATAAAAACACAGAAGTTGGTGAGGAGGGAATAAAGAAAATAGCTCAAAATTTTCGCTCTTCTATTAGAACCTTAAGTTATATTTACTTAGAAAAATTGTTATTACAAAATTTAGCTCTTAGCTTTTTGTACGTACTTAAATTATAATTTGGTAAGATTGTGTTTTAAAAGTTCTAACTTTTCTATCGTAACATCACAGCAGTTAGTGCCCTTCAGATTATACAGTCTTCTTTTATTTTTTAAGACGTGGACTTCTGTTGAGAACCATATTGTTGACATGAGCTCAAAAATGCAGTAGATAAGAAAATCGTAAACATCTTTGAGTATTATTAAGCCAAAATATTATTCTGTGACACAATTCTGAGTAGTTCAAATTTTAATTCAGATAGGAATTGAAACGTTACATCATAAGTACTGGCATAGTACAATGTGTTGCATGCCACAAACTAAAATAATAACAATTTATTCGGAAAAGGTCTTATATTGCTCAAAATTGCTTAAAAGTTTGCCTAGTTTAACCTAAAAATCATTGCTCGTATCTCAGGAGCAGGTTACATGAATACTTTTAACAAAACATTGCTCAAATTTTGTATTAAATTTAAAACTTTGAATTATAGAGATTATAGAGAAACATCAATTTATTATTATTTGTATTAAATAAACTTGATCAATTATCCTGTAGAGGAGTAACCAAAGTAGCTCAAATTTTAACCATATAGAAATTAAAACGTTAAATTATAAATACTGAAAAAATAGAACAAAGTCTCGCAGGCCACAAACATTATAATTGCTCAAATTTAGAGAGCTATTTAAAGTAAAGGAAACCGAAATTTTATAAAAATAGCTCAGTTTTTAATAAATAATATTCAGTATGTTGGAAAAATACTTTAACAAAACTTTGCTCAAGTTTTGTATTAAATTAAAAGTGTGTTTGATCACTAAATCGTTTTTACATTGAAACAATAACTAAAGTTATAAAGTAGCTCAATGTGAATCTAGTCGGAAAGAGAATTTGGAACGATATTATGTAAAAACCTTAATTCATATTTATTTACTTTAATTTTAAAAATAGCTCAAATTTATCGCAAAATTTGTGTTCGTAGATAATTTGATCTAACAACCGCATATTAGTTATATTAAACTTTTTTCTGTCATAAAATTCAAAATAGCTCAAATTTTTTTTTTTTTTTAAGTTCGCTGTTAAAATAAAGGAGGAGTTTAAAGTAGTGGGTTGTCTTAATCAACATTTAAAATAAAACAATGAGGTGTGTCCAAACCACGACTTTCGTTTACTTCGGAGAATTTTGAGAAAGTTATTAAGCAAATCTTAGTGCAACTTCGAAGTTTAATCTACCAACTGTGCTTTCATTAGGTTTAAAAATTAAATTAAATTTAAATGGTAGAGCTTAATGTTAATTTAACTTTAGCTTAAATTAGTCTTTGCATGACGACAATTAATAATTTTCTGTGATAACTAACGAGGTGGTGAGTCAAGTTGTTGAAGTTTTATTTGTGTAAAGTCACTCAATTTTAATATAACCTACTTTTAGTTACAAAGGTATTATGTTGGCTGAAAAATAAAGATTTGCTCAAAATTATCTTAATTAATGCTCAAACTTTGTTTTGAAGCCTCCTTTGTCTAAGAAGCTCAAATTGCAATTGCTCAAATATATCTTTTGCATAGAATTTGTGTTAAACACCTGTTTGATCTATTAACCGTTCAAAAAAAGTTGTCAGTTTGCTCAACAAAGCAAATCAGCTAATTCTCAACTAACTAATCCAAAATCTGCAATTGTGGTCTGACTGCCGTTCTTGATACCACCAAAAGATAGGTTTCGGGACCTGTAATTATTGTGCCAACGCGCATTTAGATTGCCTGATTATTTCCATGCATTCCATAGAAAATTCAGCAAATTCTGATCCAAAATCTGCAATTGCGCTCAGATTATGGTTCTTGGTACTTTTAAATATAGGTTTCAAAACCTGTAATTGTTGTGCTTATATTGTTTGATTATTTCTATACAGTTCATTGAAAATTCGAATTTCTTGAAAGTTTCCATTCCAAAAATCAAACAACAAATTGTGTTCGATACAAGGTGAAAAATAACTTTTGTAAGATGTGTAGATGTGTTGAGCTACTTCTAGCTGAGTCTTGTCACAATTTATTGTTCAACGCTTGTTTTGCGTTGAGTTCGAACTTTTCTGATAGCTGTAAAGCTATAAATAATTTAGCATCATATTCTGTAACAAACGGCTTAAGTTTTCAAATAGAAATAGCTCAATATTTTAAATAGTAATACTCAACATTTCATTCACCAACAATATTTTGGTTAAATAGTTACTGTGATAATCACCAAAATTGCTCAGTTTTTATGGCTATGAATTCTAAAACATTAGGAAGTAGTATTGTTTTGTCGACATTGCCGCAATTCCTGCCTAACAACCATAGCTTTTGCGTTACAGTATTTCTCCAATTTTCCTATTTTATTTGTAACAAAGTCTCGTTTACCTAAAAAACAAATTCGGCTCTAAATTGAGCAACGACATCTACCTCAAATATTTAAATTTTAATATGCATTTTGATGTACCAACAGCTTTTTTTGCTTAATATAAATTAGTTGCTCAATTTTCTTGTACCAAATTTTAAAATATTGAATTCATATTACTTAAAAGTAATTGAATGTAGCTAAACTGTGTCTCACTTTCTTCGTTTGTAGGCATAAAAATAAAGAAAGCGTAATATACCAACAGTTTCTACGGCAATCATCAAAATTGCTCAGTTTTGACCGCAGCAAATTCTAAAATATATTCGTAAGCTGAATTATTTAAAAAGTCTAGATTTCACCAGTCAAAATAGCTCTTCGTGTTAAGTTTAAAACAAAAGTTATATTAAATTGACAACTAGCCTACGGTTGCTCAGTTTTTACAGATATTATAATAAAAACTTACAAAATTAGCTTAAATTACAGACTCAAAATTCTGATTAGTTTTTTTCCATAGCACCCAACTAAAACATGTTTGAGGTTATATAGAGTTGAACAAAGTAAACGATGATTTCCTAGAATAGTGTCCCATTTACCTAAAATAAAGTTGCTCAAAATAATTGTAACCATCCCTTGTGTAAACCTTACTTACAAAAAAAAGCAAAAATAAGTAAAATGTTGCTCAGTTTTGTCCACATTAGTGCAAACCTGATCTAACAGAGTCTCGTTTACCAAAAGAAAAAACAAATTCAGCTCAAAATTGTAGAAGTCGTTGCTCAAATATTTTTATTTTTATTTGAGGTAAAAATATTATTCTGTGACTTATTCTCAACAAATGTTTTCCAAATGTGTCTCAAATTACAACTGTTGCTCATAAATCTTCGTTTGTAGCAGTATTATCTTAACTAGTAAAACCTAAATAATCTAAAATCTCCCATCATTTCGAGTTGACCAAATAAAATAAAATAAAAAACATTTTATCTTTAAACCGCAAGCTAAAATGACGTCACGCGAAAAATTCAGATACAAAGGAACATGGATTTCCTGCGCACCAAATAAATAAACTTGTTAAAGTGTCAAACTAGTATTGATAGTTTAAATCCACTCGTTTGATTCGAGTGGTGCGCTTGAAGCAAATTACTTACCAACTATTTAGCTATGTAGTTTAGGAATCATCAACGTGTTTAATTGTGAAGGCTAACTATACATACAATAAATGTCTCGTGCATGCGCGTAGTTGCTTAAGTGCTATAACCACGCTTTTTTTAGCTTTGTTTTATGTTCACAATGCTCATGAAAGCATAAAAATATAAAAATTGTACATATGTACATACATATAAGCCAATTTATAATTATGATTATGTAAATGCGTGCGGGGCATTAATATACAATGACTTAATGGCCATTTACATAACAAACGGTTTTACCTAATTTTTATGCAAATGTCAGCAGTTTGATTGTTATGTTAGTCTTCCGTGTTTTTAGATTTTTTTTATGTTTTCTTTGTGCGGTTTTAGTGGTCAATTTTTTTTTTTCAAAGATAAGACGTTTTATATTTAGTAGATTTACGTGACGTAATTTAACCTTAACAAATTGTATTTGTTTGTTATTATTTATTTATAAAATGCAGTTAAATATTATTTTGATGTCTATTGTTGTTGTTCATACGTATACGTAATAACGTTTGATGAATAATAAATTATTTGTGTGAATTCCGCTACTTTTTTTTTGTACTGAAACAAGTATTCTGCTTGTGCGCGACACAAGCGGCAATCTAGCCAAACAATTAACAACTTTGTATGTTTCTACATATACGCTAAGGCAGAAGATGATACGCAAATATAAATCATAATTTGGGTAAATATATTTCCGCGATAACCTTAAATAAGTTGCATGGTGTTTGGGGTGCGGCAACAAAAAACATCTTTTTGTTTCATTTATTTACTCGACTGTTGACCTCGAAATGAAGATTTATACAAAAAATATTCCGTTTTTTTATTACGTTTCATAAATTTAGTACGATTGTGTACCAACTTTCCCATAAATTCTTATCTCCAATTGTGTAATGGAGCCGCGGCCTTTTGCGCTTTCTGCAAATATCAGTGATATTTTGTTGAAGGTAACGTAAACAAATATGAAGGTTTACCGAAGTCTTTATGTCAAAGAGGCACAAATGTCTTAACCTCTAAAGCTTTAACCTTTATAGGTGATATTTCAAATTCATCTAATGTGTGCTTACTAATCACAAATTTATTATTTATTATCTTTTATATTATCTTTCAAAACAATAATGATATTACACAATTCGATTATACAAGTGCCAAGCCCTTAAATATCAAAAATTAAGATTGCGACCTAACTTATACGCGGCTTAGCCTTAATTCAAATAATTTTGATGAAACATATACAGTTAAGTTGGCCAATAACGCTTGCGCATTTTATTGTTAAAACAATCCTTGCGGATGAGCACATGAATTAAGTGTATTTACATAAACTTTGATGGTATTACGGTTAAATGTCAATGACAAAGCTGACAGCATAACTTTCGTTTCAACCACGATTCAATTAATTCAGTTTCATGTTTTTCAGAAAACGTAACAAACATATGATCACAGATAGCAACTGTTGTATTCACCAAAATTTGAGTATGTTGCTTAATATGACAATACTGTTTGTAAGCGTATAACTGCTGCTTTGTACCAAAAAAAACGTAAAATGGTATTGAGCTAATTGACTGAATTACTTGAACATATGGGGCATGTTTTTTTTTGATATCGAAGTAATCTGAGAAATAATTTAACTGTCAAAATACAGATACGCGTTTTTTTTTAGTATCCGAGGAAAAATGTATTTCTCTGTGTCGTTTTTTTTTACGCTCGGATAATTTTAAAATTGAATCTTTTTTCTCTGAAAAAAAGTTCAGATTGTTTTTTGACAGACATTTATTTGAAATAAAAAGAATACGGTAATATTTATTTGACAATCTTAAACTGACGTTTAATTTCTACGGCGCTGACAAAACTATCATTTATTTTTCTCGGATACATCAGAGAAAATATTTATCGGATTTCTCCGATGTATTATCTATCTGTTCTCTCTTATTTCTCCGACATTAAAAAAAAACACGCCCATGGTAAAGTAAATGCCATTTTTTCTATAGCACTTACTCGATTTTTACTTAGATCAATAAACGGTTTTTTGGCAACTCGCTGAATATTAGTACAACATATATTAATTTGATGGTAAAAAATGGTTTGGGAGCGACGATCCACTTGTTAAAAAACAGGTTTGCGTTGAAATCTCTTCTAAAAATGTTTCAAATCCGCTTCCTTGATTCATCATTTGGATGTGCTACAACTAACTCATTGATCATTAAATATGTTAATTAAGTCAAATACCAAATTTCAATGAAATTGATCCGTAATCGCGGAAGTTCCATTTGGCGCTGGGATGGAGTATCTTAAATAAAACATGGCCAGAATTTAAGAAATATTGCGGGACACTATTATTAGTCCATAAATATAGAAATCATAAATTAAAAAATTAAATTTACCAAAGAGCAATTTATTTTTTACATATCTAACCAATCCAGGCTTTTATAACGTTTCCAGCACCAAATGGAACAAGCCCGTTTGCAATTGAATTTTAGTGAAATTTTATATCTGAGTTATTAATCCGATTCTAGAAGTAGTTCCTAATATAAAATCGAGTTATTCATTTTCTGAAGAATTCCTTGGGTCTGGGAAATTCAGATATACTGTGGAACACCACTCATGGTATGAGGTAGATACCTTTATCAAAAATCAAATTGTTACACCAATTTTTTTTTACATGGAGAACCGAACCAGGTACTTTACTAAGTCTCCAGATTTTAGCACGTTTGTGGATAGATTTTAACAAAATTTTATATCAGAGATTTGAGATATGAAGTCGATTCCTTAAGTAGTTCCTAATATAAAATTGATAGTTTACAGCTCTGTGTAATTAAACCATGGCTTAAATTCAAGAAATATTGCGGAACTCTGCCAATGATTTTTAGGCCGACACCTGAAATAAAAAATATTCACCAAATTTATTTTTACATTCTGAGTACTTTCAGACTAACATCTCGAGTCTCCAGTATCAAATGGAACACACTCATTTGTCGATGTATTTTAATGAAATTTGATATCTGAGATGTTAAGCCGATTCTATAAATAGTTCCTAATATATAAAAGATTACATCAGGTCTTGAAGAATTTTTGTGGGCTATTTCATTTGTGCTGGAATTTGAATTATTATTTTTCGGGTTCCTCCGGCAATAAATTTAGCGGTCTGATTGAATATTTTCTAGAAGCCAGGACAATGTAAGACATTTCCCCGGACAAAAATTTAAAAAACCAGAAAATGTACGGTGCAATAAGGTCGTTTGGTCACCCTAGTCAGAACAGACAGCAAATTTGATCAAAGATAATGTGTTTTTTGAATGGAAAGAGAATCATATACGAAACAATTTGATCGTTTACAAATTTGTTGGCTCCGAAATTTGGTGGTTCAAATTCCCGTCGATATATTGCATAATTTCAACCTTTCATTTTTTCACCTAGTTTTTCCTTTCTGTACCATTTAAAGGACGAGTTTGAATTAAATCCCCGTTACCAGTGTTTTTGTTTGCAATACCCAGCAATTTATTAAGGCACTTATTCTTACTTCTACAATCACCTTCAAATTTTGAGGAAGTACCATTTTTCAGTAGAATTGAATTGTCTATATGCCCTCGTTTAAAAGTAAATGGACAAGGCAAACGAACATTTGTCGAGGTATATTTGTGTAACCTGTTAGCAGCTTCATTATTTGGTTTTATTGGAATTCACTCTGAAGATGTCAATAATACGTGATAAAGTGGCGTAGAATTTATTATTTAACAGTGGTGTCGAGCTTGGTAAACTTCAAATAATCAAACTGAAAATGAGAAGTTTGTACTTCCAGTAATTTTCCCGAAAAGAAATCAGATATTATTCAGGTCTGGACGGAATTCATTCCTAGTTAGGAAAAAATTCCTTTAAGAGAATTAGTTATTACAGAAATATGAAAAAATCTTACAAATTGGTCCTTATCCCGAAATTCAATTTCTAACGAATGAAGGAACGGAAAATATGAAGGTATTGGACAGAATCCGAGAAAAAATCATATTCGAGGGCCAATTATTATATTCGCGGAATGGGGCAGAAAAAACTCGTTTAAATATTTTTTTATCGGTATTTAGCGCTCTTTCAACTGCATCATCGCTTTCAAAATGCTTTCCACGAAGCCTTTTTTTGACATTTCAGCCTTTTCTTGAAAGTGTTCTGGGTGTTCAATTTCATTAAATCCTCATACCTACACGACGCTCAACGCAGTTTTGACCTAAATCTAACTAGTAGATTATCCAGTAATATATTACAGTTCGTCGCTTGTCAATTTACTTTCCTTTTGCTTTTATTCTGCTTTTTAAAGGGTTCGGATTGTAGTGCATATTTTCATATAGTTGGTCGTGCGAATCTTTACTCAGTCCAAAGAGACTGTTAGCGTCACTTTTACACCAGAAGTCGCGATTTCAAATTTCAAAGCGGCTAGATCACTCTTTGTACGCTCTCAACGATAACGTGATCGCAAGCTTTGAATTGTTATGTATATTATTAATTCACCTAGCCACAAGATTCATTCCTATGTATTACATAAAAATAATTGTGATAAACTATTTATTGTATCTGGGCAATAATGATTAAAATTAAGATTTTTAACAATTTTTCATAATCCAACTATCAGCGAAATAAGGCCAATAAGCCTAGTGAGAGCATAATCACTTCTACAGAATATAAGAGAGATAAAAGGCAATGGAATAAAGCTGAGCGGGTTTTGCATCAGATCTAAAACCAGACCTCATGATTATTAATTCATTACTCGAGAGGAGGATTGAAAAGATTTTGGAACCTCTACGTCACGAGGATCGGATACCTGCCATTCAAATTGAACCAAAAGCACATGGATCAATTTTATATATGCTGTTTTGCGGATTTAATGGGATGTTGAACGAGTAGTTCAGCTGGGGATTTATTTAAGGGTTAAATTGAGCGTTGAATTAGAATTAGCTTGAGTTGAGTTCATGTACTCAACAAGGTTTTCAGAACATGTTGATTTGTGAGCTGAGATTAAGGTTGACTTACGAGTTGAGTTTGGGTAGAATTGAGGTTGAATGAGATGTTTAATTGGGGATTTATTTGGCGACAGCTGTTGTGGATTGAGTTGGAAGTAAGTTTGAGTTGAGTTCGTCTAAATATGTATTTTGCTGGACCCTGTTGATTTGAGGATTGACGTTGAGTTTGAATTTGAGATGAGGGATGAAATTGGATTCGCGTTGGAGTTGAGTTAGGCATGAGTTGGGGTTAATTCAACCATTCAGTTGGGGATTTATTTGAGGGTTGAGTTGAGATTTGAATTGAAAATTAGCTTGAGTTGTTTTGAGTTAAGTTCATGGAAGTCGAGTTTGATTTGGGTGATGGGATCGGTTAGGGATTAATTTGGGATCGTGTTGAGGAATTTGTAGCCGTTGAGTAGAGGGTTGAGATTTTATTCGAGCTGGGGTTGAGTAGAAATTGATTTGTAGGTTGAGTTGAGGAATTATTTGGAGGTTGATTTGCGGATTGAGTTAGGCGATGAGTTTGGAGGTAAGTGTTGATTTGGGATTGAATTGGTGATTGAGTTGGAGGTTGAGCTGGAAATTGAGTAAGGGATTAAGAGATTCAGTTTGGGGCATGCGCATAATTTTCAGGGCCGAAGTTCTGATTACCTCGTGAGGTTTCAGCGCTTTAAATCTTTAATAAAACACACAATTTGCTTTGATTTTAAAAAACTTTTTATTGATAATTAAAACATCAGTTAAAGACCACCTCTTGCACTTCCACACATGTCCACTTTTTATTAAAATGTTCAATGACATGTTGGCATACCTAATTGTGATTCTATCTCATAATAACACGAATACGACTTGACTTTTCACGTGACCTCAACGGGGTCAAATCACATGATGTATGCGAATTGACATCACCATTCTTGAAATAACTCGACCATTAAATTTTTCTTTCAACAATTCAATTGTTTCATTTGCAATCAAATGAGGTGTAGCGCCATCCTGTTGAAACCACATGTCCTCCAGATCAATGTTATTCAATTCAGGCCACAAAAATGTACTTATCATCTCACGATATCCGTTACCATTCACAGTTACAGCTTCACCAGCAGCATTTTCAAATTCGAAATACGAACCAATTACACCGCCTATTATACACACACCAAACAGTGACTCATTTCAAAATGTGCTTCATTGGAAAAGATGATTAATTGTTAGCCACTGCTAACAACTTGTAAAAATATCAGAAAAATTAAAATCGGTTGAACGAAATTTTTTACTATTCAGTCGTAGCATACCTATATCCCCTTTAACTTCAACCCCATTGAACTTTGTTGAGGTCGCACATCGCTGATTAAAATCATTTGAAGGTGATAATTTTGCCGTTCTTAAGATTTTTTCATTGTAATTGTTTCCGCCTTATATAGGATTAAGGCATAATGTGCATTTTCGGAGATTGCTCGAACATTCCAGAATCTATAGATTATTCAACGTTGAGCAAGTAAATTATGTTTCACACAAAAATTAGAGGCTTTTGAAATTATTTAAGCTTTAATAACGACAAGATTACGAGATGTTCATTCTTCGCTTGGGTAGAGTTGAGGTAGAATTGAGGTTGAATGAGATGTTTAATTGGGGATTTATTTGGCGACAGCTGTTGTGGATTGAGTTGGAAGTAAGTTTGAGTTGAGTTCATCTAAATATGTATTTTGCTGGACCCTGTTGATTTGAGGATTGACGTTGAGTTTGAATTTGAGATGAGGGATGAAATTGGATTCGCGTTGGAGTTGAGTTAGGCATGAGTTGGGGTTAATTCAACCATTCAGTTGGGGATTTATTTGAGGGTTGAGTTGAGATTTGAATTGAAAATTAGCTTGAGTTGTTTTGAGTTAAGTTCATGGAAGTCGAGTTTGATTTGGGTGATGGGATCGGTTAGGGATTAATTTGGGATCGTGTTGAGGAATTTGTAGCCGTTGAGTAGAGGGTTGAGATTTTATTCGAGCTGGGGTTGAGTAGAAATTGATTTGTAGGTTGAGTTGAGGAATTATTTGGAGGTTGATTTGCGGATTGAGTTAGGCGATGAGTTTGGAGGTAAGTGTTGATTTGGGATTGAATTGGTGATTGAGTTGGAGGTTGAGCTGGAAATTGAGTAAGGGATTAAGAGATTCAGTTTGGGGCATGCGCATAATTTTCAGGGCCGAAGTTCTGATTACCTCGTGAGGTTTCAGCGCTTTAAATCTTTAATAAAACACACAATTTGCTTTGATTTTAAAAAACTTTTTATTGATAATTAAAACATCAGTTAAAGACCACCTCTTGCACTTCCACACATGTCCACTTTTTATTAAAATGTTCAATGACATGTTGGCATACCTAATTGTGATTCTATCTCATAATAACACGAATACGACTTGACTTTTCACGTGACCTCAACGGGGTCAAATCACATGATGTATGCGAATTGACATCACCATTCTTGAAATAACTCGACCATTAAATTTTTCTTTCAACAATTCAATTGTTTCATTTGCAATCAAATGAGGTGTAGCGCCATCCTGTTGAAACCACATGTCCTCCAGATCAATGTTATTCAATTCAGGCCACAAAAATGTACTTATCATCTCACGATATCCGTTACCATTCACAGTTACAGCTTCACCAGCAGCATTTTCAAATTCGAAATACGAACCAATTACACCGCCTATTATACACACACCAAACAGTGACTCATTTCAAAATGTGCTTCATTGGAAAAGATGATTAATTGTTAGCCACTGCTAACAACTTGTAAAAATATCAGAAAAATTAAAATCGGTTGAACGAAATTTTTTACTATTCAGTCGTAGCATACCTATATCCCCTTTAACTTCAACCCCATTGAACTTTGTTGAGGTCGCACATCGCTGATTAAAATCATTTGAAGGTGATAATTTTGCCGTTCTTAAGATTTTTTCATTGTAATTGTTTCCGCCTTATATAGGATTAAGGCATAATGTGCATTTTCGGAGATTGCTCGAACATTCCAGAATCTATAGATTATTCAACGTTGAGCAAGTAAATTATGTTTCACACAAAAATTAGAGGCTTTTGAAATTATTTAAGCTTTAATAACGACAAGATTACGAGATGTTCATTCTTCGCGATTTTCGATTTTTTGGATTTTGTACAGAAAATTTATAGTTTATTGTACGGTGGTCGCCTGTACTGTATAAAAATTCAATTAATTTATCAATCAATAATAGGTGTTTGTACCTACCTAAAATGCGGAAAACATCATTTAAAATAATTAGCTATTAATATTAACATAATGTGCCCAGATATTAATATCCTAAAGTTAATCATCACCTGTCAGTTTTCCTTGAAATTCCAACAAAATCCATTAAAACAATTTTATGTAAATTTTTTGAAAGAATATCATCAGAGTTGGAATTGAATGTCATTATCATTTAGAAATATTTATATCTATAAAACTTGTGATATTTACAAACATACTTATGTATATGACGTATGTGTACAGTTACGCGAAACAAAAAAAAAATCATTATGTAACATAAGTGAATGTTTATTTTCACATAATGCTGGTTTTAGTTTTCTGATAATTTAGTCTTATGTGGTTTAGTACAATTTCTTGAACGGATTGCAGATAGAATGAAAGTGAAACTAACTCCACTTTCATTTATCGTAACGTATAGCGCGGGATGTTATTTAACATTTACGCTAATTATTTTTTTTTTTTAGATTCAGCTACGTCTTTTTATCTTAAAAAAAAAACTTGTTTACCCAGCTTTGTATACAAACTTAAATATTGCTGTGCTTAATGTTCCAGAAAAACCCAAATATTTCGTCGCAAAAACGGTTTCGTCTTAATCAAGCATGAATTACCATCAATTCACAATTTGGTAAATAAATAAATAGATTTTTGCACATATCATCATTTGGGTACAGAATTTTTATTTCACCTTGGACACTACTGTGTTACTTTATACAGTGCGTGCGCGTCATTGTGGTTAGTAAATAGTTTGGATAAATATTTTGTATTTGCTTTACTATACGACATAATTTTATTTAATAAATTGGCAAATATTGTAAAGAAAAGCGGCTGTTTTATCAGCTTTATATAAATACTGTTGATTCATGAATATAAACTTTAAAAAAAATATATTTTTGGTGTAATAAAACTACAAATTAGCAATATATCCATAATAAATGTTTAGAAAAAATATTCAAGGCTAATTTAACGTAATGGCGCCAATATTATAGAATTTTAGAAGAGTGGCTGAGCAAGATCGCGTTTAGACACCGTCATTTTAATTTAGGGCCAATCAAGTTGCTATTTTATTAACACACTCATTTGTTGCTCAATATTGTTATAAAAAACATCATCTTCCCTTGGCCACAACTATTGGCCAAATTATTAAAAATACGTTTTACCACAAGTGAAAGTGAAGGCCGAAAAGTAGCTCAATCTTACCGTTTATCAATTATGTTAATATTTTACATAATTTGTCATTTACTCGATTTGTATGTGGACATTTTATTCGTAGGCTGCACTGGTACTTATATAAAAAAAAAGTTGCTCAATATTTGTATAGAGAATATCATCTTCTCTTGGCCATTATTTCTGGTTAAAGTACTAGAATTATGTTTTAGCACAGGTGTAAATAAAAACCGAAAAGTAGCTCAATCTTACCTTTTTCAAATGAGCTAATATTTTACATAATTTTATATTTGCTCGATTTATTTGTGGGAAATCTATTTTATTCGCTATTTATATTTATAAGAAAATTAACTCTAATCATCTGAAAATATATGAATAAAAAGTTGCTCAATATTTTCATAAAAAATATTATCTTCTTTTGGCCAAATTGTTCAAAATACGTTTTAGCACAGGTGTAAGTAAAAAACCAAAAAGTAGCTCAATCTTTCTTTTTTCAATTGTGTTAATATTTTAAATAATTTAATATTTGCTCAATTTTTTTGTTGAAATTCTATTCGTAAGATATACATTTAATTATTCATCATTTCTTTTAGTAAGAAAATTAACTCTAATCGTCTGAAAATATATGAATAAAAAGTTGCTCAATATTTTTAAAGAAAATATTATCTGTTGTTGGTCATTATTTTTGGGGAAATTACTAAAAATACGTTTTAAATCAATTGTCTTGAAAAAAGTACTGTAAAGTGAATAAATAATAGTAACAAATTCTAAGGTTGGAATCAAAAATTCAGTCGAATGCACAGCTTTGCGGTCAAAACTTAATCCGTCTTGAAAATACTCACATTTCGACATTTGAAAAGCAAATTTACGAATACAGCCTTAATGTAGTTTTTACAGTATATTCTTCATCAATCTGCACTGATACAATTTCGACTGCAATATCTGGTTCTGACTGCAATAATGGTAATGACTGAACATTCGCTGAATTTTACCCTAATTCTAATTTACTCTAGGTGCCTAATTACTGTACCCATATTTAGGAGAAGAGTGAAAATCAATTTATTGCTGCTCCTTAAGTAAAAGTTTATGAAGTTGAAGTTGACGAAACAAACAATCTTAGTCCCCGAACTAAAGCGTTACCCTAAAATAGTTCATAACAAATGGAATCACTTCGAATGTGTTCTTCATTTGTTCAGGCTGCTTGTAAAAATATTAAAAAAAACGAAACAAATTTTAAGAATTTTGATAGATGGTGTGGAAATGATTATCGGTTGATTTGATCAAGATAATTTGACGATTAAAAGTATTTTGGTGCGTAAACAACTAGTTCACAAATAAAAATAATTGTGATGTTCTCAACCTGTGCAATCGTCCACAGTTTTTGTTGAGATTTAAATAAATAAATTTTACTCGAACAATTCTGGCGTGAGATGTTTCTGTGACCAAAGAGTTATAAAACTTTTTTCCATTTAAATCGCGTGGACTTATCCAAACTTAGGTTGTTAGTACCATAACTGACATCTGTGTAAATTTTCGTGTCAATTTCTTTAGTATAGTTAATGGGATACTTATTGTTTGTTCCACTAAGTTGAGTAAAAATCGCCTAAAAATAGATTAATAAAAAGTTGCTCAATATTTTTATACATTTTATCTTATTTTAAATATCATATTTTAAATATTATAATTTGGAAACTAACTATTTACATATACGAAATATTTTCTCCAGCAGCCGTGGCCTAATTAAAGGATCAATTTTTTTCATAATCACAGGCTCATTAGTTCGAAACTGGATTAAATACTCTTAAAATTTTCAGAAAAAATGTTAACTTCATGATTAAAATTTTTCTCAATTATCTCATTCTTGCGTGACCTAAATTGTTCAAATTGTTATTCTTTATTGGTGGATTTTCTTTTGATAACAAAATATTTAGTAAGTTAGTCGAATCGCCTTGCACTAAACGAATAAAAAATTGCTCAATTCGTACAGTAAATAAATAATTTTGGATTAAACTTAAATAATGGCATGCGTCCACAAAATAAAATATTGACTGCCAGTCAAATCAAAAGTTGCTCAATATACTTTTTCATTAATCTCATTCTTGTGTGGGCTTTATTTGATTTTTTTGCACAAATTATTATTTTTTATTGTTGGCAAACGCGAATAATGAATTAAGCCGGTAATTGGTTTTCAATAATCGTACATTAGTCTGTGAACTAGGCCTATTCGTCTAAAACTAGATAAATATAAATTTGTTCACTATTGTTTTAGTAATAACGACGGTATAGTATAATGATGATTTGGTTCAATTTACCTTAGATTTATTTAACTGAACTGGAAGTAGCTCAATCTTACATTTTTCAATTTATGTTTGTTTAATGAACTATTACCTAAGGTTTATTTATTTACTAAAATTATTAAACTACGCCAAATCTTTTAAAAACAGATAAATAAAAGTAGCCCAATATTATTTTAGTAAATATTATCTTATAATGGATTAAATGGAAATCTGTTGACTTGAATTTGGCCAAATTACTAAAAGTACCTTTTGAATTAGACGTAAAATTAAACAAAAAGTAGCTCAATTTTCCCTTTTTTTATTGGAATTTGTTCAATTTTTAGAACTCAATCTTACATTTTTTTAATTTGTGTTTGTTCAATATCAGGTTACATAAATAAAGCTTTGTAAATATTGATTTGAAGTAATACAAATTGTCCAAAAATAGTTGAATAAAAAGTTGCTCAATATCATTTTATTAAATGAAAAATAATGATTCTTTTGGCCAACGTTCACCACAAAGTACCTGTTAGCTCAGATGTAATAAAACGAAAAGTAACTCTGTATTACCTTTATCATTTACTCAGTTTTCAGTTCCTTACATAGTTTTGTAATATTTATTCCACAAAATAAAATATTAGAAGTCTAGTAAAGAGTTACAATCTTGTTGAGTCTCATGCTGATTTACCTTAAAATGATTTAATTGAAATAATATTTTTTTGGTTATAAAATCATATCAAAATAATATTTGCAGTAAAAAGTTGCCCAATTTTGTTTTTGCTAAATATTATCTTATTTTGGAATATACAGAAATAACTAATGACGCTTTTGAGTAATGTTTAGCCAAATTTCTAAGAATACCTTTTATATTAGGTTTAAAAATAGTCGAAAAGTAGCTCAATCTTACCTTTTTCAATTTGCAACTAAGCAACATGAGCAGTTTTGTATTATTTATTCTTAATAAGATGGTTGCTTGATCTTTTGTGTACCTCAAAAGTAGATTTTACTCAAATTGGTAGACAAAACTCCTAGTAACTTGAGCTATTCTAGTAATGAAAAAAGGAAGAGGCACATTTTTTGTGCTCAATTTTGATGATGCGTCCTATATATATAAAGTAATTCAATAGTTCCTTTCCACACTTGAATTTGTGCACTTTAAAGTTATTTATGTAATTTTGTATTATGATTGCAAGTCACGTAAAAATTGCTCAATATTCTTATAGTAAATATTATATTTAGGCGATACAATTTGACCAAATTATTTGAAACGCATTTAAGCTCAGACGTAATTGTAAAATGAAAAGTAGCTCAATCTTACCTTCTCAATTTGTAGTTGTTCAATTTTAAGTTAAGTGAGTAGTTTTGTTTTATTTATTCCTCAAAGCTAAATATTTATTGAGCTATTCTTGTAATATATTTGGCAAGTGATTTATTATTTTGCACAATATTTTTATGAATAATTTAGTCTTCTGCCTGTAATTCTGCGCGGTATCATTTACATCAGCTGCCATTATTTTTTTTAGCTGCGATACGATCCATTTCCGATAATAATTCAGGAAAAATTTTATTAACTAAATAAAAGATTATCTTTATCCAAACACAATGGAAATTTATGGTTGGGCAATTTACAATTGTTATATTTTAAACGTTAGTACATCATATTTCACTCAATATTGAAACGAAAAGTCATTATGTTATTAGAGTTAAGTAATAAGTACACAAAATGCTGCAATTTGTTGGAATTTATAAAAAAAAGGTAATCGCATATGCCAATTCAGATGACCAGATGGATATATTTAATGAGATGTGAAATTACCTTGCATATAGAAATATTTTGAGAAATTATTTTACTATGTGTGATATATGTTGTAACATATTTTAGCTTACTTACATTAATTATGATTATTAGATAAGTACATATATGTTTGTTCTTGCTTCATCAAGGTTGTGATTTTAAATATAAAAAAAATATCTTCATTGTTTATTATATAACTACAATAATTTGTAAAGATAGGATCTAATTATTAAGGCGGAAAGGCATTGGACCAAAATTAACGTCGGATAAAGGTCAAGGATTTTAAACATCAGTTTCATTGTTATACAAAATTTTCGCCACGAAACAGAAAGATATGCGCTATTTATACCCGTACGTGTAAATTGTACAATAAATGAAAATCAGTTTAACTTATAGATTTCGATCGTACTTTAAATCATGTTTGCGGAAAATGAAAAGATTTGTGTAAACAATGCAAGAGTATAAAAAAATATACGCGTTTCTTGTAGGCTAAAAATAAATACCATACGGATGCTAGTGTACACATTATATTTGAAAAGTATGTCGATAAAGTAAATAAGTAAAAACATTATGTTTTATGAATGGAATGCGCAGCAGGGGTTTTATTCATGTGTGAATCTTGTGTATATTATAAAAATTTACTACAATTAACAAATTTTACTCAACATATACGATTGAATCATTTTTTGGTTTTCTACCAGAGTTTTGGTTTAAATCAGGGTAAACTAAGGCCTCCAATCGTAATTTAACTGTTTAAAAGTTGGTATCGCAGTGGTCTTCAAAAACTCACTGGTAAGAGATGTGGCTGCGCCGTTGAAATCAAAATAAAGAAATTTTGGAAAATTTTCAATAAATTTTGCTCAAAATATAATACTGAGCAGAACGCGTTCTTAGAAGTTATTTTAATATTTTATTCATTTTCTGTGTATTTATAAAGTTTGTGCCAAACTGAGTAATCATTTTAACTAAGCAACTATCGAAATTGCTACAAATTGAGCAACATTTGTTTAAATTATAATCAAGAATTTATGAAAATAGCCGAAATATAGTTTTCGCCTCTTTTAATATTAAAATCATATTGAGCAACTCGCTTATATGACTCAAATAATACAAGCACAAATCGATTAATCCAGCACTGGTTCGCAAGTTACAAAATATGGCGTCAACATTAATAAAAATTCACATAATTTGAGACGATTTTTTTTTTAAAATAACTCAATTTAATCAACCAAAACCGGCAATATCACCACTTAAGTATATATGTGTGTGTGTGTATATATATTTGAAACTAACAATTATTATTCAAGTAATAATATTATTTTGGCATACAAACTAATCTAAAAATATCATGATTACAGTCAATTAAAAATAAATTAATCACTTTACGTTACGTACTGTACACTTGAATATTTTAAATACTTAGGATCAATTCTTGGACAATAAATGTCGTATACCAGGAAATTCAAAATTAATAATAACAAATTAGAATTATCTGTTGATCTATGAGCATAGTGTACGCGATCATTCGATCGTTATGATGTGCGTTTGTCACAATATCCCAAAATAGTATGTAAGAGTCATTAAAATTATTTTGTATGATTGGTTTAAAGTTCTATAATATGTAGTAAACTTCAAGGTTTTTTTTATTTATTTCGAACACACGAGATTTATGACTCAAAAACGTTTTGTCTGTGCAAAATTCGTTATCATAATTCAAAGTCTAGGCTCGTACACATTGTACGCGAATATAAGTATGTCTAAGGGATATTGAACTTAATTATCAACGATGTTTAATCTTTAAACTTATAATACTTATAATGGCTTTGAACTACAATACAATATAATAGTTTGTGTTTGTTTATGTCTAACACGATTACAAATGGCATACTATAGAGTATTGAGCATGAACAATTAAAAATAATTGAAATTTTTAATTGCTGAGCGAGTCCATAATATATAATGTATAGTTGAATTTGGTTTCGATTTAACCACACATTTGATTTTTTAATTCATTTCCATATAAATTTGATTATACGTTGATTGATTTGTTATAGGTATAGAAAGGGACGGTTTCACCTTTAAAACAAGCGTTGTTTATTATGCGTTGATATATGCAAAATTCAAGTATTTTATTTATAAACTGGTTTTTTACAATGGTACAGTTCTTATTAGAAAGTTAAAAGTATTATATAAAATACACAATTTTGCGTACTTTTATTGCAGTAGCTCACAGTTTTCAGAGTTGCTCAATATTATATTTTTGTATCGTGAGAAGGTTTTGGGTGAATAAACATCAAGTTTTAAAAGTACCTCAATATTGGATGGGTGGTGGCTCAAAATTTTAGTAAAAAACAATATTCCCATATTAAGCAATCTAGCTGGTAAGAAGCAAAATAAAATAGCTTAATTTGATTTAAATTAGCTATATCTCGAGAGCTAAAGATATATTTATGGTAGAAGTTGTCGATTTAACAAAAAATACAATTTCGCATGTTTCTATTGAAGTAGCTCAAAATGTTCAGAGTTGCTCAATATTTTATTTTGATACCATGAAACCCATTTAGAAGATCCAAGTCTAAAATTTTAAAGTAGCTCAATATTGGCTCATTAGTTGCTCAAAATTTCAGTAGCTAAATTATTTAGACTTCAGACAAATGTAGATTGGTGCTATTACTTTTTTAAGAACTGCTCAAAGCAAAAAATATTTGCCGGCTCATTTTTAAAATTAGTATTATTTTTAAAAGTAGCTCAATTTTAGATATATGTATTTACAATCCAGCAATCAATTTAATAGGATGCTATTTAGCAGCATAAATGATTAGTAAATTTCAAAAACCAAAGTGCTTCAAAGCGACTATACGATGATCATCATGTGCTGTAAAGCCAGTTTGTAATGTTTTTGACGCAATGTATTGCAACGCATGGGTTCTACCGAAAATCCTGATATTTTTGTAGAAATTAAAAGGTTCAATGTTTAAACGATTAGAAACTTTCCATAATTAATCCAGTTAAGCTGATAGATAGTCTGTTGTAGCTTTATTCTGATTTTTCTGGTGACTTTTTTTTTTAAATAATAACCTATAATATTCCTAACAACTTAAATGGTTATAAAATAGAATTTACACACATGAAAATAAATCAGTTCCCAATTCCATATTCCTTGGGAAAATCAGAATAGTTCAACAGCTCTGCCTACTGATAAATATCCATCGATCGTGATAAATTATTTAAACAATTAAATTAATGTGTGATCTTGAGAAGCGATTGATTAATTTAAAATCAAAAATAATGTCGAAAGAGAAGCCCCATCCATATAAAGCTTAAAAGATAAAATGTAATTAATTTCTTGTAGAAAGAGACGGTTTCATCTTTAAATTTACGTTAATTTAGAGAACATATTCATTTAGGTGTGTCAATGTACGTTAAACTAAAAATATATCTCAAGCCTGTGTAACTGGCTTTAAATAATTCGTGATTTTAGCTGAAAGCCAAAGATATGTCTATGGTAAAAGTCGTCACTTTAACAAAAAACACAATTCTGCATATTTCCATCGAAGTAGCTCAAAATGTTTAGAGTTGCTCAATATTTTATTTTGGTGCCATGAGAACCATTTTGGTGAGGCAAGTCCAAAATTTGAAAGTAGCTCAATATTTGTTGGGCAGTTGCTCAAAATATCAGTATCTTAATTATTTAGACGTCGGAAAACTATTTAACTATTGCTCATATTTTTTGTTGTCGGCCCACTATAAAAATGTGTATTATTTTTAAAAGTAGCTCAATTGTGTTAATGGAATTTAGTTCAAAATGTCTAGGTTTTGATTACTAATTTGCATATAAGCAATCAATTTAATAAAGCGACCGTACGATGTTCATCAGTAGAGTCAGCGTTTAATGTAGCTTCTATGATAGATAATTAGTAGTTGTAAGCTCCCAACCTATAACTTAAACGATTGCTCATAATTTGTTAAAACAATACAGCGATCACGAATATAAAAGATCGATTGATCATGAAATGAAGGGCGATCAGTAATTTTCGAAATAAATGTGATCACACTTATTCAGATAAATTGAGATCGCACGATCACAAATATTTTTGTTTAATTAACAAATTCATATTATGTTTAGCAATTATTGAATTAAGATAACGATAAGATGCGACAGGTTGCAGATTGTGACAATTTTAGACACTAGCTACTTTAACCGCGCTTTAAAAATGTCGTTATTTGGTATGCGAACAATAAAATCTCATTGAACCATAAAATGACCTTCCTAATTGATATCATAATTACTTAAAAAAACTAATTTTTAAAGCTATCTTATTTCCTACATCAAACATTATAACAGATGTGCCATATACACATACAGTAGCATACCGCACAACAAACAAACAAAAAAATGAAATTTTATCTCAAATTCTTAACCAACCTTGACACGTTTTTATGTTTGTTCACTAAGTGTGTACGTTTTGTATTCATCTTAGAAGTGTATCGTTAAGAATTTGTCGAAACGATCGTTAAATTAAATTTTCTGGTGGTGCGGACACGATTTTATATCTTAATATTACATCATATACGCTTATAGACAAAATATGTTCGTACTCGTAGATGTAGACGATGGGAAAATTACTTTATGAATTTTTGGCTAATTACGTAATCTCGACATATTATTTGTGTCAGAAACAGCAGAGTACTTTCAACGAAAACGATAAAACTATCTCGTGTACGATATTACTATTTTAGGAGTTCATTGTTCTGTAACTTTACTAGTATGACTAAACAATGTGAACATCGATTACGTTCTTGTTTTTTTTTTGTGTTTGCTTGTATACAATCAAGAGATATTTTATTAAATGATGATCGCATAATTGATGCGTTGATTTTTTGTTGTCACAGCTCAATGAATTTGTTTGATTTAGTAAATTTGTGGAAGGAAAACAAATACAAATGTAAACAGATCGCGATCACTTTTAGTTTCATAAATATTTAACATCTCTTTATGCATGTTTGATTATCATACACTTTCATGATGTCAGATCGTTATGAAATATTGCATGAATATATTTAATGCGTTAACTAATATATGTCGAGGTTATGTAATGTTGATTGCAGGCTTTAACTGAGGCATCGTTTATTTTTATGGACATATTCGTTACCTTTTTTCCTCTCTATCTCTGATTTAGGAGCAGATGGCGACTTCGTTGCTGATGATGTTTGGCCAGAAGCATTTTATCAGCCTTCTCATAGGCGCTTATGTATGAACAAACACATGAAGTCTTCTCTTGAGTTAAATACTTAACTGACGCGAAATATACAGTGTCTGTTGAAACGTAACTGTAGCAGGTTAATATCTGATCGTATTAATGGGGTGCTTTACGCGAAACCGGTTTTGATGAAATGAAGAATGCAATACCCAAATCGTCATCTTTGGTTTACGAGTCAAGTCAGGCTTCGTCGAATTCATTGATGAATAGATTTTTGGCCGAAATAAATCCTTATTCTTAACATTAGCTCGGCTGGAGTTATATCATTTGGTGCATTGCGATTTGATGTTGAACTGTAGCTATAGATCTTCATTTGAATTCCTTTAATTTCGTTTAAATGTATCGACGAAACATTCCGCTTGATCGTTTCACATTGAGCAGTATACCATAATTGCTGCAAAACTGTTGAAATTGTTGTTTTCTGAGATTAACGACTATGGGGAACCAAAACGAGAGATGATCTGCTCGATTCTCGGGTATCGTCGTCCACCTCGAACTATAAGAACCCATCTAACAAACTGATGTGAATGAAAACTGTTTAATTTGAAATTTTTGCGAAAGTACATTCGGGGCAGTAATAACGGATAATGGTGTGGCTCCACCACTTCGGTGAAACGTGTGGGAAAATCGGCCAAGTGCGAACTGTATCATTATAGACTTACGTGCTATACGCCAATTGATGCTTTGTAACCGATGTAATGGCATTGGTCGTTTCAGGCGAAATATCGATTGAACCCCCAGCTGATTGTTGAAAAATTCCTTTTCAATTTATTTGCATTCGAATCGATTCATTATTGTCGTTCGTGTCTAATTGGTATTGTCCACAGATGCCCATTATACTCAAACGGTTGACATTTGATACAAAACGCACGTACACGTTTTTGTCACGTTTCGGAATGTTATGCTGCAGTCGAATTCCGTCGTGAGTTTTGATGAAATCAAAATCATCTTTGTGTATACAAATAGCTATCTCCTGCGCATCGTTTGAAACCTTGTTTGATGATGAAATAATGAAAACGTTCATTCCACATTCTCGACCATTGTTTCAAACCGTAGATCGCTCGATTTACACAATTCACGCAATATTCCTCTGGTTACTGCATGTAAATTTTGTTCGTCAAGTTTCTATTTAGAAACGCTGCTTTCGCACATTCCTTTGATAAATTAGTAGCCTTTCATGATTTGCCACATCCACTAGCGTACGAAATGTTGTTAATTACGATACTGATGCAGTCGTTTCGTAATAATCGAAACCTCTCATCTGAGAAAACCCTTTACGGCAAGTCTTGCCTTGTATTTTTCGATACTACCGTTTTTGTCTCGTTTAAATTTGAAAACCTATTTGCCATTGATCCGCCCTACGTTCTGATCGTAGATTAAAAAGCGTCCATATATTATTTCTTATCAATGCATCTAGTTCACTTTCAATGCCAATTTTCCATTTACTCCAATCGCTGCTCTGTATCCGTTTAATATCCGTTGACACATCATAATCATCATAACGCTCTGGTGGTCGTCGTGTACGCGTAGCATCATGAAAACGATCGTTGCTTACGGTTTCATTTTATTCGTTGTTTTCAGCGTTATCTGCACTTTGTCGTTATCTGTCATTTGTTTCATCGATTTCTGGTTCTTGATTGCCATCATCGCAAGACATCTCAATGATTTTTGATCTTTCGCCGATTTCATTATTTGAAACATCGATAACCTTTTGGTGCATAGTCCATTATGATATGCTTAATTTACGGCCTTTTCCAATGTGATGATGCTAATTTCAAATTAACCAAATTTGGTCTTGTATCATATAGCAAAGTTCAGCAGGAGTAAACTTAATTCGATCGTCTTTGAAAGTACCCGCTGGACTTCGAGTTGTTAAATAATTTTTCATCGTGCTGCGAGTGGTCCTCACTTCGTTCATTTCGTGTGTGTTTGTGGAATGCCACAATCTAAACGGAAATTCTTAAATTCATTCAACGTTTACTCACCACCATTATACGTTCGAAGTTGTGAAATTTTCGAATGAAAATGAGCATCACTCATTATTGTATCACTTAAACATTTGCAACACTTAGGCTCGGTCCTTTGAATTTAATTCTTAGATTTTTAACCAATTCGAACTGTGGTGTGAAATTCTCATTATATGCTCCAAAATTGGCCGGGTACTATCGTTGCCTCCAACTCTTCTCGATACGTTATTCGCAACCCTAACAGCACCAATGGGAATATGCTTGACCAATCTGTTATCTCACTTCTCATAATTTCTGCCTTTTGCATACTATGCGAACGTTCCACCATCTAAAAATCTAATGCGAAATTACCATTGGCAATAAACTCAGCCAATTCTTCTCTCTGCAATCAACTAGTAATCTACGGGCACAGAAATGTTGATCTATTTGCGCCAGACACATGTTGCAGGTCAGTTGTGAACCGACTTACTTAATCGAACTGTCTGTATTATTGCCGCGGTCTTGCCTTTTCCGAATTTTGTTTAAACGCAAATATCAATAGTTTGTGATACGTATACAAAACAAATGATCGTACCTCTATCTGATATTTGAAATGCCTAACACCTAAAGAGGCAGCCAACAACTACGATCGTAAGCGCTGTACCGTCGTTAACCGAATCGAAAAAAGAACCTAATGGTTGAGGAACCTGAAGGATCCATCATAATTGATTTCGAATGGTTCGCTTGTTTGCTTAGATCAACCAACCCGAACTTTGCTATTTTTTCGATAGCCCTTCAAAAATCATTCAATACCGCTTGATCCTGCACTGCAGCGGGGATGAACCTGCGATGAAAGTTAATCATTCTCAAAAATCGTTTTAACTACTGCACTGTTACTGGGCATCCCAAAAAACGTAGGAAATATGGAGCATCCTTATAGTTGGAAGGAAAAGTCCTGCAAGTGCGGTATGGGTGAATAACCAGGTATTGTAACGATATTCAAGGCTATATATACATCACAGTGGACTTGACCAGACACTCCTTTCTGGGCCGTCGAATGCCTTGAGCCACCATAGTTTCGAAGTGAGCTTTCGCGATTTGTAAATTATCCGGAACTAAACGACGTATTTTGCATGAAATAGGTAGGCCTTTGGTAACTACACCGCGGTGATAAAAGTTTCATAAGTATAATGGATTCAAATTTTGTGAAAATGATGAACACGCCGATGAGTTAGAGTGACAACGATTTTTGTTTCTCCGATCATTGGAATTTCTACGAGACGTCCCTTGTACACTGACTATTTCTGGCACCTGTTTGAGAATACGAGATTCGGAAACTTCCCAGCTTTTCTCAATGTTAGACGAATTTACTGAGTCCGTAGATCCTGTGGAAACTATAACATGATTGTCTGAGTGGATCGGTAAATAAACCTGCTGATGAGATAATGTCACGATGAGCCATTCTGACGTATTGAAACGTCATCGAATTTACCAGCTGCGTTTAAACGAAATTTGGCAAGCAATTGAGAGGGAAATAGTGGGAATATTTTGTGGCTTATTGCGTAATGCAAGCAATAAGGAACTATTCGCGGTATCACTGTATGAGGTAACAATATCTTTGGTCCCGTTGGACTCGCCAGTGCACATGCCCGAAATAGAAATGTTGTCTCCCTGAACCGAGTCTTGTGCCCTCTGTTAGGCGTGCGTGAATCATTTGCTGTATCTTCCAGTCAATCATGTCATTCAATTGTATCATGGTGACAGTAATCGCATTTTAACGTGCCATATTCAACGCCGAACAACCCGGAAGAGCTTGCTACCCAAGCTCGCATGGCGTGCAACTTTGTTACTTTTGCCTTCAATACAACTCTCAATCAATACCTCGTTCAGACGTACTCCTGTCCAACAAACCACATATAATCCCGAACGACCCTAATGCCACAGGTCGTTATATCTCGCAATCCGCATCTCGAATGTCGAAGTATTTTCTGATAATGCTTCGAAGACCTTCGATGATTCTGTGATCCCTTCGTAATGCCTAAAATGGCGGACTGCAATATAGAAATAAAGTATTCAGTTCACAGTTGATTAACTGACTGACTTGAAATTTATTTAACAGTCCAAATACCGAAATATCTCAAATAAGAAAACTTTCAGTACATCCACGATCTTAATCGGAAGTGTAGCGCTTAGTCTAACTTCAAGCTTTTCACAAAACAAACAGACAACTCTTAACACTTGAATTAAATTTCTCGCAGAACAATTTCGAATGTTACCTACATTCCTTTGATTTACACAGAACACAAATTTCAATAAAACCTAGATCACTATTTACACTATTGGATAATAAAGCTAACGTGTGTACGTAAAATAAACTTCAAATAATTAAAATGGCGATATATTACTTACACGCGATGTTGCCTTAAGTATTTTAGTAGAAAATGTTAAATGTCACTCAATAAAAATGATTGATTCACATGACGAATTTTTTTTTGTATTGTTCAGCATTATTAGGGCATTCACTTATCTTTTGAATGAATAATTATTAACTTTAATGTGACATTTTTTGTATTATCACAAACTATAACACAACAATACTGAATGTGTCACCATGTTATAAAAAATTTACGACAGCAATCGTTAGCATTACTACAGCAAGAATATAGAAATTAAGCTTTTTTTATTATTATTTGGAATGGGGCAACAAGAGTTACCGAGTTAGCGAGTAATTTTTGAGAGCTAGCATCAGATCTATACAAAAAGTTGTTCACGGATGCCGCAGGCTAAATTTAAAGATTTAAACATTCTGACGTAAGAACCGAAAGGTTTTTTTCATTCGAAACGAAATGTCGTGTCATTTGACACGAAACGATCGCGATTATTATAGTTTCTCGTAAACATTTTTTTATGATACGATCACGCTGAGATGGATAAAACACTTCTTATAATTTCTCAAAATTTTCGAGATTATTCGAGTATTTGAAGTCCCAAAGGAGATGAGCTGCGTGATGTTCGAGACGTAACTGGTATTCGGTGCGTTTCGAAACCGTCAGGTTATTCGAGATTATTCAAGTATATTTAAGATTGCCTAAATTATCCGAGACTAACTATTTAAGGGTTTCAATCTTACCAACCAAGTCAAGGCTAAGCTCGAAATTAATTCGATAATTTCACGACTTTTCGGAATTTTTCGAAATTTTTGTAATCTTCTAGGCTTTTGGATTTTTGGTTACAGACATTTTGGCATTCAATATTTTTTGAGTTTTTCGAAATTATTCAAATTTTGTATGGCAATTTTCTGCGCTTAGCTTTGAGTTGCGGGAACTTGCGTATAAATCGAATCACTTCAATAACGTAACAGGCCGGATTTCGTCTTCACTGTAACAACTCTGACTAAACTGTCATCGCTGCGAGTGACGCCTGAGTAATCAATCTAAGAATTCAGTTAGCGGGTAAACCTAGCTCAGGATGAACGAAAACAACTTAACGCACCTGAAAGTTTCCTGATTTCCATTTTATTCGCTGCTAGAGGGGTTTTAAATATTCGATAGACCGTTTTTCCAGAACTCATGAGTCATATGCTGAATTTGGCCCCATCGCTTGAGACGATTGATATTAATTTCTTGTTGTCAGGTCTGACTGGTGAATTGGCCATTATCACTATGTATGTAAGTATATTGGTCTTCCCCTTATTGGACTTTAACTTACTTTTGTATCGAGTACCAGTGATTCTAGTTAAAAACGGCACACAGTAGTCTACTCCGAACATCGTGAATACTGTGTGAGGCGTCACTCGGTCCACTAGTAACTCACCCATAAGTTGTTGAGCGGGCGATGAATTTTGTCGAATGCATGTGACACATCTCGATATAGTCCGTGTTGCTACTAATTTACCCAATGGCTCAAAATGCAATGGCTCATGCTGTTGATGCAAATGGCTCATGCATTGAGCATGAACAAAGCTGTGCTCTTTGTTAGGTAATTTATTCATTGCAAATCTGCGAATCTTAATCATTTGATTGGTGAATCTGTGCAATATCTGACGATTCGCAGAAATTGCATGTAAGAGCCGTGACGATTTATGAGGCAGCCAATGGTATTGTAACTGATGTACGTTGCATGTAAAATTCGATGGTCCTTCCGTTCAATTACCTCGATTTCAAATAAGTTCAATACGTCTTACTCATAGTCAAGAGATGCCATGAAAAAGGTTGGTCCATGCCACCAGTTATTATCGAATGCAATACTCTTGAGAGGAGAGCCCAAGTGAATTTGTGAAAGTAAAAGCGCTCCGCACATTTTAAGCCGGGAAACGGTCTGATGCTTTAGAGGTGCAACCCGACTGTTGGCATATAATAACCTTGTTGTAAAAGCCCCATCATAACGATTAATGGCTCGAATGTAAATGCAGGCCCCATATGCAGCTTGACTTCTGCAAAACCATGAACCTCGGAAGCTTGCGGTTATTTGGCGATGATACATCGAACAAAAGTCATTAACAAACTAGAAACCTATAGGCTTCGTGTTGCAAAAGTCATAGTATCGGAATATAAGCCTATCGTTCGATGGATCCCACTTGAGTCCCAAAGCCTACAAACTTGTATTACGACTCAATTGATCCATATCAGCTTCAATTTCTCTGTTATAGGCAAGAATAGTACTTGAAAATCGTGACAAATTCGATACAAACTTCCTTAATCTCATTCCTCGCGTGACTAACAACTCGTATGACTGGTTCTTTACGTTATAATAAGATACTCGATGTTATTATCTGCTGTTACGGCGTCATTGACATACAAATCACACAATGCTCCTCGCCCTAAGGGAAATCGGTCACTTCATTAATACCGATTTGGTTGGGAATGGCATAACATAGGCAACCGGTTTCGTCTGGAGACCCTCTGTACAAGATTCTCTGAAATCGTCGAATTCTCGATATCACCTGAGAATACGTATTTTATGAATTCGAAATCGCAGAACAATGTTGAGCAAATCATCCTGGGTCTTTAACCCGTCGAGAAAAGTGTCATTCAGATAGAGTCCCGACGTGCTCTTGGTGCGGCAAGTAGTATGCAAATGAAATGTCGGTTGGAACCCTGTACATGTAGCCCAACGAAATATACCCTACAATTTAAACATAAACGAAGTGATTAAATGCTTGTGAATCTGGACACATCAACGAAAAATGATCGCTCGTGTTTCATACGTTGCATTGGATTTTGGCTTTGGTCGTCATGTTGGTAAAAAACACCTACTTAATCATCCTTTTATTACATTCGCTTTTGATTTGTCTTTGGCAACCGTATCTTCAAAAACAGCTGTTTTCGAGAAAAAAATTTATTTTCTCCCATGTTGGCAATTTGTCACAAATCTTTTCGCTCTCAGAATTATCCCCACGACTAGCAAGTTCCAGTTTCGCCTGGATATATAGAGCGCATTAACGAAGAGAATGTAGTTGTTTCATTCATTTACGACTGCTTAAAGTTCCTTATCGGATCTGACTTTATTTACATTCGAGCTTTTTAGGAGAGCTTGAATGTGATCCGTATCCATGAAGGCAATATTTTTGATTAAATTAAATGCCTCACCTTGTAAATAACCCCAAAGATGAACATATTTTTCAATACTCGACACGAAAGTCTTGTTGTGTTTTGCATTGTATTGAGACATTGTATTGAGTTTTCTTTTCCTTTGTATCGAATAATGCTTTGTTTCGTTAAAAACCCCTTATGCACACTACTCCTTTTGATTAGCGAGGCAATATCTCTAGCTATTGCAATTACCGATGATTAAGGCTCGGCTTATTGTATTAGGTGATGAATGCGATTTTTACCTAACCTCACTTTATGCACTGTAATACGTATAATTACTTACGGTTATTATTAAATCTGTCGGGTATTAAAATTCACGAAATCCGTAACAGATGGGTTTCGTGAATAACTGCTCACAACATTTTTGTTTCTCCAGCACGTCTCCGGCAGAACCAGCACGTGTCATTCCTTGCCTTATCAATCTTTGTAACGTCCGATTCTTGATCTATTTACTAATATTTTGATCTATATACTACGATAAGATCACACATTCGTAAGGGGTCACCAATAGGGGTCACCATTTTTATTATTTCTACTATAATTGGGCAAGCACAGTTATTACTGCAGCGCATGCCTCACCATGCGCATTGGAAATTGTTGAATTAATGACATATGAAAAGGTTGTATGGTAGTGGATAGAACAAAGATCAACGCATTTATTTGCGCAAATTTGTAAAAACTTGGAGTTCTGACTCTGGCTCATCCTGTAGTTAAAATTTAATACTGCTTACAGATGCATTTATCTGTGTTGAAAGAAGACTTTTGGACGTTAATAATACGCGTACACTAACTGCAGGAAGTTTTCTATCAAAATTACATGAATCCCAAAAACACATGTCTATTGATCTTACAAAGTAGACAATGATCACGAAGCGCTTACACCTGTATTGAAGTTATTGTATAAACGAGCTACACTATAAAATACAAAAAAAACGTGAGCTCGCGACCATATCATTATTGCGCGATCAATTAAATTATGCACATATTTATATACATCTCGGTTGATTGAATTTTAGTCTTAATTATAACAATTACTTAGGGGCAATTAGCAACATGTGAATAAACCAGGAACAATAACAAATAAAAAAAAACAAATCGACAAATCATCTCGTAAGAAAGTTAGCAACCATTGGGTATGCGTGTAGACCATGAAAAAAAATTCAATTAATTTATATAACTTACAATTATTTACAAAACACTAAATTAATTAAATGTAATGACTAATAAATTTACGTAAATCTATCGATCACCGATTTACTATTTAACCGATAAACTTTCTTTGAACATAAACATTAATTATTATTAACTTAAACTAAAAATATTTATTAATTTCGGTTTTTTTCTATTTTCAGATCTTAACAAATCCATTTTTTGCCAAGATTTGATCGAGCTAGAAAAGCAAAAAACGAGCACTGCAACCAGCAAACAACTATACGAACGAAATGAATTAATTTATAAATTTAAAATTTAATTAATAAGTAAATTGTTAAAAGTGATAGTACTCGTACGTAATTAATTTACACAGTGCGAAAAGATGAAAATTTTAAAAATTAAATTAAATTTTATACAAATCAAAGCGCTGCTATGGAAGGATTGGCTTGTGAGGATACGGCAACCGGTGAGTTAATTATAAATATGTATAAATAAAAATTGTTACGGAACTTGAAATGTATTCGATAAACTAGCCTAGATATTAAATATTGGCGAAATCAAATAGTAACTGGGCGAGTTCCATATTGGTCTGGAAATGGATTACGATGCATGCCATTATACAATTTTATCAAAAAACATTCTTCCAAACATGAAAATCATAACAATTTATCATGATTAATTTAAATGTTCGGGTTTGGTCTTGCACTTGACCCAATCATTTCACCGGCTTGGCTATTTGAATATATTAAGTATGGAACACTTCTTAAAATTGTCTGCCTAGACGGATTAAATATATTTTGATAGATTAGATTCAAGAATTTGTAATTTTGAAATGTTTGGTATAACAATTGGCGCTTAAACTTGAGTACGATTAGTGTTTCTGTATTTAGCTTCCCGATATTATTTGAAACAATCGGAACAGCTACAGCTTCCTTAGAACTTGGATTTTCCTCTACATTCAATTTTATTGAAAAATTTCGGAGTTGTAGTCCACAGATTCTGGCCCAAAAACCTAAAATCTAGCATAGTGCTAACATTCCTTTGAGTCGCTCGTATTTCTTCACATATTTTAGACAAAATTCAGCATTTTTAAAAATCACCAAGGCTGTAGCCCAAAAACAGACCGCAAAAACTCCAACAATTGTGCTCCGATTGGCTTCTTGATACCTCTAAAGATAGGTTTCGATACCTGTAATTGTTGTGCCAACGCGTATTTAGATTGCTGAATTATTATCAAACATTTCACAGAAAATTCGATTTTTCTGAAAATTGATCAGCAAATTCTCAGCTAAAAAAATCAAATCAATCAAAATAAAACGCGTGTTACCGTTTTCTATCAAATATCATCGTCTGTGTTAAATAAACAAATCTACTGAATTTTGGCGTCCATTCAACCGTGACTTTCCAAAACTAAACCTCGCCTTATCACCTCCAACAAAACAAGTTTATTGATAATTTTGTTGTTCAAAAACCATAACGCCAAATTTCCATAATTTGAAGGTAATACAAATGCACTCATATGCAAATTACACAAATCGAGTTTATCAGGAAACTGATATGCGTCACTCCATCACCCCACATATCGAACATTGGAGCCAACAAATTTGAAATAATCATGCGATTTAAAAATAGCCAACCCCTGAATGTAGACACAAAATCGGTCCAAAACCTTATAAATGTTAAAAATTATTAAGTCACATAACCAATTTGATTAATTCCATAATTTTGTTTTGTACATTACAGTGGATGACAATACTGCAATATTTATGGCCTTGTATGATATTTATAGCACTGTACATACTTCGGAATCGCTTCCAACCGGAAGATATTAATGCATGTCAATTTCCTACACGACAACTTCCATCCAAAAATCAGTTAATTCCATTTTTCCAGTCGTACATTTGTACGATCGGCAATAGATGTTCGGATCCGGATAAATTCGAGGAAATACCGAATTACGAGGATACATTGTAAGTGTCTATGTTTATATTATATGTGGCTAGGATATTTATATAATGTATCGTTTTAGGGTTGCACCAGTGCTGAACATAATTCAAACGTTCCTGACCGAGAATTCTCTGTACAATGCCATCGTTAAGCTGCCGGTCGAGCAAAATGTATTCAGCGCCGTGCTGCAAGTGGTGACGCATAATAAATTTAAAAAAATCGAACAGCATGCGAACACCCTTATAACTCGGTTGCCTGATTTCGAAAAGGTTCTGGGTCAAGATTTTAAACCGGATCGTTTATTTTCCGATGGTCATTCATTTTCGAGTACCGGCAATTTACTGTGCGGCCATCCATTTCCACGCAGCGATAACATTCGCTATGTAGAGAATTTATTTTATACGCCCGACTACAATGGCGCAGACAACGATGAAATTGAAGTGATGCCAACACCATACTGTAAACAATTGTATCTTGATGTGACGAACTCGAACAATGGCAAAATCACGTGGAAACATTTAAAACCCATTATACAGGGGAAGATTGTGTACGGGCCGGATACAGCACGCAACCGTGAAATAATTGCGAATGCAAATACAACATTTTACGAGATGAATCGATTGCGAGAATTTTTAGCCGCCATCCACTCAACGATTGTCGTGTACAAGACTAGTGAGGCATTTCAGGCGAAGGTTAAAAGTTTGTTGGAGCTGGCGGGTAGTGATTTTGTTAAATCAATGTTTGGCGGTGAAATTAATGTGCCACAAATCGAAAGTGTTCTGAATTCGATACTCCAAGATGGGGAGGTGGAAAATATTGCCCGAATTGTGAAAAGTATTTTGGAATGTTTTGCGGTCGATCGATTTGTTGCGGTCAAAGATGAGGCGGAATTCGAGAAGTTGGCCTTTAAGCTGAACGACAAGAAGCTGTACTATGCCGGTATCTATTTCAATGAGACGTACGATGAAAAGGAAATCGCCTACTCATTGCGCATGGATATCGATAATACGCCGGTGACAATCGAAAACCGTAATCGATTTTGGTTCCCCGGTCCCGATGGTAGTTTCGACTTAGACTTGCGATATCATCGTGGCTTTATAGAAATTCAGCATGCTGTCGATTCGGCCATAATTCGTGTGCAGCGCAAAAAGAATCCGGCGATTTTACAAACGGCGCTTATTGACGAGGCAGACGAGAAGGATGAAGATGACGATGATGATTTTGAGTTCAGTGAAGAAAATGATGATGAAGAGGCTGAAACTGAGACTGTGGCACCAACAACAACCGAGGCGCCAATTACAACGACAACCACATCGAAACCGGAATCAGATTTGGTCGACATTATCGACCTAATCAAGACAACGTTTAACTATTCGGATCCCGAGCTAACATTTTCCAATGGGTCAGATGTTGGCGTTCTCGATGAAATCTTAAAAATTAAAGTCGATAAGAATGTGGATGAAGAGGAGGAAAGTGAGGAGGAGGTTGCAAATAAAACTACGGTGCGTCGACGTAAACGAGCCTCAAAACTTAAGGGCCTGTTCAACAAGTTTACCGGCAAAAAGGAAGAGGAAAAGCCGTATAAAATTCCGGATATTAATGTGTTCACCAAACAGTTTCCGTATCCTAAATATACAAAAGATGATTTCAAAAAGGGGTTGTACCTAGCACAATCCGTCCAGATGGCGTTCTTCTTTGCGCTGCTTGTACAAATCGCATCTGCGGTACGGCACAAAATTTGGATGAAAGAAAGTGGGAACAGTGTACTAATGCGAGCGATGGGCCTTCAAAAGGCATCGGAAAATATTTCCTGGTTTGTGACCTCAATCGTAGAGATTTTAATAATTTTCATCTTGGCCGCCATTATTTTGTATTCGGGCGGGATTCTAGTCTACACCAGAGTATTATTTTTATTCTTCTACCTCATCACATTCGGATGCTGTGTCATCTCATTCTGCTACATGGTGTCAACGTTCTTTAGTTCGGCCAGTATCGGTTCCGTCTCGTCCGTCATTTTATTCTTAACGACCTTCCTGCCGTACATTATTATTATATCACTGGGTGCATCGCTCAACGTGACTGGTAAATTTTTTGCGAATTTATCGCTTTCAACCGCATTTTGTTATGCCTGGCGTTTCATACTACGCTTGGAACTACAACACAAGGATATCTCGTTCGGCGAAGCATTTTCTGGTTCGCTCAAAGAGAACGATTTCAAATTTGGCTATTTAATGATCCTGCTGGACATGTGCCTCTATATAGTGATCGGCTACCTATACGAACGTTACAAACGAGATGACTTCCGATTCCATACAATGAGGCGACGTGACTTAGACACCCAGACCGGAGCAATCGTCCAAAATGTCACCAAACGGTACAAGCATACAAAACATCCGGCAGTTTCAAATATTTCGTTGATCATCCGAAAAGATACGATTACAACGTTGCTGGGGAGGAACGGTGCCGGAAAGAGTACCATAATCAAAATGTTAACGGGACAGATAGTTCCAACTAGTGGGGAAATTTATTTGCCACAAAACTACGATCTAATCAGTGGCAACAATATCCAGGAACAAATCGGATTATGTCCGCAAAATAACGTGCTCATACCTAATTTGACCGCCAAAGAACACCTCGAGCTATATGCACGCATTAAAATGAACTACGGTTTTCGTACCGAGGTGGCACACATCATGGAACTACTCGGTCTCGGCAAGCACGACAATTACAAATCACAAGAGCTGTCGGGCGGATATAAACGTCGCCTGTGTATCGCAAACGCGTTCATTGGGTCGCCAAATTTGGTCATTTTGGATGAGCCGTGCAGCGGGGTCGATACAAAAGCGCGTAAAAATATTTGGGAACTTATCGAAACGTTGCGAAAAGGTCGAGCCGTAATTTTGGCAACACACTACTTGGATGAGGCCGAATACTTAAGTGATAGTGTCATAATGTTGAATAATGGTACTGTTGTGGCTGAGAATTCGCCGGATCTGCTAAAGGAGCAGTTTACACAAAAATGGACGCTTAAAGTATTTTTAAATGAGGACACGGATAGTGAGAAGATAACGGAGGAGGTGCGAATTTTAATGCAGCAACATTTAAGCGTTTTTGAATTTATTTTACCGAACCAATTCGAGGTGAACATAAATATTCCGTACCAGAATCAAGGTGGCCCACAAACAGAGTAAGAACCCAGTAAATATTTTGTCTCTACATCAATCTATATTTATCTCTTTCTTTTTACAGTTTCACACCAATAATTGTGGCTATGGAAAAAATGCAATCCACTAAAATGATTCAGTCGTTCAAAGTGTTGAGCAAAAATCTGCAAGATGTTTTCAACAAATTGAATGATATGTCGGATCCGCAAGACATTGATCATACCAATTCGAATGGGCATCATCGGTCGCCTAGCCTGGAGACCACCAGTAATGGTATTCCGATAAATGGAAGCAGTAGCGAAAATTTGACCACATCACCTGAAATCATAAACTCCAAAACTAAAACCCAATTCAACTTGATGAAGACTTTGTTCTGGAAGCGGTTCCTACATTTCAAACGGAATTATCGCCTCCTAATTTGTATTCTAGTGTTGCCGACCCTTTTTGAAATTTTAGCTATGGGATTCATGCAATTACGGCCACCAGGCGAACATGACGCCGAACTTATATTCTCTAAGGATTTGTATCGCGATAGTCGGGAGGTGTACAGCTTTGAAAATCGTGAGGGGTACGAAAATATTACGGATCGTGCTTACAAATCATTGATCCGTGACTGTAACGATGACACGTGCGAACTATTTAACACATCATCGTCGGCATCCTCTTGGATTCTAGAAACGCATGATGATTTCATCGAGAAACGATACGGTGGTGTACTTATTAACAACACGAAAGCTTCGGTCTGGTACAACAACAAAGGTTATCACTCGATGCCAGTATTCTTAAATGAGTTAAACACTGCGCTACTTAGGGCCCAGATGAAAGATGCAGCTTATAAAATTACCACATCTAATCACCCGATCAAATTAGGAGAAAAAGAGCTTTCTGAGTCGTCCATCCTGCAACAAGTCGCCGATGCTGGTATTGCTCTAATTCTGCTCCTTGCATTCAGTTTGGTGATTGCGGGTGGTTCCATATTTATCGTGAGTGAGCGTGTCAATGGTGAGAAGCTGCAACAAAAATTGAATGGCGTTGATTTCAAAACATACTGGGGTGTCGCATTTCTGTGGGACTTCATCATCTACCTTATAGCCCTGGGCATGGCTGTGGTCGTCTTCAAAATATTTGCGATCCCAATATACGTGGACAAGGATAATTTATATGGCATAATTGTACTGCTGTTTCTGTACGGATTTGCAATGATCCCTGCGGTCCACTTATTTGAGAAAATCTTTTCGGAGGCCAGTTTTGCAAACATGTCAATATTTTGCCTGAATGTGATCATAGCCCTGTCCACCATGACGCTGATACTTATGATCGATATACTAGGAGATTCGGATGCGACCGAGCGATTCCGAAATATTTTAAATCGATTACTGTTGATATTCCCGCAACATGCACTAGCCGATGGCCTTGTCGAAATATGTAAAAATTATATTCAGGCCGAAATCTTTATCCGATACTACATCAACACGTACAAATCACCTATATCGACCGATCTACTACAACCGCATTTCATATCTCTATTCGTGCTCGGTATCGTCTTTATGGTAGTCAACTATCTGATTGAATCAGGAAAATTGTACAGGGTCACGCAAATATTCCGCAAATCGAAAAGAACAGAAAAAAATCTTCGAGCCGTACATATTAACGGACCACTGGACAAGACCACCCACCTCAATAAATCGGATCACGACTACATCCTCAAGGTGATACATTTGACCAAATCATACAGCAAGCAACGGTTAAATGCAGTTGATGATGTATCGTTCAATGTGGTGCGCGGAGAATGTTTTGGCCTGCTCGGGACCAATGGTGCCGGCAAGTCGACCATATTCGCAATTTTATCAGGCCAGCTACAGCTAACAACCGGTTCTATAAAATATTACGACACAAATGGAATCTCATATTGTCCGCAAAACAATCCGATCGATTCCCTGCTTACAGTCAAAGAGGTGATCTACTTTTATGCCAAGCTGAAAAACATCGAAAATATCGCAAAAGTGATTAACTATACGCTCGAATTTTATCATCTGGAGCCGTACAAAAATGTGATGGTGAAAAATTTAAGTGGCGGTAATCGACGTAAATTAACAGTTGCCGTTACATGCCTGGGCAACAGCCAATTAATATTTATGGATGAACCAACCAGCGATATGGATCCAGTTACACGATCACTCGTCTACAAATCGATTAACGTACTGCTCAAAGATAAACGATCGATTATTTTAACGTCACACACAATATCGGAGATAGAAAAAATTTGCACACGTATTGCAGTGCTGCGAGATGGTCGACTAATAACGATCGGTACACCAAATGATTTAAAAAAAATGTACGGCAACTGTTATAACGTTGCAATATTTTTTGATCGTATCGAATCACTAACGATTGAGCGTACAATCCGTAATGAATTTCCGAACGCTGAAAATCTTCTCGTTCACAATAATTCACTGCAATTTATTGTGAAAGCGCGAACAAATACAGCATTACATCATCATGACGGTCATTTATTGTCGTTAAGCGATATCTTTAAAAAATTGTACGTACTTAGTTCAAGTCGGAATATTATGTACACGGTGACAGAATCTCAGCTGGATCAAGCATTTGAAAGTATTTTAGAGAATAGGAATCGATCGTCGTATTGTAACGATGGTTTTACAAATGAATTAGTACAGCTACCCGAGGGTGAAGTGTAGCTCTACCTAGCGATTTATATTTTTATAAACTACTTAGTGTAAATTGTTGTTGTAATGTATAAATATATAATTTTTTTTAGGCTAAACTACTTCTACTAGGAAATTAAATTTTTATTTTATCAAATTTGATAATTAACTGTTTAAAGTACCAAAATGTGTATGATGCAAATGTGAAGAAAACAATTATAAAGAAATGTGAATGAAGATGTGATTTTATTTCGTAAACGTGAGTTTGAAAGAATGTCTTGTTCCGCAGTCGAAATCGTTACTGATTGGTGAGTATCTTATTTTTAGAAAAACCTTCTATTATAAAATACAATCTACGGGTAATTGTATTTACCCAACATTGGATTGTTTGTCTTAAATCGCAAGTAAAAAAGTGGGAAATATCAAGAATTACTCACGATGACCACTATTTGACGGGTTTCGGTACGTGCTAGTGAGTTAAGTATCAATAATGATGGTTATTCAACAAATGGAAGCTCGAATCGTAAAAATGCCATCAATTATAATCGCGTGGTGCTCGTAAAAATCATCTAAATAATGTACAGTGGCGTAATTAGATACCCGCAGTTTCGGCTGGACCCAAGGTATTTGGGGCCCTCGATAATTTGCGTTCAAATATTAGTTCACAAAGATTAGATCGATGGTAGATTAGGTAAGGTATTTATATGAAAAATGCAAAATATGTAACAAAAACTTTGCGAGGATTATGATCCCAACTGTGGGGACACAAATCTTTTGAAACATCAGAGAATTATCAATTTCTAAAAAAATAAATAATAATTTGCCAGCAATCGTGCTAAGTCCATTGAAAATACAACAGACGTCTTATTCCATTATTCCATGCAGAAAATCAACACAACGGTGGACTGGTGGTAAGTGTATAGATTAGCATGCTGCTGGTCTTCAGTTCAATCCTCGTCACTGACAAAAAAAATTTTTATTTTATTTAACATTTTACTAGTTGCTTTATATGTTAGACCCAATTTTCTAATCAAAAATCTGTTTTCTTTTAAATTCAAATTAAATTTTCTTTTGTAACAGGCAAACAGAATGTATAACATCTCGAAAAAGTATCAAAAATCACACTACCACTAATAATCTGTATCGAATAAAACAATTAAAGTAAGTATGACTTGTATAAGAGCTTGATAGCTTAGTTGTTAACGGTGTGGAGTGTTGTGCAAAAGATCGCTAGTTCGATTCTACATCAAATCCCATTTCTTTTTTAAACATTATTCATTGTATAAAAAAAAAATACTGTTTCGGCGCAATGATTGTAAAAAAAATTAACTCACGAGTTAAAAAAAAATTCTGAAGTATGGTTAGCATCAAACATGATTTACCCATTTCTGAAAATCAACTCAATGCTTTCTGTCTTGAAAATATTTTTGCATAATTTTTCTAAGTCCCCGGCATACGATTGTAGCCATTATACTACAATTAGAGTACTATATGTATAGAGCTGAATAGCTGAGGTGATAGAGTGATGGACTATTGTTCACAAGGTCCCGAGTTCGATTCTACAACTTTTTGGTATTTTTCATTTTTTTTGCAAAAATTTGATTTTTTTTTGTATTTCCCAGATTTTATTCGAATCGAGGAATTTTTCTGGACATCCGATCGCCGGATCGCACAATCCGCGCGGCTTTTTATTTCCATTTTTTTTTTTCTAAAAACAAATATTGGCATTGCTCAGCATCGAACCATGGACCTTACGTACTCCAGTCCTTCACCTTACCGCATCAGCTATCACATCATATAACATAACAAACCAATTTGTTTATATTATGCAGTCGATCAGAGGAAATTTTTTTTTTGCTAATAATAGTGACATCTCTGTAAGGTATACGTACTACATTTAGTTATACTGACATCTCTGTAAGGTATACGTACTACATTTAGTTATAGTGACATCTCTGGTAGGGTGTACGTACTACATTTCGGTTTTTTGTGTTTCTGCTAAAAATTAGTTTTTTTTCTCGGTTGTATTTGTGAGTATTCTATCCGTATTTTTTTTTTGTTTCGAAAAATCGGGAATCGGGAAATTTGATCGTTGATCGTATTGAAATATTTTTCATCTTATAAATCAAAAATTTTAATTTCAACATTACTCACAGAGCATCGAACTCAGGTACCTTTGGTTACTACAATATATCACGCTATTACTTCGGCCATCAGACGTTATGATGTTGACAATAAATGTCTACGTTTTATGCAAGAACAATAAAAACGATGTTAGATCGATGATAACAGCAATATTTGTACTTACCTACATACTTACTATATATCATAATTTCTCAAAATTCTCAAATAAATTCGAAATGAAAATACGTTTAAAACCATAAGAGCTTAGGGCTGTTGAAGTTATAGTGGTAACTTCTAAAGAAGTGATTTTCTAGTGTTAATCACCATTTGTTTAACAATTATTATTATTGAAGGGCAGGGCCGTTCTTATATATTTAGGCGCCCTGGGCTAAAAATATTAGGCGCCTTAGTAGAAGCAAAAAAAATTTCCCAGTGCAGAATCATCTTCTCTGTTTTAAAACCAGTACATTTGATACCATGAAATTCTAGAGAAACTACAAGACATGAAGTTCAAACAGCATTTAGAAAGAAAGGAAATTAATTCCAGAAACGAAAAAATGTTAGTGATTTCGACGATCGGAGACGATACAATGAATAAAACGAGAACAACGGATGATTGTGAAATTGCGTACTAGCATTGATACCTCTATCAATAGGCGTTGAGACCTGTAATTGTCATACAAACGACCATTTGGATCGGTCGAATATTTTCACACGTTCCGTGGAAAATTCAATTTTTTGAAAATCAACTGAACTATAGCCCACAAATTCAGAGCCACAAAATTCGAAAATCTGCAAATGTGCTCCGATTTCGATGATTGATACCTCTATCAATAGGCGTTGAGACCTGTAATTGTCATACAAACGACCATTTGGATCGGTCGAATATTTCTACACGTTCCGTGGAAAATTCAATTTTTTTGAAAATCAACTGAACTATAGCCCACAAATTCAGAGCCACAAAATTCGAAAATCTGCAAATGTGCTCCGATTTCGATGATTGATACCTCTATCAATAGGCGTTGAGACCTGTAATTGTCATACAAACGACCATTTGGATCGGTCGAATATTTCCACACGTTCCGTGGAAAATTCAATTTTTTGAAAATCAACTGAACTATAGCCCACAAATTCAGAGCCACAAAATTCGAAAATCTGCAAATGTGCTCCGATTTCGATGATTGATACCTCTATCAATAGACGTTAAGACCTGTAATTGTTATACAAACGGCCATTTGGATCGGTCGAATATTTCTACACGCCTCGTGGAAAATTCAATTTTTTTGAAAATCAACTGAACTATAGCCCACAAATTCAGAGCCACAAAATTCGAAAATCTGCAAATGTGCTCCGATTTCGATGATTGATACCTCTATCAATAGGCGTTGAGACCTGTAATTGTCATACAAACGGCCATTTGGATCGGTCGAATATTTCTACACGCCTCGTGCAAAATTCAATTTTTTTGAAAATGAACTGAACTATAGCCCACAAATTCAGAGCCACAAAATTCGAAAATCTGCAAATGTGCTCCGATTTCGATGATTGATACCTCTATCAATAGGCGTTGAGACCTGTAATTGTCATACAAACGACCATTTGGATCGGTCGAATATTTCCACACGTTACGTGGAAAATTCAATTTTTTGAAAATCAACTGAACTATAGCCCACAAATTCAGAGCCACAAAATTCGAAAATCTGCAAATGTGCTCCGATTTCGATGATTGATACCTCTATCAATAGACGTTAAGACCTGTAATCGTTATACAAACGGCCATTTGGATCGGTCGAATATTTCTACACGCCTCGTGGAAAATTAAATTTTTTTGAAAATCAACTGAACTATAGCCCACAAATTCAGAGCCACAAAATTCGAAAATCTGCAAATGTGCTCCGATTTCGATGATTGATACCTCTATCAATAGACGTTGAGACCTGTAATTGTCATACAAACGGCCATTTGGATCGGTCGAATATTTCTACACGTTTCGTGGAAAATTCATTTTTTTGAAAATCAACTGAACTATAGCCCACAAATTCAGAGCCACAAAATTCGAAAATCTGCAAATGTGCTCCGATTTCGATGATTGATACCTCTATCAATAGGCGTTAAGACCTGTAATTGTCATACAAACGGCCATTTGGATCGGTCGTATATTTCTGTACGTTCCGTGGAAAATTCAATTTTTTTGAAAATCAACTGAACTATAGCCCACAAATTCAGAGCCACAAAATTCGAAAATCTGTAAATGTGCTCCGATTTCGATGATTGATACCTCTATCAATAGACGTTGATACCTGTAATTGTCATACAAACGACCATTTGGATCGGTCGAATATTTCTACACGTTTCGTGGAAAATTCATTTTTTTGAAAATCAACTGAACTATAGCCCACAAATTCAGAGCCACAAAATTCGAAAATCTGCAAATGTACTCCGATTTCGATGATTGATACCTCTATCAATAGGCGTTGAGACCTGTAATTGTCATACAAACGACCATTTGGATCGGTCGAATATTTCTACACGTTCCGTGGAAAATTCAATTTTTTGAAAATCAACTGAACTATAGCCCACAAATTCAGAGCCACAAAATTCGAAAATCTGCAAATGTGCTCCGATTTCGATGATTGATACCTCTATCAATAGGCGTTGAGACCTGTAATTGTCATACAAACGGCCATTTGGATCGGTCGAATATTTCTACACGTTTCGTGGAAAATTCATTTTTTTGAAAATCAACTGAACTATAGCCCACAAATTCAGAGCCACAAAATTCGAAAATCTGCAAATGTGCTCCGATTTCGATGATTGATACCTCTATCAATAGGCGTTGAGACCTGTAATTGTCATACAAACGACCATTTGGATCGGTCGAATATTTCTACACATTTCGTGGAAAATTCAATTTTTCTGAAAATCAACTGAACTATAGCCCACAAATTCAGAGCCACTAAATTCGAAAATCTGCAAATGTGCTCCGATTTCGATGATTGATACCTCTATCAATAGGCGTTGATACCTGTAATTGTCATACAAACGACCATTTCGATCGGTCGAATATTTCTACACGTTCCGTGGAAAATTCAATTTTTTTGAAAATCAACTGAACTATAGCCCACAAATTCAGAGCCACAAAATTCGAAAATCTGCAAATGTGTTCCGATTTCGATGATTGATACCTCTATCAATAGGCGTTGAGACCTGTAATTGTCATACAAACGGCCATTTGGATCGGTCGAATATTTCTACACATTTCGTGGAAAATTCAATTTTTCTGAAAATCAACTGAACTATAGCCCACAAATTCAGAGCCACAAAATTCGAAAATCTGCAAATGTGCTCCGATTTCGATGATTGATACCTCTATCAATAGACGTTAAGACCTGTAATTGTCATACAAATGGCCATTTGGATCGGTCGAATATTTCTACACGCCTCGTGGAAAATTCAATTTTTTAGAAAATCAACTGAACTATAGCCCACAAATTCAGAGCCACAAAATTCGAAAATCTGCAAATGTGCTCCGATTTCGATGATTGATACCTCTATCAATAGGCGTTGAGACCTGTAATTGTCATACAAACGACCATTTGGATCGGTCGTATATTTCTATACGTTCCGTGGAAAATTCAATTTTTTTGAAAATCAACTGAACTATAGCCCACAAATTCAGAGCCACAAAATTCGAAAATCTGCAAATGTGCTCCGATTTCGATGATTGATACCTCTATCAATAGACGTTAAGACCTGTAATTGTCATACAAACGACCATTTGGATCGGTCGTATATTTCTACACGCCTCGTGGAAAATTCAATTTTTTTGAAAATCAACTGAACTATAGCCCACAAATTCAGAGCCACAAAATTCGAAAATCTGCAAATGTGTTCCGATTTCGATGATTGGTACCTCTATCAATAGGCGTTGAGACCTGTTATTGTCATACAAACGACCATTTGGATCGGTCGAATATTTCTACACGTTTCGTGGAAAATTCATTTTTTTGAAAATCAACTGAACTATAGCCCACAAATTCAGAGCCACAAAATTCGAAAATCTGCAAATGTGCTCCGATTTCGATGATTGATACCTCTATCAATAGACGTTAAGACCTGTAATTGTCATACAAACGGCCATTTGGATCGGTCGAATATTTCTACACGTTTCGTGGAAAATTCATTTTTTTGAAAATCAACTGAACTATAGCCCACAAATTCAGAGCCACAAAATTCGAAAATCTGCAAATGTGCTCCGATTTCGATGATTGATACCTCTATCAATAGGCGTTGAGACCTGTAATTGTCATACAAACGACCATTTGGATCGGTCGAATATTTCTACACATTTCGTGGAAAATTCAATTTTTCTGAAAATCAACTGAACTATAGCCCACAAATTCAGAGCCACTAAATTCGAAAATCTGCAAATGTGCTCCGATTTCGATGATTGATACCTCTATCAATAGGCGTTGATACCTGTAATTGTCATACAAACGACCATTTCGATCGGTCGAATATTTCTACACGTTCCGTGGAAAATTCAATTTTTTTGAAAATCAACTGAACTATAGCCCACAAATTCAGAGCCACAAAATTCGAAAATCTGCAAATGTGTTCCGATTTCGATGATTGATACCTCTATCAATAGGCGTTGAGACCTGTAATTGTCATACAAACGGCCATTTGGATCGGTCGAATATTTCTACACATTTCGTGGAAAATTCAATTTTTCTGAAAATCAACTGAACTATAGCCCACAAATTCAGAGCCACAAAATTCGAAAATCTGCAAATGTGCTCCGATTTCGATGATTGATACCTCTATCAATAGACGTTAAGACCTGTAATTGTCATACAAATGGCCATTTGGATCGGTCGAATATTTCTACACGCCTCGTGGAAAATTCAATTTTTTAGAAAATCAACTGAACTATAGCCCACAAATTCAGAGCCACAAAATTCGAAAATCTGCAAATGTGCTCCGATTTCGATGATTGATACCTCTATCAATAGGCGTTGAGACCTGTAATTGTCATACAAACGACCATTTGGATCGGTCGTATATTTCTATACGTTCCGTGGAAAATTCAATTTTTTTGAAAATCAACTGAACTATAGCCCACAAATTCAGAGCCACAAAATTCGAAAATCTGCAAATGTGCTCCGATTTCGATGATTGATACCTCTATCAACAGACGTTAAGACCTGTAATTGTCATACAAACGACCATTTGGATCGGTCGTATATTTCTACACGCCTCGTGGAAAATTCAATTTTTTTGAAAATCAACTGAACTATAGCCCACAAATTCAGAGCCACAAAATTCGAAAATCTGCAAATGTGTTCCGATTTCGATGATTGATACCTCTATCAATAGGCGTTGAGACCTGTTATTGTCATACAAACGACCATTTCGATCGGTCGAATATTTCTACACGTTCCGTGGAAAATTCAATTTTTTTGAAAATCAACTGAACTATAGCCCACAAATTCAGAGCCACAAAATTCGAAAATCTGCAAATGTGCTCCGATTTCGATGATTGATACCTCTATCAATAGACGTTAAGACCTGTAATTGTCATACAAACGGCCATTTGGATCGGTCGAATATTTCTACACGTTCCGTGGAAAATTCAATTTTTTTGAAAATCAACTGAACTATAGCCCACAAATTCAGAGCCACAAAATTCGAAAATCTGCAAATGTGCTCCGATTTCGATGATTGATACCTCTATCAATAGGCGTTGAGACCTGTAATTGTCATACAAACGGCCATTTGGATCGGTCGAATATTTCTACACATTTCGTGGAAAATTCAATTTTTCTGAAAATCAACTGAACTATAGCCCACAAATTCAGAGCCACAAAATTCGAAAATCTGCAAATGTGCTCCGATTTCGATGATTGATACCTCTATCAATAGGCGTTGAGACCTGTAATTGTCATACAAACGACCATTTGGATCGGTCGAATATTTCTACACATTTCGTGGAAAATTCAATTTTTCTGAAAATCAACTGAACTATAGCCCACAAATTCAGAGCCACAAAATTCGAAAATCTGCAAATGTGCTCCGATTTCGATGATTGATACCTCTATCAATAGGCGTTGAGACCTGTAATTGTCATACAAACGACCATTTGGATCGGTCGAATATTTCTACACATTTCGTGGAAAATTCAATTTTTCTGAAAATCAACTGAACTATAGCCCACAAATTCAGAGCCACAAAATTCGAAAATCTGCAAATGTGCTCCGATTTCGATGATAGATACCTCTATCAATAGACGTTGAGACCTGTAATTGTCATACAAACGGCCATTTGGATCGGTCGAATATTTCCACACGTTCCGTGCAAAATTCAATTTTTTTGAAAATCAACTGAACTATAGCCCACAAATTCAGAGCCACAAAATTCGAAAATCTGCAAATGTGCTCCGATTTCGATGATTGATACCTCTATCAATAGGCGTTGAGACCTGTAATTGTCATACAAACGACCATTTGGATCGGTCGAATATTTCTACACATTTCGTGGAAAATTCAATTTTTCTGAAAATCAACTGAACTATAGCCCACAAATTCAGAGCCACAAAATTCGAAAATCTGCAAATGTGCTCCGATTTCGATGATTGATACCTCTATCAATAGGCGTTGAGACCTGTAATTGTCATACAAACGACCATTTGGATCGGTCGAATATTTCTACACATTTCGTGGAAAATTCAATTTTTCTGAAAATCAACTGAACTATAGCCCACAAATTCAGAGCCACAAAATTCGAAAATCTGCAAATGTGCTCCGATTTCGATGATTGATACCTCTATCAATAGGCGTTGATACCTGTAATTGTCATACAAACGACCATTTGGATCGGTCGTATATTTCTACACGCCTCGTGGAAAATTCAATTTTTCTGAAAATCAACTGAACTATAGCCCACAAATTCAGAGCCACAAAATTCGAAAATCTGCAAATGTGTTCCGATTTCGATGATTGATACCTCTATCAATAGGCGTTGAGACCTGTTATTGTCATACAAACGACCATTTCGATCGGTCGAATATTTCTACACGTTCCGTGGAAAATTCAATTTTTTTTGAAAATCAACTGAACTATAGCCCACAAATTCAGAGCCACAAAATTCGAAAATCTGCAAATGTGCTCCGATTTCGATGATTGATACCTCTATCAATAGACGTTAAGACCTGTAATTGTCATACAAACGGCCATTTGGATCGGTCGAATATTTCTACACGCCTCGTGGAAAATTCAATTTTTTTGAAAATCAACTGAACTATAGCCCACAAATTCAGAGCCACAAAATTCGAAAATCTGCAAATGTGTTCCGATTTCGATGATTGATACCTCTATCAATAGGCGTTGAGACCTGTTATTGTCATACAAACGACCATTTCGATCGGTCGAATATTTCTACACATTTCGTGGAAAATTCAATTTTTCTGAAAATCAACTGAACTATAGCCCACAAATTCAGAGCCACAAAATTCGAAAATCTGCAAATGTGTTCCGATTTCGATGATTGATACCTCTATCAATAGGCGTTGAGACCTGTAATTGTCATACAAACGGCCATTTGGATCGGTCGTATATTTCTATACGTTCCGTGGAAAATTCAATTTTTTTGAAAATCAACTGAACTATAGCCCACAAATTCAGAGCCACAAAATTCGAAAATCTGCAAATGTGCTCCGATTTCGATGATTGATACCTCTATCAATAGACGTTAAGACCTGTAATTGTCATACAAACGACCATTTGGATCGGTCGTATATTTCTACACGCCTCGTGGAAAATTCATTTTTTTGAAAATCAACTGAACTATAGCCCACAAATTCAGAGCCACAAAATTCGAAAATCTGCAAATGTGTTCCGATTTCGATGATTGATACCTCTATCAATAGGCGTTGAGACCTGTTATTGTCATACAAACGACCATTTCGATCGGTCGAATATTTCTACACGTTCCGTGGAAAATTCAATTTTTTTGAAAATCAACTGAACTATAGCCCACAAATTCAGAGCCACAAAATTCGAAAATCTGCAAATGTGTTCCGATTTCGATGATTGATACCTCTATCAATAGGCGTTGAGACCTGTAATTGTCATACAAACGACCATTTGGATCGGTCGAATATTTCTACACGCCTCGTGGAAAATTCAATTTTTTGAAAATCAACTGAACTATAGCCCACAAATTCAGAGCCACAAAATTCGAAAATCTGCAAATGTGCTCCGATTTCGATGATTGATACCTCTATCAATAGGCGTTGAGACCTGTAATTGTCATACAAACGACCATTTGGATCGGTCGAATATTTCTACACGTTCCGTGGAAAATTCAATTTTTCTGAAAATCAACTGAACTATAGCCCACAAATTCAGAGCCACAAAATTCGAAAATCTGCAAATGTGCTCCGATTTCGATGATTGATACCTCTATCAATAGACGTTAAGACCTGTAATTGTCATACAAACGGCCATTTGGATCGGTCGAATATTTCTACACGCCTCGTGGAAAATTCAATTTTTTTGAAAATCAACTGAACTATAGCCCACAAATTCAGAGCCACAAAATTCGAAAATCTGCAAATGTGCTCCGATTTCGATGATTGATACCTCTATCAATAGGCGCTGAGACCTGTAATTGTCATACAAACGACCATTTGGATCGGTCGAATATTTCTACACGTTTCGTGGAAAATTCATTTTTTTGAAAATCAACTGAACTATAGCCCACAAATTCAGAGCCACAAAATTCGAAAATCTGCAAATGTGCTCCGATTTCGATGATAGATACCTCTATCAATAGACGTTGAGACCTGTAATTGTCATACAAACGGCCATTTGGATCGGTCGAATATTTCTACACGTTCCGTGGAAAATTTAATTTTTTTGAAAATCAACTGAACTATAGCCCACAAATTCAGAGCCACAAAATTCGAAAATCTGCAAATGTGCTCCGATTTCGATGATAGATACCTCTATCAATAGACGTTGAGACCTGTAATTGTCATACAAACGGCCATTTGGATCGGTCGAATATTTCTACACGTTCCGTGGAAAATTCAATTTTTTGAAAATCAACTGAACTATAGCCCACAAATTCAGAGCCACAAAATTCGAAAATCTGCAAATGTGCTCCGATTTCGATGATAGATACCTCTATCAATAGACGTTGAGACCTGTAATTGTCATACAAACGGCCATTTGGATCGGTCGAATATTTCCACACGTTCCGTGCAAAATTCAATTTTTTTGAAAATCAACTGAACTATAGCCCACAAATTCAGAGCCACAAAACTCGAAAATCTGCAAATGTGCTCCGATTTCGATGATTGATACCTCTATCAAGAGACGTTGAGACCTGTAATTGTCATACAAACGGCCATTTGGATCGGTCGAATATTTCTACACGTTCCGTGGAAAATTCAATTTTTTTGAAAATCAACTGAACTATAGCCCACAAATTCAGAGCCACAAAATTCGAAAATCTGCAAATGTGCTCCGATTTCGATGATAGATACCTCTATCAATAGACGTTGAGACCTGTAATTGTCATACAAACGGCCATTTGGATCGGTCGAATATTTCCACACGTTCCGTGCAAAATTCAATTTTTTTGAAAATCAACTGAACTATAGCCCACAAATTCAGAGCCACAAAATTCGAAAATCTGCAAATGTGCTCCGATTTCGATGATTGATACCTCTATCAATAGGCGTTGAGACCTGTTATTGTCATACAAACGACCATTTGGATCGGTCGAATATTTCTACACATTTCGTGGAAAATTCAATTTTTCTGAAAATCAACTGAACTATAGCCCACAAATTCAGAGCCACAAAATTCGAAAATCTGCAAATGGGTTCCGATTTCGATGATTGATACCTCTATCAATAGGCGTTGAGACCTGTTATTGTCATACAAACGACCATTTCGATCGGTCGAATATTTCTACACGTTCCGTGGAAAATTCAATTTTTTTGAAAATCAACTGAACTATAGCCCACAAATTCAGAGCCACAAAATTCGAAAATCTGCAAATGTGTTCCGATTTCGATGATTGATACCTCTATCAATAGGCGTTGAGACCTGTTATTGTCATACAAACGACCATTTCGATCGGTCGAATATTTCTACACGTTCCGTGGAAAATTCAATTTTTTTGAAAATCAACTGAACTATAGCCCACAAATTCAGAGCCACAAAATTCGAAAATCTGCAAATGTGTTCCGATTTCGATGATTGATACCTCTATCAATAGGCGTTGAGACCTGTAATTGTCATACAAACGGCCATTTGGATCGGTCGAATATTTCTACACATTTCGTGGAAAATTCAATTTTTCTGAAAATCAACTGAACTATAGCCCACAAATTCAGAGCCACAAAATTCGAAAATCTGCAAATGTGCTCCGATTTCGATGATTGATACCTCTATCAATAGACGTTAAGACCTGTAATTGTCATACAAACGGCCATTTGGATCGGTCGAATATTTCTACACATTTCGTGGAAAATTCAATTTTTCTGAAAATCAACTGAACTATAGCCCACAAATTCAGAGCCACAAAATTCGAAAATCTGCAAATGTGCTCCGATTTCGATGATTGATACCTCTATCAATAGGCGTTGAGACCTGTTATTGTCATACAAACGACCATTTCGATCGGTCGAATATTTCTACACGTTCCGTGGAAAATTCAATTTTTTTGAAAATCAACTGAACTATAGCCCACAAATTCAGAGCCACAAAATTCGAAAATCTGCAAATGTGTTCCGATTTCGATGATTGATACCTCTATCAATAGGCGTTGAGACCTGTTATTGTCATACAAACGACCATTTGGATCGGTCGAATATTTCTACACGTTCCGTGGAAAATTCAATTTTTCTGAAAATCAACTGAACTATAGCCCACAAATTCAGAGCCACAAAATTCGAAAATCTGCAAATGTGCTCCGATTTCGATGATTGATACCTCTATCAATAGGCGTTGAGACCTGTTATTGTCATACAAACGACCATTTCGATCGGTCGAATATTTCTACACGTTCCGTGGAAAATTCAATTTTTCTGAAAATCAACTGAACTATAGCCCACAAATTCAGAGCCACAAAATTCGAAAATCTGCAAATGTGCTCCGATTTCGATGATTGATACCTCTATCAATAGGCGTTGAGACCTGTTATTGTCATACAAACGACCATTTCGATCGGTCGAATATTTCTACACGTTCCGTGGAAAATTCAATTTTTTTGAAAATCAACTGAACTATAGCCCACAAATTCAGAGCCACAAAATTCGAAAATCTGCAAATGTGTTCCGATTTCGATGATTGATACCTCTATCAATAGGCGTTGAGACCTGTTATTGTCATACAAACGACCATTTGGATCGGTCGAATATTTCTACACGTTCCGTGGAAAATTCAATTTTTCTGAAAATCAACTGAACTATAGCCCACAAATTCAGAGCCACAAAATTCGAAAATCTGCAAATGTGCTCCGATTTCGATGATTGATACCTCTATCAATAGACGTTAAGACCTGTAATTGTCATACAAACGGCCATTTGGATCGGTCGAATATTTCTACACATTTCGTGGAAAATTCAATTTTTCTGAAAATCAACTGAACTATAGCCCACAAATTCAGAGCCACAAAATTCGAAAATCTGCAAATGTGCTCCGATTTCGATGATTGATACCTCTATCAATAGGCGTTGAGACCTGTTATTGTCATACAAACGACCATTTCGATCGGTCGAATATTTCTACACGTTCCGTGGAAAATTCAATTTTTTTGAAAATCAACTGAACTATAGCCCACAAATTCAGAGCCACAAAATTCGAAAATCTGCAAATGTGTTCCGATTTCGATGATTGATACCTCTATCAATAGGCGTTGAGACCTGTTATTGTCATACAAACGACCATTTGGATCGGTCGAATATTTCTACACGTTCCGTGGAAAATTCAATTTTTTGAAAATCAACTGAACTATAGCCCACAAATTCAGAGCCACAAAATTCGAAAATCTGCAAATGTGCTCCGATTTCGATGATAGATACCTCTATCAATAGACGTTAAGACCTGTAATTGTCATACAAACGGCCATTTGGATCGGTCGAATATTTCTACACGTTTCGTGGAAAATTCATTTTTTTGAAAATCAACTGAACTATAGCCCACAAATTCAGAGCCACAAAATTCGAAAATCTGCAAATGTGCTCCGATTTCGATGATTGATACCTCTATCAATAGGCGTTGAGACCTGTTATTGTCATACAAACGACCATTTGGATCGGTCGAATATTTCTACACGTTTCGTGGAAAATTCATTTTTTTGAAAATCAACTGAACTATAGCCCACAAATTCAGAGCCACAAAATTCGAAAATCTGCAAATGTGCTCCGATTTCGATGATAGATACCTCTATCAATAGACGTTGAGACCTGTAATTGTCATACAAACGGCCATTTGGATCGGTCGAATATTTCTACACGTTCCGTGGAAAATTCAATTTTTTTGAAAATCAACTGAACTATAGCCCACAAATTCAGAGCCACAAAATTCGAAAATCTGCAAATGTGCTCCGATTTCGATGATTGATACCTCTATCAATAGGCGTTGAGACCTGTTATTGTCATATAAACGACCATTTCGATCGGTCGAATATTTCTACACGTTCCGTGGAAAATTCAATTTTTCTGAAAATCAACTGAACTATAGCCCACAAATTCAGAGCCACAAAATTCGAAAATCTGCAAATGTGCTCCGATTTCGATGATTGATACCTCTATCAATAGGCGTTGAGACCTGTTATTGTCATACAAACGACCATTTGGATCGGTCGAATATTTCTACACGTTCCGTGGAAAATTCAATTTTTCTGAAAATCAACTGAACTATAGCCCACAAATTCAGAGCCACAAAATTCGAAAATCTGCAAATGTGCTCCGATTTCGATGATTGATACCTCTATCAATAGACGTTAAGACCTGTAATTGTCATACAAACGGCCATTTGGATCGGTCGAATATTTCTACACATTTCGTGGAAAATTCAATTTTTCTGAAAATCAACTGAACTATAGCCCACAAATTCAGAGCCACAAAATTCGAAAATCTGCAAATGTGTTCCGATTTCGATGATTGATACCTCTATCAATAGGCGTTGAGACCTGTAATTGTCATACAAACGGCCATTTGGATCGGTCGTATATTTCTATACGTTCCGTGGAAAATTCAATTTTTTTGAAAATCAACTGAACTATAGCCCACAAATTCAGAGCCACAAAATTCGAAAATCTGCAAATGTGCTCCGATTTCGATGATTGATACCTCTATCAATAGACGTTAAGACCTGTAATTGTCATACAAACGGCCATTTGGTTCGGTCGAATATTTCTACACGCCTCGTGGAAAATTCAATTTTTTTGAAAATCAACTGAACTATAGCCCACAAATTCAGAGCCACAAAATTCGAAAATCTGCAAATGTGTTCCGATTTCGATGATTGATACCTCTATCAATAGGCGTTGAGACCTGTAATTGTCATACAAACGGCCATTTGGATCGGTCGTATATTTCTATACGTTCCGTGGAAAATTCAATTTTTTTGAAAATCAACTGAACTATAGCCCACAAATTCAGAGCCACAAAATTCGAAAATCTGCAAATGTGCTCCGATTTCGATGATTGATACCTCTATCAATAGACGTTAAGACCTGTAATTGTCATACAAACGGCCATTTGGTTCGGTCGAATATTTCTACACGCCTCGTGGAAAATTCAATTTTTTTGAAAATCAACTGAACTATAGCCCACAAATTCAGAGCCACAAAATTCGAAAATCTGCAAATGTGCTCCGATTTCGATGATTGATACCTCTATCAATAGGCGTTGAGACCTGTAATTGTCATACAAACGACCATTTGGATCGGTCGAATATTTCTACACGTTTCGTGGAAAATTCATTTTTTTGAAAATCAACTGAACTATAGCCCACAAATTCAGAGCCACAAAATTCGAAAATCTGCAAATGTGCTCCGATTTCGATGATAGATACCTCTATCAATAGACGTTGAGACCTGTAATTGTCATACAAACGGCCATTTGGATCGGTCGAATATTTCTACACGTTCCGTGGAAAATTCAATTTTTTTGAAAATCAACTGAACTATAGCCCACAAATTCAGAGCCACAAAATTCGAAAATCTGCAAATGTGCTCCGATTTCGATGATTGATACCTCTATCAATAGGCGTTGAGACCTGTTATTGTCATATAAACGACCATTTCGATCGGTCGAATATTTCTACACGTTCCGTGGAAAATTCAATTTTTCTGAAAATCAACTGAACTATAGCCCACAAATTCAGAGCCACAAAATTCGAAAATCTGCAAATGTGCTCCGATTTCGATGATTGATACCTCTATCAATAGGCGTTGAGACCTGTTATTGTCATACAAACGACCATTTGGATCGGTCGAATATTTCTACACGTTCCGTGGAAAATTCAATTTTTCTGAAAATCAACTGAACTATAGCCCACAAATTCAGAGCCACAAAATTCGAAAATCTGCAAATGTGCTCCGATTTCGATGATTGATACCTCTATCAATAGACGTTAAGACCTGTAATTGTCATACAAACGGCCATTTGGATCGGTCGAATATTTCTACACATTTCGTGGAAAATTCAATTTTTCTGAAAATCAACTGAACTATAGCCCACAAATTCAGAGCCACAAAATTCGAAAATCTGCAAATGTGCTCCGATTTCGATGATTGATACCTCTATCAATAGGCGTTGAGACCTGTTATTGTCATACAAACGACCATTTCGATCGGTCGAATATTTCTACACGTTCCGTGGAAAATTCAATTTTTTTGAAAATCAACTGAACTATAGCCCACAAATTCAGAGCCACAAAATTCGAAAATCTGCAAATGTGTTCCGATTTCGATGATTGATACCTCTATCAATAGGCGTTGAGACCTGTTATTGTCATACAAACGACCATTTGGATCGGTCGAATATTTCTACACGTTCCGTGGAAAATTCAATTTTTTTGAAAATCAACTGAACTATAGCCCACAAATTCAGAGCCACAAAATTCGAAAATCTGCAAATGTGCTCCGATTTCGATGATAGATACCTCTATCAATAGACGTTAAGACCTGTAATTGTCATACAAACGGCCATTTGGATCGGTCGAATATTTCTACACGTTTCGTGGAAAATTCATTTTTTTGAAAATCAACTGAACTATAGCCCACAAATTCAGAGCCACAAAATTCGAAAATCTGCAAATGTGCTCCGATTTCGATGATTGATACCTCTATCAATAGGCGTTGATACCTGTAATTTTCATACAAACGACCATTTGGATCGGTCGTATATTTCTATACGTTCCGTGGAAAATTCAATTTTTTTGAAAATCAACTGAACTATAGCCCACAAATTCAGAGCCACAAAATTCGAAAATCTGCAAATGTGCTCCGATTTCGATGATTGATACCTCTATCAATAGACGTTAAGACCTGTAATTGTCATACAAACGGCCATTTGGTTCGGTCGAATATTTCTACACGCCTCGTGGAAAATTCAATTTTTTTGAAAATCAACTGAACTATAGCCCACAAATTCAGAGCCACAAAATTCGAAAATCTGCAAATGTGCTCCGATTTCGATGATTGATACCTCTATCAATAGGCGTTGAGACCTGTAATTGTCATACAAACGACCATTTGGATCGGTCGAATATTTCTACACGTTTCGTGGAAAATTCATTTTTTTGAAAATCAACTGAACTATAGCCCACAAATTCAGAGCCACAAAATTCGAAAATCTGCAAATGTGCTCCGATTTCGATGATAGATACCTCTATCAATAGACGTTGAGACCTGTAATTGTCATACAAACGGCCATTTGGATCGGTCGAATATTTCTACACGTTCCGTGGAAAATTCAATTTTTTTGAAAATCAACTGAACTATAGCCCACAAATTCAGAGCCACAAAATTCGAAAATCTGCAAATGTGCTCCGATTTCGATGATAGATACCTCTATCAATAGACGTTGAGACCTGTAATTGTCATACAAACGGCCATTTGGATCGGTCGAATATTTCTACACGTTCCGTGGAAAATTCAATTTTTTTGAAAATCAACTGAACTATAGCCCACAAATTCAGAGCCACAAAATTCGAAAATCTGCAAATGTGCTCCGATTTCGATGATTGATACCTCTATCAATAGGCGTTGATACCTGTAATTGTCATACAAACGACCATTTGGATCGGTCGTATATTTCTATACGTTCCGTGGAAAATTCAATTTTTTTGAAAATCAACTGAACTATAGCCCACAAATTCAGAGCCACAAAATTCGAAAATCTGCAAATGTGCTCCGATTTCGATGATTGATACCTCTATCAATAGACGTTAAGACCTGTAATTGTCATACAAACGACCATTTGGATCGGTCGTATATTTCTATACGTTCCGTGGAAAATTCAATTTTTTTGAAAATCAACTGAACTATAGCCCACAAATTCAGAGCCACAAAATTCGAAAATCTGCAAATGTGCTCCGATTTCGATGATTGATACCTCTATCAATAGGCGTTGAGACCTGTAATTTTCATACAAACGACCATTTGGATCGGTCGTATATTTCTATACGTTCCGTGGAAAATTCAATTTTTTTGAAAATCAACTGAACTATAGCCCACAAATTCAGAGCCACAAAATTCGAAAATCTGCAAATGTGCTCCGATTTCGATGATTGATACCTCTATCAATAGGCGTTGAGACCTGTAATTGTCATACAAACGACCATTTGGATCGGTCGTATATTTCTATACGTTCCGTGGAAAATTCAATTTTTTTGAAAATCAACTGAACTATAGCCCACAAATTCAGAGCCACAAAATTCGAAAATCTGCAAATGTGCTCCGATTTCGATGATTGATACCTCTATCAATAGACGTTAAGACCTGTAATTGTCATACAAATGGCCATTTGGATCGGTCGAATATTTCTACACGTTTCGTGGAAAATTCATTTTTTTGAAAATCAACTGAACTATAGCCCACAAATTCAGAGCCACAAAATTCGAAAATCTGCAAATGTGCTCCGATTTCGATGATTGATACCTCTATCAATAGGCGTTGATACCTGTAATTTTCATACAAACGACCATTTGGATCGGTCGTATATTTCTATACGTTCCGTGGAAAATTCAATTTTTTTGAAAATCAACTGAACTATAGCCCACAAATTCAGAGCCACAAAATTCGAAAATCTGCAAATGTGCTCCGATTTCGATGATTGATACCTCTATCAATAGACGTTAAGACCTGTAATTGTCATACAAACGGCCATTTGGATCGGTCGAATATTTCTACACGCCTCGTGGAAAATTCAATTTTTTTGAAAATCAACTGAACTATATATAGCCCACAAATTCAGAGCCACAAAATTCGAAAATCTGCAAATGTGCTCCGATTTCGATGATTGATACCTCTATCAAGAGACGTTGAGACCTGTAATTGTCATACAAACGGCCATTTGGATCGGTCGAATATTTCTACACGTTCCGTGGAAAATTCAATTTTTTTGAAAATCAACTGAACTATAGCCCACAAATTCAGAGCCACAAAATTCGAAAATCTGCAAATGTGCTCCGATTTCGATGATAGATACCTCTATCAATAGACGTTGAGACCTGTAATTGTCATACAAACGGCCATTTGGATCGGTCGAATATTTCTACACGTTCCGCGGAAAATTCAATTTTTTTGAAAATCAACTGAACTATAGCCCACAAATTCAGAGCCACAAAATTCGAAAATCTGCAAATGTGCTCCGATTTCGATGATTGATACCTCTATCAATAGACGTTAAGACCTGTAATTGTCATACAAACGGCCATTTGGATCGGTCGAATATTTCTACACATTTCGTGGAAAATTCAATTTTTCTGAAAATCAACTGAACTATAGCCCACAAATTCAGAGCCACAAAATTCGAAAATCTGCAAATGTGCTCCGATTTCGATGATTGATACCTCTATCAATAGGCGTTGAGACCTGTTATTGTCATACAAACGACCATTTCGATCGGTCGAATATTTCTACACGTTCCGTGGAAAATTCAATTTTTTTGAAAATCAACTGAACTATAGCCCACAAATTCAGAGCCACAAAATTCGAAAATCTGCAAATGTGCTCCGATTTCGATGATTGATACCTCTATCAATAGGCGTTGAGACCTGTTATTGTCATACAAACGACCATTTCGATCGGTCGAATATTTCTACACGTTCCGTGGAAAATTCAATTTTTTTGAAAATCAACTGAACTATAGCCCACAAATTCAGAGCCACAAAATTCGAAAATCTGCAAATGTGTTCCGATTTCGATGATTGATACCTCTATCAATAGGCGTTGAGACCTGTTATTGTCATACAAACGACCATTTGGATCGGTCGAATATTTCTACACGTTCCGTGGAAAATTCAATTTTTTTGAAAATCAACTGAACTATAGCCCACAAATTCAGAGCCACAAAATTCGAAAATCTGCAAATGTGCTCCGATTTCGATGATAGATACCTCTATCAATAGACGTTAAGACCTGTAATTGTCATACAAACGGCCATTTGGATCGGTCGAATATTTCTACACGTTTCGTGGAAAATTCATTTTTTTGAAAATCAACTGAACTATAGCCCACAAATTCAGAGCCACAAAATTCGAAAATCTGCAAATGTGCTCCGATTTCGATGATTGATACCTCTATCAATAGGCGTTGATACCTGTAATTTTCATACAAACGACCATTTGGATCGGTCGTATATTTCTATACGTTCCGTGGAAAATTCAATTTTTTTGAAAATCAACTGAACTATAGCCCACAAATTCAGAGCCACAAAATTCGAAAATCTGCAAATGTGCTCCGATTTCGATGATTGATACCTCTATCAATAGACGTTAAGACCTGTAATTGTCATACAAACGGCCATTTGGTTCGGTCGAATATTTCTACACGCCTCGTGGAAAATTCAATTTTTTTGAAAATCAACTGAACTATAGCCCACAAATTCAGAGCCACAAAATTCGAAAATCTGCAAATGTGCTCCGATTTCGATGATTGATACCTCTATCAATAGGCGTTGAGACCTGTAATTGTCATACAAACGACCATTTGGATCGGTCGAATATTTCTACACGTTTCGTGGAAAATTCATTTTTTTGAAAATCAACTGAACTATAGCCCACAAATTCAGAGCCACAAAATTCGAAAATCTGCAAATGTGCTCCGATTTCGATGATAGATACCTCTATCAATAGACGTTGAGACCTGTAATTGTCATACAAACGGCCATTTGGATCGGTCGAATATTTCTACACGTTCCGTGGAAAATTCAATTTTTTTGAAAATCAACTGAACTATAGCCCACAAATTCAGAGCCACAAAATTCGAAAATCTGCAAATGTGCTCCGATTTCGATGATAGATACCTCTATCAATAGACGTTGAGACCTGTAATTGTCATACAAACGGCCATTTGGATCGGTCGAATATTTCTACACGTTCCGTGGAAAATTCAATTTTTTTGAAAATCAACTGAACTATAGCCCACAAATTCAGAGCCACAAAATTCGAAAATCTGCAAATGTGCTCCGATTTCGATGATTGATACCTCTATCAATAGGCGTTGATACCTGTAATTGTCATACAAACGACCATTTGGATCGGTCGTATATTTCTATACGTTCCGTGGAAAATTCAATTTTTTTGAAAATCAACTGAACTATAGCCCACAAATTCAGAGCCACAAAATTCGAAAATCTGCAAATGTGCTCCGATTTCGATGATTGATACCTCTATCAATAGACGTTAAGACCTGTAATTGTCATACAAACGACCATTTGGATCGGTCGTATATTTCTATACGTTCCGTGGAAAATTCAATTTTTTTGAAAATCAACTGAACTATAGCCCACAAATTCAGAGCCACAAAATTCGAAAATCTGCAAATGTGCTCCGATTTCGATGATTGATACCTCTATCAATAGGCGTTGAGACCTGTAATTTTCATACAAACGACCATTTGGATCGGTCGTATATTTCTATACGTTCCGTGGAAAATTCAATTTTTTTGAAAATCAACTGAACTATAGCCCACAAATTCAGAGCCACAAAATTCGAAAATCTGCAAATGTGCTCCGATTTCGATGATTGATACCTCTATCAATAGGCGTTGAGACCTGTAATTGTCATACAAACGACCATTTGGATCGGTCGTATATTTCTATACGTTCCGTGGAAAATTCAATTTTTTTGAAAATCAACTGAACTATAGCCCACAAATTCAGAGCCACAAAATTCGAAAATCTGCAAATCTGCTCCGATTTCGATGATTGATACCTCTATCAATAGACGTTAAGACCTGTAATTGTCATACAAATGGCCATTTGGATCGGTCGAATATTTCTACACGTTTCGTGGAAAATTCATTTTTTTGAAAATCAACTGAACTATAGCCCACAAATTCAGAGCCACAAAATTCGAAAATCTGCAAATGTGCTCCGATTTCGATGATTGATACCTCTATCAATAGGCGTTGATACCTGTAATTTTCATACAAACGACCATTTGGATCGGTCGTATATTTCTATACGTTCCGTGGAAAATTCAATTTTTTTGAAAATCAACTGAACTATAGCCCACAAATTCAGAGCCACAAAATTCGAAAATCTGCAAATGTGCTCCGATTTCGATGATTGATACCTCTATCAATAGACGTTAAGACCTGTAATTGTCATACAAACGGCCATTTGGATCGGTCGAATATTTCTACACGCCTCGTGGAAAATTCAATTTTTTTGAAAATCAACTGAACTATATATAGCCCACAAATTCAGAGCCACAAAATTCGAAAATCTGCAAATGTGCTCCGATTTCGATGATTGATACCTCTATCAAGAGACGTTGAGACCTGTAATTGTCATACAAACGGCCATTTGGATCGGTCGAATATTTCTACACGTTCCGTGGAAAATTCAATTTTTTTGAAAATCAACTGAACTATAGCCCACAAATTCAGAGCCACAAAATTCGAAAATCTGCAAATGTGCTCCGATTTCGATGATAGATACCTCTATCAATAGACGTTGAGACCTGTAATTGTCATACAAACGGCCATTTGGATCGGTCGAATATTTCTACACGCCTCGTGGAAAATTCAATTTTTTTGAAAATCAACTGAACTATAGCCCACAAATTCAGAGCCACAAAATTCGAAAATCTGCAAATGTGCTCCGATTTCGATGATTGATACCTCTATCAAGAGACGTTGAGACCTGTAATTGTCATACAAACGGCCATTTGGATCGGTCGAATATTTCTACACGTTCCGTGGAAAATTCAATTTTTTTGAAAATCAACTGAACTATAGCCCACAAATTCAGAGCCACAAAATTCGAAAATCTGCAAATGTGCTCCGATTTCGATGATAGATACCTCTATCAATAGACGTTGAGACCTGTAATTGTCATACAAACGGCCATTTGGATCGGTCGAATATTTCTACACGTTCCGCGGAAAATTCAATTTTTTTGAAAATCAACTGAACTATAGCCCACAAATTCAGAGCCACAAAATTCGAAAATCTGCAAATGTGCTCCGATTTCGATGATTGATACCTCTATCAATAGACGTTAAGACCTGTAATTGTCATACAAACGGCCATTTGGATCGGTCGAATATTTCTACACGCCTCGTGGAAAATTCAATTTTTTTGAAAATCAACTGAACTATAGCCCACAAATTCAGAGCCACAAAATTCGAAAATCTGCAAATGTGCTCCGATTTCGATGATTGATACCTCTATCAATAGGCGTTGAGACCTGTAATTGTCATACAAACGACCATTTGGATCGGTCGAATATTTCTACACGTTTCGTGGAAAATTCATTTTTTTGAAAATCAACTGAACTATAGCCCACAAATTCAGAGCCACAAAATTCGAAAATCTGCAAATGTGCTCCGATTTCGATGATTGATACCTCTATCAATAGGCGTTGAGACCTGTAATTGTCATACAAACGGCCATTTGGATCGGTCGAATATTTCTACACGCCTCGTGGAAAATTCAATTTTTTTGAAAATCAACTGAACTATAGCCCACAAATTCAGAGCCACAAAATTCGAAAATCTGCAAATGTGCTCCGATTTCGATGATTGATACCTCTATCAATAGACGTTAAGACCTGTAATTGTCATACAAACGGCCATTTGGATCGGTCGAATATTTCTACACGCCTCGTGGAAAATTCAATTTTTTTGAAAATCAACTGAACTATAGCCCACAAATTCAGAGCCACAAAATTCGAAAATCTGCAAATGTGCTCCGATTTCGATGATTGATACCTCTATCAAGAGACGTTGAGACCTGTAATTGTCATACAAACGGCCATTTGGATCGGTCGAATATTTCTACACGTTCCGCGGAAAATTCAATTTTTTTGAAAATCAACTGAACTATAGCCCACAAATTCAGAGCCACAAAATTCGAAAATCTGCAAATGTGCTCCGATTTCGATGATTGATACCTCTATCAAGAGACGTTGAGACCTGTAATTGTCATACAAACGACCATTTGGATCGGTCGTATATTTCTATACGTTCCGTGGAAAATTCAATTTTTTTGAAAATCAACTGAACTATAGCCCACAAATTCAGAGCCACAAAATTCGAAAATCTGCAAATGTGCTCCGATTTCGATGATTGATACCTCTATCAATAGACGTTAAGACCTGTAATTGTCATACAAACGGCCATTTGGATCGGTCGAATATTTCTACACGCCTCGTGGAAAATTCAATTTTTTTGAAAATCAACTGAACTATAGCCCACAAATTCAGAGCCACAAAATTCGAAAATCTGCAAATGTGCTCCGATTTCGATGATTGATACCTCTATCAAGAGACGTTGAGACCTGTAATTGTCATACAAACGGCCATTTGGATCGGTCGAATATTTCTACACGTTCCGCGGAAAATTCAATTTTTTTGAAAATCAACTGAACTATAGCCCACAAATTCAGAGCCACAAAATTCGAAAATCTGCAAATGTGCTCCGATTTCGATGATTGATACCTCTATCAATAGACGTTAAGACCTGTAATTGTCATACAAACGGCCATTTGGATCGGTCGAATATTTCTACACGCCTCGTGGAAAATTCAATTTTTTTGAAAATCAACTGAACTATAGCCCACAAATTCAGAGCCACAAAATTCGAAAATCTGCAAATGTGCTCCGATTTCGATGATTGATACCTCTATCAATAGGCGTTGATACCTGTAATTTTCATACAAACGACCATTTGGATCGGTCGTATATTTCTATACGTTCCGTGGAAAATTCAATTTTTTTGAAAATCAACTGAACTATAGCCCACAAATTCAGAGCCACAAAATTCGAAAATCTGCAAATGTGCTCCGATTTCGATGATTGATACCTCTATCAATAGGCGTTGAGACCTGTAATTGTCATACAAACGACCATTTGGATCGGTCGAATATTTCTACACGTTTCGTGGAAAATTCATTTTTTTGAAAATCAACTGAACTATAGCCCACAAATTCAGAGCCACAAAATTCGAAAATCTGCAAATCTGCTCCGATTTCGATGATTGATACCTCTATCAATAGGCGTTGAGACCTGTTATTGTCATACAAACGACCATTTGGATCGGTCGAATATTTCTACACGTTCCGTGGAAAATTCAATTTTTTTGAAAATCAACTGAACTATAGCCCACAAATTCAGAGCCACAAAATTCGAAAATCTGCAAATGTGCTCCGATTTCGATGATAGATACCTCTATCAATAGACGTTAAGACCTGTAATTGTCATACAAACGACCATTTGGATCGGTCGTATATTTCTATACGTTCCGTGGAAAATTCAATTTTTTTGAAAATCAACTGAACTATAGCCCACAAATTCAGAGCCACAAAATTCGAAAATCTGCAAATGTGCTCCGATTTCGATGATTGATACCTCTATCAATAGACGTTAAGACCTGTAATTGTCATACAAACGGCCATTTGGATCGGTCGAATATTTCTACACGTTTCGTGGAAAATTCAATTTTTTTGAAAATCAACTGAACTATAGCCCACAAATTCAGAGCCACAAAATTCGAAAATCTGCAAATGTGCTCCGATTTCGATGATAGATACCTCTATCAATAGGCGTTGATACCTGTAATTGTCATACAAACGACCATTTGGATCGGTCGTATATTTCTATACGTTCCGTGGAAAATTCAATTTTTTTGAAAATCAACTGAACTATAGCCCACAAATTCAGAGCCACAAAATTCGAAAATCTGCAAATGTGCTCCGATTTCGATGATTGATACCTCTATCAATAGACGTTAAGACCTGTAATTGTCATACAAACGGCCATTTGGATCGGTCGAATATTTCTACACGCCTCGTGGAAAATTCAATTTTTTTGAAAATCAACTGAACTATAGCCCACAAATTCAGAGCCACAAAATTCGAAAATCTGCAAATGTGCTCCGATTTCGATGATTGATACCTCTATCAAGAGACGTTGAGACCTGTAATTGTCATACAAACGGCCATTTGGATCGGTCGAATATTTCTACACGTTCCGTGGAAAATTCAATTTTTTTGAAAATCAACTGAACTATAGCCCACAAATTCAGAGCCACAAAATTCGAAAATCTGCAAATGTGCTCCGATTTCGATGATAGATACCTCTATCAATAGACGTTGAGACCTGTAATTGTCATACAAACGGCCATTTGGATCGGTCGAATATTTCTACACGTTCCGCGGAAAATTAAATTTTTTTGAAAATCAACTGAACTATAGCCCACAAATTCAGAGCCACAAAATTCGAAAATCTGCAAATGTGCTCCGATTTCGATGATTGATACCTCTATCAATAGACGTTAAGACCTGTAATTGTCATACAAACGGCCATTTGGATCGGTCGAATATTTCTACACGCCTCGTGGAAAATTCAATTTTTTTGAAAATCAACTGAACTATAGCCCACAAATTCAGAGCCACAAAATTCGAAAATCTGCAAATGTGCTCCGATTTCGATGATTGATACCTCTATCAATAGGCGTTGAGACCTGTAATTGTCATACAAACGACCATTTGGATCGGTCGAATATTTCTACACGTTTCGTGGAAAATTCATTTTTTTGAAAATCAACTGAACTATAGCCCAGAAATTCAGAGCCACAAAATTCGAAAATCTGCAAATGTGCTCCGATTTCGATGATTGATACCTCTATCAATAGGCGTTGAGACCTGTTATTGTCATACAAACGACCATTTGGATCGGTCGAATATTTCTACACGTTCCGTGGAAAATTCAATTTTTTTGAAAATCAACTGAACTATAGCCCACAAATTCAGAGCCACAAAATTCGAAAATCTGCAAATGTGCTCCGATTTCGATGATAGATACCTCTATCAATAGGCGTTGATACCTGTAATTGTCATACAAACGACCATTTGGATCGGTCGTATATTTCTATACGTTCCGTGGAAAATTCAATTTTTTTGAAAATCAACTGAACTATAGCCCACAAATTCAGAGCCACAAAATTCGAAAATCTGCAAATGTGCTCCGATTTCGATGATTGATACCTCTATCAATAGACGTTAAGACCTGTAATTGTCATACAAACGGCCATTTGGATCGGTCGAATATTTCTACACGTTTCGTGGAAAATTCATTTTTTTGAAAATCAACTGAACTATAGCCCACAAATTCAGAGCCACAAAATTCGAAAATCTGCAAATGTGCTCCGATTTCGATGATTGATACCTCTATCAATAGGCGTTGATACCTGTAATTTTCATACAAACGACCATTTGGATCGGTCGTATATTTCTATACGTTCCGTGGAAAATTCAATTTTTTTGAAAATCAACTGAACTATAGCCCACAAATTCAGAGCCACAAAATTCGAAAATCTGCAAATGTGCTCCGATTTCGATGATTGATACCTCTATCAATAGGCGTTGAGACCTGTAATTTTCATACAAACGACCATTTGGATCGGTCGTATATTTCTATACGTTCCGTGGAAAATTCAATTTTTTTGAAAATCAACTGAACTATAGCCCACAAATTCAGAGCCACAAAATTCGAAAATCTGCAAATGTGCTCCGATTTCGATGATTGATACCTCTATCAATAGGCGTTGAGACCTGTAATTGTCATACAAACGACCATTTGGATCGGTCGTATATTTCTATACGTTCCGTGGAAAATTCAATTTTTTTGAAAATCAACTGAACTATAGCCCACAAATTCAGAGCCACAAAATTCGAAAATCTGCAAATGTGCTCCGATTTCGATGATTGATACCTCTATCAATAGACGTTAAGACCTGTAATTGTCATACAAATGGCCATTTGGATCGGTCGAATATTTCTACACGTTTCGTGGAAAATTCATTTTTTTGAAAATCAACTGAACTATAGCCCACAAATTCAGAGCCACAAAATTCGAAAATCTGCAAATGTGCTCCGATTTCGATGATTGATACCTCTATCAATAGGCGTTGATACCTGTAATTTTCATACAAACGACCATTTGGATCGGTCGTATATTTCTATACGTTCCGTGGAAAATTCAATTTTTTTGAAAATCAACTGAACTATAGCCCACAAATTCAGAGCCACAAAATTCGAAAATCTGCAAATGTGCTCCGATTTCGATGATTGATACCTCTATCAATAGACGTTAAGACCTGTAATTGTCATACAAACGGCCATTTGGATCGGTCGAATATTTCTACACGCCTCGTGGAAAATTCAATTTTTTTGAAAATCAACTGAACTATAGCCCACAAATTCAGAGCCACAAAATTCGAAAATCTGCAAATGTGCTCCGATTTCGATGATTGATACCTCTATCAAGAGACGTTGAGACCTGTAATTGTCATACAAACGGCCATTTGGATCGGTCGAATATTTCTACACGTTCCGTGGAAAATTCAATTTTTTTGAAAATCAACTGAACTATAGCCCACAAATTCAGAGCCACAAAATTCGAAAATCTGCAAATGTGCTCCGATTTCGATGATAGATACCTCTATCAATAGACGTTGAGACCTGTAATTGTCATACAAACGGCCATTTGGATCGGTCGAATATTTCCACACGTTCCGTGCAAAATTCAATTTTTTTGAAAATCAACTGAACTATAGCCCACAAATTCAGAGCCACAAAATTCGAAAATCTGCAAATGTGTTCCGATTTCGATGATTGATACCTCTATCAATAGGCGTTGAGACCTGTAATTGTCATACAAACGGCCATTTGGATCGGTCGAATATTTCTACACATTTCGTGGAAAATTCAATTTTTCTGAAAATCAACTGAACTATAGCCCACAAATTCAGAGCCACAAAATTCGAAAATCTGCAAATGTGCTCCGATTTCGATGATTGATACCTCTATCAATAGGCGTTGAGACCTGTTATTGTCATACAAACGACCATTTCGATCGGTCGAATATTTCTACACGTTCCGTGGAAAATTCAATTTTTTTGAAAATCAACTGAACTATAGCCCACAAATTCAGAGCCACAAAATTCGAAAATCTGCAAATGTGTTCCGATTTCGATGATTGATACCTCTATCAATAGGCGTTGAGACCTGTTATTGTCATACAAACGACCATTTCGATCGGTCGAATATTTCTACACGTTCCGTGGAAAATTCAATTTTTTTGAAAATCAACTGAACTATAGCCCACAAATTCAGAGCCACAAAATTCGAAAATCTGCAAATGTGTTCCGATTTCGATGATTGATACCTCTATCAATAGGCGTTGAGACCTGTAATTGTCATACAAACGACCATTTGGATCGGTCGTATATTTCTATACGTTCCGTGGAAAATTCAATTTTTTTGAAAATCAACTGAACTATAGCCCACAAATTCAGAGCCACAAAATTCGAAAATCTGCAAATGTGCTCCGATTTCGATGATTGATACCTCTATCAATAGGCGTTGAGACCTGTTATTGTCATACAAACGACCATTTCGATCGGTCGAATATTTCTACACGTTCCGTGGAAAATTCAATTTTTTTGAAAATCAACTGAACTATAGCCCACAAATTCAGAGCCACAAAATTCGAAAATCTGCAAATGTGTTCCGATTTCGATGATTGATACCTCTATCAATAGGCGTTGAGACCTGTTATTGTCATACAAACGGCCATTTGGATCGGTCGAATATTTCTACACATTTCGTGGAAAATTCAATTTTTCTGAAAATCAACTGAACTATAGCCCACAAATTCAGAGCCACAAAATTCGAAAATCTGCAAATGTGCTCCGATTTCGATGATTGATACCTCTATCAATAGGCGTTGATACCTGTAATTGTCATACAAACGACCATTTGGATCGGTCGTATATTTCTATACGTTCCGTGGAAAATTCAATTTTTTTGAAAATCAACTGAACTATAGCCCACAAATTCAGAGCCACAAAATTCGAAAATCTGCAAATGTGCTCCGATTTCGATGATTGATACCTATATCAATAGGCGTGTATACCTGTAATTTTCATACAAACGACCATTTGGATCGGTCGTATATTTCTATACGTTCCGTGGAAAATTCAATTTTTTTGAAAATCAACTGAACTATAGCCCACAAATTCAGAGCCACAAAATTCGAAAATCTGCAAATGTGCTCCGATTTCGATGATTGATACCTCTATCAATAGACGTTAAGACCTGTAATTGTCATACAAACGGCCATTTGGATCGGTCGAATATTTCTACACGCCTCGTGGAAAATTCAATTTTTTTGAAAATCAACTGAACTATAGCCCACAAATTCAGAGCCACAAAATTCGAAAATCTGCAAATGTGTTCCGATTTCGATGATTGATACCTCTATCAATAGGCGTTGAGACCTGTTATTGTCATACAAACGGCCATTTGGATCGGTCGAATATTTCTACACGCCTCGTGGAAAATTCAATTTTTCTGAAAATCAACTGAACTATAGCCCACAAATTCAGAGCCACAAAATTCGAAAATCTGCAAATGTGCTCCGATTTCGATGATTGATACCTCTATCAATAGGCGTTGATACCTGTAATTGTCATACAAACGACCATTTGGATCGGTCGTATATTTCTAGACGTTCCGTGGAAAATTCAATTTTTTTGAAAATCAACTGAACTATAGCCCACAAATTCAGAGCCACAAAATTCGAAAATCTGCAAATGTGCTCCGATTTCGATGATTGATACCTCTATCAATAGGCGTTGATACCTGTAATTGTCATACAAACGACCATTTGGATCGGTCGTATATTTCTATACGTTCCGTGGAAAATTCAATTTTTTTGAAAATCAACTGAACTATAGCCCACAAATTCAGAGCCACAAAATTCGAAAATCTGCAAATGTGCTCCGATTTCGATGATTGATACCTATATCAATAGGCGTGTATACCTGTAATTTTCATACAAACGACCATTTGGATCGGTCGTATATTTCTATACGTTCCGTGGAAAATTCAATTTTTTTGAAAATCAACTGAACTATAGCCCACAAATTCAGAGCCACAAAATTCGAAAATCTGCAAATGTGCTCCGATTTCGATGATTGATACCTCTATCAATAGACGTTAAGACCTGTAATTGTCATACAAACGGCCATTTGGATCGGTCGAATATTTCTACACGTTTCGTGGAAAATTCATTTTTTTGAAAATCAACTGAACTATAGCCCACAAATTCAGAGCCACAAAATTCGAAAATCTGCAAATGTGCTCCGATTTCGATGATTGATACCTCTATCAATAGGCGTTGATACCTGTAATTTTCATACAAACGACCATTTGGATCGGTCGTATATTTCTATACGTTCCGTGGAAAATTCAATTTTTTTGAAAATCAACTGAACTATAGCCCACAAATTCAGAGCCACAAAATTCGAAAATCTGCAAATGTGCTCCGATTTCGATGATTGATACCTCTATCAATAGACGTTAAGACCTGTAATTGTCATACAAACGGCCATTTGGATCGGTCGAATATTTCTACACGCCTCGTGGAAAATTCAATTTTTTTGAAAATCAACTGAACTATAGCCCACAAATTCAGAGCCACAAAATTCGAAAATCTGCAAATGTGCTCCGATTTCGATGATTGATACCTCTATCAAGAGACGTTGAGACCTGTAATTGTCATACAAACGGCCATTTGGATCGGTCGAATATTTCTACACGTTCCGTGGAAAATTCAATTTTTTTGAAAATCAACTGAACTATAGCCCACAAATTCAGAGCCACAAAATTCGAAAATCTGCAAATGTGTTCCGATTTCGATGATTGATACCTCTATCAATAGGCGTTGAGACCTGTTATTGTCATACAAACGACCATTTCGATCGGTCGAATATTTCTACACGTTCCGTGGAAAATTCAATTTTTTTGAAAATCAACTGAACTATAGCCCACAAATTCAGAGCCACAAAATTCGAAAATCTGCAAATGTGTTCCGATTTCGATGATTGATACCTCTATCAATAGGCGTTGAGACCTGTAATTGTCATACAAACGGCCATTTGGATCGGTCGAATATTTCTACACATTTCGTGGAAAATTCAATTTTTCTGAAAATCAACTGAACTATAGCCCACAAATTCAGAGCCACAAAATTCGAAAATCTGCAAATGTGCTCCGATTTCGATGATTGATACCTCTATCAATAGGCGTTGAGACCTGTTATTGTCATACAAACGACCATTTCGATCGGTCGAATATTTCTACACGTTCCGTGGAAAATTCAATTTTTTTGAAAATCAACTGAACTATAGCCCACAAATTCAGAGCCACAAAATTCGAAAATCTGCAAATGTGTTCCGATTTCGATGATTGATACCTCTATCAATAGGCGTTGAGACCTGTTATTGTCATACAAACGACCATTTCGATCGGTCGAATATTTCTACACGTTCCGTGGAAAATTCAATTTTTTTGAAAATCAACTGAACTATAGCCCACAAATTCAGAGCCACAAAATTCGAAAATCTGCAAATGTGTTCCGATTTCGATGATTGATACCTCTATCAATAGGCGTTGAGACCTGTAATTGTCATACAAACGACCATTTGGATCGGTCGAATATTTCTACACATTTCGTGGAAAATTCAATTTTTTTGAAAATCAACTGAACTATAGCCCACAAATTCAGAGCCACAAAATTCGAAAATCTGCAAATGTGTTCCGATTTCGATGATTGATACCTCTATCAATAGGCGTTGAGACCTGTTATTGTCATACAAACGACCATTTGGATCGGTCGAATATTTCTACACATTTCGTGGAAAATTCAATTTTTCTGAAAATCAACTGAACTATAGCCCACAAATTCAGAGCCACAAAATTCGAAAATCTGCAAATGTGCTCCGATTTCGATGATTGATACCTCTATCAATAGGCGTTGATACCTGTAATTGTCATACAAACGACCATTTGGATCGGTCGTATATTTCTATACGTTCCGTGGAAAATTCAATTTTTTGAAAATCAACTGAACTATAGCCCACAAATTCAGAGCCACAAAATTCGAAAATCTGCAAATGTGCTCCGATTTCGATGATTGATACCTATATCAATAGGCGTGTATACCTGTAATTTTCATACAAACGACCATTTGGATCGGTCGTATATTTCTATACGTTCCGTGGAAAATTCAATTTTTTTGAAAATCAACTGAACTATAGCCCACAAATTCAGAGCCACAAAATTCGAAAATCTGCAAATGTGCTCCGATTTCGATGATTGATACCTCTATCAATAGACGTTAAGACCTGTAATTGTCATACAAACGGCCATTTGGATCGGTCGAATATTTCTACACGCCTCGTGGAAAATTCAATTTTTTTGAAAATCAACTGAACTATAGCCCACAAATTCAGAGCCACAAAATTCGAAAATCTGCAAATGTGTTCCGATTTCGATGATTGATACCTCTATCAATAGGCGTTGAGACCTGTTATTGTCATACAAACGGCCATTTGGATCGGTCGAATATTTCTACACGCCTCGTGGAAAATTCAATTTTTCTGAAAATCAACTGAACTATAGCCCACAAATTCAGAGCCACAAAATTCGAAAATCTGCAAATGTGCTCCGATTTCGATGATTGATACCTCTATCAATAGGCGTTGATACCTGTAATTGTCATACAAACGACCATTTGGATCGGTCGTATATTTCTAGACGTTCCGTGGAAAATTCAATTTTTTTGAAAATCAACTGAACTATAGCCCACAAATTCAGAGCCACAAAATTCGAAAATCTGCAAATGTGCTCCGATTTCGATGATTGATACCTCTATCAATAGGCGTTGATACCTGTAATTGTCATACAAACGACCATTTGGATCGGTCGTATATTTCTATACGTTCCGTGGAAAATTCAATTTTTTTGAAAATCAACTGAACTATAGCCCACAAATTCAGAGCCACAAAATTCGAAAATCTGCAAATGTGCTCCGATTTCGATGATTGATACCTATATCAATAGGCGTGTATACCTGTAATTTTCATACAAACGACCATTTGGATCGGTCGTATATTTCTATACGTTCCGTGGAAAATTCAATTTTTTTGAAAATCAACTGAACTATAGCCCACAAATTCAGAGCCACAAAATTCGAAAATCTGCAAATGTGCTCCGATTTCGATGATTGATACCTCTATCAATAGACGTTAAGACCTGTAATTGTCATACAAACGGCCATTTGGATCGGTCGAATATTTCTACACGTTTCGTGGAAAATTCATTTTTTTGAAAATCAACTGAACTATAGCCCACAAATTCAGAGCCACAAAATTCGAAAATCTGCAAATGTGCTCCGATTTCGATGATTGATACCTCTATCAATAGGCGTTGATACCTGTAATTTTCATACAAACGACCATTTGGATCGGTCGTATATTTCTATACGTTCCGTGGAAAATTCAATTTTTTTGAAAATCAACTGAACTATAGCCCACAAATTCAGAGCCACAAAATTCGAAAATCTGCAAATGTGCTCCGATTTCGATGATTGATACCTCTATCAATAGACGTTAAGACCTGTAATTGTCATACAAACGGCCATTTGGATCGGTCGAATATTTCTACACGCCTCGTGGAAAATTCAATTTTTTTGAAAATCAACTGAACTATAGCCCACAAATTCAGAGCCACAAAATTCGAAAATCTGCAAATGTGCTCCGATTTCGATGATTGATACCTCTATCAAGAGACGTTGAGACCTGTAATTGTCATACAAACGGCCATTTGGATCGGTCGAATATTTCTACACGTTCCGTGGAAAATTCAATTTTTTGAAAATCAACTGAACTATAGCCCACAAATTCAGAGCCACAAAATTCGAAAATCTGCAAATGTGTTCCGATTTCGATGATTGATACCTCTATCAATAGGCGTTGAGACCTGTTATTGTCATACAAACGACCATTTCGATCGGTCGAATATTTCTACACGTTCCGTGGAAAATTCAATTTTTTTGAAAATCAACTGAACTATAGCCCACAAATTCAGAGCCACAAAATTCGAAAATCTGCAAATGTGTTCCGATTTCGATGATTGATACCTCTATCAATAGGCGTTGAGACCTGTAATTGTCATACAAACGGCCATTTGGATCGGTCGAATATTTCTACACATTTCGTGGAAAATTCAATTTTTCTGAAAATCAACTGAACTATAGCCCACAAATTCAGAGCCACAAAATTCGAAAATCTGCAAATGTGCTCCGATTTCGATGATTGATACCTCTATCAATAGGCGTTGAGACCTGTTATTGTCATACAAACGACCATTTCGATCGGTCGAATATTTCTACACGTTCCGTGGAAAATTCAATTTTTTTGAAAATCAACTGAACTATAGCCCACAAATTCAGAGCCACAAAATTCGAAAATCTGCAAATGTGTTCCGATTTCGATGATTGATACCTCTATCAATAGGCGTTGAGACCTGTTATTGTCATACAAACGACCATTTCGATCGGTCGAATATTTCTACACGTTCCGTGGAAAATTCAATTTTTTTGAAAATCAACTGAACTATAGCCCACAAATTCAGAGCCACAAAATTCGAAAATCTGCAAATGTGTTCCGATTTCGATGATTGATACCTCTATCAATAGGCGTTGAGACCTGTAATTGTCATACAAACGACCATTTGGATCGGTCGTATATTTCTATACGTTCCGTGGAAAATTCAATTTTTTTGAAAATCAACTGAACTATAGCCCACAAATTCAGAGCCACAAAATTCGAAAATCTGCAAATGTGCTCCGATTTCGATGATTGATACCTCTATCAATAGGCGTTGAGACCTGTTATTGTCATACAAACGACCATTTCGATCGGTCGAATATTTCTACACGTTCCGTGGAAAATTCAATTTTTTTGAAAATCAACTGAACTATAGCCCACAAATTCAGAGCCACAAAATTCGAAAATCTGCAAATGTGTTCCGATTTCGATGATTGATACCTCTATCAATAGGCGTTGAGACCTGTTATTGTCATACAAACGGCCATTTGGATCGGTCGAATATTTCTACACATTTCGTGGAAAATTCAATTTTTCTGAAAATCAACTGAACTATAGCCCACAAATTCAGAGCCACAAAATTCGAAAATCTGCAAATGTGCTCCGATTTCGATGATTGATACCTCTATCAATAGGCGTTGATACCTGTAATTGTCATACAAACGACCATTTGGATCGGTCGTATATTTCTATACGTTCCGTGGAAAATTCAATTTTTTTGAAAATCAACTGAACTATAGCCCACAAATTCAGAGCCACAAAATTCGAAAATCTGCAAATGTGCTCCGATTTCGATGATTGATACCTATATCAATAGGCGTGTATACCTGTAATTTTCATACAAACGACCATTTGGATCGGTCGTATATTTCTATACGTTCCGTGGAAAATTCAATTTTTTTGAAAATCAACTGAACTATAGCCCACAAATTCAGAGCCACAAAATTCGAAAATCTGCAAATGTGCTCCGATTTCGATGATTGATACCTCTATCAATAGGCGTTGAGACCTGTAATTGTCATACAAACGACCATTTGGATCGGTCGTATATTTCTATACGTTCCGTGGAAAATTCAATTTTTTTGAAAATCAACTGAACTATAGCCCACAAATTCAGAGCCACAAAATTCGAAAATCTGCAAATGTGCTCCGATTTCGATGATTGATACCTATATCAATAGGCGTTGATACCTGTAATTTTCATACAAACGACCATTTGGATCGGTCGTATATTTCTAGACGTTCCGTGGAAAATTCAATTTTTTTGAAAATCAACTGAACTATAGCCCACAAATTCAGAGCCACAAAATTCGAAAATCTGCAAATGTGCTCCGATTTCGATGATTGATACCTATATCAATAGGCGTGTATACCTGTAATTTTCATACAAACGACCATTTGGATCGGTCGTATATTTCTAGACGTTCCGTGGAAAATTCAATTTTTTTGAAAATCAACTGAACTATAGCCCACAAATTCAGAGCCACAAAATTCGAAAATCTGCAAATGTGTTCCGATTTCGATGATTGATACCTCTATCAATAGGCGTTGAGACCTGTTATTGTCATACAAACGGCCATTTGGATCGGTCGAATATTTCTACACGCCTCGTGGAAAATTCAATTTTTCTGAAAATCAACTGAACTATAGCCCACAAATTCAGAGCCACAAAATTCGAAAATCTGCAAATGTGCTCCGATTTCGATGATTGATACCTCTATCAATAGGCGTTGATACCTGTAATTGTCATACAAACGACCATTTGGATCGGTCGTATATTTCTAGACGTTCCGTGGAAAATTCAATTTTTTTGAAAATCAACTGAACTATAGCCCACAAATTCAGAGCCACAAAATTCGAAAATCTGCAAATGTGCTCCGATTTCGATGATTGATACCTCTATCAATAGGCGTTGATACCTGTAATTGTCATACAAACGACCATTTGGATCGGTCGTATATTTCTATACGTTCCGTGGAAAATTCAATTTTTTTGAAAATCAACTGAACTATAGCCCACAAATTCAGAGCCACAAAATTCGAAAATCTGCAAATGTGCTCCGATTTCGATGATTGATACCTATATCAATAGGCGTGTATACCTGTAATTTTCATACAAACGACCATTTGGATCGGTCGTATATTTCTATACGTTCCGTGGAAAATTCAATTTTTTTGAAAATCAACTGAACTATAGCCCACAAATTCAGAGCCACAAAATTCGAAAATCTGCAAATGTGCTCCGATTTCGATGATTGATACCTCTATCAATAGACGTTAAGACCTGTAATTGTCATACAAACGGCCATTTGGATCGGTCGAATATTTCTACACGTTTCGTGGAAAATTCATTTTTTTGAAAATCAACTGAACTATAGCCCACAAATTCAGAGCCACAAAATTCGAAAATCTGCAAATGTGCTCCGATTTCGATGATTGATACCTCTATCAATAGGCGTTGATACCTGTAATTTTCATACAAACGACCATTTGGATCGGTCGTATATTTCTATACGTTCCGTGGAAAATTCAATTTTTTTGAAAATCAACTGAACTATAGCCCACAAATTCAGAGCCACAAAATTCGAAAATCTGCAAATGTGCTCCGATTTCGATGATTGATACCTCTATCAATAGACGTTAAGACCTGTAATTGTCATACAAACGGCCATTTGGATCGGTCGAATATTTCTACACGCCTCGTGGAAAATTCAATTTTTTTGAAAATCAACTGAACTATAGCCCACAAATTCAGAGCCACAAAATTCGAAAATCTGCAAATGTGCTCCGATTTCGATGATTGATACCTCTATCAAGAGACGTTGAGACCTGTAATTGTCATACAAACGGCCATTTGGATCGGTCGAATATTTCTACACGTTCCGTGGAAAATTCAATTTTTTTGAAAATCAACTGAACTATAGCCCACAAATTCAGAGCCACAAAATTCGAAAATCTGCAAATGTGTTCCGATTTCGATGATTGATACCTCTATCAATAGGCGTTGAGACCTGTTATTGTCATACAAACGACCATTTCGATCGGTCGAATATTTCTACACGTTCCGTGGAAAATTCAATTTTTTTGAAAATCAACTGAACTATAGCCCACAAATTCAGAGCCACAAAATTCGAAAATCTGCAAATGTGTTCCGATTTCGATGATTGATACCTCTATCAATAGGCGTTGAGACCTGTAATTGTCATACAAACGGCCATTTGGATCGGTCGAATATTTCTACACATTTCGTGGAAAATTCAATTTTTCTGAAAATCAACTGAACTATAGCCCACAAATTCAGAGCCACAAAATTCGAAAATCTGCAAATGTGCTCCGATTTCGATGATTGATACCTCTATCAATAGGCGTTGAGACCTGTTATTGTCATACAAACGACCATTTCGATCGGTCGAATATTTCTACACGTTCCGTGGAAAATTCAATTTTTTTGAAAATCAACTGAACTATAGCCCACAAATTCAGAGCCACAAAATTCGAAAATCTGCAAATGTGTTCCGATTTCGATGATTGATACCTCTATCAATAGGCGTTGAGACCTGTTATTGTCATACAAACGACCATTTCGATCGGTCGAATATTTCTACACGTTCCGTGGAAAATTCAATTTTTTTGAAAATCAACTGAACTATAGCCCACAAATTCAGAGCCACAAAATTCGAAAATCTGCAAATGTGTTCCGATTTCGATGATTGATACCTCTATCAATAGGCGTTGAGACCTGTAATTGTCATACAAACGACCATTTGGATCGGTCGAATATTTCTACACATTTCGTGGAAAATTCAATTTTTCTGAAAATCAACTGAACTATAGCCCACAAATTCAGAGCCACAAAATTCGAAAATCTGCAAATGTGTTCCGATTTCGATGATTGATACCTCTATCAATAGGCGTTGAGACCTGTAATTGTCATACAAACGACCATTTGGATCGGTCGAATATTTCTACACATTTCGTGGAAAATTCAATTTTTTTGAAAATCAACTGAACTATAGCCCACAAATTCAGAGCCACAAAATTCGAAAATCTGCAAATGTGTTCCGATTTCGATGATTGATACCTCTATCAATAGGCGTTGAGACCTGTTATTGTCATACAAACGGCCATTTGGATCGGTCGAATATTTCTACACATTTCGTGGAAAATTCAATTTTTCTGAAAATCAACTGAACTATAGCCCACAAATTCAGAGCCACAAAATTCGAAAATCTGCAAATGTGCTCCGATTTCGATGATTGATACCTCTATCAATAGGCGTTGATACCTGTAATTGTCATACAAACGACCATTTGGATCGGTCGTATATTTCTATACGTTCCGTGGAAAATTCAATTTTTTTGAAAATCAACTGAACTATAGCCCACAAATTCAGAGCCACAAAATTCGAAAATCTGCAAATGTGCTCCGATTTCGATGATTGATACCTATATCAATAGGCGTGTATACCTGTAATTTTCATACAAACGACCATTTGGATCGGTCGTATATTTCTATACGTTCCGTGGAAAATTCAATTTTTTTGAAAATCAACTGAACTATAGCCCACAAATTCAGAGCCACAAAATTCGAAAATCTGCAAATGTGCTCCGATTTCGATGATTGATACCTCTATCAATAGGCGTTGATACCTGTAATTGTCATACAAACGACCATTTGGATCGGTCGTATATTTCTAGACGTTCCGTGGAAAATTCAATTTTTTTGAAAATCAACTGAACTATAGCCCACAAATTCAGAGCCACAAAATTCGAAAATCTGCAAATGTGCTCCGATTTCGATGATTGATACCTCTATCAATAGGCGTTGATACCTGTAATTGTCATACAAACGACCATTTGGATCGGTCGTATATTTCTATACGTTCCGTGGAAAATTCAATTTTTTTGAAAATCAACTGAACTATAGCCCACAAATTCAGAGCCACAAAATTCGAAAATCTGCAAATGTGCTCCGATTTCGATGATTGATACCTATATCAATAGGCGTGTATACCTGTAATTTTCATACAAACGACCATTTGGATCGGTCGTATATTTCTATACGTTCCGTGGAAAATTCAATTTTTTTGAAAATCAACTGAACTATAGCCCACAAATTCAGAGCCACAAAATTCGAAAATCTGCAAATGTGCTCCGATTTCGATGATTGATACCTCTATCAATAGACGTTAAGACCTGTAATTGTCATACAAACGGCCATTTGGATCGGTCGAATATTTCTACACGTTTCGTGGAAAATTCATTTTTTTGAAAATCAACTGAACTATAGCCCACAAATTCAGAGCCACAAAATTCGAAAATCTGCAAATGTGCTCCGATTTCGATGATTGATACCTCTATCAATAGGCGTTGATACCTGTAATTTTCATACAAACGACCATTTGGATCGGTCGTATATTTCTATACGTTCCGTGGAAAATTCAATTTTTTTGAAAATCAACTGAACTATAGCCCACAAATTCAGAGCCACAAAATTCGAAAATCTGCAAATGTGCTCCGATTTCGATGATTGATACCTCTATCAATAGGCGTTGATACCTGTAATTGTCATACAAACGACCATTTGGATCGGTCGTATATTTCTATACGTTCCGTGGAAAATTCAATTTTTTTGAAAATCAACTGAACTATAGCCCACAAATTCAGAGCCACAAAATTCGAAAATCTGCAAATGTGCTCCGATTTCGATGATTGATACCTATATCAATAGGCGTGTATACCTGTAATTTTCATACAAACGACCATTTGGATCGGTCGTATATTTCTATACGTTCCGTGGAAAATTCAATTTTTTTGAAAATCAACTGAACTATAGCCCACAAATTCAGAGCCACAAAATTCGAAAATCTGCAAATGTGCTCCGATTTCGATGATTGATACCTCTATCAATAGACGTTAAGACCTGTAATTGTCATACAAACGGCCATTTGGATCGGTCGAATATTTCTACACGTTTCGTGGAAAATTCATTTTTTTGAAAATCAACTGAACTATAGCCCACAAATTCAGAGCCACAAAATTCGAAAATCTGCAAATGTGCTCCGATTTCGATGATTGATACCTCTATCAATAGACGTTAAGACCTGTAATTGTCATACAAACGGCCATTTGGATCGGTCGAATATTTCTACACGCCTCGTGGAAAATTCAATTTTTTTGAAAATCAACTGAACTATAGCCCACAAATTCAGAGCCACAAAATTCGAAAATCTGCAAATGTGCTCCGATTTCGATGATTGATACCTCTATCAAGAGACGTTGAGACCTGTAATTGTCATACAAACGGCCATTTGGATCGGTCGAATATTTCTACACGTTCCGTGGAAAATTCAATTTTTTTGAAAATCAACTGAACTATAGCCCACAAATTCAGAGCCACAAAATTCGAAAATCTGCAAATGTGTTCCGATTTCGATGATTGATACCTCTATCAATAGGCGTTGAGACCTGTTATTGTCATACAAACGACCATTTCGATCGGTCGAATATTTCTACACGTTCCGTGGAAAATTCAATTTTTTTGAAAATCAACTGAACTATAGCCCACAAATTCAGAGCCACAAAATTCGAAAATCTGCAAATGTGTTCCGATTTCGATGATTGATACCTCTATCAATAGGCGTTGAGACCTGTAATTGTCATACAAACGGCCATTTGGATCGGTCGAATATTTCTACACATTTCGTGGAAAATTCAATTTTTCTGAAAATCAACTGAACTATAGCCCACAAATTCAGAGCCACAAAATTCGAAAATCTGCAAATGTGCTCCGATTTCGATGATTGATACCTCTATCAATAGGCGTTGAGACCTGTTATTGTCATACAAACGACCATTTCGATCGGTCGAATATTTCTACACGTTCCGTGGAAAATTCAATTTTTTTGAAAATCAACTGAACTATAGCCCACAAATTCAGAGCCACAAAATTCGAAAATCTGCAAATGTGTTCCGATTTCGATGATTGATACCTCTATCAATAGGCGTTGAGACCTGTTATTGTCATACAAACGACCATTTCGATCGGTCGAATATTTCTACACGTTCCGTGGAAAATTCAATTTTTTTGAAAATCAACTGAACTATAGCCCACAAATTCAGAGCCACAAAATTCGAAAATCTGCAAATGTGTTCCGATTTCGATGATTGATACCTCTATCAATAGGCGTTGAGACCTGTTATTGTCATACAAACGACCATTTCGATCGGTCGAATATTTCTATACGTTCCGTGGAAAATTCAATTTTTTTGAAAATCAACTGAACTATAGCCCACAAATTCAGAGCCACAAAATTCGAAAATCTGCAAATGTGCTCCGATTTCGATGATTGATACCTCTATCAATAGGCGTTGATACCTGTAATTGTCATACAAACGACCATTTGGATCGGTCGTATATTTCTATACGTTCCGTGGAAAATTCAATTTTTTTGAAAATCAACTGAACTATAGCCCACAAATTCAGAGCCACAAAATTCGAAAATCTGCAAATGTGCTCCGATTTCGATGATTGATACCTATATCAATAGGCGTGTATACCTGTAATTTTCATACAAACGACCATTTGGATCGGTCGTATATTTCTATACGTTCCGTGGAAAATTCAATTTTTTTGAAAATCAACTGAACTATAGCCCACAAATTCAGAGCCACAAAATTCGAAAATCTGCAAATGTGCTCCGATTTCGATGATTGATACCTCTATCAATAGACGTTAAGACCTGTAATTGTCATACAAACGGCCATTTGGATCGGTCGAATATTTCTACACGCCTCGTGGAAAATTCAATTTTTTTGAAAATCAACTGAACTATAGCCCACAAATTCAGAGCCACAAAATTCGAAAATCTGCAAATGTGTTCCGATTTCGATGATTGATACCTCTATCAATAGGCGTTGAGACCTGTTATTGTCATACAAACGGCCATTTGGATCGGTCGAATATTTCTACACGCCTCGTGGAAAATTCAATTTTTCTGAAAATCAACTGAACTATAGCCCACAAATTCAGAGCCACAAAATTCGAAAATCTGCAAATGTGCTCCGATTTCGATGATTGATACCTCTATCAATAGGCGTTGATACCTGTAATTGTCATACAAACGACCATTTGGATCGGTCGTATATTTCTAGACGTTCCGTGGAAAATTCAATTTTTTTGAAAATCAACTGAACTATAGCCCACAAATTCAGAGCCACAAAATTCGAAAATCTGCAAATGTGCTCCGATTTCGATGATTGATACCTCTATCAATAGGCGTTGATACCTGTAATTGTCATACAAACGACCATTTGGATCGGTCGTATATTTCTATACGTTCCGTGGAAAATTCAATTTTTTTGAAAATCAACTGAACTATAGCCCACAAATTCAGAGCCACAAAATTCGAAAATCTGCAAATGTGCTCCGATTTCGATGATTGATACCTATATCAATAGGCGTGTATACCTGTAATTTTCATACAAACGACCATTTGGATCGGTCGTATATTTCTATACGTTCCGTGGAAAATTCAATTTTTTTGAAAATCAACTGAACTATAGCCCACAAATTCAGAGCCACAAAATTCGAAAATCTGCAAATGTGCTCCGATTTCGATGATTGATACCTCTATCAATAGACGTTAAGACCTGTAATTGTCATACAAACGGCCATTTGGATCGGTCGAATATTTCTACACGTTTCGTGGAAAATTCATTTTTTTGAAAATCAACTGAACTATAGCCCACAAATTCAGAGCCACAAAATTCGAAAATCTGCAAATGTGCTCCGATTTCGATGATTGATACCTCTATCAATAGGCGTTGATACCTGTAATTTTCATACAAACGACCATTTGGATCGGTCGTATATTTCTATACGTTCCGTGGAAAATTCAATTTTTTTGAAAATCAACTGAACTATAGCCCACAAATTCAGAGCCACAAAATTCGAAAATCTGCAAATGTGCTCCGATTTCGATGATTGATACCTCTATCAATAGACGTTAAGACCTGTAATTGTCATACAAACGGCCATTTGGATCGGTCGAATATTTCTACACGCCTCGTGGAAAATTCAATTTTTTTGAAAATCAACTGAACTATAGCCCACAAATTCAGAGCCACAAAATTCGAAAATCTGCAAATGTGCTCCGATTTCGATGATTGATACCTCTATCAAGAGACGTTGAGACCTGTAATTGTCATACAAACGGCCATTTGGATCGGTCGAATATTTCTACACGTTCCGTGGAAAATTCAATTTTTTTGAAAATCAACTGAACTATAGCCCACAAATTCAGAGCCACAAAATTCGAAAATCTGCAAATGTGTTCCGATTTCGATGATTGATACCTCTATCAATAGGCGTTGAGACCTGTTATTGTCATACAAACGACCATTTCGATCGGTCGAATATTTCTACACGTTCCGTGGAAAATTCAATTTTTTTGAAAATCAACTGAACTATAGCCCACAAATTCAGAGCCACAAAATTCGAAAATCTGCAAATGTGTTCCGATTTCGATGATTGATACCTCTATCAATAGGCGTTGAGACCTGTAATTGTCATACAAACGGCCATTTGGATCGGTCGAATATTTCTACACATTTCGTGGAAAATTCAATTTTTCTGAAAATCAACTGAACTATAGCCCACAAATTCAGAGCCACAAAATTCGAAAATCTGCAAATGTGCTCCGATTTCGATGATTGATACCTCTATCAATAGGCGTTGAGACCTGTTATTGTCATACAAACGACCATTTCGATCGGTCGAATATTTCTACACGTTCCGTGGAAAATTCAATTTTTTTGAAAATCAACTGAACTATAGCCCACAAATTCAGAGCCACAAAATTCGAAAATCTGCAAATGTGTTCCGATTTCGATGATTGATACCTCTATCAATAGGCGTTGAGACCTGTTATTGTCATACAAACGACCATTTCGATCGGTCGAATATTTCTACACGTTCCGTGGAAAATTCAATTTTTTTGAAAATCAACTGAACTATAGCCCACAAATTCAGAGCCACAAAATTCGAAAATCTGCAAATGTGTTCCGATTTCGATGATTGATACCTCTATCAATAGGCGTTGAGACCTGTAATTGTCATACAAACGACCATTTGGATCGGTCGTATATTTCTATACGTTCCGTGGAAAATTCAATTTTTTTGAAAATCAACTGAACTATAGCCCACAAATTCAGAGCCACAAAATTCGAAAATCTGCAAATGTGCTCCGATTTCGATGATTGATACCTCTATCAATAGGCGTTGAGACCTGTTATTGTCATACAAACGACCATTTCGATCGGTCGAATATTTCTACACATTTCGTGGAAAATTCAATTTTTCTGAAAATCAACTGAACTATAGCCCACAAATTCAGAGCCACAAAATTCGAAAATCTGCAAATGTGTTCCGATTTCGATGATTGATACCTCTATCAATAGGCGTTGAGACCTGTTATTGTCATACAAACGACCATTTCGATCGGTCGTATATTTCTATACGTTCCGTGGAAAATTCAATTTTTTTGAAAATCAACTGAACTATAGCCCACAAATTCAGAGCCACAAAATTCGAAAATCTGCAAATGTGCTCCGATTTCGATGATTGATACCTCTATCAATAGACGTTAAGACCTGTAATTGTCATACAAACGGCCATTTGGATCGGTCGAATATTTCTACACGCCTCGTGGAAAATTCAATTTTTTTGAAAATCAACTGAACTATAGCCCACAAATTCAGAGCCACAAAATTCGAAAATCTGCAAATGTGCTCCGATTTCGATGATTGATACCTCTATCAAGAGACGTTGAGACCTGTAATTGTCATACAAACGGCCATTTGGATCGGTCGAATATTTCTACACGTTCCGTGGAAAATTCAATTTTTTTGAAAATCAACTGAACTATAGCCCACAAATTCAGAGCCACAAAATTCGAAAATCTGCAAATGTGTTCCGATTTCGATGATTGATACCTCTATCAATAGGCGTTGAGACCTGTTATTGTCATACAAACGACCATTTCGATCGGTCGAATATTTCTACACGTTCCGTGGAAAATTCAATTTTTTTGAAAATCAACTGAACTATAGCCCACAAATTCAGAGCCACAAAATTCGAAAATCTGCAAATGTGTTCCGATTTCGATGATTGATACCTCTATCAATAGGCGTTGAGACCTGTAATTGTCATACAAACGGCCATTTGGATCGGTCGAATATTTCTACACATTTCGTGGAAAATTCAATTTTTCTGAAAATCAACTGAACTATAGCCCACAAATTCAGAGCCACAAAATTCGAAAATCTGCAAATGTGCTCCGATTTCGATGATTGATACCTCTATCAATAGGCGTTGAGACCTGTTATTGTCATACAAACGACCATTTCGATCGGTCGAATATTTCTACACGTTCCGTGGAAAATTCAATTTTTTTGAAAATCAACTGAACTATAGCCCACAAATTCAGAGCCACAAAATTCGAAAATCTGCAAATGTGTTCCGATTTCGATGATTGATACCTCTATCAATAGGCGTTGAGACCTGTTATTGTCATACAAACGACCATTTCGATCGGTCGAATATTTCTACACGTTCCGTGGAAAATTCAATTTTTTTGAAAATCAACTGAACTATAGCCCACAAATTCAGAGCCACAAAATTCGAAAATCTGCAAATGTGTTCCGATTTCGATGATTGATACCTCTATCAATAGGCGTTGAGACCTGTTATTGTCATACAAACGACCATTTCGATCGGTCGAATATTTCTACACGTTCCGTGGAAAATTCAATTTTTTTGAAAATCAACTGAACTATAGCCCACAAATTCAGAGCCACAAAATTCGAAAATCTGCAAATGTGCTCCGATTTCGATGATTGATACCTCTATCAATAGACGTTAAGACCTGTAATTGTCATACAAACGGCCATTTGGATCGGTCGAATATTTCTACACGCCTCGTGGAAAATTCAATTTTTTTGAAAATCAACTGAACTATAGCCCACAAATTCAGAGCCACAAAATTCGAAAATCTGCAAATGTGTTCCGATTTCGATGATTGATACCTCTATCAATAGGCGTTGAGACCTGTTATTGTCATACAAACGGCCATTTGGATCGGTCGAATATTTCTACACGCCTCGTGGAAAATTCAATTTTTCTGAAAATCAACTGAACTATAGCCCACAAATTCAGAGCCACAAAATTCGAAAATCTGCAAATGTGCTCCGATTTCGATGATTGATACCTCTATCAATAGGCGTTGATACCTGTAATTGTCATACAAACGACCATTTGGATCGGTCGTATATTTCTAGACGTTCCGTGGAAAATTCAATTTTTTTGAAAATCAACTGAACTATAGCCCACAAATTCAGAGCCACAAAATTCGAAAATCTGCAAATGTGCTCCGATTTCGATGATTGATACCT